>JACBWW010000003.1:24875305-25078807 GCA_020086605.1 Lanius collurio | reverse complement strand
GCGAGAATCGGATAAAAATTCCAGATTAAACAAGACAAAGTTATAGAATTAATTTCTTTTTGTCATTCTTCTATCTGTAATACAGGACAGGCAAAGCATGACATCTCCCATGTGTGTAAAGTAAGTACTTGTTTACACAACAGATCAGAAAGGTGTACTTTCTTTGCTCTGCTGGAAAAAAGGACAGAGAAATGTTTACTTTATCATACTATGCACACTGTCAACAAGAAAAAAGAAGACAGGTACTTCACATAAAATTAACAGCACAGAAGTGACAATCCTTAGCATAACTACTGGAGAAGTTAAAAAAAAAAAGTCAAAAAGCATTTCACACCCAGTGACACAAATACCTTTCAAGTAGCTGTATAAATGCAAGATGTCCATAACAACCAAGGCTTTGAGTGAAGTGCCTCTAGTTGTGCTTGGTTTTCATTCGGCACTGTTCAACATTTGCCACTGCAAGGTGCTCAGTAATCAATCACAGAGACATTGCTAAGTTGTGGCTCTACCATAGCAGCAGGTATGTTTAGTAAAGGCTTTGCTTGGTTTCAAACTGTCTTACCAGTCCATCATATTATAGCTGAAGAATTAATCTGAAAACTATTATTTGTTGTAATTTTATAGTCAATTTTAAATGCTCCAGTGAATACTTGAAGGTGTAAATGCAAAACTGTACCAAGAATTTTCTACAAGGGTTACTGGAATAATAGCAGTTAAGGAAGGAAATAACCTTTAAGAATTATTGGGCTTTAAAGGACTTTTTTCTATAGGCTCTGTACAACTGGGAGGTTTAAGAAGCTGTCTGGACAAAACATTAGAAAACACACAGTAGAGAAGGTTTCTGTATGATTTGGAAACACTAGAAAATATGTAGTAAGAAATTTTTCTGCATGGTTAGTGGTAAGACCAAGATATTAGACAAAGTTATGAACCAAAGTGGTTGGTGAGCAAATACTGGCCACATCACACTAAATTACTATGGTAAAATAATAAATTATCCTACTGCAGCAAAGCTCCAGGGAAATCAGTCACTAACCCCTACCATTCAAGATCTGGGTAACATATCTTATCCATCTGCCTAAAAAATACTGGTATAACTCCCTGTTGCCAACATCAACAAGGCTGGTGTGAACAGAAGGCTCCTGAAAGAAGACAGTGAAGGAAGGAATATAATAAAACAGAATGTGCAATAAACATTTATTCTGGGGTATGAGTGAGTGGGAGCAGAGCTTGGCCAGCTAAAGGCAAACAGAGCCCACAAAGAAGCATAAAATTTTAAATATCCTAAAGAACCACAGCAAAGACATGCTTTTTTTTATCTCTCCATGCTGTTTGTGCAAGAAATCAATACAAAGACACAAAAGATTAAAGTGAGCACAAATAATTAACCGCATTCATTTCAGGCAAGGCCATACAAACCTCTCAGAGCACAAATGGAGTTGGCCTGTGTTGTAGAATCCAGCTCATCGAGTCTGACAGGGCCAGTCAGCTTACTGAGGTCAGCACCAGCAGCCAAGCACAAAAGAGGCTTTTGTAATAAGAGAACAGTACGTTCAACACAAATAATCCTACCTGCCAAAAAAGACATTTCAACTCAGTACAGTAACAAGGAAAAAGGTGACCACGTTAATTGTCATGGCCAATAAAGACAACAATCTCTGCCAGCTACCAAACAGATGAATAGACTCCATCAATTTTTCTCAATGACAAAATATTTTGCTTTCAGCGATACATGCACCATGCTCTTGTTACACTTTTTAACCCTTGGGGAGAGAAAGAAATTAGAATTTAAAAAAAAAAAAAAAAAATCTAAAAATTTGAACATGGTAGAAGAGAGTCTGATGCCACCCAGACTGTATCACATCTCGCTCCCTGCAAACAGGTTACAGTCTTTTCCTTGGTAATAAGCTTGGGCACCCTTTCAGGTGGTCCTACTTTGCTTCAAAGATTACAAAGAGTAGGTGCATGCGATGCTTTATTCTCTAGAGAAGATTTTTGCTTCAAGACACATAGCCTTTTGCATAGCTTGGTACTTCCAGTTCACTTACATTTTGGAAGTGACTGAAGGCATGAGATGTGAACCATCCCTGCAGTCACTATACAGAACCAAGCTTGAACCTCAAAAAAGAGTGATTGAAAATGAAAGTAAAGTGAACAACCATATTTTCATGATCTGTATGAGAGTGGAGGTTCACACCTAAGATGGTTTAGGAGAGCTTGTAAAATTTCTCTAAGGACATGCAAGTTTCTTAATATTTTTGAGCCTTCTGTCAGTTCACAAATTTGATTGACACTGGTCATCAGATTCAACAGTCATCAGAGAAGACTTGACAGTAGTACTGGTGGACATACAACAACAGCACTGAATTTCTCATTTGCTTTGGAGAGCAAGCCAAAAAAGATAGAAAAAAAGAAACCTTACAGGAAAGATCTAATTACAACCCCTTTCAAACTTCTCATCCCAAACTTGCAAAGTGTCATCTTCATCTGATAATGAAAGTCTCCAGAAGTCACATGTTGAAGTGTCAGAGATAAGGGAGCTATTTCTGTGGGACCCCAACTGCTTCAAAACCACGTGCAAAGCTTACCATTTCCCCACAGAGCATCCTTGAAGAAGACAAGTTGTGAGCCAGCACTGAGGGCTTCTCTGATTTCCATACTGAGAACACACGATGCAGTGACTGACACAGCAACAACTTTTGGCATCCCATGTACCACATTTTGCAGCGTGGAGTCAGTCACAAACAACAAAATATCTCTTTGGTTTATAGGAACAGTGTGTTTTGTCTATGATTAGAAAAAAAAGTAAAGATACAAAATTGGAATGCAATTGTTAATTTTTTTAGTAGAAGGAAAGACTAAACATCTTCATATTTAAATAACTCATAAAACTGACAGAAATTATTACATTTAGGACTTGTACAGGATAGTGAGTCAAAGCTTTACTAGAATTTTTTGGTATTCCTTACTTGAGATAAAAACCTTAACATCTCAACCTTACATTAACTTTCTGAGGTTGACTCTCTGGACTCTTGGCTTTACCTTAGTCAACCATCATGCTTTATCATAATATTCTTGGACTGTACATGGGATTTGAAAATATATTTTCTAAAAATATATGTATTATATTGTATATATGGTATGTATAAAAACTTACTTTGATAGTTTTATTAGGACTTACATAATTTTTGTCTTAAAAAAAAACAAGAAAGAGCATTTCTACTTCTAATATTCTAATGTGGGCACATTTTTAGGCACTATTATCAGATTCCCAAGCATAACCAAGTTGCAAAGTGGAGCTTTTTCTTTCAGTTAAACAAATATACCTAAATATTCCAATGATGCATAAAGTTAAGGAAGTAGGTAACTCCTAAGTAACAGACATCTGAACCTGCAGTGACAGTGAAAGTTTACAGCCTCAGACAGGTATAAAGATATTCTGTCAAAGCATAGCTCATATGCACCAGTGCAAGGAACTTGCAAATGTAAGGATTCTAATATTTTTAAATATCTAAGATTAAATTATGTCATTAATTTAAAATGTTTTTATTACCCTTTTTAGTTAGTCTGCTGATCAAAAATTAATGCTTAAAACATTTAACTGAAAATTAAATACTGTAAAGACTGTAAAGACGCAAAGAATTTTATTCTCAAAGCTACATGTCTTTAGCAGAGGGTAACAAAACCCTCAATATTTTGTCTTTAGTTGAATTCTAACCTTGAAACCATCAGCCACACTAAATTTAGCTTTCTGTTCATGCTTACAGCTCTTAGAGCAAATGAGGTAATTGCAAATAGTAACTGGAAAAATTCACAACTCAGATATCATAGTTATGCCTTAATACAGCATATGCTGCCTATTGCACTGATGTTGTTTTGCCTAGTAACTACATACATTTGGGCACCTCCTCTGTATAGATAACATTCAAAGAAAAAGTTTTACATCTGTCCCTTGAGAATTACTAAGACATTAAAAGCTGGCTTTCTGATAAAATCATCCAAAAAGTAAATAATAATAACAGCAAAAATCCCAAGTTACTATAAAATCATCATCTTGCTATGTGTGACAATTTGTTCTGAACAGAGAGGACACAACAGACAAATAGCAGCAGGATTGAGTTATAAGGAAGGACAGCTCCTTAACCACAGATGGAATATATTTCCTCATATTCCTTCTGAACCACTGTTCAGATTCTGAGTAATAATAAAAGCGTATTTTCATCCCTTCTTCACACAAATTAAGTCATATTAATTTAAGTACTTAATACTGTAGCTACAGAGAGTAAATACTGTTTTTAAAAGTACACTTAAATTGGCTCATGTATCAGATTATTTAATAATAAATCTGCAAAACAAACCAAATCATTGTCCCTTCCTCACTTATTACAACTTGGTGATTTGGCTTGTGAAGGGTACACAGTCTTGGCAAAGGCAATGGCAGGAAACAAGCTGCTGTTCATGATCTTCTGGGAGGACTAGGCAAGTAATACACTAACAGCAGGTAAATACCTTTACATTCCTAGAGCTGATATCCAGAAAGTTATACCTAAGAAGAATATCTTCTGTTGCTTTTCCCTCATTCCTTTCAAAAAAATTATAAGCACTCATGCTGTTCACTTATGAAAATTTAGTGCTTACAGTTTATCAAATGAATAGCCATTAAAAAACAACTAATAAACCTCCTAGGAGCAAGAAAAAACTCATAGACCTTTTTTTCTGCTACTCAGTATTCCATTCTTCAAAATCACATCTGGTCCTGCATGCTTCATCTTTTCTCTAATTCAGTGATGAAGTGCTTTTACACAACAATACTGATAACCCACATCAGAATTTCAGATGTAGACATTCCTGAATTCAAAAATGTTTGGCTAGGATGCCCCTAGTCTGCAATTTTATTTCATTTTTCACTAGAAGAGGGTTTTTTGGAATTAGGAGTTTATGCATATACGTGTCTATCTTTCTGCTGGCACACTAAAGATCCCATCCTGCTAGCCCTAATTCCATGTTTGCAAATGCTGTGTTACATTCTCAATTAGCACGGAGAAAACACAAGAGATACCCCTCATCTCAGCAGTTTAAAGTACTCCCTGCCTAAAAATTAAATCATAACTCATTGGCTTTTGAAGCAAAAGGGCAAGACCTAAATTAAATTTATGTGTCAAACTTGTGGGAAGCATTTCCAGCTATTTTTCTGGCCGTTCTGGAATTTCTTTGTCTTTGGTTCATATGCTTTGATTCACACTTTGTTTCTTGTGGAGCTGATGGACAACTGCAAATTATTCTCTGCTAGAATTCAGTGCTGGCTTTACTAAGGATACAGTCGCCAGGAAAAAATAAATAAATCAGCAACAAAAAATTCCTTTAACTACTAAGGGAGCTAGCAACATTTTGAAAGAACATTGTAGCATCATTCAGAAACAAATAAAACATAATTGTAAGCTTTCCGGCACAGTATGGATGGCAGATGTATTTACCTAAGAGTTCCTCCCTTTTACTACTTATTGGACCATAAAAGCCAAATTTGCCTGAGGGTCTTCTATGTAAGTCAATGAAAATCACCCACACACTTGCATGAAAAGAGCAAAACTGTATTTTTATATAACCATCATCTGTTCCATTCTATCCCCCAACAAACAACTGACTGGGAGCTTCTTGCTATGTTCCTAAGGACAGCATTTAGCTATAAATTGAGCCTCAATTAACTTCCTGCAAGCTCCTCACCAGGGTGCAGTATTATCTCTGGTGAGATGGCAATTTAGTCAGGAATAATTAGCTTTCTAGACTGAATGGCACTGAAACTAGAGATGCAGTTCGTTTTACCCACTCACAAGCACTTCAGACATGGTGATAATTCTGCCTGTACAACACTTGAAGATAATCCTGGCATTGGGATTACCCCCAAACAAGATGAATGCTCCTTCACATAAACATTATGCTGATTTTATGTTGAATTCATTGCTAAGTAAAAAGATTACCTGCAGCCTTTGATAGAGCACTTGGGCCCAGAAGCTACACCGCTTGTTACAAGCATCAATCTGAAAATAGCACAAGAACAGGGAATGAGAAAACCATGATACCAGAAATCCAGTGGTAAAAACTATTTGTTATCTGATTTGTAAAGCAGATTACCCGAAGAATTTCCTTTAGACCATGAACAGCTGGTGGCTGGTACAAATTAGAAATCTGTTCTTCCTCATCCACTTCCACATGCATTTCACCAGACTGAACAGTAAGAATGTAACAGAAGCTGGGAGGAGGAAGATTAGTTGTCATCTATTAAAAAATAAGAAAAAGAAATGTGACCATAAAAAAGGCACTTTAATTTGGCTCGTCTAGTTTTACAATAATAGGCAAAATGAACAAAAGAATTTACATTTTCAGATGGACAGGGGAATAAAATTATATTAATAACAAGGAGTCTGATGTAGAAGATGAGTTAATAAACCAACATTCACAAGTTCTAAGTGAAATTAGCTTGCGTGCATCATTCTTTCCATAATCTGACATTGATCCTCATGACAAAAACAACTCATAACTTGGCACACTTGACAAACACAGTGACTATTTCAAGGTGCTTTTTGTTGTTTTGCGTATTTTTATTACGTGGTAAGAGTGCATCCACTAGTTTTTGGTTTTGGTTTTTTTTTTAACATCCATAGCTTTTCTGAGATTTGGGGATTTTTGCATGTGGGTGGGTTTTTGTGATAGTAAACAGCTGCCGAACTTTTAAAGCTGCCAAATTAAATCCAGGACAGCACAAGGAGATAATGAAGAACAGGAATGCAAGAGCTGCAAGAACTGCTCTCTTTGTGGTATGCCAGATTTTTCTTTTCCCCTTAAAAAGTACCATGACGTAACAACTTTATCAATCACCACTTAGAGCGGTCCCAAGCTGGAAAGACTTCTCAGAAAAGAAAAGACAATGCTAGAAGATAATTTTTATTGCAAATATGGTAAAATATTCTTTTAACAATGTTTGTTGTTAATAAAACATTTAATTTAATAGAAGAAATATGAATCTATTAAAGACACCCATTGCCCACCCATTAGAAAGAATCTGCTTCAAGAAAAACAAGAGCAAAGGAAGCTGATACCCCAACTCTGTTTGCCTCTGACAGCATTAAAGAAAGTATTTGAATGGACATACGTCTCAAAAGAAATCAGTTCCACAGATCTCTTCCCAACAATATTATCACCATGCTGGCAATATTATTTATGTACCTATGTATAAAACTGCATCTATAAAACTGTGCATAAAATGATACTGTTTGTATCAAGAAAAAGGTATCTCAGTTGAAAGAACTCCACCCAGACAAAAATGTGGAGCATCATATTGCATGTTATTGATTCTTTGTGGAATTAATTACTATTTCAAACCCCTGACAGAAATGTAAATAACATGACTATGGAAATTTTCCTCCATTTTTAGATTGCTAATAAAATAGAAAAAAATGAAGAAATAACAAGAGTCATAACAACAATAAACATTTAAGAGCTTTGCCTCAGCCACAGATATTCCCATTCTGTTGCCCACATTATTTCAATGCACAAACCCATCCATTCCTCTGAGACTTCCAAAATATTTAGATGAAAGGGAAAGTAAAAAAGAGCACAACTACTTCACTTGGTTTCAGTCTTGATTTTATTTATAACTGAGATCTGAGCTTTTTGTTCTTCACTATATACCCCGGGACAATGCAAAGAACACTCTACATTTTAGAGAAAAGATTCTTGGACTTTAGAAATAACTAGTAATATCCACCTTCAATATTCCCTGGTTTTGAAACTTGTTTATTTCCAGCTTTCTCTTTTTTTTTTTGTATTGACTCCTAAAATAAATTTTAATACCACTCACTTCTTCCCAAAGAACAGCCTACACATGAACATTAAGAAAGCCCAAGCACTTGGCTACCCAAAAACTTCTCAAATGATCTCGTAGTACCTAAATGACTTGATATAACTCTTTTCCAAATGTAAAAGTTAATTGAAGTAAGATTACGGATGTGATTTTAGCTTTGCAAATATATAGTAACATACTTTAAGTCCATCTCTATACTTTCCCACCTCCTAAAATCACAGAAACATTCATTAATTTTTAGTAATTACTTTTGTGTTCATCCTTCTAACGTCACATGAAACACGTATCAGTCAAAGTTGTCCTAACTAGTAAGAGACCTGATTCCAGCAGTCACTCTGTCTTCACAAAAGATAATCTTCAGAAAAGTGCTTTCAAACCTAAGGCTGAAAAGTGTTTTTAAAGAATGGGTTAATATCCTTGTATTTGGATTCTCAGCAGTCTCCATGATACCTAGTATCTCTTTACTACTGCAAGGAGAAGAGAGGAAGAATTTGTCTGGATGTCTTATCATTCTAGCTCTAGAGGACTAATAAGGGGCTAATTGCATCATTTTGGAAAGATGATACTGATTCAGAGGGCTTCAGGTTAACCTGGGAGGTTGTCAGAATCAGTAAAACAAAACTTGGTAGGTAAAAAGGAGGTGTTGATTCCAAAAGTAAACATGATTATACGCCCACCAAAAATACCAGTTGTGAGTGAAAAAATTTGTATCTATAATAACAAAACTTACCATTTCAGAGTCTTGACTTTGTCCAGGAACTTTAAGAGGCACTACTGGAGGCCACAGACTGTCTATCAGACTAAACAGTCCTAACGCCCTTCAAAGAGACCAATAAAATCAGGTTTAAAATGTTTTCCAGTGTTACGCATCATATAAAAAGATTCATTAAGAAATGTAATCTAAACCACTGCAAGATTATGAAAGCAATTTAAAATCATATTTGTTTTCTGGAAGCTGGTTTTGATTTGGTCTAGTTAAATCTCCATCGTTTCTGCTGCAGGGTGGATAGGGAGGGAAGGGATGTATCATATCCAGCAACAAGCAAGTCATGTTTAATCCTTTGCTACAAACAGCTTGTTACACAATAGAATTCAGGGGAACTGGGGTAAATGGTAACTTGGGAAGGACACAGATATCAGTACACCTTACTTTAAAAAACAGCTTTTAGCTATTTAACTATTAAAAAGTTTTGCTTCTAACATTTTAATTTCTATTTTTTGGGGGGGAGGGGAGGGTGGTGTGTGTGTGTGTGTGTGTGTGTGTGTGTGTGTGTTTGTGTGTGTGTGTGTGTGTGTTTGGTGGGTTTTCTGTTGTTGTTGACAGCTGATTGTAGCTGCTTTCCAGAAAGTCAACAATTATTAGATACAGAGCAACAACAGGCAAGATTTTGCTATGCTAAGTACATGGGCAGAGAACTATCTCCTTCCTACACTGCTGATCACTTAGTTATGATTTGTATTTACTTATTTTGCAAGTTTCACACTTTTGATTTAAAAAACAAACATAGAATTAACAGACCAGCACATTAAGGTAATATGTTGACCACTCTTTAGCAAACCAAGCCGTACTTTGCAGCAGTTCGGTGGCTGCCTTGTGGGTGGAGCATCTTAACTGGACAGGCAGGAGTAGCCGAGGGAGGGGAAATCGCTACAGACAACCAGCAAGAGGCATGCATTTTTGAGTTAAAGCTCTGAGTTATCTTGTCCCAGTTCTCTGTTCTGCGCAGTCGAAGCACAGAGATCTGGATTTTAACCCCACACTGCCTCCAAGAACAAGCTGTCCATTCCTCCAATAAAGAAAACCACTATTTCTGAAACAACTCTAAAAAATGAAGTCAGTAACTTGTTAAAAGTAATATTAGCTTCTAAACCCAACTGTTTAGAAGGAAACCACATAGCCTGTTTACAGGGCTGAAACACGTTGCAATATGCTGCTTCTCTTCAAGGGGTCATGGAAACTTTCCTTTTAAAGTTCTGCTTTTAGCTCACTTCTGCTTAAGCTTATTTATTTCTGCATTTCCTTAGTCCGTCTCTGGATCCTTAGACTTTGGGTGTCTACAGGGAGCTCCTCAGCATGATTTTTCCCTGCCTGTGATTCAGTGCTAATAGTGATGCCTTTGGACCAGCACTGCAAGAAATTTTATGGCTGTAAATCTCAAGAGGAGATCTTGGGGAATAAAACTTGAGGCTCACAATTCATGTAACAAGCTGGCAGACTAAAATGGTGATGTCGCTACCTGTAGTTGTGTTCTCCACATGAATGAACAGACTAGAGACACAAATGTGCTGCTGTTTTATAGAAATTGACTTCCTGGCTTACATGGCATCATCCCCAAGTCTGTAAAAGGAAAGAGACTGGGGTAGTTTTGATATCTGGAGGGTTTTTTTGTTTAGTTTGGAGGGTTCTTTTTTGTTTGTTTTTGGTTTTTAACACTGATGACATTACAACACACAAAGCAATACTTCTTAGATATTAAAGATACTTCACATCAAACCAATCACTTCTTTCTTGACTGGGGCAAGATTATCTGTTTTGTACTGTACAGAATTATATCTGACACAAGGAAGGCCAATCCCCAGAGGAACTAACTGGTCTTGCTAACTGGGAGATGAAAAAGGAGAGCCACAAAACGAGAGCAGAGCCTCCTGCACAGCCCAGGCAGTTACATAAGTGGCCTTCCTCACACGACCCACAGCACAAGGCTGGAGACAGCACCACAAACTGTCTGTGTGTGTGCACAGAGATTGAGTATTTATCAACCCAGAGCAACTAAGCCATGCTGCTTGTTGCATGTTCACATCTTCACACAGACCTTACACTGACCCCCCTATATGCATTTTAAAGTATTCACAAAGGACATGAAGTCATCCTTTCTTCTTTAGCTCACTTCTAACTTGTTACCCCATGTCAGAATATCTAAGACATATGGTACATCTTCTTCTGTTCTGTGTGTCCTTTTGGAGAAGGCGATCTACTGCTCAAACTAGGAGCAGTTAATTAATTAATATAATTAATTAATTAGTAAATGACAGTATTTGTCTCCCAGCATGCAAAGGATCAGTGCTGTGTGGGGTAGGTCTCCTGAACATCTTGGCTTCATCATTTCTTTGACACCAGTTGGGCCAAGGGCAGGGACAAACCAAAGGATTAGCAAGTGCCAAATCACATCCTGCTGTGATGCTTGCCTATGAGCTGGGATGTTCTCTCCTGGAGCTCCCACTCCATCAGTCAGTGTCTCTGGTGGGGAGTTCCCCTCTCACTCCACCCACTTATACACCTCCAGGAAAGTCAACTCTCTCTTTTCACTTACGGGCTTCAACTTAGCAGGAGGGAGAATGAAGTGGGGGCACTGACAGTAGAGAAATGACAAAGACATTGTGTCCTCCTCTGCAGGAAATCATTATCCTCACAGAAAGAATAAAATTAATTCCCTTCGCTGGCCAAGTAACACTCAAACTCCAGTTCAATCTGATTTGAACAATGGGTGCAGTTTATTCAATATGTGTAGCCTTCTTCAGCTATAGAGTCAGGACAAGAGATGAACAGCTGGCTCTGTGCTACAGTGAAGGGACATGGTTAGCACCCATGTGCATATAGAGCCTCTCTGGATACAGAAGACAAAATAAAAATATTAAAATTCTGCTCTGTGAGTGTAATTACTAGTTACTTTAAAAAAAAAAAATTGATCACAAAAGGACAGACTTCTAAGAAAGGAAGACCAGAATAAGAAGCAAGAAGAAACAGGCTCAAGGATCAAAAAGAAAAATTAACATGTAAAGTATTTTGAATAACTTTCTTTTTTCTTTTACTTCAGGGACTAGGCTCTATTGTAGTACTCTGTAGCTTTGAAAAAAAAGACTGATTCTATAGCAGGAGAAGGACAAAAATCATCCATCATATTCTAAATGACAGACTCAACTCTCTACTTTCCATGCCAGACTTAACTCTGTGTTTGGTAAAACAAATTTTGTCCCATCCCAAATATGTATATTTCCACTGTTTAACACCAACACAATAAGACTACCAGTAACTCCAATGGAGTGCTACAGTAGAGATTTCCACAGAAATATGGACTTATGACAGGTAGGTATGCCTCTCTCCTGTAAACTCACATCTTCAAGCTTTGCTTATGTATAATGAGATTTTTATATATGTGTGTGTGTGTGTGTATATATAATATGTAAAATAATTTTTTTAGTGTCTTTAATTATTTTTATTATCCAGTGTCCTCAAAGGACATCTCTCTCAACTTAAACTTTCCTTGCTAAACTTCAGTGTATCTTTTCTCTGTATCTATAAATGCAAACTGCCTGCTGTGTACCCAGACAGCAGGCAGAGAATTTTAAAGCTATAATACTGTTAAACAGGCTAAATACATTACTGATAAACCAGTATTTATACTATCAGAACATCTCAGATCCAGTGGAAATTCCACTTATTTCATACTACAGGCTGTGTTTCAAAACTCAGACAACTTCGAGCTCTGATTTTTCAAAACTGCATTTCACTGATTCTGACCTGACAACTTACTTCATAATTTAATAAGAAGATCTTGTTTATTTCTCTCAGAAGCATGAAGTTTCAGCTCCAAGAACTTTGCGTGTGCCATGCCTGATCCAACTTTTAACACATAGCTTATTAGTTAGAGGGATTTTTCAACTTTAATAATCATAACAGGCTCAGGGGAGAATTACTAGAGGGAGAAAATACCAGCAATATCAGAGAAAAGAAGGCACATAAACAGGGAAAAAAGGAACACTATGTAAGGCTTACAGCAAGGAACAGAAAGATGCTAGGATTCCATTCCAACATCTTCCACAGCTTTGCTCTGAGGACTCAGGACTTGGCACTTCTCTGCTTCCTCCTCTCCTACTTCTTAAACGTTTTGTCTAATGTGAAACAGTTTTCTTTGGCAGTGTCAGTCTCAATTATTAAGAACTCAAAAATAAAGCAATTCCTAGCCCTCTGTGCAAAACTAAGAAATTCCTTAATAATCACCTAGACTGCATAAGCTTCAACTTTCAAGGGACAAGCAATCCAAATATAAAGCTGATACTGTTGGATCTCTCTCTCCCTTTAACTGACCTACTAAGATCTTGCAGTGCACAGACTATGCAACACCACATTTTCTTAGACTTGAGTAATAAAAGCAACAAAATCACAAAGTAAAAATCAGAGCCTACTAACCAGCATCTTTGCCAAAATACAAACACGGAGGAAGGGCTGTTGACTTTTTCCCCCCCCATGTTTTGTTTAGATATATGGAATTATTTTGTTGAATGATTTACATACTTTAATGACTCAATTTTCTATAGTACATTAGAAATTACACATAGTACATTAAACCACTGAAATTATAATAAAAAAGTACTTTTGATTGAATATGGATATGCCTGTTATTCTCCAATGCTGCCTACTGAATAGATTAATGATAGAAGTACTAAGATACAAGCAGCAGTCCATGTTTATTAAAGAACAGAAAATTCAGAAAATAAGAGAGTTCATTTCTAATACAAAAGCAGCCATAGAAATTAATCTAAAAATAATGCAAATATTCAAAACTTCAATGTGATTACTGAAATTATGCTTTAAATGAAGCTCAACTTTTAACCACAGCAATTACTGAAGTATTTCAGGACCTCAAAACCCAGAGATGTGGGTGGATCTTTTAGATGGCAGGCTCTTTGGAGGAGGGAAAACCAAAGGAAGGAAGTTATGACCTCCTTGCTCTGCGGAGAGTTCTTACAATTACATTTCCTGTCAGTGTCTAGCAGTTGAAACACTTGTGCAGCAGTTAGCAGTGATCCTCTCTTCTGAGGACACAGCAAAATGAAGAGAAAGTATACAGTGAAGAGTAAAGGGGGGAAAAAGGAGAGAAATTTAGGTCAGAGAAGTATGTGACTCAAATAAAAAGGGAAAAAAAATAGAAAATTATGAAAACCCTCAAGCACAGTAGTGACCACTACAAACATACAGGGAGATTTCACATTTCAGTGCCTAACATTTGAAAGTTTAAAATGACAAACAACAGAAGCCAACTTTATTTGAAAATGTAGAAAAATGTAACATTGGTTGATGAACTCAATATTCAGAGTCTGTTTACTGTAGAGGAAAATGCAACAGATAATACAGCCTGCCATGAATTAAATGTTGGCTCTCAATAGCCAAAGCTTGTGAGTTGATGTATCCTTCAAAGTGTTTTAGCCTGTCCAACACAACTGTGGATTTAAGCACTCTCCATGCAGCAGCTGCCTCTTCTTTTGAAGCTTATTAACCACTTTTTTCAATTTAGGGACAAAATTTGCACTGACACCCCGTGTTCTTCCTCTCTCCTCCATTTTTAAATTGCTGTCATCTTTCTGTTATGCTGCAGAGAAACTCTTCATATTTCTAACATAAGAAAGCTAAAGAGAAGAAGAAGGTACATCTGCTATACTCAGCAGTAAAGCAACTCAATGATTGGAAAATCAGGCGAAAAGACACAAATTGTCAAAATCCAAATTGTTATTCTGTGTGGAACTCCAAATAGGGCTGAAAAAATAAAATCAGTATTTTTTTTGTTGATAAAGACAGGTATCTAATTACAAAGATTTTCTCAGCTCATTGAAATTAATGAGAAAATTTCATTTGTAGGTTATTTACTTCTGAGGCATTTTAGTGAGTGCTCAGTCCCTGCATCTAATTGCATTCACTTAGTTCCTGGTTATACCTGACATACCTGAAATATGCCTGCGACTTATTAAAACAGGAGGGTTGCATGTGATGCATATGGATTCTTAACCAGCATTCTTGCCTCTAGCAGCACAGCCCCAAAATCTCACTTCCTCTTCCTCAAGGGGCTGAATTTAAGACTGACACATGAGGCAGTGGGAGGGTAAGAGTGACAACATGAGCCTCTGAGGAGCCAACACCACCAGCAGCCCTTCAATTAATATTTTTCAGTCTTCTCCCTTTAAACCACTGTACCTTTTTTCTTCTTTTTTTGCTGATACTAAGAATGCAGTACAGAGAATAGCTGTAGGAAAGGCTAAGAGACAAGTATGAGTGAGAGGGTGAAGAGAAAAGCTGCCAGGAAACAGATACTGAAGCATACAAGCTCAGTCAGTTGCCACAGAACTGCTTCCTACTTTATCCAACAGCCTCAAGAACAGAGTAGAAGAACTCTGGAAATCAGGCACTGAACAAGCCATGGCAACTCTGCCATGACTTGGCCTGGTCCTTCTGCCTTACGGGATTGCCAGAAACTGGACTGCAAAGGGAAACACAACTTCCTTCACTGGACTGCAAAGGGAAGGATTTCTTGCAGGGGTGGTTTAGGGGAGTATGCTCTATGTGGGGTATAGGCCTGGCTCTGAAAACCACCTAAATCAGTAAAAGACCTTCACACAACCTATACAATACCCTACTACTTGTTAAAGCATATTGAAAAACAGTATTCAACATTCAAAGTGTTTCTCTCAATGTAAGGTTACTACAATTCCAACTTTTCACAGAGCTGATCTTTGTCAAGACAGGACATGGTTGTGTAAGTTCTTATCCTGCTTTTCTCTTGGAACACAAATGTTTTCTTATCAGAGAAGAAATGTGTTTAGTTTCTTTAGCACTCCCTACCAGTACAGGTCCGTTCCAAAGATAAGTAACGTGTCCAGCCAGGTTTTCCCCTGTGTGTAGAATACCTCTCATTACAGGCTGATAGGTTTTTAGCCCTTGAAATGAAACTTCAGCTTACAACAGTGATTTTAAAATTGCATTTACAGGAATGATGTCAAATAGCACTTTAAATTAAATATTTGATGATGAGGATGGAGGATGGCCTGAAAAATTTTCTGAACAATAACAGTGGTCCATTGATGCAAAATGCTTGAGAACCTCTTGAGTCTATTAGCAAATCTCCTCTGTCTCACAGAGGGACTGAGGAAGCACTCTGTCTCTGATTACAATCCATGTGACTGTGGGACAATTTGAACATACGGGATCTTATTAGCCATTCCTGGCTTTCTCCAGATCATGTGCTTCAAAGGCACACACAAAAAAAAGTCATTACTTTTCCCTTGTATTTCCTACATTTCCTCCACTTTTATCCACTTAAAAGCCACTGTCAGACTCCAGGAAACAAACAGTTTAAAAGCCATCTCCTTCCAAAAAGTAATTGGTGTTCTCACAAAAAAAAAAACCAAAAAAACCAAAAAAAAAAAAAACCCAACAAAAAAAAAACCCAAACAAAAAGGCAGCAGTCTTTCTTGCAGGGCAGACCACATAGTTCTTACTCACTCATGTGCTGCAAGCCAAGGTTGGGTACTCACAGGCATATCCCATCATGTGCTCGGATATACCACTGGCTCTGGAAATCCATTTATCCAGTGGCAATAAGTTCTACAGCTTAATTACGCTCTCTGCGAGTAAGTACTGCCTCATATTCATTTCAGCTATGGCTTTACTGTGGTTTCCATCACACCTAGAATGTGTCCCAAACACTTAGAAGTAATAAAAAGTTATAAAGCAGAGCTTAGGCTAAAACAATTAAAAAAAAATAAATCCCTGAACAATTCCCCCACCCACCCATCTTGTACAATGAAATCACGTTTTAACCACTGCACTGTCCCCGAAGCTACACTATACCCATTTTCTTTTAATGTTCCCTAGCAGGGTTACCACCAGCACAGCTCCAGCTGAGCCACCAGCATTTTCAGCAGTGCATCTTCAGAATAGCCAGAAGTAAGTAACTGCTGCTTTGAAACAGAATTTACATTAGAAAAAGTCTGTCTCTTATTAGTTAGGAAGAGTACTGGAAGCACCAGCAGCCAGTTGTAAAACTTCATTTGTATCCAGAATTCCAAAGCCATTATTTAATTTGTTTGGAAAAAATGTAACTTGAAAAAAAAAGCCAACAAAATAATTAAATAAGAAGACGTGTTTGTTATTAAAGATCCATAAAAATGCAAGTAGGCTTGAAATCCAAAGGCTCTGAAAATTAACACTGCAAGTACATAAAAAGAAAAGCATACTGAATAGGGCTGGCTGGAAAACAACAATTCCATTTTGCTAAACATTTCAAGGCTTTGAAATTTGTTTTTGTTCCAATAAGAAACAAAAATGAGACTTTCTCAAAGTTTTCATGAAATGAGAATGAGAGAAAGAATATTCACTCCCTCTGGACCTGAAAAAAATCTTCCCAACAAAGCTGTCTCCAAAATAGATAATGTTTCCATGAAACATTCTGGTTTTGATGAAACAGCACTTTTCAACAGGAAAAAAAGTGTCAGCAGAAATACCATAGCCATTCTAATAGCAAAGCTTATCTAGATCGGATGCTTGTACGAATAAATTATGTTGAGAACTGAACCAATCTAATTATATTTATATAGGTCCCCATGAGAACATTGTATCACTTTCCTTAGAACAATACTCTGTAAGATAATCGATCTATTTAAGTTTTTTTCTTGACTAAAGATATTTTATTTGAAGAACATAAGAAGAATCACAGAATAAGCAAAATCTGAGATGTACCATAAGTCACTTTTTTACTAACCTGGGGGAGTTTTTCTATAAAGCTGTTGACATTCTTATTCCAAAATGAGAATGGCTTTGAGATCTGCAAGTCTTTTTTTTTTTTTTTTTAAAGAAACTTAAACTGTGGTTCTAAAATCATATAGATTTAACAGAATTAAGCTCTCATATACTAAAGGGAAGTTTGTGCTTGAAACTTCAAGCCATAATGGGTAGCACTGTAAAAAAACTTAGTGCAGTAAAAAGTTCTGCAATGGAAGGGAGGTGAACTAATGTTTTTAAGTCTCTGAATCTACTGAAGAGGAAGAAAACACATTTTATGAAATATTGCACACAGTTATTCCTTACTCTGCTAAGTACATATTTGTGCATTAGCTTATTTATGCTCATTTTGGAGAATGGCTGGCTCAAGCACAGCTGGATGTCCCAAAAGTGGAAACGAGGACATTTGATTGAACAAAGCCAGGTTCAGTTGTCCCAAAGAACATTGGTCACACATATAAATAAAAAGGCAGATCATCTTTGCCTGCCACAGCAAGCAATACATTCTTCCATTAGCTGTTCTCACCTTCCTCTTGTAGTTCTTTGCAAAATTTTCATTCCAGCTAAGCAGCAGGATTTTCCTTCCCATCTCCTGCAGTATTGCTCAATGTCATCTGTGGAACTCAGAGGCTGCAGCCACACTTCACTGAACATGCCATAGGCATCCTGGACAAGGAGGCATAACCTGCAAAACATTCCTCCATTACTCACTGGCATCTGTTCCTAACAAACCAGTGAGCAAGGTTCTGAAAACGATATTACAAACTTCAGGACAGGGCTTATCCTCTGCAGTATCTGCAGAATCCCTATCAAGTAACATATCAATAAACAAACCCAACATCATTAAAGGTCTTCTCACGCACATTTTTCAGGACATAACAGGGTCATGAAGTAAAGAAGCACAACTGAAACTAAGAGTACAGGGCTTGCATTGAGGATTAGATTAATTAACTGCTAGGCACTGTGGTTTGTGTACTTAAAAAGGAAGAAAGTTGAGGTTTTGCCTTACTTGAGGTGAATCCTACAGTGAAAAAAGAAGAACAACAGAAACATAAATATGTGTGTGTTTATAAATATAAAAATTCCGCTTAGAAGTAAGCAAAGCAACATATTTCACAGGTAATAATCACTGAGACTGGCAAAGCAACCATTACATATTCTCAAACTTTATTAAAAAAAGAGTCCTCAGGATGCAAAAAATAGTGAAACACCATTTTTTAGTTTGAAGAAGAAAAACCTCAAACAAAACAAAACAAAACTGAAGATTGGTATATTCAGCATTGGGTATGAAGCCCAGAGGAACTATTTTAAGAAGGTAATTAAAGAACCTGCTAAACAAACAATTTGATTAAAATCTATGGAAGTAGGGGCTGTAGGGCTGGGAAGTATTGCTTAACCAACTTGATGGCATTCTGAGAAGATAGTACTGTCATAACAGATAAGGCAAAATCAGTAGATGTCATACATTTAGATAGTAAAAACGCATTTCACAAGATTCTGCACCTGAGATGAGCAGCCACGATAGCATGAGTCATGCAGGGCTGGAGGAAGGAGGCCTCTGTCTACAAGATTGGTTTTAATTGCCTCAGAATGAGACAGTTAAGCATGGAAACTTTTCAAAGGGAAACAAAAATTACCTTTGAGGGCAGCACACACATCAGGGGTGCACTAGGCAGCAGAATTCAGTTAATTTCAAAGGTACATGCCAAAACTACCCTCCCCAGAGCAGCACCATTGTTCCTAGCAAGTCAACTCCAACTGCTTTTGGAGCACATCCTATAATGTACATGCACCCTGAAAGCATTCAACAGCAGTCACTACATCTCTGTAAAATACATTTTAAATTAAATGAGCTCCTACACTGAAGAAATTAATGTATTTTCTTCACATGGAAGAGCACTAATCACACTTACCTTGTTCATTATGAACTGTCTGACTTTGGCTTAGACCCTCAAGAAGGCTGCATTTGATGTAAGATACAGCCCCAAAGGCTTTCTGACAGCAGCAATTGTGCAAGGACCATCTAAGAGTCCTCATTTGTCAGATTCTGGTGCTGGTTTTAAGGAGCAGGGAGGGATAGGACTCCCATATTTTGCCCATACCTCTAGCTACAAGGGTCCCATACAAACTGAATCATCATCAGAAAAAAAAAAAAAACCAAAATAAACCAGAAAAACTATGTTTGCCTGCTGCTTTCCATGTTAGGACTTTACAATCAGTTAAGAATCCCCCCGAGTTTCAACTGACTTGACTGAAACTCCCTGTGATATTGTTTTGTTTGGAAAACTGGAGCTCGTATTCTCTGGACATTTCTGAAAATCAGATTGAGGGGAACCGGAACAACAAAGCAAACAGTTTTGCCTATGTTAACAAAATGTTGACTGTTAATTGTGAAAAATTAGGCCTCCGTATCTTGGAGCAAGAAGGGCCAACTGAATTTGTGTGTCAGATCAGATCAGTTCAGCAGTCTCTTAACTGATCACTGGAATTTCTCATATCTTTAGTGAGACATAACTGAACACAAGTAAGTCTCAGACTAGCTGGCACCAGGGTTATATTAAGTCCTCCTGGGACATGTTAATTGCCCAAATAAAACTAGCTTGGTTGGTGCTGAAGACATCAGTCACTAAAAGAACATTTTCCAAGTCCTTTTAAGTCGAGCTAAGAGATGGTTTCTGTCAGACTTGGGAATCTCAACTCCCTGCATCCCTGGCCACAGATTTCCATTCCTTTGTGGTGGCACATAAATGGCTAGGACAGGAAACTAATCTGACCAAAAAATACTGTAGCCAAATCATCATCATCAGCAGCAGCATCATCTGAGTTCCTTGAAAATTAACCCTATAGAAGTAAACTCCTCCTTGCATGCAGTACTGTTCTAGGCAGGGATATATCTTCCTTGAAGCTCCCACTCCAGCTGTCCAGTGTATGCAGCACATACAGGCATCTCAGGTCGTATGATGGGAGAATGGTAATCTTATGACCATGCTCAATGCAGAGAAGAACTGTGTTATTTGAGGCTTCTATCATTAATGTTCCCATTCACACTGGGAGTACGTTCATGATTATTGGCATCACGAAAGAACACAGAGCAGCAGAACCTATTGCATCAGATTCCAAGTACCTTTGCTCTGCCAGGTTCATACACAAGAGCAGACGGACACTATATTTACTGCACCTGCTCTAAGTGTCCAAAAGGTAGTCACAGTTTCTCTGCAATATGCATTTAAAATGAAATGTACGTATTCCCTCACTCGGAAGTCAGAATTTCATGAATAACCTTCAGATGACCAAATTCAGACTAAGAGAGAAATATCCCAGATCAACACCATGAAGAGAAGTTCATAAACACATTCTCCCTGCTTCACCACGCCCTTAAAACAGTATAAATGAATGATGACAAAAGCTTGAAATGCTGTAAGTGTTTGAGGGACAACTCACTTTCCCACTTAATCACTATCATGATATCAGCTGTATCCCACAACAGACTCAGCAACGCACCACAAGAGAACTACTCTCCTGTTCTTTGGAACTGGTTCTGTTCTTACAGATTTTGTACATGCTGTCAGCATCACTGACAGTAGTTCAGCTGCATTCAGAGCCTATTGATTCATAAACTTAACTTCTTTACCAGCACTCTTTTTCCCTTGATTTCACTTTATTCCAAGAACAGTGCATTTGGATTATTTTCCCATGTTGCAGTGTTGCTCTCACATTACAGCAAATGTTCTCACAAATTAATTATTAGCAGACAGTCGAACTGCAATTAAAGCCAACAGCTTGTCCCATTACTTTTTTTTCCTCTTTGAACCTCACTACCACGATGAAAACTCACACCAAAATTATGAGACAAGTTGCAAAGCCAAAATCTGCCCCCCAGGAATTCAGCATTTATGTTTTGTGCACATCTATAGGAAATAATTTTTTTCATAAAATATGGATTTGTATAGGTTAATCAGGTTAAACATACCTTTACCAATGCCTTGTCAGCATGCATAGTACTGTACTGTTAAAAAACAGACAGGCAACATCTCCAACTCAATCAGTGGTGCTTGTGCAGGGAGGAAATAAGGGCCATCTTTATTTTTGGAACAACAGGATATAACTCTGGGTAACATCTCAACTTAAAAGATGGGGTTGGAAACTCAAATCCCTCAGGTAAAACAGCAGAGCATCACTCCTGGAGAGAGGGGTGGCACAAAAGCCAGTAGAGAAGCAAATGCAGGAGATGTGGACTAAGGAAAAGGTGAAGTATGACGCATTGGTAATAACAAAGGGGGCGAAGATAGGGAACGATAAGAAGTGAGGCAGAGTTTGTCTTTTTTTTTTTTTTTATGTAATGACACAGTAAGTCTCATGCAAAAGCTTGGGAAGATTTTGTTAATTTGCTAATAGCCAGAAGCAAGGCTGGGGGCTGGAGGAAGATGAGACTGATTACTCTGCATTATTTCTATGACTATGCTGATCTTTAGGACAAAATGTCTCCCAGTAGAAATCTAGAGAGGATTACAGGATTAATGCCATGCCCTTCTCCCAGTTAGTCACTCTTCCTTGGTAAAGGGTAAGCCCTTCTTTTACTAATATGTTTTTATGCATGGAGAATCATCTCTCTCCATATTACTGCCTTTTTTCAAGCAGCTGGCTTTCTGGAGAGGTAAGTGCGATGCAAACCTTCTCCATTTTTGGTCACCTCCAGCCTCCTCAGCAGCTAGCGGCAAAGAATAAGAAAAGGAAGATCTGCCTGCAGAGATGAGAGCGCAGGGAGGCCAGAACAGACTGATTACACAGACACTGCCTTTACTGAGTCTTGTGAAAACAAACACCAGAAATTTGTCATGAGCACATCTTAACCAACAAGTAATTGTTTTAGCCTTGGGTCGGAGGACAACCGTGTGGCCCAGGGCAGCTCTTCTCCGTGCACAGCTAAGCTGTGCAGTAGAGCATGAGGAGGACAGGCAGGCAAACACCACCACCTTTGCAGTACTCTGCTCAGACCTCATTAGTTGCTCTTTCTTTGGAAGGGAGGGAAAGGAGGGAATGGGAAAATGCCTGAAAACTAATTGACTCGTATTAGCTCTGATATTTGCTCATTCTTTATCTTAACCATCCATGAGACAGCTGCTGCTGCTTTGTTTGTCAGGAGGACTTCTTATCTCTGTGAGGTGCGGTCCTAGCAGAGGCATAAAACACACGTACATAAACACACACAAACAAAACCCCCTCTCCTTTCATCACCAGAGGCACAACACTACCTACACAACTCCAATCCAGCAACTTGTCTGGTCAAGTCTCAAGGTGGAGCTGATTAACTCCTGCTAATATGGCTCAGATTCAAATTGTAACCTGCAGGACACCACCCTTCTGGGGTTTAATTTATCCCTACCTTATGAACTCCTTGCATTCACTGTACCCATATAGTAACTGAAAAATCAAAGTTTAAGGCACAGGGACGACTGTCCATCTTCCCCCTTGCAACACTAGCAGGATTTCTTTATTAAAAGCACCGTATCCACCAGGTCATGCATTCCTTCATGCTCCCTTTTAAAAAGAACATACCCACTGTAGCCTTCCTTGGGGAGACACAAGATTCAGAGTTTTCTGCTTAAAATCCATACCATTTGCTGTCAATAAATAGTGAGTGAAGCTCTACAGAACACAGCTATGGATTGAATGCTACAAATACAAATTAACAATGATGGTAACTATCTCCTTCTCTGTATTGGTTGCAGAGGAATGCAAGTAGAGAGGAAAACACAAGCACCGCTGTTTCCAGTTTATAAGGGGAATGTCAAGCTGGAAGAAGAATCCTGGTCCAAGTACATACATTCCTAGCACCCAGCCTGGTGCTCTGGTTTGAAGCACTGAGTGAACAAAACAGTGATAATTTGCTTTGAAAACTGAAGGTTTAAAATTACTATGAAGTACAGTTTGTGATCATGTATGTTTTTATTTGGCAACCATGGAAGGGCCCAGAAGGAAAGAAAGAAGAAGGCAGTTCTGGAGTGCTGGACCTGGCAGGAGTATTGGTGGAAGCTGCTCATGTGATAGGAGTATCACCAGGGAAATGACCTAGTCTTATCTCAGCATCTCTAACAGAAAATATGTAGTAGAGGCCTCTCTGGTCTCAGGAAAGGAAACTTTTATTTTTGCAGACGCCTCCTAACAGGATTTCTGTAACACACTTGCAAGTAACTCACTACAGTAACTGTACCAAGTCATTCGTTTTGTTTTCTCGGTGCTTTTCATTACAATTTTTATACATATCTTAAAAAATGGAGTGAGAGTGGTTATAAAATAACTGTTGCTTATTTTTATTTACTTCCTTGAATCATCATGTAGTTCAACACAAACTGGAAAATCAAATACCACTTCCACAAGGTCTTTTATGATTCCCTGCCTGCTGATTGCTTTTTCCATTTCTTCATTCATGTTAATCCTTCCACCTACTATTTTCTGCCTGTGGCCTGAAGAAGCAGCACTTCTGTGGGAAACAGCTTTTGTGCGTAGGAAGAGACCTGTATGAGCCAAGCGTGTCAGCAGAGCAACCTCTTTAACGCAGAATGCACGCGTAGAGAACACGGCTGCACAGCACTGCAACCATTCCCACCCAAAACATGGAACACCACCTGCCTGGTGGGAGCTACATACAACTTGTCAGGAATTGGTGTAGCATGAAAGCCAGCTTTTCGTACTTGCCACAGCAACCACAGCTTCACATGTGACAATTATTTCTGCAAAAACCATTTCTCATACGAAGTTTTCACGTGACACCAAATGAACTTTCTAAACTCCCCATCTGACGCTGCCTCTAAGTGAAACTGCTGATGTGTGTGTTTTATTTGTACATGGAATTTCTCGAAAAAGTAAACAAAACATTCAAAACCATAAAAAGACATTCCTGACATCCACTCAAACAATATGGAGTCTAAGCTGTAATTTCAAATAGTTACAGAGTTGCATACGAGAAATATTTTCAGTATCATGGATAGCTTCACTTATGTCAGATTCAAAATGAATACTGAAGTTGTTCTACACTCATAGCTTAAATCCAAAGTAACTATGCCATGTAAGTCAATTTTTATATTGATAGCTGGTTTGGAAGACACAGAGAGTTAAGGAAAAATAACTTCCTAAGTATTGCCTAAAAGTTTGTATAAAGGCTAGGCCACAACAGAGCAGTAAGGCCTTCCTCCTTTCAGATCTCCTGTGTATCTCAATGCTACATGGGGCATAATTTATGGTCCTTCTGCTAAGACCCATTCCATAAAACCAATTTTGAGTGGTGACAAAAAAGCAAGCACATCAGATCACCCCAGCTTGTTTCACTCGCTGTGCTGTTAATTGTAGTTGGTAAGAAAAATAATGATGCACACACTCCTCAGGTTCCTCAGTGTGCCATTACTTCAGCATGGAATCCCATCACAATCCCTTGGTTATTTCAGTATACAAATCAGAGAAAATATTATTTTCCCGCATGTCATGATTTACTAATCCAGAGTAAAAATGTGTACTTAAGAAATTTACAGGCTCAGTTGAAAATTGCAAGTCTTTCTTATGGATGATGTCCAATAGAAAAATTATGTTCCAAATATAACATGTAATTACCACCCAGTCATTTCAAGTACTTATCTATGAATCTGAGGAGGGGTTCTTTGTTTATTTTTTTAATCTCAAGACTTTGTAATTATTGTTTTGGCATCCAAGAATTCCAACAGTTAGTGGGGTGCTGCCAAAAAGATCTTTTCTTGCAAGGTGCTCAGCAGCCTCCTTTCCAAGAAAATCAGCATTCAGTTGCTGGTTCTGGCAGTGTTTCACATCATCTTCACTGTGCTACGTTTCCTCCACGCCTCAGTTCCTTATACATCAAAATCAGAATAAAAGTCCTGTCTTCAAAGGGTGATCTGAAAGCAATAGCTGAATAACACGATTATATCTGGGAGGGCTGGTCCACAAAGCCTATTATGTGTGCTAGATCCCATTTGAGTTACGGGAGGAGGCTATTTATATGTATGTGTATATCTAGAGAGAAAGGGCTTCCTTGCAGTATCAACTCATTTCTTTCACACTACAGGGCTTAGAGAACTCTCAACTTGCCCTGCAAAACCCACAGTGAGGGCTTTAACAGCATCTGGAATGAAGCAAGAACACTGAAGCAGCTGGACTGGGTCCCTTATCTTTCAAGACGGTATTGTTTGTGGATTCACCAGATTTACTTCTGAACCACAGAGAACCATGACTGGCATCCTGGAAAATTTTATTTTTAAAACAAAAAAACAACATGCAGTGAGTATTTAAAAACCCTCTGCCCATTTCAGCAGGCACAGATCATCCTAAATCACATTCTTGGTAGTATAGCCCTGCTCATGCACTTCCTATGGCATGTGAAAGGTAAATGAATTGTAGCAACCCTGCAGGATTTCTTACACAGCTGTGGCTGTATTCAAAAAGACACTCTGCTGTGTCAGTGCCACATCATCCCACTGAACTAGCAGAAAAGTACAACATTCATCAAAAATCAAGGGCAGAGCAAAGAGCCAAGAAGAAAAGAAGAAGTGCAATCCTGCCGAGGCTGCTTCCCCAGCAGAAAGGCAATTTTCCACTTTCTCGCAGGGTCTGCCGGTTGTGTTTTTCACTCATGCTGTTTTCCTGCACTCTGTGTTTGTGGCTGCCTGTCCTAGGTGTGTTTCTAAATGAGGGAGAGGGAGTGTGTTTGTGTGTGCACGCCGTGTGTTTACAAGAGTTATGGTAGCAGTTCTCAGCAGTCCACTGAGAGTTCTAGGAAACAGCCCCTGTTATTTTATTCTCGGTCAATGTCAGCTCATGTCAGGCAGTAAAGATCACACAGGACAGCCCTCTCCATCTCGCAGTCCTGGCCGGAGGCCTCAATGGGAGAGGGAAAGGGAACGAGCTGCGAGTGGGCGGAGAGCCTTCCCAGCACTCTACCAACCACTGCAGGAGGAATTATGATAAACACCACTCTGGAAACCAGATACAACAGTACATTGTGTTCTTCTTCGGAAAAACAACCCTACTTCAGCTCACTTAAAGTAAACAGTTAATCCTGTTTATCTTTTTATTTTTCTTTCTTGATGAGTTGTTAACAGAACAATCTCTTCTGCAAAGCAAATAAGAGATCTTTCCCTTAAATTCATACAGATTTTTTCTTTCCTCAAGAAAAAAAAAAGGCAGTTCGATATGTAAACTTTCTACTATCAGCAAACAGTGTGGAATAACAATCTTTCTTGGCTTAAACTGACTTAACAAAGTGATGCCAAAACTGAATGAAACCTTTCCCTCACTTACATATTTTAATTTGGAAAACTGAAGTCCCAAACAGAACATTCTATTCATCCCTTTTAACTATTCCGTTTCTGAAAAGAACAGGCAAAACGGGTAAAATTTAAAAAATCCGGATATTTGTTGTCCTTCCCCTGGAGCACAGGGTGCCTGAGAGATCAGCTACTGAGCAGAGGGGTGGCTGGTCCCAGGTTTTCTCTCAGAGGTTAAAAGAAAGGAGTC
Organism: Lanius collurio; assembly: GCA_020086605.1. Lineage (NCBI taxonomy): Eukaryota > Metazoa > Chordata > Aves > Passeriformes > Laniidae > Lanius > Lanius collurio. Next base: position 25,051,880 of record JACBWW010000003.1, on the reverse strand, counting down.
AGACTAATTGACTGCAACTAAGGTAACAAATTGTTGTCCTCCTTTACAAAATATATGCTTACTGTGCAAATTTCATGGTGTCCCTGACTTTCAATAATAAGGGTGATTAATCAGAAAAGCAGATGGAATTGATTATGTTGTTTTGCTGGAGTCACCACAGTCTACCTATTAACTATTTCTTATTGAGGACTCCAACACAGTCCACTGAAAGCTACAAGCTTTCCCAAAGAGAATTCTAATTTTTAGCACTCAGGAGTTTAAATAGTTCTGAAAGTCAATAACGAAAGTGTGCTTAACATTGCTGGTCAGTAAAGTTTGTTGATTTAGCTATTTATAATCAAAAAAATACATGATTTGAAAAACTGTAGGAGGAGAAGAAAAATATTGCCCTGTTTTATTTCTACTCATTTTCAAGCTCTGAGATCCTGGGTTTTCTGTGCAACTGATATCATGAAGTGCAAAAACGTAAATTCATGTGAATGAAAGTCTGATTTTCAGATTTTTAAAAAAATATTTTACATGCAAAATTTTTATATTTTTTTCTTTCTGGGTTGTTTGTTTTTTTTTTTTTTTTTCCCTTGAATCTTAGTTTAGTTTGCATTTATTTGTAAAACTTTTGCAGCAGTTGCTGAATTTACACTGCTCTGGTGAACTCTACTGTGACAGAGTAGGACAAAGCAGAGCTATTTCCCCTTACAGAAGGGAGGCAGGCTCCAGAGGCAGCTATCAGTAGCTGGGGCCAGAACCCCAGGGGAGCAGCCTCAGGACTATTCCTCCAATCCACCACTTAGCCCACCATGGCCTCCAGCCAAGACTGGAAGAGCCTGTATGCCTCCAGGGAAGACTGGAAGAGCCAGTATTGGTAGGACAGGACTGCTGCTGAACACTTCATCTTGCTCCAGGCGCACCCTGTCATTTAACCCCCACCCTCCCAGTGCTGCACCTGCAGAAGAAAAGCATGGTTTCCCCCCCATGATTGTGGGTTTGGCCTGCCAAATTTGCCCCCAAGTTGATGTACAGCCCACAGCTCTCTCTGTGAAGCATCCAACTTGCACCAAGGTGCTGCAGCTCTGAGCAGGGTGGGTACTGGCTGCAGGACTGCAGGGAAGAAGCAACAGACTTTGGTAAAACCTCTCTCTTGGAATGGTGGTCCTACTGTCTCCACTTGCTGGGAGACTCTTGAGCATAAAAGAAGAAAGCAATAAACCTAAATCATTCAGGGTGCAGTTGTAATCCATGTACAAAAAAGACCCCCTTGTTTGACCCTGTGGCGGTTGGCCACCATCACACCCTCCTTCAGGAGGGAATGATCAGCTGAGAGGAATGTGGATGGGAGGTGAATCATCTGGAGATCACTAGGAGATGATGCAACAGCAGGAAGAAAATGTGGAAGGTGAAGGAGACAAAGATGAGGAGGAAATGTTCTCTGGTATCATCTCTTTTCCACTTCCTCTCTTACACCTTGCTGTTCTCCACATCTCTTTTAGTTAGAGTGGGAAATGCCAGTCTGTGGTAACACCACTATTATCCCATGGATGACCTACAAGCATTACTGAAGGAGCACTTTCCCCAGTTACAGTGGGATTCTTAATAATAAGAATTAAATTAATATTAAAAATTATGGACACAACAAGCCCTGATGAAAGAGAGGTGCAGACGGCAGCAGTTTTTCCAACTTGAAAATGAAAAATAAAGTTTACTTGCCATTTTAAGCCTTTATTTGAGCTTTGCAAAATGACAAGTGCCATTTTCAGTCATAGGTCAAGCAAAGCTTTATAAATTACTTTTAAATAAGCAGTAGGTTTGCGCCATTATCTAAAGCTCACTCAAATTAACACCTTTCCATTGATTTCAATGAGCTTTATTTCATGCTGGATAGTAGGCAGAGAAAATAGCTGGGCAGCATCAGTTACATTCCTTCATCTTGATTTCATTCAATCATTCATGGAAATTCCATGCTTTTCTTTTAAACCATCTAAACTGAACTCCAATCAGGGATCAAACACTGAAGCAAATTTATAAACATCACACTTAAATTTTCTTATAATTTCAAGGAATCATTTTTGGCAGGATCAGCACTTGGAATACAGCACACAGTACACACACAAAAAAATCTTAAATTTGCCATATTATCTCCTTTTTGTTTGTCTGTTTGGGATTTTTTTCTGAGTTTGTTTTTTGGTGGCATTTAATTGGGTAATCTTAAAACAGGAACAGAGAACTCACTTCTTTCAGCACTTGGGTTATCTTCAGATGTATAAGATTTCAAATATTATATGGGCTAGTGGGAAGTGTCCCAAAATAAGAAGTCTCTGCTAGAGCATCTTAATCTCAATCACCCTGTACAGATGACAGTCTATATTTTATATCTCATGTGTGTGGAATACTATTTAATTGTAATGACATAATCACTAATTACACTGGATTTGATATAATACCCTGATCAAATACTGAGAAACTTCATGCATGGCATATTTGATTCCATTTTCCCTTCCCGATACAAAGAAAATGGTCCTGCAAATAAGAACCTGTTCAAATATCAGTACAGCATAGTTCGTTCTCATCATTTATATTCCAAGGTAAAGAAAAAAACAGGACCAAATCCAATCAAAACTACAGGAAGAGTTTTGAGACACAAAAGATAATAACACAAATTAGAACTGGATTAGGGCTTAGTAAGCCTATCTACTCATACCCAAAGAGGTGATTTAATATTCTGTGGTTTAGATTCTGGGTTTGTGTCTTATCCAAAAGAATATCAACAATAACACATTGTTCTCCCACCACGATTCTGGTGGTGTTAACAGCCTCTGATGTGATTCAGTACAGACTCAAGGGACAGACACTGCTAAACATTTGGATTTTCCTGAGCTGTCACCCATCGCAGGCCAGCAGGAGATACAACATCACAGCCAAGATAACAAGATAACTTTTGTCTTTAAAACATGCAGTTTCCTGTTGATACTATTCTGTATTGTCACATTTGCTGTCTTGTCCTCCTTTTCCTGTCACACATTCCTGCACTAATTAAGTCTTCAGGGTAGTGCACTGAGAAAACATCAGGACAGGGACTTCTCTGCGCCGGCAGAGCACCTGAGATCAGGGTACACGCCCTGATCTTCACTGGAGCATCAGTGTAACAAAAGCAGATCAAAGCTTTGGTGTAGCCGTTTAATCATCATCGGTCGCTGCTGCTTACCCTTCTTAACCACAGGCAATAGGGCTGGCATTTGTATTTTCTGTCAGCAACTTAGCAGCTGCATTTTTCCCTCTCAGGCTCTCCACCTGAGTAGGATCTCTTTGCGCAGAAGGGTGTCAAATCGGGCTGTGAGGCTGCTCCTCCAGCCCAGCTTCACCCTCATCCCCAGAGCAAAGTATTCAGGACCCATCAGAGGGAGGTCTGAATGTTGCTTTAAGGGGGTTCCTTCCTACTGGACATGTGATTATAGGACGTGGAGAGACACCAGCATATGAAAATGACAAAATTTAAATAAATATAGGCCATATTTTCATGCATTGCCTGTTGTCATGGGACACGCTGTCCATGGTGTCCTCTCTCTAATGTAAGAAACCTGTGGTTTTGGATCACTATGACACTATGTAACTCACGTACTCCTAAAGTGAAGCATAAAAAGACCCTAAATTTAAGTATCAAAATATGCTAAAACAAAATTCACAAACAATATTCAAACAATATTCTCAAATAAAGCAGACAAAATGCCTACATTTTTAAAAAATGTGCTTTCTGATCACCCAGTTTTAAAACATGTTTCCTAAATTCCACTGCTGCAAGAAGTGTGACAATATCAACGAGAGAAGAACACAACAAATGAAAACATAGTAAGTGAAGCCCACTTGGATCAATTTAAGCATTTTGTTTTACCAATTAAAAAAAAAAAAACTAGGTTAAAAAAACCTAACCAAAGTGGAATTTCTAAACAAGTGGTTTCAGAGTAGGAAAATGGCATTGTTTCAAAACATAGCATTTCAGCAATTTCACAACTTTTCATTTGCTTGTACAAGCTTTTCATAAGAAGTTTCCATTATTTTACAAGTTGATCTGACAGAAAATTATTTCTTTGAAAGATTCCCAACCATTTTTCCTAGAAATATTTTTCAAACCTCTAATGCAGTAACTATTCATTAACCTTCAAGGCTTTGTTTTGGCAAAACATATTTATTCAGCACAACAAAGAATAATTATCCAGTACGCCTGTGAGTAGAAGCAATGCTGAACAGTGACAGACAGAAATGCAATATAAAGATTTATTCCCCCTCCTTCTTTAACAATAGCTGTAGAAATACATCTGAGCATATGTGCTGGATTTGGCTCTGGTAAAGTTAATTTTCTTCAGAGTAGCTGGTAGGGGTCTGTGGTTTGGATTTGTGCTGGAAACAGTGTTGATAACACAGGGATGTTTTAGGCATTTAGCCTGCAGAGAGTCAAGGCCTTTTCTGCTCCTCACCCCACCCCACCCCACCACTGAGGAGGCTGGGGGTGCATAAGGATCTGGGATAGATGACCCAGCTGACCAAAGGAATATCCCAGACTATACGGCATCATGCTAAGGAGAAAGAGGGGAGAACATTCAGAATGATGGCATTTGTCTTCCCAAGTCAGCATTACCCATGATGGAGCCCAGTGTTCCTGGTGATGGCTGAACATCTGCTTGCCCATGGGAAGTGGTGAATGCATTCCCAGTTTCCCTTTGCTTGCATGAGCAACTTTTGCTTTACCTGCTAAAGTGTTTTCATCTCAAACTGTGAGTTTTCTCACTTTTACTCTTCAGATTCTCTCCCCCATCCCACTGTGGAGAGATTGAGTGAATGGCTGTGTGGGGCTTAGCTGCCATCTGGGGTTAAACCCTGACAACACATAACTTTTCCTTTAAGAAGAAGAAAAACTGTAGGAAAAGCTGTAAAAAAAACCTACAAACCTCTCTTTGAGTATAAATTTTAAGTTATGGAACTTGCACAAAATAAAAGTGAATTTCTGAGCTTACATCTCTTCATGATTGTTAAAAATAGCCTATTAAAGCTTCGGAAAAGTAGAAACCTAGTAGGGAAAAAAGGTAATCTTTAACTTTAGAAAGAAAACCCAAAAAAGCCTGGGTCCTTTACAGAAAAACCAAGAGGCTGAGACTGGTGGTGCCATTTCTGGAGATTCAGTGTGGCTATAGCTGTCCTCCTGGGGGCTGCCAGGGTGAGGTTCAAGCCCTTATCCTGAACAAGGTAATATGAGCACAGCCTTCTGCCTTTATATGCACCTGAAACAAAGGAACTGGGCTGGGTGTGGGAGCAGCAGCCTGCCTGGACACCACTGGGTATTTGAAAGAAGTCAGTGGAGAAGCCCAGTGAGGATCTTGAACTTCACTAAGAAAAGGGGCTTATTCCAGCCTCCTCCACTACCTTATCTTGCCTGGATTCTGCTAGGCTTGAGGCAGTGCTGACTCGCAACAGCCACTGCAGGATCTGATCTGGGTTTTACAGTGTAACTGCACCTATGGTTTCCAAATGTGGTTAAAGTGCATTTCCAGTGAAAAGGGGGAGAAACATTCATGAGAATTTTCTTGGAGAAAAGAGAACTACAACCTACACCTAACCTGATTTGAATGTATCATTATCACTAATTTTAATTTCAAAATTGCAGCAGGCACAAGCTGTATTTCACTGGTCTTTTTAAGCTGGTTAATAGGTTCCCTTAATGGCAGTCCCATGAAATACAAAATGTTCCACACACAGAACTAGATTTTGAATTTTTAAAAATTTGTTTGGAGGTTTAATTCACCACAAACATTCTTTTCTTGACCAAAAGTTATTTATCTACAGCACACATGAAAATTATGTCCTTGTAAGACAAAAAAAAGTGGTATCATCTGATTTGGGATGAAACACCAAAAGCACATTTACATTCATCCTACAGTGGTTTAATTTGAATTCATAAATCTGTCTTTTCCCATTCACTTCCCCCTTCTCCCCAGTCTGCTATACTACATGTGCTTTTCACTACTGCATATACTGACCTTTTTATACTTACTGAATCCAAATTTCAATATGAGGTATCACTGAAAGGTTTCCAATATTCCTCACTTTTTCTTTCCACACATGGACACATTCCATACACGTACATGAATACATGTAGTATTAATCCTACAGCTCGTGTGTTAATGCATTACAAGCCTTATATAAACATTGTGTTCTTTGTATATTTTATATTACAATTTTGAATTATTGTTGAATTAAGTGGTAGGAGCTGGGACCAATCAACTTCGTAAACACAGCTATGTGAACAACATTCAATCGATGAAGAGGAAAGAATGTTTTGTGGAAGTCAGTTATAGTTCCTTAGTAGGCAATACTGTTTTCTAGCTAAAAAAGACCAGTTGACTAAAGATTATGGTGAGCAGAGTAGGAAAAGAAAGTGAACAGAAGTTCTTTCTGTTTTACATGCACAAGTCAACAACAGAGGAACAGAAATCTTAAGGCATGGCTGCAGGTTCATCTTGGGAACTCCGGGTAACTTCTCTGGCATCAGTGCTTATAAACCTTAGTAAGAAAGCAAGCAACCACCAGGTGCCAGAGGGAAACACTGAAATTATTCCAAAATGAGGTCATAGGAACAACTCATCATTTCCAAACAACTACTGCAACAACTAGATAGAGGGTGCTGGTGCTGGTCTGGAAGGACACACTCTTGGGAAAAGCACCGTCCTCACCACCTGTATTTTTGCCTACCTGAGGAACAACAGAGGCAATTAATCTACTTCAACAGCACATACAAGGTGTTATTTATTCAGGTTTAAAAACATACAAATGGAAACTACTGTTATAACTGCTATATTATGATAATTACCACAATGATCCTCTTCTTCTACTGACTCAGTTTATTAAAGCTGCCAGAAAAGATTGCCTAACCGTGACCACTGCTTAGGAGTTAAGAAGTGGTTCAAGCTTTGGGTATTTGCAGTTGCAGAATGGGTTGCACCATTTCAGAACACAGTGGGTGAAATGGAATAAGGGGGGAATGCATCCCTTGGATACTAAATGCTTCCTAGTTTTCTTACCCGCAGGTTGATTTGAGTAGCATTAAACTGAAAAACAATTAAACCATCAATATTTTCAAAATAACATATCTGAAGCCTACACTGGGCAGAAATAAAATAGCAGGTATTTAAACAACACACAAAAATGGCTGGGAATCTTATCACAGCTGCACACAAAGTGATGCTCCTAGAAAGCAAGAATATTATCTTTCACATAACAGCAGCTTTTTCACATACAGTCAGAAACTTCTACACAAGCTTTGCACTTCAACAAGTTTTAGAAGTTTTCCTGAACTACAACCCTGTCAAAAGGAGAAGCCAAGGAATGCTCTTCCTTTGTCTTTCCGAGTCCTTCCCAACACCTCCGTTTAATCCAATCAAATTACAGGGATCTGTGATGAGGTCAGCTTGCAGTATGGGGTAAGACACAGAAGAATGCCATGTAAAAAGAAAGAACAACATCTACTATCTTTGATGACCTAAGGCTGTATTAATCTAAGTAAAACTGCTCAAAGAAAACAGAAATCAGGCTTTGCAATGCTCAGGGTCAGAATACTTGGTCTGCTTAGAAACAAACAAAATGACCTTCCATGTTCTACTTCCTTTGTATAAGACTGTTGTATGAAAAGACTGAAATTAACATAGGCAATATCAGGACACAGGAAACTTTTTACATTGTTTCCAAATTTCTGGTTGAGTAATGAAAGAAATATTAACATCTCCACCTACACTTCCCCACAAACTAAACTTTTTAATTACCAGATTCTGCTAAGAAAATTTCCAACTTCTCATGGCATGCATTTGAGTGCTCTGTAGATTTCAAAATAATTTTTGTCTTCTGTGACTTGAAATTATGTCCACTGAAGGATTTTTCTGTAAAATCATAAAATTCTGATGTACAAGAACAGTGAAATTTTAAACTAAACATTTTTACTTATGCAATTGTAGATGCATATACACATCCATGGAGGGGGAAAAAAAAGGATATATATATATAACTTTCAGACTTGAAATCACTGTTTTCCAAGTGGTATCAAAACCGCAGTTTGCATCCACAAACAAAATTCCACAGATTTAGCATCCACAAATTAAAAACCAGTTTCATGTCAGGAAGTAGAGAAACCAGATGAAGATCTATCTGCCCTACACCACTAATTCCACAGTTTTAAGCTGCCCCCTCTCCTCCCTTATAGCTGTGATGGCAAAAACAAGTTGAGGCAGCACAAGAAATCAGATCAGGGAATTGATCTGCATTAACAAACAAATCTCAGACACAAAAATAAAGTTATTTACCTGGAGTACTACATCCAGTTCTGGAGTTTTCAGCACAGGAAAGATATGAGACCTGTTGGTTCATAGGAGGGCTACAAAAAAGACCAGAGGGCTAGAGCACCTCTCCTATGAAGATAGGCTGCTGAGACAATTGGGATTGATTAGCCTGGAGAAGAGAAGGTTCTGTGAAGACCTCATTGCCTTTTAATATTTAAAGGGAGCTTACAGAAAGATGGGACACATTTTTCAATAGGTTTTGTTGCGATAGGCAAAGGGGTAATGGTTTTAAATTAAAAGAGGATAGATTCAGACTAGATAAAAGGAAGAATTCATTTTTTTTTTACCATGAGGGTGGTGAAACACTGCAAGAGGTTGCCCATACAAGTGGTAGATACCACATCCCTGGAAAAAATCCAGATCAGGTTGGATGAGATTCTGAAACACCTTATCTAGTTGAATACATCCCTGCTCAAGGCAGGGTGGTTGGATTAGATGGGCTTTAAAGGTCCCTTCAATCCAAATCATTTTATGATTCTCTTTTTCTTTTGCAACAGTTTGCTGACTTAGCATCAAAAACAGCTGTCCCAGCTCATCTGAATGGGCACCTTGGCATGTAGTGGCAAAAAGACAGCTCACTGGGGTGAGGAAATCTGGGGAGATCGACACAGAATCAGATTAATTTCAAAGTAGATTAGAGAGGAAGAGAATAATTTAGCATGGATTTCCCAATGAGAGATCACAGCTTTGTCATGCCCAAAATGAAGCATAAAAACAAATGGGATTTCAGCCACTGGCTGAAGGTCCATCACAATCCTCCTGCCTCAAGCATTTGTCTTTTGGCTTGGTTTTGATGGAAATATTGGTCTGAATCCCCACAGATTGGGGGGATTGTTATTCTTGCAAGAATAACACTTGTAAAAACAATTTTACACAAAATATTTACATAAATGATAGAGCAAAATGTAACATTGGAAACAATTTTAATTTTATAACTTCAGAAGAGACAAGCAAATTTAAAAATGTAAGCTTAACCTAGCAGGACCAGCAGAAACACTTCAAAATCAGTCTGAAAGCCAGTCTAATGGAAAACATCTTTAAAACCCTACAAAAAGTTTACTCTTTTGAATATTTTAAATCCATTTAGTCTTTTCAGTTTGCCAATGTGCATTTACAACTATACACTACAAAAACACACAAACACATAACCCAATTTCCCCAGCAGAATCAGTTCACTAACACCAAATATGTAAAACAGTCTTCAAAAGTGAAATTCAGGCTTTCAAACTCAAATTTCAATCTGTGTCCAGCTGCCAACTACACTTCTGACTCATATTTCTTCTAATGTGCCTTCATTATAGTTTACTGAATTTATTCAACTTACCTAAAGCTTCAAATGTGAATGCCATTTAATGGTCTGCTGTACTGATTGTCTATTTTACTTGTAAATAGATTTTATTTTAAAAATTGTTTCAAGATCCTTCAGTGACATTTGCAACTCTCAAAATACACTGGAGTGAAAAATTATTGTGTTCAAATGAACATATTCACTTTAGTATTTCCTTTTCTTGGACTGAGGCAGATCAGCTGGTAAATGAGACTGCTACGAACATTGTTTCCTTTGGTTTATCACTTTGTACTTGGCAGGACTTACAATTAAATTTTTTTTCATAGTGACTGAAATAGTACCTATTTAAGGAGACAGTGACAAACCCGGCAAATTTTCTTGCTGATATAAAGAGAGGGGGGAAAAAGAGAAGAAATTATGTTTGCTGTTTTTAAAGGACTAAATGGATATAAACTGTCAGACTCTGGGTCATCATTAAGCACAGGCCAGAGCATTGGCACGAATGACCGTGTTGTGAAGCCTACAAGCTTTATTTGGTTTTTAGCTCACATTCCTGTAGAGTGAGACATTCTTAATTCGGGAGAGCTACGGGTAAACATTTAAGGGAAAAAATTATTAAATATTTCCTTTCACAAAGGTAGCAGGCAAAACAAAAATAAAAACAACTCTTGAACAAAATGCTAAAGGTGGTCTTTAACTATCAAAAATCAGCAAAGCAAATGTGGTATCTATGCTCCTTTCTGACAGTCACTTGGGGCTTTTACTATTGAGAGACCAATCTTCCCTCCACCATTTATCACTCACAAGCTCCTACTATGCTTATTTTCAGATTTGGAATAGTGTTATCCATATGTGAAATGTATATCCAAATAGTCTAGCCCATAATATGGAGGTAACAGTAATTTATGTACACTTGCACATAGATTTAGCCTTACAGAAGAAGTGAAAACATTTACAAGGCAACGTACTTATTACACCACTTGATGTAATACATAACTACTGGTCCCTTCCCAAACCTCTCACTGAACTCCAGTAGCCTTTGAGAGCTGTTTGTCGCAATTCAGTTTATGAGACAGTATTTTAAATGTTCTTACTCCAAAGAAATCTTGGAACGATGAAGACCTCTGAATATTTTCTTTCTAAATATGAAACATGTTCTGCTTGCAGAAGATTTCAGAATTTTAAACAAATATAAAACACAGTTTATTCACCCCAGTGAAAGAAGACATCCTGTAGAGGGGTCTGAGGCTTGAGTGGACACTGTGCAATTTCCCCTGGCTTTAGCCCTCGACACTACAATTCATTTGTCTAAGTTTGATAAATCCACAGGAACACCTAGGAATGTGTATCAGATGTATTTTGATCAGCTTGTACAGGGAGCTGAACCTTACTCCAACTCTACAAGCAGGAACATGCTGGCCTGACTGTACATGGACCAGGGATATCAAAGCTCTGACCAAGTAAGACACAAACTTTCTCTAGAGAAAATTCAAAGGCATGCACACCATCCCTGCTGCACTATAAATCTTACGTGATTTTTAGCTTTTGAAAACTCAGAAGATTTCCTCCTTTTCCTTGTATCTATAAAATGATGTGTGGCTCCTGGCTTCTTAGGAAAGGTGTTCCTCTCCTGATCCTTTGCTAATTGTCAAGACCGAAGTCCAAAGAGTTTGCACTAAATGGGCAAATCTTTGAGAGCAACCTGGTAGCTCCTTCCAGTCAGTGTGCAAAGATGAGATTGCTTTTCAAAATTTTACCACGACTGTGGTAAGGCCAAGGTTTTATTAGTACTTCCAGTATTTGATGAAATTTCCTACAAACTCCTCAATGTAGCTCAAAAATAATCTGGGGCACCATCAGTATAGCAAAACCTCGGGTGTATGTTTTCCTGAAATGTCACGCGAACATCTAGAACATTTCTCTTTGTGGTACCACCATAACGGTGTCAACACCAGAAAAGGAAAAGTCAGTAACAATAAAGCAAATTTTGCTTCTCAGGTGTCCAATGGAACAATATGTCAAAGATCTAACCTTCCAAAGGAACAGGTAACAGATATTTAGCAGAATTATTTTCACAGCGCTGTGTGTCGCCACAGCTATGCATAAAGATGCCACAGAGCTTGGCCTTTGAGGAGAGAACAAAATCATTGAAAAACAGGATTGACAGAAGAGAATAAACTACTTTTTCCTGGGAACTGAGCTATGCCAAATAACTGATCCTTCATGAAAAGCCTCAAGTATCATACTTCCTTGACTGTTCACTAGTAAACCTGATGCCTGTCAGGGAAACTGGGAGTATTGCTCAGGTGGTATTAGTCATATGACTTCAAACATTAATCATATTTGTCAAAAAAAGTTGGTGTAGTAATTGCAGTCTCCTACTCATGAGGGATAAAATGCTGCATTCCACTTCAGTTTACTGAAAATTTCAGGACTATTAACTGCTGCCTAATATATCTAAAATATTGTCAAATAATGTAATTTTTTAAAAATTAAAGGATTATTTGTATGGGGCTTATTATACTTCTAGGAAGCAATAAAAGGGTAAAATGCCCTAACAAAACATCAAGATACTATGACATGGTAAAAGAGATAATCCTACCTTATTGACACACCTTTTAAAATTATGTATAAGGAGTCTTTTGTTCCCTGGTTTTTGGAATGTCAAGCAACTCATAAATAATAATCTGGACCTAAATAAACAAATGCTAGTTTAAAACCCCATATTTATTTTAAGCATTAAATGAATCATTACTTCAAGTATTCAAATAGCAATATCTTTCCTCAGTTTCTTACCTAACGTTTTATAAAGCCAACTTAAGACTATATCAAGCTAATGACAATTTTTTCTCAACCTGTTTCAAACATTCACCAGACAGTTTTAGATACCATCAGAAATGGTTAATATTATTATATTATGCTAGTTTAAAGCAAGAAGCTCTCTGTAAGTCTTTGTAGCAGAAGAAACTGAATTATGAGGATTTTTTTCAGTATTTCCTTAATGCAATTACCTCAATTCCTGTATTTTGTCATTCTATCAGTAGCATCAAGATTTTTCAGCAAAATTACAAGAAGCAAAAAGATGAAGAAAGTAAAGACCTTTATAATACGATCAAGACTTAAAAACCCCTACATGATCAAGAGTTTGTTTCTTGTTTTGTTGGTTTGTTTTTTATTAATAAGAGGAATGTATCTTCACTTGTGGATCACTTCTACCCTTCACTTGTAACATACCATACCTATATAAGATTAAAATGTTTTTTTATTCAAGAGAGGGTTCAGTTACTTACACAGAATTACTTACTCTTTGGCAGGGGTTTATATCAACTGAAGAGAGTAACATGGTGAGATGTGTTTTAAAGTGGCAAAATCCCACAACTCACAGACTTGAGTAATGAAGGTGCATACCACCTCTAAGACAGCAGTTGAAGGAACAAATAGGAAGCAGGGTCAAATCTTGGATCAATCCACTGTGAAAAAATGGCTAAATCTGTGTTTGAAGGATTTCTTGACAAACAAAGATGGCAATGTCCAGTCACTCCCTCCCTCCAGCACCCTTAAGTAACAGATAGTTGCACTCAACTAAAACCACCTTTGTTTAAACACACGGTTTCTCCTACCCTCCCTCATTATCTAGTCAGAATTAATGATTATCTGATTCATTAACTGTTACTCAATTACCACTTAATCCAATCCCCATCAACCAATCCTAGGCACACCTTTACAACCACAATAAATAAGATGAATGTTCATCTCCTCCTCTTCTTTTCCCACATCTTCCCACCCTCCCTTTCCCACTCCCCCCAGATTAACACATTTTGGGATTTATTTCCTGTATAAAATCCAAAAACTAGAGTGTTTACTCTACATTTTCCACACAGGGCGAATAGGAGATGCTGGTCCCAAGCCGAACCTCTGGTCTCACCTTGGGGAGAGCGTCAGTGTCAGTCCTGCAATGTTGCTGTTCTAGCAGAACTCCTTAAAAAGTGCTCCCACATTGCCCAACATTCCTTGACTCTCTTTCCTCCTCCAATGCTAGTTTTTTGGGGATTCTTTTTAATTTCTCAGCTCCTTTCAGAAAAGCACCTCCTTAGCCCTGCTCACTTTAATTGTTCAGAGAAAACTTTTATTCACCCTGAATGAACAAACTACTTTGAACATGAAACAGTCAAAAGACATACAAATTCACGAACGTGAAACAGTCAGTACTGCCCTATTCCACATACTCTGCAACTGGTCTATACTGTGTGCCATATGCCAAAATGATTTGTATATACTGTTGACATTTTTCATGCTCCCTGCGACATTTGGAATACCACACGGCACAGGGTGCAAGAAGATAAGATCGATTATGTAAGCAAAATATGACCTTACAAGAGTGTAAATCCCTTATGTGCGTATGCAGGAGAAAGAGCTGCGAGTACCAGTACTATTTGTATGTGTAATTATTTGCTTTACATGCCACATCAATTCTGCAAACAAAATGTAACTATTTAGCAATATTCATCTCTTTCTATTGTATAACACTGAGCTGAGGAGAGAGAGAGAGAAGGGTAAGATTTTAAAGTCCATTAATAAATATATACTGGCTGCAAACTAGTAGAGAGATCTCAAGTTTGTGCTGTGAAAACAGAAATTCATGGCTGATAAAACAGCAGAAAATGGAAAGAACAGCCCGATTCAAAAAATAGAAAGTGCAACAGGATATGCTGCTCTGGGAAAAAACATGGGCCTAGAAAGAGTAAACAGAGCATTTATATGCATCATTCATTCACATAAACATATATAAACCCACACACATCCTAAGCTGTGTTCTTGTGGATTGGTTTTTTTTGTTTTTTTTTTTTTTAATTCACAAGCAGATATGGATAAAACTTCCTAAACCTTCCTGTTTGGAATCTGAAGGTGATAAGGTTAAGTACTCTGAAATCAACAGATGACACATTTGGTTTTCAGCACATATATATGTATTCTGCAGAAATCTGGTATTACATGTCTTTGAGTATTTTGCACCTGTGCCTCTCAACACATGGTTAAAGAATGTCTATTTGTGTTAGCAGGCCCACAGCTTGAGCAGACCCGGTAGCGTTTGAATCGGGACATTTGAGTCCCACTGCTGGGTGAATGCTGTCAGCCCCGGGTCAGGCTATAGGTAAGTGCCACCCGCCTGTTGCTTCACACATATGGAAAGTATCATGTGATGCCCTCACAGAGGGAGCTGGAACGGTGTGGTTTATGCCCTGCTTGGGAGGATGGCTTGGGAACAGCTTTACTGCCTGGGGAGGCATGAACCACCCAGGCTGGAAGAGGAAAGTCTACCCTTTATCTCTCTCCCCCTCCTCCCTTCCAACCCCAACTGTTTCCATGGTAGAGCCATCTGTAGGCACTGCCAAAGAAAACAAGGCATTTTCCCACCTCGAGGGCATTCCCCTCTGAACATCAAACGTCTTCAGCAAACAATGGAGTTGAAACAGCTTTGCAAATAAAAGGTCACAAGAATTTTTCATAGTGGAAAATATCAGGCTACCTACAGGCAGGGGTTGCTTCCAGCTCACAAACATTACACATGCTTTCCAACACACTTCACTGTGAGCTGAACAAGTCTTTGCTGAGACATTGCATGGTCCCAGTGATGTAACTCGAATTCATTCTCCCTCAAGCTATTTGGTAATCACCTCAATTGTCAGGTCTTAAAAAGAAGAGATTTTTAGTTCATTGGGAAGGGAATGCATTTACATGCTGTAAGAAGCCAAGCAAACTGTAGGGTGTTCTGAAATAGCACATCACACACTAAGTAGAGCACAAAGTAGGGGAAAGGAGAAAGGGCATGTGCTACTGGAGAGCTTCAGGGAGAAGAGCAGAGCATGTGATAAGCTGTTGATGGAGCTGTGCTTTGCAAGCTCTAGCCAAAGGACAAATGAGCAATGCAAAGAGCCCCTGACTGCCAGAAGCTACTGAACCCATACTAGAGGCCTCCATGGAGACTTGGCAGGACGGGGTTCAGCAACAGCAGGAGCCACATGTTTTCTGGGCTCCTGCTCTATGCCTGCACACAGGCTAAGCACCGCCAGCACAGCAGTCTCCCAAGGGGTCATGTTTCCCCATGGCTACCCTGGCCCCCGCCGCCCAAACTTCCACTCCACTCCCCTACACCACTGGCATTCCTGCCTTCTCCACAAGCACACTCTGGTGATCTTCCCTCTGCTGCCTCTCAGAAGCAGAGAGGTTGTCAGGAAGTGTGTGATAGAGAACTCTTAGTCCCTAGACCAAGAGCAGAAGATGAAAAGCAACTCAAGAAATAATTTAGTGGGAAAAACGCTGGACAAGATATTACTGTTACTAATCTGTAGCTAGACTAAAATTCCTTCAGATGAGCATAACAAAAAAGTTTTACTGTAGGAAATTACCAGAGTTTAAATGTGCACCTCATGTGTTGGGCATTCATCTCTTCAAGAATTCTGCCTACAAGTAAGCCTTAGCAAAGAGGGAAACTGTGATCATCTGCATTTTTACACATTGCTGGGGCAGTGGAGGAAGTGAGTGGTGGGCATGGGTTGAAGGCTCTGAATTTTCAGAACTAATTATGTTGAAAATGAAAATTGTCATAATTTCATAATAAAAAGGGCTTGCTTTGAATTTCTTTTTTATTTTCCCATTTCTGTAAACTGGATAGTTTAGCAGACACAAGCCAGAAGAGTGGGTGACTAGAAGTGTAGTTAAGCACTTGCTCAACAAAAGAATTAACCCTACACATCTTTCACAAATTACCATCCTGCCAACTCCCATGGGAAGCTGCCCAACAAGACCATCACTCTCACTTACTGCCTACAGCTTCTCCCAAGATTTCAACACCATTATGTACATTCATGCTTGACCTAAAGTGCCCAGCATGGAAATGCTCCTCCAATCTTGCTTTCCCTCCTCCTTCTCCACTTGGAAAAAACTGCTCAGCCAACATTTTCTTCATAACAGGATGAAGAAAACCTGTGAGTCTGACTATTTGCAAGAAGACTCTCACACTAGAAGTACTGCTGAGAACAAAACATCTGAGTTTTTAGAATTAAATGTGGGTGATTGAGAAAACTTAACTGGTGAGGGAAACTGGTACTTAAAGGTCTGATAACTGGGGGGAGGGGGTAAAGGGAGTAGTTCAGACATCGTCTGTCATTGGTATACAGAACGTTTCTATTTGATAGTTTTCCATGTTCACCCATAAAGTTGAACAATTGGTTTATAGACACGGTAACTTTAATCTTAGCAGAGACCATCAACTCAGAATAATCTGTATCTTAACTCAGCACTCCCAAATAAAAACAGAAATAAAACTGTTACTGGTAAATAGCACCACATGAATAATCTTTTTTTTTTTTCCCCACTCTTTTTCCATAAGGCACACATACCAATTATTACAAAATGCCTAGAAACCTTAACCAGGTTCATGCCCATTGGGCACATGAGATATGCAGCAGTTTGCTTAGACTGCTCACATGCTTTTAGCAAATTTCGGCAGATGGATGAAACAAAGGGGTGTGTGTATGTGTGTGTGTGTGAAGAACAACAGGCCATGTATATAATCTAGAGAAATCACTGTTAATTTTTTCTGTTGTCTTATCTTTACTATAATGAGTTATACTGTGTATGGATGGATTTTCAAAACACAAGATCTCCAATTCCAATACCTCCTAAAGGTCCCTCTTCTTTAGCATCTATTTCATTTGTACACCTGAACCTCAAGACAGTAATTTCTTTTTTTCAAGCAGGCAAAACAATTATTTGTCAGATATTAAATGTACTAACATAATACAGACATACAGAGAGAGAAAATATGCATTAAAAGTTTTGCAAAGGGGCCAAAGAAGGGAGTTTCTGGCAATTACTCAGCATAAGGAGTAAGGTATATGGTGAACAGATTAGATAAAATAAGTAGTTGTCAACCCAGTACTGCCTGATGACAGAAGTTACAGTTTTATCTCTTGCTTGTCCATGCCTCCCACATATCATGTGCTTCATTAGGATCCTGTGGACAGAACACACAAGAAAAAGACCATTCTCAAGCAATCAGAAAAATCCATCCAAAAAATAAGTGAAAAATCTCCTGCCAGATCTAGTAAAAATGATTTCACTTGGCTGTAGGATATAGTTGTGTACTATCCTAGACCATCACAGCATTTGAGGAATGGAAAAATCCATGCTGTAACCAGGTGCCTTGCCATGGTTAAAAATGCCTCCTTGTCCTCAAACACATGTTCTTTGCATGTTGGGAAAACTAGCCATAAATTAAAACCAAAAATTAAAGACAACTGGCAGCTGACTCAGGGAAGGGACTGGGCAGTCAGGATCTAGCTATGTTAAATTTGGCTGTGTGAGATGACACAGAAGTACAAACTTTGATAAAGCACTGAAAACATCTTTGCCAAATGTTTGGAGGACAAAGAGGTTGCTTTTTAGGCTACACAGTCTATATAGTATCTGGTACAATGATCTGTGGCCACAACAACCAAAGCTAGCAGCACGGTGCTGGTTGTGCCAGCCGTATTTGTGGGAAAACTCTGTTGGGTAAAACTGCTCTTCCCAATTATCCACATTCCTCCAACTAAGTTCTTGCGCAGAGGTTTTCATTTCAGTCACAAGAGCATTAGGAAGAAATGAGCAAGGACCCTGAATGGCTGAAGAGTAAGTCCAAAACAAGCCCAAGGGCCAGCATGTGAAGACACCGCATAGGTAATTTCCTTCTGCTTAAAAAAACCCCAAACGCTTATCAAGCATTTAGTAGAATAGCAAAAATGAACAAAAATGTTTTCTATCAGATCACACTGAACAAGTTTCCTTCAGATTTACCGAATGGTGCAAAACATTCCAGCACAGTTTTGCTGGTCTGCATTAAAAGGAAGGATGTGAGCACAAATCAAAGCTTGAATTTGCCGAGTAAGAAATTATTCTACTGATCCTCAAAAGACCAGTTGACTTTGAAATTAGAATGAAGTGAGATTTGACCACATTTGTAAAGGCAAAAGAGAACCAAATCACAGACACGATTTGTAGGGAAGTCTAGATACTGCCGAGATAAGTTTTCCCACATGGATTTTGAGGTTAAGGCTGTAGGCACTGATGAACACGCATAATTCATGAGCTGTGCTTCCACAGCTTCACAGGGCTTTCAAGAGCCTGTCACATTCTTCTCAAGTGGATCATTAAGGGTGGTGTACCTAAATGGATGGGTGGAGGAAATTTATCTGAACAGAAGATTAGAAGTGATTCAATTTTGGGAGATAACCCGACTTTTTGTCTTGGTAAGACTATAGTTCAACCATGTGAGTTGACTCTGCCATGTGGGGCTACTCAGCAGTTTCACACACAGATTCTGTAGTGCAGATGAAAAAGAATAGCACTATAAAGCTTCTTTTTGTGAACCATAAAGGTATAATTCTGACATGATGATGGCTGATGTAATCAATACTTTCATGAGGTTAGGCTTAAAGAGACAAACAAAGCTTTTTACAATGAACTTTTTGAATTCCCCTTGACTGAAAAGAGTTCATCATTGACAACTGGTGGGACTGTGACAAAGATAAGAGGAGTGGAAATTCACGCTGAGATTGTTTTACAATGGAGAAGGAATCTTCTCTAGTCTGTAAAACGAACTGCAAGTAGCAGCAAAAGACCTGGGAAGAAAAGGAACAGAAATGATGGTCTTCAATACAATCTACCTGTGGAAGAAGAAAGCTACTTGAGAGAAGTCAGTGCTGAAACTTTCCATTCCAAAACTTTAACTACTATACTAGAATGACTAAATTATCTGTGAGAAAGCACTAAGTTAATTTCACACCTTCCACAGAAATGCAAAGCAGAACATAGACAAATTTTTCTACTTTTTCTTTAGGCATCTCTGTGGTTGCCTGGATGAATGGAGGTGTCAAAATTGTAAGGGGAACACTGACTGACCAGGAAAGGAAATTGTCTCATTGATGCAAATACCAGAGACCTTGGTGCTTGTCATGCTGGAGTTTCAAAAACAAAATTTCTAGTGCCCTCCTCATTCTCTGTTTTGCAGTTGCTTTTGTTATTTATTTTTAAATGCCCTCCCAACTAACTAGCTTTCACAAGAAGAGGGGAAAAAAAAACTGTAAAAGCTAAAACTGGGAGAAACCAGAGAAGGATAGCTGAGCCATCAATTTCTCTAGACCAAACCCTTAGGTCCAATTCACCCTGTGCTACTGCCAGCCACTTACATCATTCACAGCAGAAACTTTAACAGTCCAAACTGATGTGTTCAAGACTTGTAGGAATACTGCTTATTCACAATATAGCCTAAAAGCTAAATACAACATAATTTTAGTATCTGCATAGCTGCAGACCATTATTTAAATAGAATAGCTTTTAAACAAGCAATACTCCATTTAAAGATGTAAATCTCAAGATTTGCTGCACTAAAAGTTTTCATACAAAATCCTCTTGAATCCTGAAAAACTTGTTGGTTAGAAAGGTGCATGCTGTTCTAATATATATATCCTATGTCAGCACAAACAGCCTTCATGTAAACACGCAGCCGGGAGTACCATGAGTAACAACTCTGTTTCCATCAGAAGCCCTTTATCCTGCGTAAGAGGTCTGCACGCTAATAGATGTCCTAAGCTAACGCTAACTAGCTACAGCTGGCTCGCAGCTATAAAAAGCATTAATGAAAACATAAATACTAACTTCTCCACTTCCCTCAGTACGTCAGGGCTGCGCAAAGGCACCGCTTTCCAAGAGGTCTGTGTGAATGAACTGGCTGCTCTGAACCAGCTCGCTCTGGTTCTCCCGAGTTTGTTTACTGAACAGCGTGTGCAGAGACACACTGGGGGATGCAGGGCGAGAGAGACACACCACATACCCCCGGCAACCCCGAGCCCTGGGCTTCCACGGAGGGCTGGGATAAAGGCAGGAAATATCTGTTCACCAAGGGGCTGACCCACGGGCAGGAAAGTGTCAGTCTGAACACAGCCCAGCGTTACCATTATATCCCTGTGTTTTGCTGTAAAATCCCTTTGCTTTGCTGTTACAGATTCGGTTATAATAAATAACGCAGGCAGCGACGCCCACAGAGCAGAGAAACAACAATTTGTACCTGGGAGTTCTGCGCGCTCTCAGAACTTGCTGCAGTACTTACATTTTTATTGTGCCAAGTATAAAACTAAATTGCAGAAAAAAAAAAAAAAGGACAGAGACTCAGGTTTATCCAGGACATATAGCAAAAAGGAAAAAAGCATCTACTTCTACTCCATGGAACTAAGAGTTGCAAATTGAGACCAAAACATCAGGATACTGAAATGCTACAACAATCAGCAATTTTTATTAATCCATACTGCACACAGACAAAATCCTCATTATTATTTGACTACTGGACTGATTATCTGCTCTGTTAAAATAGTTGGTTTTATCGTGAAAGCAGTAACTTTGTCACCATCTGCTTCTGTGGATTTCAGCAGGTGACCTCAGAGAGAGAAAAACCCTTCCGGTGTTTGCAGGGAGGCCAGGCATGTTGGCTGGCTATCCAATATGCTAGGCTAACCACGAGCCTGAATCAATAAGAAAGAATCATACCTAGCTTTTATTTTTGTTTTTATAATTGAAATCATTTATACACAAGGTTGATCAGGAAATCCGGGGTTCTTCATCAAAAAAGTTTAGGAATACCCAAAAGTACATTTATCCTAAAAATTAAATAAATAAATAAATAAATAAAAAATTCTTATTTCCAAATACCATGATTCTTCTTTCTCACGATTTTGTTCAGTGCATGACTTTTTCATTTCTTCTGATTTGCACTACTCAAATAGCAACTGCAACCAGGCAGATCGCCCCCAAATGCAGTTTTTATGCATTCAGCAGGGATCAAACAAATCACAAAATGCAACTCATTTGTCTACGCAGTAGTTTCCTAAATCTAGAATACAGATGTTATCCTATGAGGTCCAACCCTTGCAAGCACTTAAAAAGAAATTATCTGATTGCAATTCATTGATTTGCTGAAGTTGCAACCTCTAAACCAGATGTGACACCTCTTTTTGCTTTGAATTCTCCTCCTTATCCTTGCACATACAAGCTGATTTCCAACTAATTTCTTAAAAATCCACAACCTTAGTAGAGTCCCTTCCCACTTGTTTATGTTGAAACATCAACAGCCTGAGAGACTCTGATTTTCCTAACTGTTCATGCATCCACTTCAAATACCTGTTTTCTCAGGATGTTATTGCTATGATTCTCCCTCAAACCCTGGAAGTCTAAATACAAATGGTGACTCATACACAGAAGCACCAAGGTATAGATGAGCTCCTGACCCAGATATTTTTAATCATGACTAAACAGCCCAGGCTGCAGCAAGAAAGTTTTGGCAGTTTTCAGCTCCCTTGGAAAGGAAATATCCACTTACCATTAAATTAAATAGAAATAAAGAAATTAAAAACACTTTTGGCAAGATTAGGCACTGAGTGTCTTTGCTAACATTGTCTTCTACATCCCACTCACATTATATTAATACAGCCACTTAATTTATAGCTCCATATTGAAGATGTGACATAACTTGTTCCAATCAAATAATTTCCTTGAACATTTTTCCTCATGTCAAACAGAATTTACAAATGTTGGCATTTGTTCAGAGGCAGTGGAAAATGCATAACCCATTGTTATAGGACAAAGACAAGAACATCTGTAGTTGTCATGACTAGATCATATTTGAATTCAATAGTGGGGAAAGCTGCTGCCTCAGAGAGGAAGTTCACAGCTTCCAGCAGACCAGGTTATTCAGAGTTCCATCCAATCCAGCTCTGAACACTTCCAGGGAGGGGGCATCCACAATCTTTCTGGACACCCTGTTTCAGTGTCTCGGCACCCTTAAAGAATGTTTTCCTAGTATCTAATCTAAACCCATCCTCCTTCAGTTTAAGGTCATTTCCCCTTGTCCTATCACTACATGCCCTTGTAAAAAGTCCCTCTCCTTCCTGCAAGGCCTCTTTATGTACTGGAAGGCTATTCCCTGGAGCTGTCTCTTCTCCAGGCTGAGCAGCCTCAACTCTCTCAGCCTGTCAAATCTGAAACACTTCTGAAGTACACTTTGCATTCACTCCTAGCCTTAGGCACTTGTAAAGCATGTTGTGCAGAGGAGTCCACACTGCAGTCAAACA
This sequence comes from Lanius collurio, assembly GCA_020086605.1. Classification (NCBI taxonomy): domain Eukaryota; kingdom Metazoa; phylum Chordata; class Aves; order Passeriformes; family Laniidae; genus Lanius; species Lanius collurio. The sequence goes on along the minus strand of JACBWW010000003.1, from coordinate 25,029,057 downwards.
GACATCTCCAATAAAGTATCTAAACTCAGCCTATTACAAAAACATTTTGAACATTCATCAGGCAGTATGTATCAATTAAATAATTCCTTTTTTCCTCACTGAAGGAGAAAAATTAAAAAATAACTAAATCTCTCTTAACTGCAAACCCACTCAAACCCTTACACTATGAAGTGTAATATACAGGAAGTTTATCTCAGGCCTTTGCTCATCACTTTTCCCATTTGAGAAGCATGCTCTTCTCCAAACGCTGTGAAAAAGCCCTTTTGTCAAAGAGGGAGTTGAAGCACTAACTGAAATGAGTTTGAGGATTTCAGCACAGCAGATCCCTACTCAGTGTGATGCTGCTGACTGCCTTTGGTTGTGAGAAATGGAACAAAACCAGCAGCCACCAGTCAGAACTAGCACGTGAACGTAAGACAACCTTGTTACATTTATAACTTACATAACAATTTTAAACCACAAAGCTTACTGAAAGAACTAATTGTCTTCTCTGAGGAGCTTTGTTTATTTGAATTTCTAGCTGTATCTTTGTCTTTTGGATTTTATAAAAGAAAGTGTAGAAGAGCTAAAAATATAGATGTCCAGGCCTACGTTTCAGCAATATTGCCCCTTTCAATGTCTGTCTTTTCTTAATTAATAAAGCGTGCCCATAATCTGTGCAGAACTGTGTATTCCTGACTCTTTGAGACTCAAGACCTCCTTTTTCCCAAAAGAGTATGTTAGTAATACTTTTCCAAGGAGTATTGATCTATTATACCCAACAGAAGCTTTTACAAAGCTGATGATAGAAAGTTATTTCTAAGAATCTTCCATTTTGGAAAATTGCTATTACATAAAATCTGCATTGATGTTTTTGTGCAACGTGCACTACCTCTGCAGATACTTAAGGCTATGCATACAAAGACCGTTTACCTACCCAAGTGGCAAAGAAATGACATGCAATATTAAGGTGGTTAAAATTCTCTCCCAACTGGTAGCTTACCTCCATCCAGGCATTTATAACATTTAACACTGCTCATGGTTCTTGCCTTTGGGTATAATGGTAAAAGGAAAACAAGTTCCAGAGATACAATCTGACTTCTACAAAGGTTTCTGAGAGCTTCAGCACAACTTTAACACTTCCTCCAGGAAGTTGTGTAGTCAGTGAAATGTAGAGGTGTAAAACACACATGGAAGATTTCTGCTCTCAGTTCCATCAACCACATAACTTTCAGAGATACAAAAATTCAGGGGGAAGAAAGGTCAAAGACAAGGGTAAGATTCCATACATTTTACGTAGGCCGACTTAGAATAATTCTTGACAAATAACAGGTGCTGGAAAATTACTATTCCTGTTTGAAACCACTCAATGTACAACAGCACATACTTTTACTGTAGCTCTCAGGCTGGAAAATTACCTTTTCAAATTGTTTGCTTTCTTCTCCCTAGACTGGTCGCTACTGCAGGATAATGTACAGGGACCACATCACTCCTCCCATTCCCACCATTTACACAGTCCCTCAAAAACAACCAATTAGGTGCATACAGCCATGAAGCAAATGGCAGTGGGAAATGAGGTGTTCAGGTGCAATAAAGCTTCCCCAGCTTCCTAAAGCCCTGCATGTGATCCTCAGAGGTGAGAGGAAATGTGGTATGGTTACAAGGTAAGTGGTGGGGAACACACAGCTCTACATAATGATGCTACTATACCACTTACCTGTCTCTCTGTGCTACTCAGGTATCTCTACAATTTCTCTGTCATGGGGAATACAAACTTCTTGACCAAAACAAAAGGCTTGGGGTGTGTGTGACTGTCTTCTGTGAGCACACGGGTGCTTTACTGATCGGTCTAAGCACTTGAGTATGGAGGAAATACAAGCAAGCAGTGTCTCCTTTTTGCTAGAAGCATACAGGAGTCTGCACACAGTACTGGCCGCCTGATACTTGGTTTCTATTCCTGTCCATTTGCTTTCCAAAGAGACTGAATCCCTGTCACACTTGTGGTCTGTGCTGGCTGTGGTCTTCTTGAGCCTCTTTTCTGTACCAGCATTTTTTAATCACTGCCCTGACATATTTTAGAACAACAGCAAGTTGTTTAATTGCCTCTTCCCAGCACAGGGACGAAAAACTCTGGTGTACATTGAGGGGACTATTTTTTTTTTAAAGTTTGTACAGAGTATATCAGATAACAGTACTTTCACCTTGCCCTTGGACAGAATAAGATTATGTAAATATTTAGCATCGAAAAATAAATGGCAATGTCAAATTAACAAATCATTGTACTATGGTGGCACTGGAAGAAGCCCAAGTTCCATTTGGTCGTCTGCAGCATCAGCAACAGAGAAAACAGACTCTCAGGGCTATCCAGACAACAGCATGGGGAAGCTACAGTGTTAACTATATAACTATAGTTATATAAAGTATTAGTTGGACAGTGTGATACCAACGCTGTTTTTCCAACAGTCCTTTGTTCTTACTCTCTGTTTTGGTGGCTCCAGTTTGAGAATTACAAATAGAGCAGGGTGGAGGCAAAAGGGAATAATCCAAGTGTCAGGGAGTCTTTACTGTGAATAAAAAAAAGGGGGGGAAAAAAGGGAGAGAGACTTCAAAGCAGAAACCAGTTACTAGAGCTTGAACCACAGCTATTAGAGCTATTATAAGTCTGTCAAGTAGCAATTAGACTACTTTGCAAGAATATTAAGAGCACGTATCTTCACTTCAGAGAAGGATTTGAAAAGGGCAGAAATAGAGAAACCTTTTAGTTTATGGAGTACTCTCTACTGCATTTCAGTTACTTATTTCCTGTTTATTTTCCACTTGAAAAATCACATCCCAGAAACATAATGTAATTTTTAAAAACTTGCATTTATGACCATTCAATTTAAAATGTTTTGTTGAAAAAAACACAAAAAACAAATGGAATGCTGTAAACAGATTTAAGTCATCCACAAAAAACATTCTGACAGATGTTAGCATCTGTGAACATGGATCTTTCAGGACAGTCCTTTCCAATTTGGGCTCTTTTCAAATAAGAATACCTCTAGTGTTTTTTAATGTTGTTTTTGTTTATTTCAATAAGCTTTATAACTTAAGGTAGGTTTTCCATACCAGCAGGACAACTTTTCAATATATTAATCAGTCTCCTTGGAATGCTAGTTGCAGCATCTGACATTCAACTTTTATTTGTGCCTGTTGCCAGGCCGGTTAACCCATTGATTAGATCTGTGTTAAGATAAACAGCAAAGATCACTGCACGAAGAAAAAGGGGAAAAAATGAAATCTAATTTAGAAATTAATTAGTTCTACAGGATTATCACTTGTCAATAAAACTGTTTTACGAAGAATTACATATGAACAGACTACTCAGAAACTTGCAACAACTTGCTAGACCACAATGAATTGCAGCAACTGACTATCATGTTTCTGTGGGCCTGCTCAGAAGGAGAAATGTGATTTTCCTCACTTCTATTTCTCCCAGCCACTCAAACAAATCCTCAGCTCTTCTAAATATTTTGCTCCCCAGGGGTCCTGCTTGCATGGTGGCAGACCTTTCCACTGCTCTATGATCTGGCAAATGGAAAACAAAATAAAGAGCAAAACTGAAAGAACTACAGATGACAACTAGTGCAGAGATGCAGACCACACTAATTTTTAAAGTAAATGTATGGTCTTTCTTTTGTTCTTGGAACAGAAAGCGACAGCAGCCTTTGTGCAGGTAAGAAATAGGTTGAAACATGCCAAGAGAAGAGAATGGAAAATTTGTCTAGTCACCCACAGATTTCAAAGTGTGGATTCACAGCTATAGCTAGCATTGTTTTCTACCAGCAGTGGTTAGCTCTTCCTTCATGACACCACCCTTTTCTGTCCAGCCTCCTCACGCAAATCCTCCAAGTGCTCTGACCAGTTTAACTGCCTAATAGTCCTAAAAATGCATCTATTTTAGTTACACTGACTACCACACAACCAGCCCTGTCCTTTAAGGCACAAGACTGACCAGCTCTATTTTTTACTAAACTCACGTGGCCTGCTCAAAACAAACAGATACTGGCAGGAGCAAAATCCAAATGATACACTGCTTTATCCCAGGAACACAAAGTACAAGGCCGAAGCAGTGAGTCAGACACCTCTGGGCCAGTGAGCTCCTCAGGTTGACAGGAGTCTCTCTGGGATTCTCGTACTTTATAAGCCAGGACATTTTAAAAAAGAATCAAAACAATTGGGTTTAGACAAACATGTGTTGTGTCATTAACAAAAGTATCTATCTGCCATCAGAGGGGAAAAGGCAGCAAAAAGTATGCCAGGAATGCTGGAAATGGGCAGACAGTCACAGCGAGTCATATTTTCTTCTTTTTTTTTTTCCCCCCAAGAAACTCCTTCAGCATGAAAAGTCCATTTGCAAGAGCAGTTAGTTATGGGGGAAAAGGCAAATATTTCAACAATAATACAGGGAATGTGGATCCAATTTATGGACGACAGAAGCCAGAGAACTCCTCAGTCCCTGCAAAGATTTCTCAGCATCCTTGGAAAATGGTTTGAATACTTCAGCTGAGCAAATTCAAACTCTTCAAACATATCCCTTTGTCTATCAGTAAAAGGTTATATTCCACACGTGTATTTATGAACAATAAATGCTAGCTGCATATAGGCAGCCCTGTAGGTTCTATGTTTCACAAGTGTTAGTTTTAGTAAAATAAATTAATCAATTTCCTCACAATCAAAATAGAGGTTTCTCCCACAATTTGCCACTTTCTTACTAGAAACCGGATGCCTTGAAACAAATGCATCACTTCCTCTATTCCACATTTAATTTCATGCTTCTTTTTAGTTTATTGTGGCAGTTTTTATGCTTCCCTGTGACAACAGCATCTAGGTTATTGTGAAGTGCTACAAAAGAAGATATGCAATAAACCAGCCTGTTTAAAATACTAATCAATCAGGCACTATTGTACCTTGATATCCAGTTAGAAATTTTTGTTTATGAAACAATGAATAATCTAACTCATCTTGCCTCATAAAATACAAACCTTGTTTTCATGGCAGTTTTACTTTACAGAAAGAAGTTTAAAATAGGGTTTTTTAGTTGCAAAAGCATAAGACATCAGTTGGTTCAAAGAACTGCTAGAGGGAGTTGGACCCTTCTGCTCACTATCAGGTGACATAGACGTTTTTGGTAGAGGAGGTCTCATGTGGATGTTTATCAGCCATGGAAATAGCAGCTGAAAAAGCAGCAAGAGGTGTTTTTCATTCCTCAGTCTGTAAAAGAAGTGTTCGTTCTCCCCTTTGCAAAGAGAAAGTGGGTTGGTTTTTTTGATTCAGGATCCAAAACACAGTCTGATAGCTGTGAACAATAACAAACAAACTGTTTTCTGAGCTGAGACATCTATGAAATTTGAGAAACTTTTAAGAGACCAGTTTAACAACTGCACATGAGAATACCCAGCTACAGCATGTACATAGAAGCAACAAGCTCTCATTTTTTATTTTACTCCATTTCTATTTCACGTTTGACATAAGAAGTGCAATCTGAGATTTCTGTTTTCTTTCACCCCATTCCTGTGAAGGGTGTGGGCTCAGGCAGGTTAACTACCTCAAATTGTGTGACTGCAAGTTAAGTGTACTTTTGGTTAAGAGAAATGAAAAAATCAGCTTGAGTAACAGTCTGTCAGATGTCCTGACATTTGATCAAATGTAGCCCTCTGGAAAAAAATCTACACGGAGGAGTACTGTCCTCAAAACCACATAATGATGTGGGCTGGTAAAGTACTTTGACTTTTTAAAAAATATATATGTTATAGTAAGAATGAATTAAATACAAAGCAAAGAGTCCACACAAAAACATGTATCATTTACTTAAAAAAAATAATGTTCAATAAAACTATTATATGTAAAAGAGCTCCTAAAAAATGTTGGGGACAAGGTTGTTGATAATTACTTTCCTGTGGGAGATGACCAAGCTTGTATTTTAGGAAAGAATAATCTTCCTAAGTTCCTTCTGGAGGAATTTTTTGATCAATAAGTGCTGTAAATTACCCAGTACAAGGTACCAAGAACTGAGAGAATTCTAGTATTTCAAAAGCTCAAAAAGAAGGACTGGTGAGGACACCACTATCCACCTGCAGGGTGGCTTAGAGGAACTCAAATTCTTCAAAACTGTGAAGAAACTTTTCAAAGCCTCTTGCAAATTACATCTGGAGAGTTCTCAATAGGACCTGTTAAACTAATTCCACATCTCCATTCAAGTCCCAAAACTCTGCAGGAAGAAATGTTTACTTATGTCCTGAAAGGCTGGACCTAGAACCTTAATACAAGCTCTTCCACTATAACTCACTTTAATCATCTTCCTGAGTGAAAATAAAATCTGATACATCTTACCTTTCAAAATTTTAAGCCAGCATGAACCAAAAGTTAGTGCAAAACCGAAGGAAGAAAATGCAATAATGGACACAGCTAACACAGACGCAGGGTTGCTGAGAAAGACTGAAATCAGTCCTTGGTCTCAAACCTTGAGGATCATAAAAGGAGAAGGAAAGAATTCAATTGTTCGCTATTGTTCAGAAAGGAAAAGTGTTTGCTCTATCTTTTGTATTTAAGAAAACAAGGTCCAATTCTTGACGCCTTCCACTGTCAACAGAACAGTGTTAAGATGCAAAGACTAAAACATGAAAGGCTAAAACAACTGGTTGAAAGCTGTATGTTCCATACAGAAGCATGTAATGTTTCTGCAGTACTGTTCATGTTTTGACACCACAACACTTTTTACTGTAGAGGAATCTTAACTGTTGTGGCCTCCAGATTTCCAGAAGTCAACAGGATCTTTTTCCAGTGACTTCACAATGGAAGTATACACCTATGTTTCTCCAATAGCATCTGTGCAAAATCCTCATTATAGAAAAGCATTTCATTTCTGTGTCTATGTATTTCTTTTTTGTTTCAAAAGACCATTGCATGAGCATAACTTACTAGCAGAACATACCAGACACTGAAACAGGCAAATGGGATGTAACAATTATTCTGTGAAGCTCAAGGAACAGTATATGATGCTCTCAATTAACTTCTCATTAATTCATTTTCAGTGTTCCTGTCATCTGTTGATGACATAAACATAGACAGATCCTTTCCTTCTCTGGGCAGGACTACTTCTGTGTCACATTATACCTATTAAAAAATGACACCACTCCCATCCACAGCCCCGTGCCTTCCTTGCTGAGTGTGCTTATTCCCCATGGGCTGACAACTAAGAATGACATTTCTGAACTCCCTCCTCTTTGGTTTCTCATATATCACAGCCTCAACAAAGAAATTGCTGCGCATCTTATTACTCACCTAACATTTGGTGGATCTGAATTCGTGCCAGGTGTTGCACAAAGAGGCTTGTTTCCTTGAGTGTGGCTCCTGTACCCTTCTCTTGCAGGCAAACAGTACACCCTCTGGATAACGACTCGTACCTGCACCTCTCTCCATCCCACGGCTCCCTGGCTTTCAACCATGTCAAGCAGAGAATCAGTAACAGCACTCAGTGCCAAGGGATGCTGTTTTGAATCACCATTGTTATGAAGTTGTGGAGCACAAGCAACCTGGTGAAGTAAAACCCATTAAGGGAAACATTCCAGAGAACCTTGAAACTGTAGAGCTAGAGAGGAAAACGCCAGCATGAAAAATCAAGTTGCAAGTACAAAATCAGTTTCAAAATGCTCACTACTCCTAAGGTAACTTACAGACTAGTGGCCAGTTATTTATTGTGTATTTTTAATAAACACTTAAGAGAGTTGCACACATAGTGTGCTCCTGTATTTAACTGTACAGACTAGTGGCCAGTTATTTATTGTGTATTTTTAATAAACACTCAAGAGAGTTGCACACATGGTGTGCTCCTGTATTTAACTGATGCTCTGCATTGAGCTGACTCAACCCCTGAGTGATGAAGGTGACACCAGCAGGAAAACAGAACTGATATTAGCCTTTATGATTCTTCCCCTTGAATGGAGTTTCATTTTTACTTCTTTGATGTTCCGTTCCTTCCTCTTCTAAAAAAAAGAGTGAAATTAATCTTGAATGCTTCCGGCCTTTCAAATAAAGCTGGAAACGAACAGGTGTCTTTTATAGACTACTAAGCTAGTCCTCAGACTTACACATTTCAATGGAAAATATTTCAAAGTAAAAGAATTAGATGATTAATGAAAAATACAAAACTTTTAAAGCAAAAACTTTAATTTATTTTTTTCACTACTTTAAAAACATATTTTATTAATAAAACCTTCCAAACTTGCAAAGTACAATACAGTATGCCTTAATCTAAATTAGTAATGTAATTTATCTTAATTTTAAAATAAATCTCTCTCAATAAAAATTGTATGCAAGGATAGACTAACATGGTCAATATATATATAGGTCCCTTTGCAGCATGAGCCAAATTTCTATTTTCACAATGAGAACTGTTTTTGCAAAAAGGTGGATGTCAAGAAAGGTTTTCAGAGTATCACAGACTGTGCCATAAGTATTATACACCAGTAAAGAAGAATTTGCAGTATTTAAAAGAAAATTGTGGTACGACACTACCCTTTGTCTACAAAGTGGTTGCAATAAAACTTGTCTACCAAGTTTTAAATGAAGTGGTTTGTTTGTTAGGAGCAATGAGGGGAACAAGTAAATTGTTCTGGTTTTCAAATACCACAGTAGAAGCTTTTTACAAGTTAGAGTTGAAGCAAGAAAGGCGATTAGGATTTGATTTATGTAACTTTTTAATTCCCAGACCTATAATGGGAATTATATATAAGGCAAACACAAAATGTTGACACTCATTGTTCGTCAAACTTGAAGGGCCAAACTTCTCAAATATTAAGAACCATTTAGGTAGCCAATATAAAGCTTTTACAAGAGCCTTACTTTCAGAAAGTGCTGGCACAGACTATGAAGAAAACAAATCTCTTAAAATACCTCAGCTTGTACAACCACAGTTACAGAAATGCAGAGTCAGTAGCCATTTTAGTACAAATTAAGTCAAAATAGGAAAGAAAACAAACTGAAGGGGCGGGAATGGGGGATGTTATCAACTGATGCTTTAAAGAAAGGACAGGATTGATAAGGAAATGAGTTAAGATAAAGGAATAGGAAAAAGGAATGCTTATTTAAAATAGTATCTTGAGTAAGTTAGAAGAAAACAGCTTTTTTTTAGCTATTCAGCTATAAAGAATAAGAGAAAAATCAATGAAAAAAGAAGTTATAATTACTATTTAGCACAGTAGTGAGATTTCAGCAGAATAACCTCACAGCAGTTCAGCATTTGGATGAACCAAAAGCCTCTACTAAGAAAATATTATTAAAGTAAACACTGCATATTATTCAGCCTTGACTAAACGAAAGAGGAAACCAAACAGGTCAATAATTTAGAATTTTTGTTTTTCTTATGATTTCCAAACATCTGCTCACCAACTTCTTAGCAAGTGCTTAATTGTGAACCAAATGGACCATACCTGATTATCTGAAGGTTCCTGGTGTAACTTATCATCAAGGTCATCTAGTCTGAAGGTCAGTGCCAAAGATATATTATTCTTCCTGATAAGCATCTTTGTACAACCATATGTCTTCTCTCTGGCTTCTGAATGTTCACTGAGTAGCACCTTCTGACTAAAGTAAGTGTTCAGGATAACAGGAACATCTGTATTTCGGAGAAGCAGTTTTTGCCTGGAAAAAACAGTTTAAGTGGTATCAAATCCCTTACAGGTTAAACTACTGATAAGCACTATTTTAAAATGTGTGTTGCATTGCATTTCTCTCACCTTCTTTCTATAGTTACCACCAAAACACTTCAGAGGTGTGCTATCCAAATTGCAAATTACCCATCCCACAGAATTGGCTTGGCTCAGCTGTCTTAGCTCAGGCATAGCCCTGGGCAATTGGAGATCCCCTGCATCCAAGGACAAGTCACACCTGGAAGCCAGCTGAGCTGCTGAGCCCTCTGGTTTCACACAAATGCTACTTGGTGTCTCCGTGTTGATAGCACAGAGCTCCAGGACCCTCTGCATGCAGTTACTGAGGTAAAAGCCATGAACAGAAGACCATTAATCCTGCTCCGTGTAAATTCTCAGCACTGCTCCACTGGACCCAGCCTGACCCTTGCAGGATGTTCTCCTCTGGTGAGTGCTTGCCACCAGCCCAAATCCATTCTCATGTAGCTGGCAGCAAGCTGCTCCTTCCTCTTCTATTTTTCTAAAAGCAAAATTCTATGTTTTTCTTACAACAGGCTGTATATTATCTTGCCTGTGCATTTGTTGCTGTAATAAATGTGCTCTCCTAAATCCAGTTTTGGTTTCTAGTGCCAATGTAAATTCCCAAACAGCTCCACAAGCAGCAATTTCTTACCCATCAGATTAAGGGAATGTTTGCAGAATCTCTAAACACACGATAATTTCATGCCAAAGCATGTGTTGGTGTTGGGTTTTTCTTACACTGGTATCACAAGCACACTTTTAGAAGTACACTTTTTATGCTCACAGGACACACATCTAATGAAGTCAGCTAACAAAACGAAGCAGTAATCTCATTTTCTACAGACCATCAAAACAGACCCAAATCAACTTGGTGACTTTGCCATATTCTGTATTTTTCTACTATTAGATTTTTATCACCTAGGAGTGAAAAAAGGCCTCCTGCCTTGGCAGCAAAGCTGTGCTGACCCCAGTTCAGAACTTCACTCTATAGACTGCTCAGCAGTTATGGAGACAAAGCAAGTTTCCACATCTGTGACATTGTTTCTCAAAATGCAACCATACAGAGTTAAAAAGCCAAATGAAACAATGAAACACTCAAAAATACTTATTTCTGATCTCAATCCATACAAGATCTTCATCATAGTCTCTTTTATAACAGACTCCTTCATTCTTTAGAGAGCGGATAACTAGGGAGATTGATGTATTCATATTTTCAAAGCCATAGAAAGAGTTGCAGCAAATTTTAAATAATTCCTGTTATTTTATAATTAGGAAAATAAAACAACAGCCAGATGATCTCTGCCTTTTAGGAAAAAAGGATACATTTAAAATTAAGCTCACAACTTAGAACTATGAATCACACATATAAATTATGAACAAGATGCATTGCTTCTACTGTGAACACTCACAGAAGTTGTGATTTGAAACTGAAAATTCATGAAAACTTACAGCATAAAACTAAGTCCTGAACTTCACCACAAAGAAGCCTCACTGTCATCTGTGAGCTCCCCAGATTTAGGAGAGCAGCAATTCATCTCTATGGGACACCGAGTCCCTTGACTTCAGATGAATTTGCTAACAAAGCTTCCAGTTAAGAGCATGACAGTAGCTCATAAGGCTGCCAAACTGACACTGCCTGATAATTTTCTGCATTAGGGGATTAAAACTGAGGAATTATCTTGGTCAGCAAACTGAAACACCTCTGATTTTATGAGATTTTTAAGCCATCACTTACCCCCTTTTTTCTAGAGAACAGAAGTGTATATAAAGCTTACTACAGATCTCAGAACAGTTTGGGCTGTCTTTATTTGCAGATGTGTAATGAAAATTTTAGCACCTTCTTTCTTGAGATGTCTGTGTTCAGACCCAAAGTAAACAGGAAATCTCTCTGAACACGAGACCATTACGTCACTAATGTCAGAAGAATGTTTGCTTGATCTAAAACATCTCATTCTCTAAAAAAAAATACTGACGTTAGTAGCAAATCATTTGCAGAAACTTTGAGGTTTATGGTTTTATTTTTGTTTTCCTGAGCAGGAAAATGTGATCAGGTTTTTAATTTTTTTTTTAAGGCAGGTAGGTTTTACTGATACCCAAATGACGTGTACCTTGGTTTTGCTATGCTTATGCATTCCATGTCTCCAATACTTCTATAATTGCCAAGAGCTTTCCTGGTGAAGCACTCATTATTTCATCGTATCTTTACATGGGTAATGCATAAAATAATGGCTAGTTGGTATTTCCACAAAGCAAAAATTGGGACATATATTCATTTCCAAGAGAAGCCTCCCATTTCTTAAATGCAATTAGTTCACTAAAAACACTCTCCCGAAGAACACTCGTTTCAGACCTGCAAAAATGCGCACAGACTTAGCAGTAATTCTTCAGCTACATCAGAGGAATATTCACATATATCTACTTAAATCTTCCCTATTTCTCAATGGACAGATACCTCACAATGAAAAGAACCAGGAATAAATAGAAATAAATCCCAATTGAAAGAAATAAGAAAAAATTTTGTAATAAGCTTATTATTTTGTGCAGTTAGATGGCTAAGTGGAAATATTTTATAAGTATAAATACACATAGAAAACATAAAATTATTTATATTTTGCATACAATATATGGAATAATTGTACTGTTTATTTACATTATTACCAAGTTTTATATATATTCTTCAATATGAACAGAATTATTAATATAGTATCAATTAATTGAATGAAAACTTTCTAGTATTGCTCAGCAAAATCAAGCTCTGCGGGATGGGAATTTTGTCATCATGACAGAAATCTCTGCTTTGCCACTGTATATTGTTTATACTGTTCTCTTTGCAACAAAGGCAACCATGCTAGAGACACATGTATACCTTAATTCTTTTTGTCTGTTTGAAAGGTACAGACCAGGGCAAAGAAAGTCTATCAGGCTGAAAGAGTTGGGACAAGAAAAATCCCTTCCCCAAGCCATGTGTTGTCGCTGTGCCTGAGACACCATAACTGATCACCTCAACATCAAGCACCTGTTCCAGCTGCGGATTCCCTATACCTAGAAGCAGCCTTACTCAACAATACAGAACACACTGTGTAGTATCCTCTCAGACATAAAGTGTTAAATTTGTATTGCAAGTCTTCTGTGACCTCTCTTAAATTGCTTTTTATCTCCTTCATTGTATTTTAAAAACTAGTTTTCAAAGAATGAGAGACATCATCTCATTCAGCTAATCACACAGATGATGGAAAAAAAAAATAAAGCTCATCACAGATTACAACCCCCCCAAAACAATCTCTCTGATTTTTTCTTGCTCAGCAAAGGATATTTAAAAGTTGGATTAGTTGTTGACTTACTTAGTAACTGCCTTTAGACCTTTGTAATGACCTTAAGTAGAGACTGGGAACTTTTTATACCACAGGGCATTTTTTTTACTGGTATGTAGACAATCAGCAATTGCCGTAACTGGTCACATGCTAAAGGAACATGAGGCAATAATGTTATTTTTTTTTATTTTCCAGCAGCAGCTTGCTTCTCTATCCAAGAACGCAGCTTGCTTTTCTCTTCCTCCCTCCTACGATGGAGGCTATCTGGCCAAGTAGAAGCAGGAGATGTCCTTGCCCACTTCTACGTTAATTGTGGTCTGCCCCATCCGAGATGTGAAACGCTGCAGAACGCACAGCATGGCACCGGGTAAAGGAGCTGACGTTTCAATTTGGGGCAGGGTCTTAATCCTGGGACAAACAATCAGTGGGTTTGCACTGTGGTCTGTCCTGCACAGCCCATCCACAGCCAGTGAGGAGCTGTGACTCCACAGCAGCAGCGAGCTCACAAACCACAAGCTTCCGCTCAGTTCTGCTGACATCAAACGGCAGTGGTGGTTCATGAACTTGAGAAGACTCTGGATCACTTTAAATTAGAAAACATATTTTTTTGTTCACTCTCCCTGGGTATTTTACTGGGCTTTTGGGCTTTTGTTTTTTGTTGTAGTTTTTGGTTTTTTTTTTTTTCCTTTACAAAGTGTAAAATGCCTAGAGTGGGTTTTTTTGAAGAGTACACTGCATTAAATGAACACACTTAACATTTCAGTGACCTACAACTTGCACTGTAATTATGAAACAGGCTATTCTCAAGTTTCAGAACAATGATTTCTGTGTAAAGAAGGTTTAACATCCACCAAAGTAGCACAGCAGTAGTATACGTAGAAAAAGAGCATGCCAGAGCCTTACACTGTTGCTCAGAAGTATGAGGACTCATTCCCCATAGGAACAACATACAGGGCTCATTCTTGACTTCCTAGGAACCGCTAGTTTTATCCAATGAGGAAGTTGCTCCTGCTGCCTCTTGCTTAGGGTTATGTGGCATTTGTAATGCTTTATCAGTGAAACGTCCAAGAAATGCCTGAGCATTGAGCTAATGATAATACTTAAGAAACAAGCCCTCCCAAAACTCCAAAAAACAAGTTCAGACAGATCTCTGCCCACCTATCACCCAAGGACAGTAGCTATCTTCTCAGTATACATACCAAATCAACAAGCCATTTGTGACAGACCTGCTTTCTGCCATGCCTAGAGATTGCCCAAAGACAGAATTTTCATCCATGAATGAGTAATCTCACCACTTGTGTGTGAGCCTCCATCAGCGTCATTTACTGCCACTGTAACGCTGCATGGACACTGCGATTCTGAGTTCACACTTTCACAGTACGTGACTTCTTCCTATGCCCCAATGTCAAAGACAGAAAACAAAAATCAGCTGGTATCTCTTTCTTCGAAATTATCTTATTCAAAGCAATGGATTATTGTGGTACAAGTTCTCATGGCTGGTTGTACTCTTTTCCCCATGGAAAAATAGCACTAACCATCCAGACCAATGTCCAGAATCACATATGGCAAACATACAATTCTCAGCTGTGTCAGGTTTCCAAACAAATGTGGCTTTGGCACCTCAGAATAGCAGGTCTGCAGAAGATGTAACAAAAAAAGCTACCCCAGGTATGTCTGAAATTTCTGCTTTTAAAGTATAATACATTTTATTTGTGAATAGAATAGCTAGATACTTGTTTTGTTCCCCTACTTGAAAAATATTTTGTCTGAGGACTCATTCCATGGCAACAAGAGACAAAGAAAAGAACATAAAGCTGTTAAATGTATAGATTTGTTATAACCCAATCTGTCATCATTTGTCACTGAATCTTAAGCACAAAGCATACTGCATACTAAGAAAATCAGTAAAACAACACAAGTAATGAAAATAAACCTTTTCTATTGCAGTGTAAGTTCCTTCTGCAAAATACTATTGTACTTTTCAACAAAATTACTTGTAAACCTAAGAAATCACTCCAGGAAGAAATTACACTACACAAAGCCAACATTTTTATCACTATATCATTTTACTAATTTCAGAGTAATCATATAAACTAACTAGTGGCTTGCCATAGTGCTCCCTTTTGAAATATGACACCCTGTAGCATAAAAAAAAGTTGTATGGAAATTTTCATATTTAAGAAGAGCTCTGCTATAAAAAGCTTGTGGTTAACATTAAGCACTATTATACCACACACCCAGTGCTCTCACCTCTGCAGGGAGCTGCACTGTGTGCTAACTGAAGGGGATGTACAGGTCTTCTGAAGTAGGAAAGCACAGATGGATATCAAACCAAATCTCATCCACCTCCAGGAACTTACTCTAATAGCAGGCTTTACAAAGACTGGAAAGTAGGGAAGTTTCTCAGAGCTCTCAAGCCACTTATTTTTGGCTATGAAGAAAGCATCTGAAATTTCTAGCATTCTGGAACCAAATTCATCATGATAAGGCTTAACCTTTGGCACCACCAAAACATAAAATTCCACTCACAGGTGGTGCTTACGTACAAAGTGGCATGGAAACGATCTCTTGAGCTTATTGGGGTAATACCTTTGAGAGAATTCACTAAAAATCTCCAAATGGATGATGAGATTTTTTTAACACCTAGTACATAAAAACAATGAGTATTAAAAAGCCTGCACACAATAAAGCATTAAATGGGAAAGTTGCTTTAAAAACAGAACAAAACCACTCTCCCCGTCACAGAATGAGGGTGTTACAAGTAACTAGGGAGATATTTATTTCTCCCTAGTTATCTTTTCATAATCAAGATGTTATGAAAGAATTCCAATCTGTGTGTTTACCCCATAGATCAACTTGGGTCTGACTAGCCATGAGCTCATCATTCAGATGACTTCTTCCCTCTGTTCCCAGTGCTAAACTGCACGTAGGGCCTGAGGTGGCTGAGGGAGCCACCACAAAGTCCAGGGACATACCAGAGGGATTCTGAAAGGTGAGAAAAAGGAAGCAAGCAAACTGCAAAGTGATGTCATATTAAAACTTGTGGTGAGTGTTGAACAAAAATGGCTGCACTGGTGTGAGATCAGAGGCCCACCTACCCCATACTCTCTCTTAGAGCAGCAAACAGCAAATGTTTGAAGACTGTGAAAATAAAAGCAAGCACCTAGCGAAAGTTCTGCAGATCTCTCTCTGATAACTTCTAAAAACTTTCAGCTTCGGGACTTCCTAAGGCAGAAGTAATATCATTGTATCAACAGTCTTTGGTAGACTTTTCTTCCAGGAACCTATGTGCCTGCTTTTTGACCACTTGTACATTGACAGCATTCACAACATCCTGCAGCATCCACCATGCTCTACAGTCTAATTACACGCATCTGAGAAACCACTTCCTTTGATTTGTTTTGATCTGTCACCTAGTGGTTACATCGCTGCCCCCCACTTCTTGTTTTTAAGAGGCAGTGAACAATCGTCCTTCCCGATGCACTTCCTAATACAGACCTTTATCACATCCTCTCCCAGCCACTGCTTTCTCAAGGTGAAGAGCCCTAGTCATCCTAGTCATTTCTCACGGGGAAGCTGCTCCATACATCTCTTACTGTCACTCTTCTCTGGTACCTTTCCACTTCTGCTACATATCTTTGATTTGGAAGACTGAAATCCTAATGCAGAAACACACCATAAATTTCTACAGCAACATCATGATGGTTTTGATGCCATTTCTAGTCAAGTCTTGTTTTACCATGTATTTTCTCAATCATTAAATGAAGACTAAGCTGACACATTAATGAAGCAATTGGAACACTAAAAACACGTTCCTGGATACCAACAATCCAGAGTCCATCACTTCGTACGTGCACTTCACATTTACCTATAATTTCCCAGAAGGAGAGCCCAAGTCCTTCCTCCAGCCCTAGCTCTAGAGCACTATGAGGATGAACACATTCCCCTGTTCACAGGATTGTGAGGATGATAGCATGCCATTAAACAGAAACTTGCATAGTGTTCTGTTGTACAGAAGGTGTCCAATTATGTTTTCTTCATTGGTACCAGGGAGATTTGAGGCAACAGGTTACACCAACAACTCCCCTGCCAGTGGATGAAAGATCAGGAGTGTTGCCACTCTGCCACCATTACACACAATGTCACCACTCCTGAGGTACCAGGAGAAGCTGCTTCTCACACCAGAACTCTGCAGTATCCACCCAAGCAGCTGAGGGCCATGTGCTAGAATGAAGAACTTGAGACTTTCTGACCAACGTATGGAGAGTAAGGGTACTTTGTTGGTTGGTTCAAGTTTGGAAGATTATTGGAGAAACTTTAACAAATAAATGCCATTTTAAAATGCATTGTTCAATGTTTTGCAGAGATTATTAAGAACACTGTCCTTTTCTTCCATAGACATTTGGCATTTGCTATTGGCAAAGACTCCTTACAAGTCCAGTCTTGCATTCATGCTCACAAGTGTCTTCACATGCACAGCAGCAAGAACAAATAACTATCCCTGAGCAAACTTCAGAAATACAGATCAATATACACATATGCTTGATTTTATTTAAATATTTTATTATCAAATCTAGTATTAAAAAAGCCACAGCACAACTACTAAATAACCAAAAATCTTCAATCAGACTTGTTCTTATACTCCTATCTTATTCTGGTACTCATTTCTGGGCATTTCCTATTGTTTCTTTGCCAGGCCAGGAAGCAAGACCAAATTCTGGTTTTATCTGGTGAGGTCACTTTTTATCCATCCAAATCCAGTGCTGTCAGCACAGGAAGAGTACCTGAAAGTAGCAGTCGTTCTGGGTTCTCTGGTAACACAACTGGGAATTACAAAAGGTAGCAAGAGCTTACTCTGAGCCACAGAGCACAACAGCAAAGCAGAACACTCCTTCTGAGCTGGTCAAACTCTGCTTCAAGCAAGAAGATGCCTCACATAGCCTGGAGGTCTCAATGAACAGCATCAGGCAAGGTGAAGTGGCTGAACCCCTGGTATAGAAAGCTGTCCTGCAGAGCTCCACAGGTCTTTAGGCAGATTATAGACCAAGTTTACCTCCACTATGGTCCACTTCAGCTTTATTGAGCTGAGAAAAATCCTTTTTTTCACTTTATTTGCTGCCGCTATTGATAAATATGTAACAAAAGTAAAGGTGGTGTGGATAGGCCAGGTAGCACAGAAATCTCTTTTAGGCAAAGTCCTTTCTGCAGTAATCCACTCACAACAATCATCAGTGAAAAGACAGCAATGCTAGTG
This sequence comes from Lanius collurio, assembly GCA_020086605.1. NCBI lineage: Eukaryota > Metazoa > Chordata > Aves > Passeriformes > Laniidae > Lanius > Lanius collurio. Next base: position 25,010,806 of record JACBWW010000003.1, on the reverse strand, counting down.
ACCAGAGTGGAAACTTCTTTACCGAAACATCCTGCTGTAGACATAGCCTAAGTGAAACCTTCTGTGCAAGGAAGAAGTTCAGCATCTCAGCCTGCCACAGAAACACTGATCGTATGTGATAAAAAAAAATACCTTTCTTCTTTTTAGGTTAGAAAACAGCCCTCAATAGTGTGTGTACTTTGTAATTATCACTCACAAGAATAACTTTCAAAGCTTCATTTAGCTTCTATGCAATACCACATATCTTCTCCATTAAATCACCATAGGTGTATTCTATGGCATAGCTCTCAGTCAAAACAAGGAAAAGCACTCTGAGAAATAACATTTAAATTCAACATTCTCCTTAATGTTTTTTTCTTTTCTTTTCTGAAAATCTTAGTATTCCTGTGTTACTTTAAAGACATAATTGTACAGAACAAGCAAAATATTATAATTCTAATATTGAAATCTTATATGGTCTACAGGTCACTGCTAACTTGGCTTGTTTCATTTCACTGAACAGTTGCAATGACACTTAGCAACCAGATCACATCAGATATGGGAGAGTTTTCCTACTGCATCCCACTATTAAATGTCCAAATTTCTTTTTCAGATTCATGTAAGAGGGCTGGTGACTCAGCAGAGCAGAATCAATAATGCAATGAGATGGATGAACCTCTGGACTGTTTGTGATCCTATTAGACTTCAGAGGCTACGCAGCTTCAGCATGTTCTAGGTTTACTTTTCCACTTCAAAGAATATTTATTTTTAGAAGGAAACAGTCTTTTATGTTTCAGAGAGAAAAAAAGTTAGAGGTATAGTGGAAAGATGAAAGTCCTTACTATTATTATTTTAAAAAATGCAGCTCTGCCTCAATTTATTATATTTAAAATACTTCAATATCTACCAACCCAATAAACCAAGCTTACCTATCACAATCATCTGTGTTGCACAGTCATATGAACACAACTCCTTAAAACTAATCAATCAAAACTAATCATAAACCAAGCAGAAAGAAGTGGCAAAATACCAGACATACCATTACAGAAATAAAACCTAAGAACAACTTTTTCAGAACAAGAAGGAGATCTGTATTTTCTTAGAGGACCTAAGAAAACAGAATTGCAACTCAAGTCATTGCTTGAAGCACTACCACAATAAAACCTCTACAGGCTTGATACAAGCACAACTGCCAAAAAAAAGGGCCATCAATAACCTCTGAAAACTGGGAAGCAATGAGGCTATGACTTATGATCACATAAGGGCCAGTTTTCTGATAAATCACTTCAGCTAAAGCTCTCTGTGGAAGCAACTCACATTCAAGGGAGAGGAGCATTTTGTAGCATGCCTATCTCTCACTATTGCACCCTGCTCTCTCCTGCCAAAAAAGCAGAAACAAAGTCTTTGAAGTTGTGGGAAAACACCTGTGAAAACATACAGATTTTGGAGAAAACCGGTGTGAGAGACATAAGGTGGAAGGTGTGCCATCACAGACATCTTGGCCCTGGCAAAAACCCTGAAGTTTAAAGTGAGAATGATATTCCAAAAACAATAGCAAAATTTGCCAGTCCAGAGAAATGTTTATGTAATAAAGGGTGAAACAACTCCACTACACACACATTTCCCAAGCAAACAACTGTAAGTTAATCAAGGGCTCAGATAAATCCCATAGTGTTTAACAAAGGATAGCATCCCTATTCTCAGGCTTGGAAGCTGCATATCAAGTTTTGGAAGAAGGGATTTTGCAGCCAGATTTGAAAACCTGAGAAATATTAACCTAAAGAAGGAATGCTGACTGACTTTTTATAAAGGAATCATCATGCGTTTCGTTGTTCTTTTCAATACTTTCCACTCTCTATGTACCTCCACTAAAATAACAGCAAACACAGTATCACTGTACAATATCCCAGGCTTTACATGACGTACAGAGGATCTAAATGGCCCAAGTTTTTGAGCTGAGTCACAGGCTACCACGGGCAAAACCAGAAGAGGAAAAAAAAAAAAGACAAAATGATCAAGCTTCAGCAAAACTACCTGCCTTTTCTCCTTCGACAACTGAAGCACTAGTGGTAAGAAACTGTCTTCTAAACTCCAAAAGAAACAAGTTTGTGCCAGGAGATAATGATCCTCACATACAAGCTGAAATTCTTCACCTTTTCCTACTGTGGTGGCAAGACTCTCCCCAGTTTTTTATGCATTTATTTTGTCTTTTATTTAAAAGTGTTTCCTCCTCTTTTTCATCCAGGCCAAGGGCCAGCTTCTCTTACATCTCCTTGCCCAAGGAGTGCATGCTGGTCTGCAGCCGCCCTGCCAGGCCCTTCCTGCAGTGCTCCTCCTGATGCTGGTGCTCTGAGAGGGAGCAAAGTGCTTCATACACCCATTCATCTGCAATTCAAGATGGACCTGAATAAAAATGATTCCCTTGCTCAACTGCATCACTAAGCAGGACGTGGAAAAAAAAATATATAAATGCAATGATACTAGATCAGTCTTGCTTTAAGTTCTGCAAGTATATATATTTAGGATATTGTATTTTGACATGTATTTATGTATACCTTGTTTTAAAACAAGGTTACTTGTGTTCTTTACCGTCTTGTCTATCAGTCATTTAAAACAAGAATCATACCTGAAACCGCTGAAAAACTGTCTAGTACAAATACTGTTCCAAGAGGAGTGAGTCTCTGGGCTGATTTCCTGTATGTAAATGTGCTCAGCTGAAAAAATGTCCAGGGCACGATTCCCAGACTATGGTACAGGAAAAAAGAGGAGTTCCCTGGCTTAGTTAAGATCAGAAGGAAGACACAAGGGACTCATCCAGGGAAGAGAGGCCAGTCCGTGACTCCGTATGTGCGTGCACACGCACACAGAAGTGCAGGCACATGCGTGTGCGCTCCCCTCCCTGCCTTGCCTCTGCCCTGGTGGGGTGGGTGAGCTGGCGCAACATCCCCTCAAGGGAACAAGCTCTTGAAAGATCTGATATGACATTTTTACATTCAACTGACTGCATGCAACATTCCTTGAAAAAAAAAAAAAAATATCTGTTTGCTTGCTTGAAGCGTCACAAAGATAATATTCACGTCTGTGACCCTGACTGTCTCTGGTCAAGAGGCAGAGAGATTGTGCAGACTGTGCTGCCTTCCAGCACCCCTGGGACGCCTGCCAGAGAACAGAGCTGCTGTCCCAGAGGAGAGGGTCAGATCCCCTTCGGCTAACACTGTTAGCACTCCCTCTGGTAACTGCTGAGGAAGTGAATGGCACACACAGAGGACTTGGCCTGCACAGCCCTACACCTGTGTTACTGACGTACACTGCAAAAACTCCAGTGTCCTCAATCTGGGGAAAAAGAATTAACTTTTTCCTTTAGACAACCTTATCCTCAAATCACTTGTCTTTCCATTTCTTCTTTATCATTGTTGACCTCCAAATTCCTACACCACCACCCTCTTTCAGCATCTACCAAAACATTCGTATCTGTTTTCTACATTGTGGTTACATGTCCATGTGGGATGAAAATCTTTTAAAGAATCTTATTTAAACACAGCTTCATCATCCAGATACTGTTTGGGCAATGAGCTATGCAGAGCCAAGCAGCATTACAGAATCTTATTCCAAAGCCTGTTTCCACTACCGGAGCACTCATTTTAAAGTGAATCTAAATTACTGCCTTTCCCATAAAAACTTGCTTAAGTGCATTTTAAAAGAAATGTTGCCAAGCGCAGAAACGAAACCTCTGCCCTTGGAAGTCCTTGAACTGAAGTTTGCTGAAGGCTGCCAGGTTAATCCAGGGCAGAATGGGTTTGTGTTTGTTTAGTCCTTCTGCTCTCCCACCCAACATGCACTCCTGGAGATGGGATACCCAGATAAGCAGAACTATAATTTCACATGATAGGGCTGACTTTGTCCATCACACCCACCACTGTTGGCATCCACACCAGTAAGGACATAAACTAACAAAAAAGCTGATTGTCAAAAGCATCATGTGCATTTTTCTATGTCTCAAGCTCACCCTGCCACGACAGTGGTCTGTATAACACCTCCTGCTGCCACAGACCATGACCACAACTGAACATGTAATGACAGTAATGAACCAAAGTTTGCATGGCTACATATATGAGCATACAACTCCCTAATTTTATAAACTTGTCACAGAACTTGTGAAACTTGTGAAAATCCTGAGATGCAAGCAGATTTCACCTTTTTTGTTCTAAACTTTTTCTGGGACTGCCATTTTTATTTAAGTCTTCTCTGTAAAGACTAAAAAAAAAAAATGGAAGAAATGCAAGTCCTTACTAAGCCCAAGAGTGGTTACTCAATAGAGAACATCAAAATGTATATCGTCTACTCTGTAACCCAAATGCTCCTCCTGTCACTTCAGAAGGCAGGATTTCCAGAGCACACAGAATTTCTGGCTATGTCTGATCAGAAGAGCACACATTAGATTAGAAAGCCTCTTAAAGTCATCCAGGGAGCTTCTCCCCTGCGCTTCCAGAGGGTATTATGGCTTAAGGACACACAATAAAAACAACTGTGGCAGCTCAGCAGTCATTTGTACACTTTTCCAAGCTACCTTTTTCAGGTTCTTAAATCACCAAAAACCCGGTCTAACAGCCACCAAACAGTTTTTAAAAAGTGGTAAAATCACCTATCCATTACAAATTTGTACTTAAGAGATTTTGTTGGCTTACTTCTGTTTACATAATACAGCTGCATACAAATTGCTGTTGCATTTTAATAAAATTGAAATGTTAACAAGGTCCACATCAAAAGCATAAGTAGCTAAAACTTTGAGTAGGCATAGACAGGAAAAAAGACTATGCTAGACCAGAAAACACAGCAAAAGAATATTGAAAATTAGTAATTCAAGCAGCAGAATGAATGGCTGATAAAATTTTAAGGAAACACTTTGCCTCTGTGCTCACCTCTTTTATCACCTTCTCTGTGAGTGAGCCTTTACTGTGCTTCCATTACACCTAGTTTTGGACTGTATCAAGAAAGCTACACTTTCTGAAAGGGTAATAATACCTTCTTGCTGCCATAATAGACTCAGCCTTATAGAGAACACGCAGGTGGGAAGATTAAAAAGTCTAAACATAGACCCACTATTGAATACTGCCTTCATTTGTTGTTTTGTTCTTGGTTTTTTTTCCTTTCTTCCCAGAAATATTCTTGCCAGCTGTTTTGCTGTCTCTCAGTATTCCAACAATGATCAAACATCACCATGTGGTGCTGGATCTCAAAGGCAGAATTAAAATTAACAGTGTTATGATTAAGTGCCAGCTGAAGAGACGCAGCCACAAAACCAGACTCTGTGGCTCAGAGCTCATGGCCCCACTCAAGATGCCCCTGAGCATTGAAATTTTCACCCACTTACCCCCAGAGCCAGGAAAGGGATGGCACTTCCAGAAAGAACAGTCACCGTTGGATGGCAAAAAGAGTTTCGACATTGAGACTTATGAGCATTGTCTGATTCCGCAGTCACAAAACATAATTCAGTTCTATGCTGATACATGCACGGGAAACCTATACATGGAAAATGCAGGTCATATGAAGGCCAGTGGGATAAGGACCACAGGTATGTGTAGCCATGGTACCTCATGCTCAGTATGGAAAATATTCCTCAGGCTGGCACATTCTTCAAATAGCTTTTCGAAATAATTATTACCACTTAGACTAGTATAACTTACAAGAAGTTAAGCAAATAAATAAATTCTCTAGTTGTGTCCCTTAACCATATCTACTTATCTTGAAGAGCAAGTCAGTTAGCTTTACTTACAGTGCTCCTTACTGCCAGACTAAGGTTGCTATGGGGCACACAGTATTTGATTAAAGCAATTATATCTACTGGCATATACATATGTGTTTGTTTTATGCCATGGAAATATCTCTATGCTTTTCACAGAAACTGGATATAAAAGTTACATGTGGAAAACCCAGTACCTGTGAATGCCCTCCTCCCAAACTGTAAACACAGCAGGAAACTTCTAATGTTTGTTTGAAAACACATGCCTTAAGTGATAATCCTGATGGAGAAAAGGAAGTAATTTTGCTTACTCTTTGCCTTCAGGTGGCTCATTAAAACACCTCTTATAAAAGAAAGAGGATATGAGTCTCTCTTGACTTTATGCTGAGGCTAACCGTCTTTGGGGAAAGATCCTGGCAGCAAAAGAGTGTAAACTCAATTCTTTGTTTTAATTTAGAATTTAATTTGTCAGCAAAACCAAAGTTCATAAAGAAGGCAAATTTTGACAAATTACAACTGCCATGAGCTCTGCTAAGAGCAGGATGTAACATGAATGTGATTCTTCAAGAGAACAAATTATAATCATTGCATCCAAACAAAAAATGCTTACATGAATAAGTTTATTCTATAGTTTGCCAACTCTTCAGGCTGGCTACTAAGGAGAATTTGCTAACCTCACATTCGTAAGATAAAGTGATCTGCAGCACATCTGCTACATGTCAGCAGGACAAGATGACAGTTGTCCTGTTGAGATTTTGGATTACAATTAGCCTTTTCTTGCACTATAGCTATAATACCTTAAATCTGAGCACACCTCTAAGCAGAAGAAGGTAAGAGAAGCAAAGCAGTTTTCCAAATCAGAAAGCTTCTTCACTCGAGTCATTTGCACCAACAGAGAAAATGTTTGCTTATAAAAATAGTAATTTATTTGAGTATCCAAAATAAAATACAGCACATGTACTAGGTACAGACTAAGAATGTCTGCTGCTAATTTCAGCTATAGTATACTCATAAAAGCAAATGCTGAAGATACACTATGTCAAATGGATGGGTGGAATCATAGAGTCTGCAAGGAAATGTAATCTATTACATTAGTATTACAAAGACATGAGTAAATAGCTGGAGATGTTCAAAGCCTAAATACTTATCGGACACTCAAGACTGGGACTTACCTAGCTAACCTTATCAACTGGTCCCCTAGATTGTCTTTGCAAAGTCTAGCAAAAACAAACTTCAGAATGAGGTTCATTTGATGTCCTTAAGAGGAGAGGAGACACACTTCAGAAATGCCAACTTCCTTCTCCCTGATTGCTACAAAAGGATGACAGGCCTGTACTTGCACAGCTGCACCACAGGTGCCTTGAGTTGAATGCTGCCTGCCAGGCTGCTCAGGCAGGGCCAGCACAGCACAGAGGCAACCTGTAACCCAGCAATCCCCTTGCCAAAACAGGAGAGATGAGCTCTGCTGTGTTCTCACAGCATCAGCTGCTCTCAGCTTCGCAAGCTCCATCATCGCATCATGGGAGGCTTCACTGGGTTATGAAAAATCATAATGAAATCTTACTATAAACTGCTCCCTGCCTCCTCTAATTAAATGTACCTCTTGCCCAAGAGGGAGATCTTCCCCATCTCTGTCTCCTTAATGCTGGGAAGAGGGAGGTCTTCTCATCATATACTTTTGTGGATAGAGAGACACAGCTAAGGGAAGAGATCTTCATTCCTATTTCTGTTTCCTTTCACTTTTCAAATACAAAAACACTGTTGTAGAATTGCATGAAAATTGAACTAAATCATTCACAGAAGAAACCACACAGTTTTTTCCATGTCCCACCAAATCAGATATCATGCATCAAGGAGAACACCCACTTGAAAACTAGCACAGTATCACACCAAAGAAGTGCACTCCATGTTTTCTTAAGTATGTCCAAACTCCAGGAGATGAACTGATGAGCAGTTGTACAAATGGAAATAACACTGGTGTTCAGCACAGCCCTACACAGAAAAAGTGCAAATGACTCCAAAGAAGCAAAGAGCACCGTAGATGTAGCGAGGGAACAGCCATAGAGCCAAGAAGTGTAACACATCTAGGAGCATATGGTGTGCAGTTCATTCTCCTCCAGACCCAGCTGCAGGGGCTGAACAGGATGGCTGCCCCTCTCAGCACCAGGTACTGCCAGGACCTTACCACCCCTATGGCAGAGTTCCAATCCTTTCAGTGCGAAGGCAGCCAGGTCATCATGAACTGACTAAAACCATCAGTTCCCACTCAGCTCTCAGATTTCACACTAATGTGCATGAAGGACTTTCACACATTCATCTCCACTCTCTGCTGGCATGGGGCAATGGTCCAACAAGATATCTGAAGTGAGCAGGCAGCGAAGCCAGCAGTGCCAGTGGCAATCCACACTGCAGACAGACTCGCTGCAGCTTTCCTTCTGCCTTTGACTCTCTGTTACTCTGGGATATGCTTGATCTTGCTGAACCAATTCAATCAGTTAGTATGTCAAAAAGTCATGCTCCTCCACCCTCTCCATCTTTTTAAAAATTTATTTTCTGATTAGTTTTCTACTGGTTTCGTGATATGGATCACCAGTGCCCAAGCACTACAAGATGATCCAATGCTGCAAGCACATGCAATGGTCAAGCTTTGCCCATATAAACACCTCACATAAATCACTGAAATAAATTATGCTGCAAATTGTGCTGTAAAGGGGTAAAAATTCTCCTATATTTGTTCAGGACAATCAATTCCTTTTTTTTCACTGTCAACCCACATTAGACTGGTAACTGTACATGCTGCTTGTAAAATGCTCTCTGAACACTTCAAGCAGACACGGCTCCTCTTGTGCTCCTGGGCTACAGTTTATTATCTTGTTTTTTTCTGCTTAATGCAGTTATTTTTTTGAGAGGACAGAACAGAGTGAATGAGGATAAAGCAGAGAAATAAACAGGAGCCAAAATCTCTCCCTGTCTACAACAAAAACACGTCACTAGCAACCACAAAGGATATCAAAATCAACAGATAAAGGTCAGATAAAGCACAAGATAAGGTAGTGCGTACATTAATATCTCAAAGATGCTATTACAAGGTTAGTCAGTTATGCTGGCAAGATTTAGATTTGAGCTATTTGGTGCCTAAGAAATATAATCAAAATAATTTATTTTTACTTTATAAACAAAATGTAAATCAGCCATGAAATTACTACTCCACAGAACAAAATTAATATAATGCAATAAAATCTTAAGTTTAGAGTCACAGCTCCCTAGGGATTTTTAAAATAGTACAGCTATACACAATACAGCTGCTCCAATGCAAAGTAGAACCCCAAGTTTTTAACACAGGTAAGCCTTGTGCCAGCAGATGGCAAACAGAAGAGAGCTTGATTTATTATACTTTTATCCTCATTTAGTTACAGGGTCTTCCCTTGGCTGTTTTTGGGAATGCTACTGAATACTGTGAACTAGAGGTTTCTTTACATTTTCATCAGACAAAAATCATAAGTTCAGTATTTGCATTATTACTGATTCTCCAATTTCTCTTAACTTTTAATTGTACTATATTTGTATGACTGAAACTCAGAATAAAATATCAATTGCCTGTTTCACCTAGGGGATGGCTCAAGATTTTTTGTGACTGTTCAACACAAGGGTGGCTGATTCTTGAGCTGAGGGGAAATTATTTAGGCTCATGACACTACAAACAAAACAAAAAAGAAAAGCAATTGACAATATTTGTTCAGAAATTTTTGCAATTGCATCTTTCACAGCAGTAGCTCTTAAGAAAGATAGGCAGGCACAAATTTGAACACAGTGCTTTTCCCAAGGGCTGCCTGTGCTCTTGGCAGTGCTCTCCCTTGAGCCCACTCAACATAACAAGGAGGCAGAGTCTCAAAGACAGGGTTAAGTCTAATTCTTCAGACAGATACATCAAAGGGAAAGGTACCATGAGTGTAACATAAGCCATATTTTAGTATTTAAGAGCCCCGTATGCAGCTTAAGGAGAACTTGAACTCCACTTTTATCAAACTATTACCTCTGCTATGTATTATTCACACAGCAAGAGTCTTAACTGCCCACTCTGCCAACTCTCTCCTCTCTGTTGAAACCAACCACACAAATCTAAAATGCCTATTTTCAACAGAAGTCTACTGAAACACCCAGTAGAGATATTAATTGTCAAGTGTTAAGCAGAAAGTTTCACATTTCACGAATTACAGTTCCATGAGCTTGTCAGTGTCTGTGTGTCTTGGTGACAGCAATCCCTCCTTTCCCAGCCTTCAAGAGAAACACCTTCATTCACTGCTTTGCTGATTGTTGGTGAGCATATGTGGGTGTATTGGCCTCTAACAGACAAAGAAAGTGCATAAGGAAACCAAGGTAAAGCTAAACTGAAAGAAAGACTTTCCCATTTAGTACTGAAAACACTCATCAGTTCCAACATTCTCACTTAACTCACTGGCATTCAACATGCAGCAGTGCCACTCTGGAACTGCATTTCCAGAGCGCAGTAATCTTGTATTGCAACCATTCACTTTGTAACAGTGTTTTGAAAAGATAATGGTTAATTTAACTCCAAAACCTTGTATCTCATGCTATTAAACAATTCATTTTTGCTCACCTGTTGCTTACTGCTTCACTGTTGCTGATATGCCACAGAAAATCTGGAAATAAGAAATTGTTTTAAGCTAGTCCTGCAGATTTTAAGAGGGCAATCATGCTTAGTGCAGGTTCAAAACAGAAAAGAGGACATTAGTGAATTCTCTGAACTTCCTTGCTAAACAGACAGATTTGCTGAACCAACTAAACCTTTCTCAGGACACTTAGCTTTAGAACAAGACTGAGCTAGTGGCACAACAACTGGAAACCCAGCAAATGAAGTGCTGGGTGTCTACAAGTGCAGGATGTCTCCTCTAATGAACAAGACATTTCATAAAATTAAAATTGTTACTCCACCAGCATCTAAAGATGCAGGTGCTAAGCTACCTGGAAACAATGTCTAGTTCTTTAACAGTATCTTTTCTTTGAAGATTTTATAGTAATGCACAAAATTTAAAAGATCACACACCTGTACTGATTAACAGGCATCTTACAACTTCTGCTTTAAGTGTTTTTCCTTTACCTCATGAAATGAAAATAAAACATAGAGATGATAGTAATTTGTCTAAAGGAACACAGAAAAGGAACCTCTAGGTTCACAATGCCCTAAACCCATAGTTTGCCCCCACCCCTCATTTAGGCTGACAAGTCTGTGGGTTGTGCTGCAGACCAGGTCAAGGACTCATCCAACTTGGAAAAACAGAAACAAAACCCTCTCCCTTCAAAAAAAGAAAAAACAAAACAAAAAAACGCACCAGCTTATAGCTGGAGCACTCCCCTTGGTCAGATGCAGGTCCCAGCATAGCCCACTCACTGTTAGGCTGGCAGAAACAAGGTGTGCCATGGAGCAGGAGCAGGGTCAAGTGGAACAGATGGAAGAGGCCGGAATAGCTGAGGCAAGGATTTATCTCTGATCTTGGCCTGAGGTGTCAGTGCTTGGTTCCCAGGGAAATCTTGAAGATATCATCCTCTACCTAATACCCTTAAAACTCCCTATACCAAAGGACACATTCAAAGGGCAACTTCCAAAGGAAACACGCTAACATGATATTCATGGCTTGTGCTAATGGCAACTTGTTCCTTTGCAGTTGCAATAGACAGCCAGGAACTGCCTGTGTGTGCAATAGCTGCTTCCATCACTTTTCTAATGGAACATAGTTCCTATCAAAACTGAAGCACAGTCCCTATCCCAAGCCAGCAAGAGGCAAAGTAAGATAGCACAAACAATAATATTGCAATCTAAACACTTTACTCCAACTGTTCTGCCTAATCTCATGTCAGCATATGACATTCACAATTTTTCCAGAGTTAATTTCAGGTCTTTTACAGCAAGGATTTGCACTCTGTTCTTTAAAGTAGTGCTCATTACAAGGAAGCTCATTATTACACCCAAAGCAATAAGCAGAATCTGCACTCCTTTCAACTGTCTTGTGGCCAACAGAGAAGCTGCAGCTATTTCCTCTGTGGAAATACGTGAGTGATCATGGCAGAAGCTCGATGGCTGCTTAGCAGTCCATGTTCAGGCTCTCTGGTTTAAAAAAAAAAAAAAAAAAGGCAACAGAAACCTTTGCCACTGAACTGGCATCATTTCTGATAGCAGTGTTTTGACATCAGCCTGGCAGAGACACGTAAGCAAAGCTCTGCTGTTTGCACACACAGCTTCTAGCTCAGAAGTAGCCCGTTACAGACCTGTGAGTTATAATACAAATAAACAGTCCTGACCATAATACCCAGCACAGGCAACAAAGCCAAAGAAAGAAGAAAAATAACACATGCCAAAACATGAAAGAAAAAAGTAGGTGAAACATTCTACTGCTAATGCTTTATGAAAATATAAGAGGATGGTTCTGTCCAGAGAAAGGCTTCTCATCCTCTCTTTCACATGAGAGGCAGGAAAAACAGCTTACAAGAATCTTCAATGAGACACTCTTTTGAAGTGTCTTCAGGACAGACTGCACACAGTATGTCCTCTCAGTGTCCAGCTGAATCACATTTACTCTTCTGTTTTAGAGTTTTTTAATTTGTGAAACCAAAAATCTCCAAATTCAAGGATGCCAACTAAGCCTACAGGCAGGAGTTACTTTTTCTTTCTTTTTTAATATGCTTTTATGATGGTTCTTCACCCAGAATCACCACTAACGGTAGAGATAAAATAAAAATGAGTGCTAGGGCCTTTAGACATTACATTTTTGAATACAAGATGAATCCTCTTCTTATTATAACCCTTACCACTGCTAACCCAAAAAGCACTGAACTACAAATTAATGGCAAATACTAAGCTGCCCAAGCAGAGCAGAAACAAAACCTCCTTTCACTATAGGAATTCAGAAATGGTGAGAAACCAGTGTAGACTGACAAGGTGTATTATCTGAATCACAGGCAGATCAAAGTACCTGAAGCCCTTCATATCAACTAAAACCTGAGCTTTGTGGGTGATAACTCCTCATCTTTGGCATACACATCTTTGAGTCAGCAAATTGCCTTCATTTGATTTTCAAAAAAACCTGTCAAGGTTTATCTGTAGAAGAATCCCCCTTTTTGTTTAATACAAGGAATGAAGAAGTAATCACATTATGTTTACACATTCATAAATGATGGGTTGCCTTTTGTTAAGGGTTCTGGATCCCTTAATCCTTCCTTAATCTAATCAAAGAAATTGGCAATAAATAAAGCACAAAGGGATGTGGCAGCCCAAGGCAGAAGTTGCAAGGAAAACAAAGGAAGCTTCAGACTGCTCCTCAAACCAATGATCAAGTGCAGGCAAAAGAAAACCTACCATTCAGTTCCAGTGGAAACAGGGAAGTAATGGGTATCCTATAAGTTTTCCTGCAAAGGTATAGCGCAGTAAGTCATAATAACACAATGCATCAAGCTCCAGTATCAGGTAGTGAAACAACTACAAAATATTTGGATTAAAAAAATGCCCTATAAAAAAAAATTGTTAAAGGTCGGAGAGCTTACAGTTATCAGTGGAATCTAATTTACTCATCTAGTAGCATTTGGTGTCCCTTTGAAACCAAGTGTTCAATAAGTGCTGAAAAAACTCCAAAAAAGAAAAAAATTCCTCTCTCAGTAGTGTGAGGAAAAAGTACAGTGAAATGGTTCAAGTAGCTTCATATGGCAAATGTTTCAGTTTGAGCTAATGACATTTTATTGCACAAACCCTTCCATCAGCTTCCTAGCAGAAGAACTTAATAAATGAAATGATGCCTTTAAGCCTTGGAGAAAAGGTACAAGGGCAGATGTTTCTCAAGCTGCCTTCAAGGTGAAGGATCAAACCATGTCACTGCAAACCTCACAAGCAACACAGCATGCCTCTATCACAGAGTTCAAGTATTCAACAGAGAGTAGGAAAGTGCTCTGTCACAAGAGGGGTTTCTGTCCTGGAAATAAAGAGCCTGGCTTCCCAAAACCGTCAGCCAGAAGCATCAGTACTGGGCAAACCCCCATCTGTTTCTGAGCCAGCAGCCTTGACGCTGCTGAGGTTGGCACATATGAGCCACTATTAGGATTGCTACAGCTAGTAAGGCTTTTGGTTTCTTTTTTTCCCCCTCAGCAGAAAGCTTATTTGCCTGGGCCAAAATGAGTTTTGACAAGTGCCGCTTCTGAGCTTTTCTATTTAAAACCAAGCTGAGCATATACTTTACATTTTATTTTTTTCAGATGTAACTCCTGACAGAGGAGACCAAGCTAAAATGCAACACCTTGTAAATCAGAAAGGTTTATCTTTACTTGGAATTGGGTCAACTACAATGGTCTAAAGCTATTTCTTCATTTCACCGTCATCCAGCCACCAGCTTTGAACTTCTTTGTTTAAAGCAAACATAGTAAGGAAGGGGTGCCTCGCACAGTAACAGTGAAAAATCCAGTAAGAGCAAAAATTGCCAGGCATGTGCTTGGTTGGTAGCAGGCAACAGGAACTTTAATCATCTAACTGATAAGTATTCGCTTAAAAAAAATTCCATGAAAAATGAAAATAAACATGGTCTCAGAGTTATAATCCTTGATCATGTAAGATTCCCAGAAATGTGAGGGTGTTTTGCTTTAATGGTAACCATAAAACAAACAAAAATTCCAAGATTCTGTGATCAGCCTGTGCAGACTCCTTTATAAAACTGTATTTTACTGTTCTGTGATTAAACCTTTCCCTCTACATCTTGATCTCTGCAATATGCTTTTATTTCTACTTTAACTCAGATACAGTTTCCCAAACACAAGATAAAAATTCAGCTTTCCAACAAGCAGAAACGAAATCTGTCTTTTGTAATACAACCTCCTAAAGCACTTATTTAGAAGTATATGGCCACAAAGAAATCCCAAGTGAGACTGAATTCCTCTCTTCTTTACTTAGTTTTTACAAAGTAGAGAAATGTAAAACTTCTTCACTGATTGTAACACTCTGCAAGAAAAGCAGGGGGATTTTTTTTTGTGGAAAAGGAACAGATTTCTAAATTAAGAACAGCGGTGAAAATTATTTACAGTCTCCACTTTACCTAGCCTCTAGTAACTAGAGTGCTGAGTCATAAATTAAACTGGTGCTCTGACCTTTAAGGAACAACTGAGATCATAATAAACACGTCTCGTATTTTCAGCTGAGTCCAAGTAAAGAGAAGTCTCACAGCTCCTTGAAAAGCCTCGGGAGATGCAGTTTCTTAAAGTACACATAAAATTGATTGGTGTTCGCAGTAACTAAAAACACATTAGAGAACATGTTAGAGGAAAGAGATGTTAGAGAACAGAGAAGAGAACAGACTTAATTTACTTTGAATTTGCACTCTTTTCCCTCTCATACATGCTCTAAGTTAGGAAAGAACTAATACTGAAAATCAACCATGCATGTGAAGAACCATCAAAACCACACAAAACAACCTGAGAACAGAATAAACCAGACAGTACAATAGTTATGTGCAGCCATGCAAGAGCTGGAATTTCATTTCTGTTTGGGAAGCTGTGGAGATTTCTCACCTAGAAACAGTCATTCTAGTGACATATGTCTCATGAAGGTATTCTTGGGACATAAAAATTTAGAAGGACAGAAAAGTTAGAATCTACCTTGCTTCAACAAACTTGGATATGGAAACTTCTTCCCATTGTGTGTCATACTACTCATTTTCTCCTCTCAGATACATCTTCCCGCAGCCCAAACAACACTGAACTCTTTCTCCAGAAGTCCCTCAAACCCACCATGGACCTTCCATAGTCCGAGTGCTATAATGAGGGTCAATACACCTGTATGCAAGCCTGTGCTCATGCATGCCTTTCCTCCTTTTATCTGTCTACATGAACTGGCACTTCATCTTTATCAGAAATACAACATTGTATTTCACGATACAGACAAAGTTACATCAGCATAAGTAGGCAATTAATTCTTAATCAGGGTGTACTACAAGCTACAGTCTTCACGAGTCTGGTATGCTGCTAAACGTATTTTATAACAAGGAGGCCTTCTTTCTCGGCTTGGCTGGTGTTAACACTCCACCTGTGTGGCACCAAGCTGTAACATGTTACAGGCAACTTTCAGTCAAATGGATGCAAATAAATTCAGAAAACAAGATACAAATGCTATCTTGAAACTCCCTCTGCATCCACAAAAAGAATTTCTTAGACAAAAGTAGAAGGCTACATGATGCAGCTCTATATATCTACGTGCTGCTTAACCCTAAAAAGGGGAGGAGGGGCCCAGGCCTTCTCCCTGCTTGTCTGTGAGCTGGTTCGGTTTGCTAACCCAGAGAATTAGTAATGCAGAGCTGGTGAACGGAAACTGCTCCCAGAAGGGTGTGATGTGTGCTGGAGATGGCACAGGCAAAATGGCAAGGACACACACCCCACCCTCCAGGCAGCAGCCAGGGCTCTGTGCTCAGGAATGGAGCTAAACAGCACCGTAAAAGAATCCAGTTTCAACCGAGAAAAAAACAGTGTCGAAGCAGATGTCACAGCACAAGATGAACATCAATGTAGCTCACCTTAGGGGCCTCTCCTTGGCCTTTCCACCTCACTAAGTCATCAGCTAGACTGTAGATTCCCAGGAACACAGGTCATTAAGACAGGAATGATAATAAGTATCAAATAGTTCAGGCATTAATAGTAATAACAAGAAACAGAAACAAAACAATAAACATCAAGTATTGTCACAGCTCTCTGTTTGACTAAATGCAAAACATGCTGTTTATGTTATGTAATTGAGTTATAAAGCACTTTCACTCTTGCTTGTGAATAAGAAATTGCAGCCTTCTATCTCTGCAGTTTGAAATGTCTCTCAGTGGCTGTAGCAAGCTCACCAAAAAAGTTCACTATTGTATCACGTGTTGAACCATGTGCCAGCACTGGCAGGGTATGTAAATGAACTCACTGACCTCTTTGGGTTTTCCCCTTTCTTTTCCCTGATCTTCAATGAGGATATCGAGCTCAGAGGGAGTTGCAGGCAGGAGATTGCGCTGTACTTTCACAGTGGGAAAGAAGCCAAAATGCAGGCACAACGCCTGGATTCAACAATTTCAGGCAAATGCAGCAGAACTGCACACATCCTCCTCCGGGAAGAACACTTTCCACTGCCACTTTAACAGGAAACCTACCTCACAACCAAGGGTGGGCTATCCCCTCATTTACCTTTCACACCTAGTTAGTGAAGATATTCCCCCACAAGAAAGGTTTTTCTGTTAGAGAAGCTTCCAAAATTGCCTAAGAGCAATTTGCTTTGATTTGTTATGATGATTTAATTTTGTAATATTCTGAATATTACATGTTGTGCTTATTGGTCTTTAATATGGGGTTTTTTATGCTGAAGATTTTGGTTAAAAAAAATCTGTAAATACTCAGAAAATATTAAAGGAAGAAAATTAATATAGCATTAGTGAGAAAAAATATAAGTATATACACTTAAAATGTCTTGAAGTTCACAGTATATTCATTTTCTGCCTGAAAATGAATCCCACTGACTGTATATGCTTACTTCCAATTTTCTTTATGTTCCACCTACCCCTTCCTTAATTAGTCTCTTTTTAGCTGCTTACAACACAGACTAATTACTTGGTACAATCTGAAGTTCTCCTCTTTCCTCTCAAAAGCAAAACAAATTTCTCTGACTAGTTGGCAGAAAATAAATTTAGATGTGTTCTATGTTCTCACATTCTATATTAATAGAATACATCTTAAGGACAAGACTGCACATGCCTCTAGAGGGAAGAAGCACAAGATTCAAAACTCAAGAAAGAGCAGCCAGAAGCATCTTTAAGTCTCAATGCGTTGCTGCTCTTGGGGACTACAGCAGCTTCTGACATAGCTCATTCAAATGCCTTAAGAAAAGCACACTTTGTGTCCCCCCCCATCTCTCCCTCCCACCCTCCTTTTCTGGCCTTCCCTCAAGCCCAGGCCAGTGTTTCATTAGCAATCATTTTATTTACTAATATTCCAATAAATCTGAGAATCACTATTTTTGTCATTTTTTTAATATGCATCAAGACTCACAACAGATAGCTTGCTGGAGATTTTAAGGGAAGCCTGTGGCATAAGCCAAATGAAATCAGGAATGTAAAGAATATTTTGCAAACCAAGTCTGTTTTTCCCCATCTGGTTGCCTCTGATTATGATTCTGCCTTACACTACAAGATGTTTGAACATGTGTCAAGAGTCATCAGAGAAAGGGATGAGATTGTGACCATGTGACTGGCATACAGCCAGCTCTATGACATGGACTTCTGTGACACAGTGGCAGAATATGAGGTCACAGCATATGATCCTCCTCTGTCCCTGGACAAACTGTGAAACCAGGAGAGCTTTGGCAGAGTTGAGGTTTCATGCACTGTCATAAATATATGTTTGCCTAAAGAAAACATTCTGGCACCATGCTGTCACAGTTAGGTATCCAGGCTAGCTGGCATCTTCATTCTTGGCCCCAAAATCAGACTCACAATATTTTCAAAATTTTAAAAACTATTTGCTAGAACATTGAATTGTCCATTTGCAACACTATATTTTTGAGAAATGTGAGGTTATCACCCAAAAACTTTATTCCAGGCCACTAACTCTTTCTCACCAGTTCAGAGAAGTTACAGAAAAGCTGTATTGATTCAAATAGCAACTATTCCATGCAGATTAAACAAAACAAAAGAAAACAAAAAAAAAGTACTTTTAAGACCAAGGGGGCATTCTTCCTTACAGAAACTAGTAGTTCTTGGATGGCAAAGAATAAACTCGCACTTCCAAACAGGGAGAGGTGAAAGAGAAGATGGAAGGGAGAGGATTAATCAAGATAATATTTGCTCATGTTTATATTCTGAAACAAAGGGGAATAATAATCCGAGAAGATCTATTACATGACAAAGATAGGAAGTAAGTTGCTACATCACGGAATTATTGGAGCCACATCCCAGCCATAAGAGCCACGGATACAAACACACAGATTATTTCAAATGAGGTTACTAGTGCATCACTGTTAGGGAAACTGTGGAAGCGAAGAAGGAAGTAAAAACTAAAAACATTGTTTGTTTTGAAGATACTATATTTTGACAAGTCTGAGGAAAGGCTGTTCAAAGAGGAAAGTTGTATATCCTGACAATAATGGAGACGCTATGAATAACTTACAGACAAGGTGATTCTGATAATGTTTGTTTTTATATGAGGCAAAAAGTCATTTGCTACTCTTATTGCCCTAGATTGAAGTTGCTTCTATAAAAACAAATATGACACAATGAAAAACTGCAAGGATTCACCGAGCTACGGAATGTCCTTCCTGCTCACCCTGGCTCACTTTTCACTTCGAATTGTAAAAGGAATGTCACGCATTTGTAAACTATGTCTGGGAGCGAAGCCTCAAGTATCATGAATAAAAACACTCAAGTTGTACACTATACCAGTAAAAATGCTACGTGACTTCTATTGAAGCACAAGCTCACATGCTTCTAAATACAGATGGTATCCATCATATGAAGGAGGAACATTAATTACTGCATTTGACATCTTTCTTGAGAACTGCACCCCTCCTCACTGAGCAGAACAAAGTCTCTGGCACACTGAAGTTGCCCAGACTTTCTGCTTCTCTCTTCTCAATGCAATGCATATTGTCTATGGAAAGAGAAAAACATGAAAGGGAAAAATTTGTAAAGCAACCCTCTGTTCTGTATGCTACTCCAATTGATTTCTCAGCTTAGTTTTTAATACCTAATCTTACTGCAACCATGTTTCCAGGCAATTATATATTGAAATACATATTGGAAACTCAGTTTTTCACTTGTATAGAGTAACTTTTTGTTAAAAATCTGCTACTTGCAGGTTGGCCATTTGCAGCTTCTATTCAAAAGCACAAGCTGTAAACAGTAAAAGGCACCTAGCTGGGTCTGACTGACCTGTTGCCCTGCTCTGCTTTTATTTCCTCTCTCTAACCTGGCTATGTAAGGGAACAAGGTAAAAGTCCACATGAACCTGCTCATTTCTCCTGGAAACAAACCTCAAGCTATACGCTGGGAGATCAAGAGTCTGCAATTTTTGTGGTGTGAGCACGTCTATCCAGGGGATTACTCTGTTCTATCACTTCACCAAAATAAAGCCTGAAAGAATCATGAATTATCAATTTAAGGCAATGGGGTAAAGGACCACCATCTTACATTCCATAGCTCACACATACAAGTTTTTTCTAGGTGTCCATATCACGGTAAACTCTGAACTTGTTCCTCTGTATAAAGTTACAGTGCTTAAGACTGGTTTCCCTACTTATCATTCCAAGTATCTGTTTGCTGTACCATCAGGTATATGGTATGGCAAAAGCTGTCAGAGCTTTCCAGGGCAGCCAAGGGAATGAAAACATACCTCTTTTCAAATTAATACATACCAGCTAAAAGGGAACAATGCCAGTATTTTAGCACAGTCTTAAAGACTCTACAAGAGAAAGGATGCAGTCAGACAAGGTCTAGAACTTTGACAGATGCAACAATGGCTACACAGCCACCATTACCAGACTGAGCAACACCCAGGTATTTAAAAGCTGAACATCCACCTTTTTTCCCCCCCTTTATTCTCCTTAGTGTTTAAAAAGCTTATTGTCTGGGTTTTTTCTGTTTACAACTGTGCATCTGCGTGTGTGTATGACAATAGGAATTTTCAGAGCAAGCCAAACTGAGAAAGATGGATTGGTCTGATGTCTGGTCATTCATGGGTGTGTCCACACCAGTCCTGCAGTTCAGATCAGTGTGGTGTGCTTCTGCAGCAAATCTCTCCATGTTCCCTGAGCTTTGGTTTGGATTGAGGAGCAGCCTTCTGAGCTCACACAGCGGATTCTTTTTGTATGAAACTAAACCTGAAGATGTGCTCCAACTGCTATAAGGCATTCAGGCCACATGATCAGCTTACAGCCTGTCTGGAGTAAAAGCCCCACAATGCCTACAGCAGGACCAAATCTCCCACACCAGCTTCTACTCCACAAAGCTGCTCCATCACATTATTTGCTAGTTACAGACATGTCTATGTCAAAAACTATATTCCTGTTCCTTGGAAAATTCATCTTCTATATGCACAATCCTACTTGCATCCTTTGATAGCTTCATTTCAGACAGACACATTACTGGAAGGCCATGAAAGCAGAAAGACAGACAAACTTTCCCAGCTGTACAGCAGCACAGATGTTTTGAAACAGACTGAGGAATCAATGGCATAAGAAGGAAATCACCAAACGATGCTGTTCACAGTACACAGTGGTGGCAGGCACAGAGATGATCAGATTTTGGGGTATGTTGAGGCTCCACACCCCACAATGCTCTTGATGTGAATATATGTAAATGAGTTAGTAATGAAGCTCTCAGCCTACAACCTGCAATGTTGGCACAGGTCTTCCTGACAGCTGCATGTGTACTCATTTTCTGACATACTGATTATTGGGGCTGTATCACATACAGCAGACACTACATTCAAATCATCGCTGCTTTGCAAGAGGCAAACCTTGATTTAGTTTAAGACTTAAATGACAGTTTGTGACACAGCTTCTAATTTAGTTTACGCCATGGAATCATTAGGGTAATCAAAAGAAAATACTGGAAAAATATTAAAACTCAAAGACAAGATGTAAAAACCAGGAGAACTGGAAAAGATGACTGAAGAGGCTTAGCAGGAGTTGAGATGAGGCTGAGAGACCTGGAGATCTTCATAAAAAAATGGTAAGCTATTTTTCCTTCACCATCTGTTCCCTCTTTCTACCCTCAGTTTTCCTGGATTATTTACTGGTTCAAACAAAATGTGACTTATTTCTATTCACTGATTCAAACTTCTTAGAAGTATCAGTCTACATTCTTGGAATTTATCATTCACGTGTTCAGACATACTGAGTGTATTCAGTCTACTGTGTGTATTATTTAAAATTTCTCACAAAGGGTTCCTCTAACCTTTATCAAAACAATTGGATTGACTTATTGCACTACTTAAGGTACTCAAATTCTGACTACTAATTTTTAAAGTTTTAATTTTTACCACTCATCTTTATATGGGAATCAATGTATGACCCACCCTACCCAGCAAACAGTAAAGTACTATTCAGTGCATTTCTTGAACTGAATCGTTCTGAACACCAACAGAGACTAACAGACAAACAGAGAAAAAGACAATTAATGCTAATACTACCATGTAAGTGACAATAATGATAAAGCAGCTGACTTCTCAAGGTTTACCATTAATCTTTTTTGCTCTTTTTGTGCTTTAGCTATAATCTAGAAAAAAAAAAATAATGTTGTCATGTTGACTCTAAGTGAAGTTACAAGAAGGGTGTAAGAAGAAATTCCTCAAGATCAAAAATAAAAATTATCTAAGACAATGACACAGTAAAAAAAAATACTATGGCAACTGAAACACAGACATGAATTGCTCAGATTTCATGCAGCCACCAAGACTGTAGTGCAACTAGCAGCAAATAGTGGAGAGATCAGAAAGCTATGCAAGAACAGGGAGCATTAGGAGACCAAGATACGTGAGAAAGCACAAGCTTACACTGCCACAAGCAGAAAGCTCTTTGCAGGGCATGTCTGTATTAGAGACAGGAACCAGACTGTGTAGCATAATACTACTAGAAAGGACTAGGGCAGATTCAATTACAAAAAGCTGACTGTAAAATGAGATGTTCTCACTACATTGATACACATCGTACCAAGATGTTTCCTGGAAAGCTGGACAACATTCATGCATAATAATTTTTTTCATAAGTTTGGGGACAGAATCTTCACAAAAAAGGTACGTTCTGTGCCTCATCCAAACTAGAATAGGGTCAAGCAGCTGAGGATTGTAGAAGGGGTTATCTGGAGTCAGGCAATCCAGTTGAGGCATGTCCACCCAGGTCGGATGACACA
The DNA here is from genome assembly GCA_020086605.1 of Lanius collurio. Taxonomy (NCBI): domain Eukaryota; kingdom Metazoa; phylum Chordata; class Aves; order Passeriformes; family Laniidae; genus Lanius; species Lanius collurio. The sequence goes on along the minus strand of JACBWW010000003.1, from coordinate 24,988,171 downwards.
TCAATCTAAAAGGGGGCACATGTAAGGCTGTTAGTTCATGGCTCTTGGGCTGAATTTACTGACAGGTGGCTAGAAATAATGTATGACCTATATTATTTTCCCAGTATAGTGGTGGGTGCCAGGACACAACTCTCCTAAAAGAGATTGTGCAGCTGCTATAAAATCCTGGAAGGAACTGGCAGATTTCGGTAGGAAAACAGCTTTCTCTTGGAGGTGGGTAGCTGGCAAGGTTAGAATCATTAGTAAAAGTGGATTTGATTGTGAAATTTTGTGATAGATGTGCAGCCTACAATTCCTTCTGTCCACAAAAATATCCAGCAGCTCACATGCACACATAGTATTTACATTAAAATGACTAAGACAGGGACTTTTGCACAGTGATGAGCTAATAAATGAGCGCATCACGGAAACAGGAATTGTCCTATGTTCCCGTACTTCCTGCATAGAATTACCCTTTTCCTTCTGGTTGTTATCAGATGAGGATCCTGCTGGACAGGTAATATCACGCAGTCCCAGGGGAAAACTGAGGAGAGCAGTTAAACACTGTCCACCAACAAGAGGGAAATGTACTTTCTCAGAGAAGCTGTGCACCAGGTATTCTCATGCCAGATACTGCAGGGTTGCTGTAAGAGATGTGGGTTTCTTTCTTCATTTCTTTTTTTTAGTATTTGCAAAATGTGCTGGTTTATGCTACAGGTTCAAAAATTATTAGCACTGTGGTTAGAAGAAGTCTGCAGATCATTTGTAGAATCACAGTTCTCTATTAAAGTGTAAAAAAAAGGGCTGCAAACAGCTCAATAGGCAGAGGTACGGAGATGTGAATGAAGAACCACTGACAGTAAAATTCAGAAATTAGAAGCAAAAGTAAAAGAGTTTATACAAACTTATATTTCATTTATGATACTCTCTGGGACAGTGCATACATTGGAGGTCATCCCAAAGTACTACTGCTTGTTCAACAGAAAAACAATGCACACAGTCAAGAATGTGTTAAAAAAATGGACTGACTGGGGGAGGAGTTGGGGGTGTGGAGGGAGGAGAAGAAAAGAATTTTGTCCTTACAATCTAATCACCAAAATCGTATTTTGAGAGGTGGTACAGCTTGAAAGGACTCCTCCCTCAATCTTGTTCCTGGCAGAAGTTAGCAGAAAACACTATAGGGCATTTTCTGTTCAGAAAGAAAAAACCTAAATCGCACAGCAAATTACTTGTGAAGTGACTGCTAAAAACAAGGGAGGATGAAACACAAGCACCAAGCTTTTACAATGATCTTGTAACAGCAGCACATATCTGGCTACATTTCAGCTCCAACAATTGGAGCTGCAGTCCCACCTCGGCAGAAGTGAAAAATACATGCAAGTAAGTGCCAACTGAGTTTCAGTCTCAAATACTTCAGTATTTCCTACCCTGAAGGACATTTTGAACTGCAGTGGTGGTAAAAGTCTTCCTGCATGAACTCCTTAAGGCTCCTTTACAACAACCCATTTACTAGGGAAACAGAGAAGTGTCTGTATTTTAGCAAAACAACCTGTTTTCCAAGTTCTAAAAATAGAAAAGAAAAAAAAAATTTAACTGTCTGTCATTTTGAAACCACTCACAAGCATTTCATCCTAAGCAACACAGCCTCCCCCCTTGCTAAAAATAAAACAGTACATTACAGCAACATTTTTTGCTGGCTTCAGCCAAGGATTTGAAAACCTCCCCTCAGCCCAGACAGGCCGTAAGCTATGAGTCAGCACTTCTCAGCATTTCTGGAAATTCCTCAGCAGAGCATCCACCCTGTAGCAGGAAGCTGCTGCTCACTTCGCTTGGTACCAGGAAATGGATGGGTGCTCATGGGCCTCACCTGACCCGGGCACACAGCCCAAGGAACTTCCCCAAAACTACCAAACGTTCCCCATTCCCACCAGCTTCCTGCAACACCACCAAATACACTGCCTGGGAATAAGATCGGTAACTACACCCGAATACAACTTTGCACAGTGTCAATGAGCAGGAAAATATAGGATCAATTAAGGAAAAAAACCATCATGCTGGACAAGGGCAAATCTCTCTGGTGCAATTGTAATGGTATGGGCTCTCCCAGACTGAACCCAGAGGCAGCTCAGCTCCACCAGCCCTGGACAGGATCTGCCCGAGGAAGTCTGAATTCATACAAAACAGCCATGCCCCACCATGTAAAAAGAGGGCTTCCTGGTGTTTACAGAGAAAGTGATTCTTTCCCTTTTCAAGGGGATAAAGAAGGCACAGGCTCAGGGCATCGCCACATTTGTGAACTGAAGGGACACACGGCACAGCTCTGTCTCTCCTTCCAACAGTCCTTGCTTCACACAGAAAATCTTATGATCTGCATACAACAGAGCCTAAGGATGGGAGGACAATCCACTCCTGTCTGGGGGATACCCCAAACCTGCCTGTGCCTGTACAGGCTATGATGTTGTCAGATATCTTGCCCCCACTGAGACACGAGGCAGAAGTCCCCACGAAAGCTCTTGGTGCTCAGTACTCCCAAACGTGCAGCACCGCCAGGGTGGAGACACTGCTCTTGAAATGGAGATACAACATGCACTTGGGTCCATCTAAGGATATAAAGCAGCTATTTCACAAGCACTGCCTGTGCTGAATGCAATTCTTACTTTATTCACATCAGACAGAGCATCTACTCTTGTTTTGCTTTTAACACAGGCTTTGACAGGGACTTTAAAGAGGGAGAGTTAAGGGAATAGGAAGTACTTTGTGAACAGCAATAATTGCATGTTCTGACCTCTCCAGCTTACATCACGTGTGCTATCCAACAACCACAAATCAAGAAGGAAACTAAATTTCAAGGCAATAATTTTCAGCACAACATATATGTCAAAACTAACAGAACAAGACAAATGTTGACGTTTCCCCTCTTGTTTCTTTAATATATATGGCTATTCTCCCATAAAAATCTTGTCTTTTTTTTTAATGAATATTTGTAAAAAGGAAGCTGCCTGAAGTTGGGCACAAAAAAAAAAATGTTTTTCTCAACTGTTTTTAAATACAGAGCAATGAGATTAAAGCGAGGCAGACAGCCAAATACCTCAGCCATCACAGTCATTAATAAACGCGTTTAACATTCGTGCAGCTTTCGAATGCAGAACATCTGGTTCCAATTCCCAATCTGGCTTTTAATAAAAGTGCCTCCCCCACAATACTTTTATTATAAAGTGTTCTTTTCCTCCGCGCACTCTCAACTCCCCCCTCCCTCTCCCCTTTTTTTTTTTTTTTTTTCTTTTTGGAAGAGGCTGTTCCTTCCTTCTTGCTGGAAGCCACCTGACCACTGCCAGGAAGAGGAATGCAAAACATTCCCAGGAGCAGCTCCTGACGTCAGGGCGGCAGCATTCCTCCTCCTCCTCCTCCTCCTTCTCCTCCTCCCGCCGCGGCCGGGCCCGGAAAGTCCAGGGCTGGTCCCGCCGCCGGCCCGTGCCCCGCTCCCGGGGTTTTCTTGCTCTTCCCACAAAGACGGAGCCAGAATAAACCTGCGATGGGGCGATGGTGGGGCTGGCGCTGCTCCAGAGCCGCTCCATACCCACGTATGCACCCCTTCCCCTTGCCCCGAAACAGGAGTCTGTGCTTCGGATAAACTCCAGGCTCCCCGTAGGCTAAAATCAGCTTAGGCGCTGACTTTGGTGATTCTTTCCCTTCTAATTTCTTCACTCGAAGGCGGGCGGCAGAAGGGTGCCAAGGAAAACAGGGACACACTGCTGCAGGGTGGGTTGTGTTTTCACTCCTAGGACATTCACGAGAGGCATGACACGATACCAAGGCAGGCAGCCTGCCTCCAACACGGACCTTCTCAGTTTCCTTCCTTCTTCACACAGTATCTACCCCCTAACACATCACAGGGTGAGATTTCAATCCTTCACCTCTCTAATTTCTTTCTTGAGAGTACATTATTAAACGGCGTCATTTTATTTATTCTACTCTTGAACTAACTGGTAGCTAAAACTACACAAAACAGACTCTAGGTTGAGTTGCAGTCCTTGAGTTGAGTTTACTCCTTTCCATATTGTATAGTCTGGTATTTCTGGAACCTATATTTTAAAACTTTGATAAAATGTTTTGCCTGGGAAAAAAAATATCTCCACATATTATAGTCAACCTCTGTATCAAAGATAGTGTAAAAAAAAAAAATAATCCCTGTAGCTGCTACTAGATCCATGATAAAACTGAGAGTTTCCTCATTCCACCATGCCAAGGGAGCAGGATGGTAGGCTAGGAATATGGGGAGGGGAAGTATGGAAATACCTTCATGGCTAGAGGATGGAAAGAAGGAGCTCTTCAATAGACACCTTTCCATTTCACATCTCTAATTGTTAACACGTGTAAAATACATCATTTCACCACTTCAAAACCAACAAAACCCTAATGTATAGATGTTAGTTTAATCATAATTTTCCAAGGAATACAAAGGAAGCCAAAACTCCTCCTGAATAGCTAAGGCATATGACTGGTGGTAGCAAAGTGTTCACATATATCACTTTCCCCCAAATATTTACATAATAAATACAAATTTCTCCATGTTAACTGACCACAATGAAAAAAATAAAGATCTGGAAACACTAAGCAAGACAGTTGCATTACTTTCAGTATTAATCATAATTAATCAGCTGTTAGGGTTATACTGTCTGTGCAGCTGCAGTTCTACACATGAAGATCCAGATGAGTCCAAAACTTGCAGGCCATCTCTCAGTCCCAGCTCCTCAGCTTCTCACTCCATTTGTGGCAATTTAAGAAATAAAAACATGTTTGGGTTTCCTTTTAGTGGAAGGACTTGTTACTAAAAGGTCAAACAAGTGTCTGTCCTCTGACCAAGCTCATGCCACCTACAACTTTTTTAAGGAAACTTGCTCTCTGAAGAACCACAGGCTAAGTAAACACACTGCTTTCCTGGTAAGAACACTCTCCAAGTGTTCTTGCCTTTGTTATACCAGCTGGCCACATCTGACCAGCTAGAAAACCCAAAACCACCTTTTTTGCTCTCTTCTCCAGAGGTCAATAGTATTCCAGTGGTGTATCATATTAACAAATTGGTATTGTTGAGAAAGTGACATTGAGACTCATCAATTGTATTTCATAAAACTTGATGGGGCCCTGGAAAAACACCAGCCAGCTTCCTGCAGCCATTGCAGTCAGAGGCTACTGAAAAAACTAGCTGATCTGTACTTTTATATATAAAGCTATGAACTTTAACTGAGTTCACTGATGTCAACAGCCAGCCATCGGTATACATGACTATTAAAAATAATATCTTCTTTTTTGCAACAAAGAGAGAAAAAAGTATAAGAGATTTCTATCACTAAAAAACAGAAGTAAGAAGAAATGTAACAAAAATATTTTATTACATAAATAAAAGTAGTGGCTCAGTAGAACTGGTAAATTTCCTAAGCTAAATGGCAAATAAAGTGAAGTCTGTCCACAGTACCTTCTGAAATTAAGCACAAGCTAAGGTCACCTGTAGCCACTGAAGTATACTACACACTTTATGGTGCTTGACTTTTGTCTCCTTTTCTATTTTTTATTTTGTACTACATGCAAAACCAGATATACACACAGTTTTTTCAGCTATATATTAGGGATTTAAAAATTTTCCCTTTTTTTCTTCAGAATTTTTTTTTATTTCATCTTATCAAAATGTAAAATACATGCAAATCAATACCAAGTCACATCTGAAAAGTAGACCTTAGAACATCTGAAAGATGAACTTTTAAAAATGATTGACAATTTAATCCCTAGTATTGAAGTTTGGATGGAATTAGAACAGGCACAGCATACAGAAGTGACGAGAACTGGGGTGTGTTCTCACCTTCCCTGAAGATTAAAATCATTCTCTTCTCTTGTGTTTTAGCTGCTTATTCATTCTATTATTTATTCTTTTATCACTAGAAATAACATTGGGATGCCAAAAGCATGAAAGAAGTCACAGCAACAACTTCCTTCTATGCATGGTACACAGAATTAAGCTTCAGGTGTGTTTTCAGGAGGCTGCCTCAAGAACCTGTGATTCACAAGCCTTGTCCCCAGCATGCATTGCCATAAGTCATGGCCAATTTTCTCCTGGCAAAATCTGGCAAGTGCTTTGATATCTGCAGATGAAATGGACACAAGATTGGAAATTCAGCCTTAGAAGACCACAAATACCTTAAAGATTCTTTTCCAGCAAAAAACTTTAATAAAGTGACAGATAATTGCTGTGGTAGAACCACAGCAGGTCACTTGAGTTCTAGAGGCAGAAGCCATTTTCTTTAATTTAGAGAAAAGGGATTAATTCATGACTCACAAGGTTTAGAAAACAATGGGTGCAGAGCAAAAAAGATCAGAAAACTGAGTAATACCCGGAGGTCACTAAGAAAAATACACCAACTCTCTTTTCCTGGTTACTTTTCCATATCTTCCTTGCTTAGACCACTATTTGAGTGGATAATATTTTCTCCAAGTCTAAAATTTCAGTTGGTATCAGTGTGCTCTGTGACACTTGAAATACTGTTAACTGCAAAGCATCAGAAGCAGGGGAAAAAACCCATCTTAATTTCACAGGTTCACTTTTACATCTGGCAAGCAAAACAGCCCAGACTCCAGGTGCTAATGATGCACAGCCCTGCCAACAGAGGGCTAAGCCAAGAGCCTCCTGAGAAGCAAACTCCCCCTGAGGTTTTGGAAGGCTGCACTGGGAGAAGGTGTGAGTTTCTTCACAGCTCCTCACCTTCGCATACAACCTACACAAACTCTGTTTTGAAGCCTGCTCATTCTTTTTTGAGGTACACTCCCTGCTCTTCTCCCTGGTTTTTCTCCTCATGCATCTCTGTTTGCTGCTGCTGGCTGGGCCTGGCAGTGGAAGTGCTGAACAACAGGAGTGGATCCAGCTCTGTTGCTGACTCAGATATGAGAGCCCATGCTCATCAGATTTCACAGCTGCATTCCAGATTTCGGTACCCAAAAAAATTCAGATGCTTATCTAAACTAAACTTCCTGAGGGTGAACTATCCCTAGTGCTAAGACACTTTGGAGGTTGATATGCACTTGAGCAGGAGACAGCATGCCAACTTGCCCTTATAGCAGTGCCTACCTACAGAACTTAACTCTGTCTGCCTGGGTAAATTACCCAGTTAATTGCCTTGGCATTCATATTTACATTCAAAAAAAAAAAAAAGGATAAGCAGAGACTAGGTCAAATCACTACACTGTTCCATTAAAACCTTTGTTTTAGGCAAATGGACTTCAGAAAACTTCTTTTGTCATGTAAAATGGAACCATCTGTACATAACTTTGTAGAGTCATTTTGATGTTAGGTTTATTAATATAATTATGTTGTTACTAAGCTGTTTACCATTTTAGGCTCCTAATAGCTATGAGGGCTTGTTAACAATATTCTGAAATCACAGGGAAGTATTTTCTTTTCCTTTAGTTTGAAAAGAGAAAACAAAATACTGAATGTGTTTATTTCCATGTTTCATATTGCATGTAACATCGACTTCCTTTAACGTGAAAATTTTATGATCTCAAAGCCTTTTCCTCAGCCAAATTATTATCACAACAGCGTGAGACTGCATTACTTAGCAGTGTTTAAATGAAGTCCCAAAGTGAAATATTTCACTTTACTCTTAAAGCAATAAGACTGTTAATACAAAAAGAAATAATTACAAAAGTTACAGTGGTAACAACCCATCATATCTTAAATTCTCTTCTTTGGAGTTGGAGATTATTTTTTCCAGTTTCAATTTTGAAAAGGAAAATTCTCCCACACAGAAAAACAGAAAGCTTTCGCTGGCTTGTCATTTTATTTGGAGAGACAGAATATAGCAGTTTCTGCCAGACAAACTGCTCAAAATCCCAACTAGTTTATGAAAGTCTTCCTTTACATATTTTTTTTACAACTAAGGAGTCATTATCCATGGTTCTCCTGGACAACTGCTGGGTCATTTGTACAATAAAGTGAAGAGCAGTGGTAGGCAAAGTGTCCATTCAAGCAACAGATTTTGGTACCCTGCAAACAATCTTTGTTAAACAGAGACTAAAGCAATTCTAGAAACCTTCAGTGTCTATTTAATGCAGGGAGTAGCATCTCCAATACATGAGTCAGGAAGGGGATACACACATACACAGAGCTTCAGAGTCTCAGAAGTTGTACAATATTAGTTACCCCAGCTCTGCCTTCCTATCTTATGAAAAATAATTAACTAGACAAGAAGTCCAACAAAAACTGTCATCTGTGTCACAAATGAAGTTAAGTAGGAATGTGGGGGATTACAAGGTAATGTCATCCTATTTGCTCTCTGCTTACTGTAAAGTACATTGAGAATACTTAATTTTTTTTCCCCATTTGACCTCCTAAATGGTTTAAATCTATTACATCTTGTCAGAGAGGCTTCGTAAGGAACAGAGAATGAGAGGACAACCCAGGAATTAAATATGTTTAGAAGTTCCACGATAATTTAAAATCAGTGATCTATTTACCAGCGCAAAATCAAGATGGTCATACGGAAAGGAATGGGATAACATAAACCAAGAACTTTCTCGTACTTTCCCTCGAGGGTCAAGAATTAGCATTAGACAGAAAAAAATGTTAAAAATCACAACACACAAAAGTCTTGCAAATAATAATTTGAAGAAGTTAAAAAGATTCACTGACTTAGCTGAAATATGAAAAGAAAAACATCCCCACCAAATCCTGGAACAAGTCTTTTAGGCTTTCAACAGGTTAAAAGCCTGTCATAGCCAGGAGGTAGCTCTTATCATGCAGGGAAGTTCTCGGTTTCTCCCCTGGCAAGTTCAATTCAAAGCAAAGTTTGTAAACATCCCAGGGGAGTGGGCAGAAAACGACCCTGGGTTTCCGAAACATTTACAAGTGTTTTGCAGAAATGAAACTGCACTAAAAGAGCTGTTTCGCTCTCCCGGGGGGAGGGTGGCTGTCGGTCTGCACGTTCAGAGGCAGGCAGCGCGGAGAAGCCTTGCGGGGCCAAAGCTGTGCGAGCAGCGCGGTGCCTGCCTCATGCGCATCCCCACATCCAGCACCGAGAGCGCACCGAGTCGTCACAAGTTGTGGACGTGATGGCGCACAAAGGCGAACAAACCCCCCTGCTGCAGGCTCCTAGCTCACGGACGTGGAGCTTGGACGCCAGAAAAAGCTGTGGACAAACACGCAGCGCGGCTGCCCCGGCGAGCCCAGCTTTTCCTGGGCTCCTGCTGACAACATTGCCACCTTCCGCAGCCGCCGGGAAGGGCACGGACCTGCGGCCGGGGGGCCCGGGCTGCCTCCCCCCGCCCCGGGAATTGCCGCGGAGATGCTGTTTAGGAAGGTGCTTTCCCACCACTGCCCTTCGTAACCAGCCTGAAAACTCAGAATAATCTGTTTCCCAAGCCTGTGATTGCGGGGCCGCAGGGCGCAGCACAGCCCCAAGAAGCGGCGCGGTACAGGCGAGCGCACACGGGACATGCGACACAAGGGAACGCGTTGTGCAGCACATGTACAATGTGCTGCTGAACGCATCGCCAGCGTGACTGCTCCTGTCACTCCCAAAACAGCTGAGGAGGCTGAGGAAAGTCAAAGCAGAAGTGAAGGGGAGGCAAATGCCGCGCTCTCCATGCCCGGCCGGGAGGGCATCTCATTCCAGACTCCAGCCCTCATGCACTGGATTGCCGTCGTGCCCAGTTTCAGTGAAAGGGGCAAAACCCCACACGTACTACCCTGGCTTCTACATACTTACAATGGAGTCATGTCACTATATGCATTTTATTTAAGTTTTAACATCTGATGAGGCTGTACGTTAAAAGGCTGGATTTGGTCTTGCTAGCTTGCAGGGAGTATTTCCCTCCAAAGCAACCACAGTTCATGCAGCGTTAATAAAGCAGTAGCATTATGGTAGCAGTTAAAATACAACTAATAACAAATCCAATATACTAACCAATACATTTAGTGTACATTCTGGACGGAAAATGACTTTATTTAGACATAGCCAAAATACATCAATGCTAATGTGGGATAGGAAAGTACTTCCTATCCCACATTAAAGTACTACCAAGAAAAGCTTCCAAAAAATCAACACGGCAACCATGTAATACATGTATTAATTTAGAAAATGGGTGTTTAGAGTTTAATCTAATTAAGTAGAAAGGTCTTTTCATGCAAGATTACACGTATTTCCAAATCTCAGACCTCTTCTAAAAGGGCAGTCTTCAATACATAAGGCTTTGCCTAAGAACAAGACTCATGATCAAAGGTAAAGAATCCCAACCAATTAACTGGAACATACAGGAAATGAATACTTTTATATGTAGTCTAATCTAAAAAATAAATAGACATAAAAATTTCTCCCCTCCCAAGGTGTAATGTATATTTTGGTTGTGGAAATAACCTCTCCCCCTTGTTTTCTCCTCTAGCCGTCTTTAGGGCAGTTTCAGGGTAATAGTAAACCTCTTAAGATTCCATTCCTTCCTAAGTAAGTGTCAGTCCTCAAAAATCAAGAAATTGCAGTAGTATCTGAAGTGACCTACAACCAAAGGCAATTCTCAAGACTTAGATGGACTGTTCTAGAAGCTGTTTATGTGGTATGCTGAAGTTGCTTTTAAAATAGGTTTGCTTTGGAGTATAGCTAGAAAACAGGTCCCTGCTATACAGGAAGATTCAAAAGCAAACTCCTAGAGTCAAATATCTCCCAGCAAAATTAGACAATCACCTCATGCAGAACTTCTTAAACTGTAAACCACAGGAGGCTGCAAAAAGACAAAAAAAATACTAGGCAACTTATTTGGGGTTTTGTGAGAGATGGAAGGCAAGAAATATTTGGGAATATAATAAAGAATAATCCTATGTTGTATAAAATACCTTCAAATAAATTGAAGAATGATTATTATACGTATATACTGTAAATCTGAGCTCCATTAAGCCTACAAATCCTGTAAGTTCCAGTGACTGCTCATATCAATAAAATTTATCTCTTCCTCAATCTGTACATTCACAATGCACAAAACAGTCCCAGCCCTATTAAATTAATATTTATGACAAGCTCAGCGAACCAGAAGACAAGCAGTATTTGCTAAGGCACCAATGCAATGTACAAATTTCACATAGCTGCATTGCCCATGTTTCTCAAAAATGAACTCAGCTTGAAGGAGAAATTTGTTTTCGGGAAACACAGAAGACAGACTTGCTGTGCCATGCTGGGAAGACAAATGAAAGCACAAATACAGTCAATGTAATTTATGGTTTTATACTGAATCTTAAGTGTTCTCAAATTCGGTGCTTTCAGTGTGTGCAAGCAGCACTGTAGATATTCTGCCAGCTATTTTTTTGGATTAGTTATGATCCTCAATGTCTGTCCCAACAACACCTCAGAGTACCCCAGGGTATTCCTTCACAGCCCCAGTTCAAGTTACAAGGCATTAGCTGGAGATGCTGACAGACTTGGGTTTGCACTAACAGACGTGCTGTGAACAGCAGCAGTCTGTCCATGTCAAGGTGGACAAGGAGTCCTGTTTTTTATGCCAGCCAAGGACCTTGGACTGACTATGGACAATGACTCCCAGGAAGACCATGCAAAAGCCCATCATTGTTATCTGCACAACAGCAAACATGCGCTGCTTTTTTGATTAAAAAAAAAAACAAAAACCCAAGACTTAGAAAAGGGGAAGATAACCATCAAAACAAAAAACATTTACAGAAATGTTCACAAGGCTTCTCCATTTTTAACTCTTTCTTTAACTCTTTTATCAAGGAGAGAGAAAACAGGTAACATTTCAGAAGTCCAAAGCAGTTAAAGAAAGAGATAAAACCAAACCAAACCAACAAAAAAAAAACCCCATACACACAACCACCCCCCTTCCCACATACTGCCAAGTATGATTTTATTTTTTGGAGCCACATCAGTGATTTGGCTTTCCAAACACAAATCCCTCAAAGGTAAAAGCAGTGGTTGTACAGGACTTCTAGTGCTCTAATATTGTTCCGATACTTCTGATTGGAGAAAGTTGGTGTTCCAGAAGAGATCTCCAATCACCAGATTAGAGAAACTTGGTGTCCCTGGCTGTACTGGGGCAGTAACTAGAGAAGTATTTTTTCAAGGTATCTCAGGACACTGTCAAAGAAGCCTACCAGCCAGGGAGAAGTAATACATTGCAATCTGCACCATGAATGTTGACTCAGGAGACTGGTAGGAAGAGAAGCTTCATCAAACACACAAAAGACTACACTGAATGTTTTACAGCTGAACTGTTTCATATACCAAAGTACATTCTTCTGCCAAAAACACATAAAACCACGGGTGTTTTTTTCCATGAGCTTTTACTGAAAGAAAAGTAATCTGCCTGGTAGAAGTAACAGTAAAATTTGTTCTCCCCCTTGCTCTCCCATGCTCCCGCCCTCCAGGATAGCTGAGATGTTTTAAATACTGCATTTTGGGTAACAACATTCCAAATCTTTCAAATATTTGAAAGCAACATTCCCCTTTTGAAATACTTGGAGCTTTAATTACTATTTCTGGTAGGAGTACAGTAATTAACTGTTGCTTACCTACACTTAAATATGACATTCAGGAGGAGGAGTCTAACAAAGCACACCTTGACATTGTAGGGAATGACCACACAGGATAAGTTGGCAAAATCACACTTTATCCATCTCTTTGCCCACACACAATTGCCCAAGGACACAAGCATCCTTAGCATGAAAACCCAATGTAGTAGAAAATATCCAGCATATTCAACCTAACTGCACACAGAAATGCATGGAAAATTCTTACCCTAAAAACACACCTACCATTACAGTAGCAAATCAGACCTGATAAATAACAAGAATGGCATTTGTCTTGAAAATTGCCTCTCCACAGTGAGCTATGGAAATATATTTTATTTCACAAAGTGAAACTGCTGAACAGCAATCCAATAAGCAGAAACCATAATTTTTCAAAACGTAAGTTTTTAAAAAAAAAAGATTAGCTGATTTCTGATAATCTTAAATATTTAAAGAAACCCATTCACAAAGTCAAAACTTGCCCTTGAGTGGTTAAACTACCGAAGGAATTTTGGCACATAGTCTTTTTACAAATTAAGTATTGTTTTACACGTCCCAAATCTGTTAGTCATAAACATTAGCAGAGGAATACAAATCACAACTTTTTAATAATCCTGCAGTAATTCTGAACTTGTTCATCTGAACTTATTTAGCTTGTTTTTCCTTCATGACTGGATAAAGCAGACTGCAGTGCCAGGTCTTGGCTCCATCAGTTGCTCATTAAACAAGATCTGGAATTTAGCATTGGATTGAATACACATGGGAACTCATGTGAAGCTGCTCGTATATCATTGATAGCTCCGTTGCTAACACAGAGTTTATCCAAGACCGTACATTTTTCGTTGACTTGAACAAAGCTGTTCACCATCCTCTGTTTTTGACGTCAGTGGACAACTACCCACTAACAGTATCTGTCACTACAAAATGCTTGGAATTTCCTCACTTATAAAAGCTGGAAAGTTTCAAGTACAGACCTTTCATTAAAAAACAAAACAAAACATTATTAGATTTTTTTTCAGGATAAGAATATTTAGTGGTTATTAGGAGAAGACATTTTCATTCTCACTGGATATTTTTTCCAGTAACTTTTCAGAAATAAACTACATCACTGACTGTAAGGAATAGATGTTTAAAAACAATTTTCCTATTCTGTTGCTAAAAGCTGTGGACTCAAATGTATGCTAATTCGTCAACATGGAAGCACCACAGTGAGACGATTCAGATTTTGCCTGTTAACTGGACACTACAGTTATTCCAGTAGGATCTAAGTTGGATGGTATCTTTTATTTAGGAAAAATGTAGCAAAACACATCACAAGCAGAAACCAGGCTATTCACATCCCCTGCCTCTTTTCTACAACTCCTTTATTCTTACAAGCCCATATGGGAACATGTCATCCTGGTGGAGACTCCCTCCAGAGCACAGAATGACCTCCCGAAACCAACATGCTCACTTTTTGGTTGAGCTGTGTGCAGGCTGCCAGGGTGGGAAGCAGGAGCACAACAACTGACTGGATGTGCCCACTTCAGACACACATCTGGTCAGGGAGATATATTCTACCCTGATGGAGGCTTCTGTGTCAGCAACAACACATTTCAACCTTGATCTAAAAACCAAGCTGTTGCTTTGCAAACACACTGCTCGCTTCTCACCCCTGTGATTTGGCCGAAAGTAAACAAATGTATCAACAAACCCCCACACCTCATTGGCACAATACAGTGGAAATTCCCCTTTTTCAGCGTGTCAAGATACCATCAGCTATTAGTCCAGAGACAGGCAGTCGTGTTGAAAAATCCAGTTTTAATCTTCTACAGAACTCTGTATCTACTATCTTGAGGCTCCCATCTTCCTGTGTTGCCATTCTTTTCTCCATGGAAACCCCCTTTTACAGAGAGCAGGTTTTTCATTTTTGTTTTTCAGGGTACTGATATTTTATAAATGGCATTCATATAATGCCTCTATCCATGCCCCAGTTATAAAAATAAGCATGTCTGTCTCACTGTAAAAGTGTGATCATGTTACTCTGTTTATTAGACATAGCCCACATCCAAAATACAGGGCATCTGCTACTTCAGGTGGTTGTGGCAAATCACAGAAATGACATAAATGATTTCTTCTCCTCATGGAATCAAAGCTGTGCAATTCTGGTTTTTTCCAATTATGTCACCCACCTATGAAGGAACATCACTATTCATTGATTAGATTACTAAGAAGTTTTATTATTTTGATTTTCTACATGCAAAGGGAGAAAACTCAAATAATATTAATTTCTTAATCTCTCCACTTCTAGAGATATAAAATAGCATATACCTGAGCAGCTCTAAAGATACATTTTTCTCACTTTCCATGAGGGGATAGACAAAAGAAAAAGAATTGGTTATTTAAAAGAAAAAAAGGAGAAAACTCCTAAGGACTACTCTGTCAAGAAAAGAAAAAAGCAAAAGAAGCATCGAAGAAATTATATTACAAACCTGCCAGGGACCACTTTCAGCTCATATAAAGTATGTGTATTTCTGTTCTCAAAAGGCAAATCACCTCTTTTGAAGTGATTGCACTAGGAAAGGTATATCCTAGCAAACAAAAAAACAAATTCCTGGAAAAAAATTGCTGCTGCTTCAGCTGCTTCTGAAAGGAACTTCAATTTTCACAACTGCATGATCTCTGAGAAGCCATTCCAAGCAGATGATATGATATGATCTGATCTGTGGCTCCAAGGCCATTCCCATATGTACTTTACAAATAGTGCCCACACTGGCTTTACAGCTCTGAAGTTTTGTAGAATTTTATCTTCTGAGTGAGCCTTGTCCCTCTTATCAGGGTTCTCCCACTCTACCATTGTTACATTCTTTCTTTGAAGATGTTAAGGCAGAGCCAACATCTTTCCAATGAGAAGGATCTGACTGGTGATCTCCCCCCTCCCTCCCCCTTTTCCATATGTTTGAATATTTATATGTGCATAAATATTTATAAGTGCCCAAATTTCATCAGAGGAAGATGGTGAACACTAATCAGTTGGACAAAACTGATCTATCAAGCATTCAAAGAAATTGCCTCTCTGTGGAGTAACAAAAAAATGAATGTAAAAGATGTTCTGACCATGACATCCTAAATTCGTATTTGGTTTTGACCCTTATGGAATGAGAAAATTTTAAAGGATATAGATGCTTTCTTTACAGAGCAGCAGGGGATCATTTCTGCATTTCATTAACATGTGAAGCCTAAATCCTGCTTTCACACGATCTTTCTTGTGATAGGAAGGTAATCTATAAATGTTCTTTAATGCTTTCCTTGACAGGTGAAAGCAACAATGATAAAAAGTCTCTATCTTCACCCAGTGGAAGTCAAACACTCTTTAGCACAAGCCATGCTAGCTCAAAACACCTATTTCATGTTAGCTCCCTGTGCTGCTCCTGTTGTTTCTCACCCAGATGATGCAAGACAAGTGTGTTAGGTAAGAAACTGCAAAAATCACGGTAACATACACATTTATCATAAATGCTGTTGTTGAGTCAACAAAACAGCCTACAGCATACCCAGGAAAATTCTAAAGTAGAATTACCTGAATGCAAAAAACCAGACTGCTTCTCGTACATAAATTTCTCCAGAGCTTGCCTGCACTCTTCTACAACCACTTACACCACTGGCCTACATTAAAGGACTTGAGACAGAAGGTTTCATCCCTGTACATCAGCTGATCTGCAGCAATGTTTTGTATGAGTTGTTCTTCTTGGCAGTAAATAATTCAAAGTCTTTTAAACCTCCTTCACTGAGGAGAGACTGAATTTAACGTTATGCAAATAGAAATGAGAAGTCCACATTAAACACTTTCTCCAGGCACTGGAACACTCAAAGCTGAGTAATTATGACTCCCCGCGGTTTCACAGGTTAAGAGAAACTAAAGAACAACTTTGAAGTTGCTTGTTGATGTCACAGATTTAAGTGTTTTATGTACTTGCCTTACCAAGTTCCTAAAATAAACTGTCTCAGAGAAGTTGCATGGGGAATAGCGGCTATCCAGCCAAGGATCTTGTTTTCTGCAGTGTTTTCAGACAGTGTAAGAACAGAACAGAGTGGTTATGTCCCCTTCATGTTGCCCCTCCCTCCAGTAATTAGCTCCACATGAATCTCCTGAAGCAGAGGCTTCATACCGGACATTCACATTCAATACGTATGGATCGATCTCTGAGCCTGTCCAAATCAAATGTGATCTGTGGCTGATACTGCTATTGCCAAGAACTCTATTAATATCACATATTTCTAGTAGTTTAACTTCAGAAATACATGGAAAACATTTCAAAGTTGTTAAACTTACTGGCAAGGAAAAGAATTCTAATCAGCACCATTTTCTTCAGGTCAGTTTATCTTGAATATTAACTAATAGGCACATCTGTGAGCAGAAGACAGGAGTACCTAAGGGAAACTGTCTATCCCCAAGCCTTGCAGTGTCAACAGTCAAATGAATCCTGTAATGTCTAAAAATGCCAACTCTTCTTATCTTCTTGTAGGTATGGTAAACTATTTCTATAATTTTTACAATGAAACAAACAGGATAAAAACCGGGTAAGTTGAAGACATAAAATCATCACCAGTGGAAGAGTGAAAGCCTTTGTTTCCACTCTCTCATGTCTTTGCAGGCAGTCTTTACTTTTTGCTAGATATGTATTTCTGCAAAATGAATAAAGACTTAGTAATCAATTTAATTAAACTCAGTAATAATCTTTTTCTTTTCCAGATGTTAAAAACACTTAATGATTCAGATTCAGTTAGTAAAAAAATTATGAGGTGTTCATTTAAAATCTTAATCCAAGAAGTTGCTCAGGTACTGCAAAGACAACCAAAGGCAAGCCTGCACAGGCAGGGGCAGGCAGGGCTGAGTTCATCTGCCTGTTTTGTTCCTGGCTGGCCAGACACAAACCAGCTCCAGCCCAAAACACACGATCATTTTCATGTCATATGTCCAAGCTAATAGGCCTTCTTTAGATACAGCACTGCAATAATGCTTCCATATAGCCACAAGATCAGGGCAGGCTCCTGTCAGATGTCTCAGTGGACAGGCAGCTGAGCTTTGTCCTCCACCACACACACTGGTTTGAAAGCTTTAATTGGTTTATGGGGGTTGCTTTCCTTATAGCAAGTGACACTTCTCATATAAAACCCCTTGCTTTCAAGATTGTAAATACATACCTTAAGACAACAGATGTGAAGAAATTAATATCTAGTTATAAAGAAATCTGGGTTCAGTCCTGCTAATTCTTGCCCTGACACAAAGCTCCGCTGAAATTCAGTGGGGACCATTCTCATGAGCAATGTCCAGTGTCCAATGGTAAGATTCTTATAACCAGCCTCTTGTCAATATTTTATTTTCTAATTACATTGCTTATACTGCAGTGCTGAAGTTTCATGGGATTCTGTATGCAAACAAATACCAACAAGTGTATCAGCACTTCTCTAAACACTGCTTCCTAAAGTGCTTAATGCAAGCCTACTGCTAGAGATGTTTCACATACCAAGTCGTGCACTGAGTTCACAGTACATACAAATAGAGTTACAAAAGCAAAGTCTAATTTTACAAAGGCTCCAAAATTATGTGTTCAATTTTTGACATGAATAATCAACTCCAGGAGCCAGCAGCCTGTATGTTCACATCTTACTTGGTTGCTTGGTCAGAGAGCAAAAGGCAAAGTCAGAATGAAATTCTGGGGTTTTATTTTAAAGTTAACAGGAAATTTTGCTCTCAGGACTCTACAGGACCAGAAGCAGACCACTTACAAAACACCCCATCTCATCCCATTCTGTCTTACCATACAACTGTCTCAAAATACAGGACAACGATATAGAGTGTATTACATGTCCCAAAACCACACGGGTAATTCAACGACTGCCTCCCCTTGCATCTACTGGTTTTTTGTTCCTTTTTGCTTCTGACTGATATTAACAAGATACATAATATGTTAACAAGATACATAAATATGCTTATTTCACCATGTCAGGGTTAGATTTAGTTAATTTGTTTTTTCACTAGTCACACATTTGAATTGACAGACAAGCATTTTAACAGAAACAGCATTTGTTTTTAACAACAGAAGTACAAATTCAATGCAGAGTAACAAGAACTACATTTCAGCATTCAGAGCTCTCAAGTAAGAGTTTAAGAGAATAGAAGCTTGGAACTGTGATAGAGGAAACTTCCACTAAGTGTACAAGTCCAATTTCCAATTAATGTAAACTAAAAGTGCCAAATTATAATCTAAAACAAAAACATCCCTCATTCTCTCCCCGCCTCCAGTAGTTTAACAGTATCCAGCCCAACTTCTTTTGAAGTTGGTTGAGTAAACAAAGAGACAACTGACATTAACATAATTTCAAAAAGATAGAAAATAGGACTAGAGATGAGGTATAATGCAGTTTTACCACAATTAACTGGTGTATTTATAAAGTGCCTTGAGAAATATATATGTAAGGAAAGCAACTCTGACAATGCAGATGTATCCTCTGTCCAAATATTAGCATTTCATGAAATAACCTTTCGCCTACATGAGAAGCACATCCTATGAAAAAAAAAAAATTAAAAAAGCAAATGAAAGTAGGATTTTCTGGGAAGACAGACAGCTAACTATGAAGCTTTCTACAGAAATCTCAGTTTACATACATATAGGAATGAGCTTTGTGTCCAGAAACATCTTAAAATTTAAACAAATGAGAAGACTACACTAGTACAGTTGCAGTTATTCGTAGTCTGGAAAGGATCGTATCAGTGCAGATTTACATCTTCCCAGACACGAAGCAAGCTGGAGCAGTCTGAGACTTACACATGCTAAACATTCTACAGTAACAGCTCAGGAAAAGAAAAAAGAAGGAAAAAAAGAGAAAAGTTGAATCACACCCTAATTAAAACAGTTTTCCTGGTACAAAAATCTTCATGTAGGTTAAGGTCTACACAGAAGGATACAGCTGCATAAATGCAATGCCTCGTGGTTTAAAAACAACAGAGGAAACCTAAAGAGAAAAACAGACCTACGTTTGCAGGACAGAGAAACAAGAAGAAAACAGGTAAACAAAACCAAATGTAAAGCATGATAAAAAGCTTGTGAAGAAAAAGATAAATGAGAACAAAATAGGGCAGTGAGTTAGAATTATATCAAACTAGGACTTAATTAATATTGACTTGCATTTTCTCTTTGCTACCAATCTATTTTCATCTCAGCTATCAATAGTTGTATCTGTAGCCACAATAAACCCCAAATAAAATATCTTCTCTTACTTTTTGAATTGGCTCCAAAAAGAGTTTAGCAAAAGACTACAAATTGGGGAACTCAGAAAAGATTTGCAGCTATCAATGAAGATAAAAGCCAGATACAGACCTTTGCAAAACAGGAAAAAGTATTTTGCAAAAGGATATGGTCAAACACCAGAGACAGCTGGAGGCTAAAACTCAGGTAATGAATGCTGAAATACATAAGAAAAATATTTCCTCTTTTATAATTTTGGTGGAGGGTAGTGAAGAGAGGCGTAATATTCCCACTTCAAAGTTCCCCATAATTTTTATGAAGAGTAGTCTTCCAAGCTACAGCCACCACCAACCAGCTGTTTTACTACACATCTCATCACTTTTTGCTACCCCTTAAAATTCAGGTAAATAATCCAATTCAGAAAATAATCCCAGATGTAGACTAAACATTTTGAAGAATTCCAGAATGTGTTGCACCGAAGAGGGACTCACAGAACTGAAGACTGAATGCTATACACTAATACAGACTTTCCCACTGAAATATTATACCCATGCTCACAACAACAGATGAGCATTCCTGAACTACTTTGCTACCAGAAAGTATGCACTTTATTGGCCTTATCAATGATAAGACATTTCTCAGGCCTTTCTAGCACTCTAAACATGAAAATATTAAGTGAAAACACAACTGAAGCCCTGAGCAACACTAGAGGCATTATGATACACATTTAGTTGTTATCTGAGCTGTCTTTAAGGTATCTGTCAAAGTCTCTCAAGCTGCCAGAGACAGATGACCACAAGAATGCCCTGCTCTCCCACTACCCCCAAGGTTTTTCCTACAATGGTGCAGCCAGCACTCTACTAACTCCTCTTCATTCTGCAGTGCTACAGCAAATGTGGCCCCTTCTTCTTACTCACCATGGGGGATAGATGTGGATGACATCCTGTGGTCTGCTCTTCAGGTGAGCTGCTGTCTCTCTTGCAAAGAGGACTTTGAGTATTGGTTCCTCTGCATTGATGACAGCATCCTCGGGTGAAAGAGTAACAGGAGACTGTTCCAGCTGCTGGCAGATGGCAACTTGTATTGTGCACTCCTCAAATATTTCTAAAATCTTCACAATTAAAACACCAGATTTATCTGGAAAGAAAATTAAAATGAAAAATAAAAATGCAAAGTCTGGATGAGGAGAAAGAAAGAAGTTCTGGCACCCTAAAGACATGCATCCCTCTGTGCTCTGCACATCCGTCTGATCCTGATAAATCCACATATGAGTAGAATACACAGCTTTATCAAAAGACCTGTGTTACGCTTTCGCAGTAATATTTGTTTTCTTTATAGATACTATTAACTGGAAAGAAAAAAATGCCACCTGCACTTCTTCCAAATACCAGTGAAATCACGAACTCACTACAACAAATTCTCCCACCACACCTGAACTTTTAAATCTTGCAACTCATTGTCTTTGTTCAGTCTTTTCTATTAGATACTGCAAAAAATGCATTTATTTACAAACAGAATAATCAAACACTGTGTTAAAAGTGAAGTTGTGTTTGCCCCCCTCAACCTTTCTCAAAGCAGCAGCTGTTAGAAGAATACAAAGCATCTAAAAGCTGATGATTCACATTGAGGGACAAATGTCGAGAAAGGAGGAGTAAGATGCACTGCCTAAAAATAATTATTGCAAAACTGATCATCCATTTTATTAGTAGGCTGTCAGGGTAGTCAGAAGCAACATGAACAGATACAGGCATCCCTACAGATTGATTCTAAGCACTTTTGTCTCTGCTGAACAAGAAATAACTTTGCACTGAAATGAAAAGGGACTCCTTGGTCCCTTTGCAGTCTGCACAGGGTGACAGCTACCCAGACAGACCTCAGCCTAAGCTGTAAGATTATGTAAAATTTATTCTCATTCTCACCTAGCCTTACTCAGTTTTGCACTCTGGTCACTGAGGGGAGAACAGTTGTTATCCTGCTACAAGCTACAAGCATTTAGTGGGGCAAGACAGGGTCCCAGAGGACAAGGGCAGCAGAGCCCCTGTTGTACCCTTTTTGATTTACAAGTTGCATTGGGAAAAACACAACATCCCAGGAAAAACAGCTGATATAAATTAGTGTCTTCCCACAGCAAAGAAGAAACAGGGGAGGAACAGTAAACCTGATACTGGAACTTAACAGCAGAGCTGTACTAGTTATTTGTTTGTTTATTTTAAGGCTCATTTCACAACTGTGAATGTTTTTCCTTTGGAAAATAAATCAAAATATTTTAGTTTGAGTTTATGAGAAACTTCAAAAAAAAAATTAACCCAACCCTCAAGAAGCCCGAACCAAAGAAACTGGGCCCTAAAACCTTTCAAATTTATTCAATAAAGTTGAATTCTACCAAAAAAAAAAAAAAAAAAAAAAATTATGTCCCTGTCTTTATTAAATTTCATACTGAAACTAAAATAAAGCACTTTGGAAATATAAAACTAAATTGTTCTCAAAACCACTTTCATGTGAACCAATTTTTCATCACATGCAACATGCTTCTGCAAAGCATTCTGCTTCCCCTCAACTGGTATTTTCCAGCAGCATAAAGGGTTCCACCAGACAGTCTGACACAAGATGTACATAAGCCACTTCTGTCCAAGCCATTACAGCTTGGCCTCCTTTTCCAGATCTGAGAAGTAGGAGAATCAACCCTTTCTGCCAAGTCCTTTGAAACTGACTGATGAAGAGAGATGGTTGTCACTGCTGCTGCTCCTCACCGCTGTCACCTTCTCAGAGAAAGCTGTAACATCACAGTGCCACTCCAAGTACTCCCTACACTGCCTTAATGTTTGCTTATGTGAAAATTCTGACAAGGGTGAGCACTGACTAGTTTTCTATGCCTGAAGGGAAGGGCTTAGAATATTCACACTTGAATTCTGTTTTGCCTGACTAGCTGCAGTTGTGGTCCTCTGTCAACCCCAAGTCATTTGGCACGCATAAACAAATTCTCCTGACCACAAAAATTCTCATCCTTTAAAGTAACTAAGCACTTACCTCTTCCCTCTAGACATACTGCACAATTTGCATTTGCATCCACTTTAAAAACCAAGTCACAGAAAAATCAGTTTCAATTTTCAAACGCACCAACAGTTTATTAAAAAAAAAAGTATTAAGACACTTGTGAGAGGGACTGCTCACTCATCACTTCTGAACTACGCATTTCTTACATGCAGAATTTTATGACAATTCTTACTGGTCAGCAGCTTTTAAGTTAATCAGCTGATACAGTAGGTTGAAGACAATGAATGACAGCATAATAATATTTTTCTTTTAAATAACTCTGACTGCAAAACAGTTAAAATACGAGGTAAATCAAGAACTATATCTGTATGAAAGTTTCTAAAAAGACATTGAAGTAAAAAATATCCTACCAAGATAGGTAGGATATTGCAAGCCTGAAGTTAGTGGAAACACTGGGAGCTGATACTAAATGAAGCAGAATGCTTCTACACTAAAAGCATCTCAATTTCAACAAGTAGCCAAGTCTCACACTTGGCACACATGCACATTCTACAGAACCACAATCTATTTGTTTATTTAGATGCACAGAGATAGTTTAGTTTAATTATGCTGAAATTATTATTACTGCTGATGATAGTGTTCTCTTGAACAACATGGAAAAGCACTTTGGATTGCTGGCACATGATGAAACACCAAAGTTTAGAATGTAGCTTCAGTTTTAATACATTTGGCTCTTGTATTGTTATGTCAATCAAAAATAAATCAAACATATGTGGCTGTACACTGAAGGGCAAATCTGTGGGTGAGGAGACAGGCTAGATCACTGCAAATTCTACAGCCTCCAGAGTTTACTTGCTTGTTTGTCCATGTGAAAAGCTCACTTTAAGGTTTTGCAATGTTCTCCCTCACTTACATGAATTCCCACTTGCTTGCTGAAGTTACCATTCACTTACTTTCACTATCAAAGCAGAATTAGAGTCCAAGAAATGCAAACACACAGATGAGCATGTTTCATGGCAAAACTTAGTCATATTAAATATGGAAGAATACTTTACAATTGCATGCATTTTAAAAGGTGCAATCAATAACTGCTGCAATTGTGCCCATTCCTACACTGCAAATTTCTTCATCTCACATTCTGCTGCTCAGAACGCTCATGGATTTCTTTCTTCAGGGTTAGTTTCTATGAAAATCAATGAGCAAATCCAGCTAATTGCAAAGCCATTTCAGTTTACTTACTTGAAGGTAACCTTTATTCTCCCACTGAAAGACAGGTACACATGCATGCTTGCAGAGAGTGAGCATACAACTGCTTGGATGCATTAAGAAATCTTCCATGAAGAAGCCCTCAGCAATTTGAGGACTGCTTAACAAAGCTCTTATAGAATCATAGAATAGCTCAAGTTGAAAGGGACCCATAAGGATCCTCCAGTCCTGCTCCATACATGATCACCTAACACTAAATCATACAATAAATGCTCCTTGAAATGACAGGCTTAGTGCTGTGGGGAGTCTGTTACAGTGATTGACCATGCTTTCAGTGAAGGACCTTTCTCAAATATTCAATCTGGTTCCAGATGCCTCTGCAACAGTGAAATGCTTGAGGGAGATAAGGATGGAAACCCACATCAGCCTGATCAGTGTGAGACACAGGTGCATTTCTCAGCAAAGCCCTGGGTGCTCTGAGCTCGAGTGACAGAGCTGCAGCTCACTGGTCCTGGAACACAGCCTAACAGGGACAGCTGCCCCTTCCAGCATCTCTCTGTAGCCTTCACAGAGTCAGCTGGAAAGTCAGAGAAAACATCCACTGACACAGGATCAAGGATCATTTGAAATATCTGGCCCCATGAGTATAAAGAGAGGGTTTATTCATCCCAGGGGCATGAAGTATAATTCAATCCCTGATACACAAGGCTTAAGGTGCCACAAAGAAAGCCAGAAAGGCACTGATAAATCTGGCTGAGTACGAATTTTGCAGAGGTATTTGAGAGGTACGACACGTGTACTCTAAAGAACACCACCTGAAAGGAGGGGATCAGGCACCAAGGCCTGTAATGCTCCCTCACTTCTCACAGAATTTTCTGTAAGAAGTGAAGCCTTCACAAAGATATGCTGGCTACTACTGAATTGACATATTGGTCATGAAAAGGACAGTGTACACGAAAAATCAGGCACCAGTTAGGAGCTAGGTTAGTCACATCACCCTTTGCAGAACACCACTGTGATAAATGCCACCCACTGAAAGGCAACAGACAGAAAGTATTGCTAGATGGACCATAATCAAACAAATTAGTTCTTCCACACTTTGTAAGCGTGGGTCCAGAAGGAGTGAAATCCACGAGAGAGACTGACTGGTGGGAGGAAGGAGCCATGTAAGCAAGGAAGCATCTTTGGTGAAGCCTTGCTGAGATTGGCAAGAACCTCCCTCACCTCCCAGACAAGAAACAAGAAGCACTAAGAAAGATGAAGAAATCCTGATCCAAACCTAGGCAAATGGAACATCAACCTCTCACTGCTACTGATAGCAGAACCTTTGAAATCACAGGGAAAGGTCTTTTTGGGAGCAATAGTAATGGAACAAACCTGGCAGTGACCTTGGGCATAATTTCCAAAAAAGCCTGATGCTCTATAATTGTGTGATCAAAACGGGTCTATATTGTATGCATGGGTTCAGAAAAACAACCAGTAACTTTTTGGTAGGAGAAAATCTTTTATTTAGAACTACTAAGAACACAGACAGTAATTCTGGTTTAGAGAAAGTCCCTGAGTCAGAGGTCTGTGGGAGGTAATTGGGAAAATATCACCAAGTGTTAACCCTGTTATAATTTTTTCTAGGCATTTTGTTAGCTCTTGTCACTGTCAGAAACAGGATCCTAAGCTAGAGGCACTTTGGTTTAACCACCTAACAGATCTGCTCTGACATACATAGTTAATTATTTAATTCCAGGTGTCCTCTGGGATGTTGGTCTCTCACTCCAATTTGCAACCCAGACATGAAGTAGTTCAAACCGCAAAGATAATTCCAGTGCCTGGGAGATGAACACACAAATTTCACACTGAGTACATCAGTTTCCCTGGGTACTTATTTTAATTTTTGTTTATTCCTTTAGTACACAGGGTGATGCTGCCCATCAGTCATATACCATGGCATCAAAAAGTGCTTTGACACAGTACTTTGCAGATGTTCTGCATTTACTCTGAATTCCAGGAAGGTTAAAAAGAAACAAAAAGAAGAGGAAAAAAAAAAAAACAACAGGGGAAAAAGGCAAAAAAAAGCTTCCCATTCCTTTGGAGATCACAGACTCTGAGGTCTTGAGCCTTTTGAAGATTTCAGATGACTCTACAGTCTCTGGCAGACTGAATGCCCTTAATGTTCAGACCTAACATAGTGGCTTCACAGCAGACACATATTTAAGCCACATCAACACTGAATGCACATGGTCACAGATGATGCACTGGCCATGCCAAGGGCAGCCTGGGAGGAAGGCTAAGAAAGCCAGCCTGCTTTGACTGTCAACAACCAAAAAGCAGCTTGGAGACAAGAAAAGGGAAAAAAAAACATCAAGGAGCACAATTTAAAAAAACAAATGTTCAGACATTCTGGCTTCAGTGCCTGAAATACAGCCCCAAAGTTTGTTTTAATAACTGTAACTACCAATAAGGAAGACAAATGAGGAGAAAAATATAGAAATTATGATCTCTTGGGAACCACATATTTTATGTTTCTCCAGTGATACAGTGACAGGAAGCTGAACGCACTGCAAGGAGAGGATCCATGGCGCTCGATGTAAGGAAATGCATCAAATGTCAATCTCAGAACACATGCAGTTTCACCTCACTCCAGTGAATTTTGTTAAAATCCTACTGTTCAAGTGCTCCAAAAGAGCACCTGTAGCCTTAAATGGAAAGTTCTCAAAGGGAACAAACTCTCTTTAGGGCCAGTCAATAGAACTCCAACAGCAGAGCAATGTCTACAAGACCTACAGAGTGAGACAAAATGTTTCAGGACATCAAACTGAACTCTGCATGGTTTGAACATGCTAGCTGGGGATAACCAGTGCACCTCCACGCAGATCAGACCAGCAGAAGTAACACCACCACATCAACAAGAGCAAAACAAAGTCACATTTATGACAGCAGATACTCCTAAATTTTCCAGTTTTCCATTCTTCCTGAAAGTTTAAAAATCTTGCAGTGTTGCAATAATGAATCTCATCCACTGAAGGATGATGTGACCATCTGAATGTAACAATCACATGACACAAGGCAGAAATAAGTTCACAAAGGCCACAGTACCAGTGCAGAAAACAATGAACTACAACAACACAGACAACATCTTACAAATACAAAAGAAAACTGGAGCTTAGGAAAATGCCAAGCAGTGAATGGCTCTGCTCCCCTGAGAATTCCAGAAAAAAACCCAACTCATATGCAAGCAGGAAGGAGAACAGAGTGGAACTTATTACTATTGTGATAATGAAAAGTCTACAGTAATAAGGACCAATACACATCTACATGTGAAGTATCATGATAAGCAAGATCGACAAAATAAAACTCCTCAGCCACAAGACTTACCTCACAAGTCATGCGGATAAAAGAGACCAAGCAAGCACAACAAGAAGCAAAACGAAGACTATTTCACCACCTTCCTTTAAAATCAATTAAAAAATTACACTCATGCAAGTGGAGCTTTCTACATAAAACCATGACAAACTCATAAGAAAAGGCAAGGGAAGAAGTTGAGATTTCTTGAAGCCACATTAATATTTGGAAAACTGCTAACAAATATATGCAAAAACAGTGAGGACAACTTGTATGTGTTCTTACCAGCTAAACAGTCACAATTCTTTATCTTAATGCTATCTGAATGATATGGGGAAAGGACAGATGCTTTTAAGAAAAATTACCATTACTTTTCCTCAGCTATCAAACTAAGAACTATCAAACAAATCATATGCATGAACTGCAGTTTAGAAGCAGATTTGTACTGTACCTGACATATCTAGTTGACATTTCTAAAAAACATGTCTGAGAAGTTATACTTTCTCTTAACTAGGAAATTCTTTAGAAATATGCACTATGCAAAATATAGGTGTTATGCTCAAGTCAAATTTCTACTAATCCTAGCTAAAAGCTTTTATAAAATAAACTTTCCCATTGGAAGTATAAAGAATTGTGGGGAATTAAGGTTGGGAATAGTACTCACTGCACAAAGAATGAAAGTCACTTTCTGCCTTTGGTTCAGATGAATGGGTCAGACACACATTATAGAATTATAAAGGAAACAAAGAAAATACCACTTTATGCCTTGTTTAATAAAGCAAACTAGCAACACTCTTCCAAATTTGACTCCCTCAGTTACTTTTCCAAAGGCATTATTTCATCCCAACATTATTTAACTTCTAATTGTCAAATGTGGTTCCAAAACTGCAGTTAGTAGACACCCTCCTGGGACATCACATACTATCTGCAGTGGAAGAATAGCCAACCACTTTCTGGTTCAAGCCACAAAGTTTTACTCTCATTCTCAAGCGTAAAAAGTATAAAATGTCAAATTACAAGCATAAATCAAAACAAAAACATTCTTTTGCTTGGCATCTCATTATTGTTCTTCCTCCTTCCTCATGTATAACTTGCAGGTGCAGGCATAACAAACTCAGCAAGCAGGAAGATACCAAGCAGACCCTTGTAATCCCAAATCAATGCTGAAAACCAGGTCTGGATTACAAGGTTTTCACAGTCTGTACAAAACCACCTGGTTGCTATTCTGATCTATATATGTTGTTATTCTTCCTGGGCTGGTAACTTCTGAAGCCATTCAAGAAGATTTTTCTCAGAAACACAACAAGTCTCTCATGGTCATGATGGCTTCTTGCCACATTTATATTCATTTTTAAAAGGCTGCAGAATTTGGCTTTGCTTTAATCACTACACATTCTTTATAAGAACATATGTAAGCTACTTAAAGAGACTATGCATTATTGCTTCTCATAGGAAAACAAAAACAATACAAAGAATTCTTGCTTAAAGAAGACAAGTTTACATTTGAATTTTTCCTTTCCAGTGCTGTAAAAAGTTCAGACAGTTGGCTTGGAATAAAGAATTGGCCCCTTGCCAAGTCTCTAATTTATAGTATTAATTCTTAAGTATTAAAACAAACTAGCAAGAATTAAGAAAATAAGCAACAACTAGCAAATCTCAGACTTCTGTGTTTTTAGAAGAATTTTACATAGTAAAGGAAACCCTGTTAAGAGTTACCCCTGTTTTCTTCATGTACATGTTTCATGGTATTCAAGCTGCTAAAATCCTTTTTTTCCCATCATCATAACTAGCCACTGAAACTGGAAGAGGGGGAGTGGTTCTTTATACCCTCTTCTGTAAAGCTTTCAGCCTTCCTGAAAATATGATGTTGCATGTGAAACCTTGTCCTTATCTCCAGGGCTTCACCCTCCTCCCCTCATGTATGTGTTCCACTTGCCTCAGCAAACCAAAAAATTGTTGCCTCTTGAAGGTCATTTTTCCCTCAGAGGAAGGAGGAGCAATTTGGAAGGAAAGAGGAATGGTTTTGCTTTATTGTCAGTTCAGTATTCACTATACTCTAATTCAGTTGTAACAAAATTGTGAATCTTAACCTTGGGTCAATAAATAACAAAAATCTTGCATCAGATTGCAAATGCTAGAGAATAAAATGTTTCTGCATTTAAGGTGAAGAACTGTTTTGATGGCAGCTGCAAGACAAAGAAAACCAACAGAGGATAGGATGTACAGAAAGCAAATTTTCAGAAGTTACAGTAGGAATCTACATGATTATTACAATATTATTAGTGTCCCCTCCCTATAGACAGGGAGGTTGTCTGAATGTAACTCAGAAAATCACTATTTTTTCTTCCAGTAGATGTTGACAGGAAAAAGGTTTGGGTTTTTGTTGTGGGTTTGTTTTCTCTCTCTCTCTCTCTTTCAGCTGTCCAGATCTCCTCTTAGCCCAAACAGGAAACTTGATGGGGAAGTTGCAGCACTGCATGCAGAAAAAAGCCTGCAAGTGGTCCTACAAGCCCTTGCACAGAGTACCCTCAAACCATCAGCTTGGCTGATCAGAGACTTGCTGTTCTGTGGCCTGCACCTCAGCCCTGCTTTTACATCTTGTGAAGAACAGAAAATTTTGGATTTGTGGCAGAGCCTGACATTTGCCTCTGTTAGAGCCGAACCAAAGAAAGCCTCCAACCAACGCTATATGGCACGGGCAGACTCTGATATTCCCTCCCTTCAGGCCTCTGCCTGGTATGGTTGTCTTGATTTACAGAAGTGGGATTCCCAATCACCTTGCAGAAACTCATATCCTTGGTGAGTGCCTGTTCCAACACAGGGACTGGCTGTAGAATGTGACTCTGCCCCAAAATTGTCAAAATCTGAGAAAAGCACAAAAGTTTCTTCTACCCTGCAGAATGAGCCAGCCAAAGTGGGACCCCATGCACTGCAGGAACACCAGAAAGTGCGTGCTGAAAGGAGGTGCTCTCTTCTGGGCAGTGATTCATCCCAGTGACCAAGAGGCAGCCAAACCACAATGGTTACTTACAGAAAGGGGTCAGGGAAGTAACAGACAGGAATTTAAAAAAAAAATAAAGCTGAAAACCAGGGGTTTTGAATAATATGGACATGGATACAACCTAAAAGTAAGCAACAGCAAAATAAAGGCATAAAATTCTGCAATATGAAATGTTTAGTGGGGATGACAGCTGGAACTTCTGGAAAAAGTTTTCCTTAAATCTCAAATGTAAGGAGGACTTTAAACCAATCTCATTTGAAATTCCTCCCCCCTGCTTTAGCAATGAACTTCTGGTCTGCATGTCTATGGGATATCCAAAATGATGTGACAGCTCTCCCAGCAACTAAGTTGCTTCAATCCCCCACAATAATCTTCAGGCTTCTTTAGTAACTCAAATGAGTTTGTTATTTGAGAAGTTCTTTCCTCTAATTCTGTGCCGAAGTCAGAAACAGTCCTGGAAACAACGTGGCTTTGAAATATTGCTGGGCAAAACAGAGGGGAAACAAAATTCAAGAAGGTTCTCAGATTTGTGAGACACCCTTAACTTGAACCTAAAGAGATGAAAGCTGAAAGTAGCATGCATCTGCTGTGCTGACACTTCACATTCCTGACTAGAAGCAAAGAGAAGGTTATCTAGTTACATTACTAACATTTCAACCGATGTTCTCCAAACCAAACATCAATTTCATTTTGGTGACATGAAATGTTATGGCCATTCTAAGAATACAACTATCGAATTTTGCTCCAGATGAAAAAGTATCCCCAAAATATTATCACAGCTATTTTGATGATTATTTTATAATCACTATACTTTGGAATATGGCTTGAGAATTGGAAGTGAAATTTAAGCTGTGAAGTTGAAGTGTATTCCTAAATTTATAGCATGTTCAGCATTTTTCAGAAATTTTAGCAAAAGCTCACAGGGTAAATGAAACAGTAGTTTGTCCTAAAGTCTTCTTGTACAATTTTTTTATGATGGAAAAGGCATATCCCAGAAATAGTTCATCTTCTGCCAAAATGAAATTATCTTAAAGACACTCATCAGAATTTTTTGAGCATACTTAAGAATAGAGCAAGGTATTTTCCCATAGCCTTTTTTTCATAAAATGCTAACGAATTCTGACTCATTTTCTGAAAGAAAGAAGAATCAAAGAAAGGAATTCAGCCAGGGGCAGATGTTTAGCATGGAATGTTTCAGCCTAGAAGCTGGTCTAACAAAATGGTGAGCAGCCAAACACAAGGTTTTGTAACGACACGTGAAACTAGGACAAAAAGAATATTAGCATGTTAGCAATGTTGCCGGTCTGTTACTACACAGTACATTAAAAATCTTCATTTCATTAAAAAGGCAAGACTATTCAATGTCTATTTCTGTCCCATATTTGAGAAGCAGCAAGAGGATGTCCTCACACCACATACGAATGATGGAGTAGCCTCCCATGATCTTAAGTGAGCATGCCTGTATAATTTTCAACATAGCATTTCTGAAAAGAGCTGGCTAAAGACATCTCTGGTTCCCTGATGTCACTTTCTAGTGAGTATTCAGATACTGGTGAAATTCCAGAAGACTGACTGGATGATGACATTGTACTACTAT
The DNA here is from genome assembly GCA_020086605.1 of Lanius collurio. Lineage (NCBI taxonomy): Eukaryota > Metazoa > Chordata > Aves > Passeriformes > Laniidae > Lanius > Lanius collurio. The sequence goes on along the minus strand of JACBWW010000003.1, from coordinate 24,956,279 downwards.
TCAGGAAGGGCAAACAAAGTGGCTTACAATAACTGGAGACCAGCTAGCCTGACATCAGATCTAGGCAAAGTGACTGGAAAAATAAGCAAGGAATTAAGGTCAGAAATACAATGCGCTATTCTGCATGGGTGGCATTTTGAACACACAGCATGCAAATGGCCAAGGGATGTAAGCCCTCTAAAGCTCCAGTGAGAAACTGAGACTGAGCTTTAGCCAACAGTTTGGGTGTAACTTTAAATCATACAACCTTCTTATGAAAAATCAACCATTTTCACCATGAGTAATGCACCCTTTGAGTGGAATGCAAAAAAAAAAAAAAAATTACAATTCTGAGAGCTAACTTTGTGAATTGCAGTTAGAGCTTTTTACCAGTGGAGAATTATAACTGAGTAACAGCAATTCCAGCAGGACTTGCAAGTAAATACTCATGGTATTAAATGGTTTAATCAGTGACATAAAGAAACTGTGTGAATACCACAAACTCAAGCAAATCTATGACTGAAAGAAGACAGGCTTGAGCTACACAGTGGTCTGAGCTGCATGGTCAGCTGGACTACTTAAGTAAAACCAACCAGGCTACAGCACAGATAATTCCCTGTGTTTAGGCAGAAGAAACAAAAAGAGTAGCTGGAGAGTGGGAAACAGCATCTCAGAAAAAAAAATAACTGTACAGGTTATGAAATCACACTGGACAATCAATTCAAGGCGAAGACCCAGCACCATGCTGTGACCAAAGCCAGACCAGACTCAAACACTTATCACAGGTCTCAAATATCCAGGAGGCTGAGAAGCCAACTAGACCTGGCCAATGATTTTAATGAGACTAAAACTGGAAGAACACATACTTAGGTGCTATCCTTGTTCTTAAGACCCTTCTGAAAAGTTCAAGAGGCTACAGTAAAAAGCCATGAAAGTCACTTGAACCCTAAGGAAAATGCTTTAGAGACCCTTAAAGAGCTCAGTCTGTTCAGTTTATGAAAATTGTGAGGCAGCATAGGTTTTGCTATGCAAGTGCCAGAAAGGGAAAATGTCACATACTAAAGAGATCTGAAGGGAGAAACAAGAAACAAAACAAGGAAGTGAAGCCAGACAAATTCAGACTTAGAAGAAAAACCACCTTTAAAAACTTGGGAGTAGAACTGGGGACAAACTCTCAAGGTAAATGATAGATTCACTTAACCGCATGTTTTCAAATTAAGACTAGAGGACTTTCTGAAAAACAAATGCAAGTTAACAGATACTCAAAAACAAGCAGTCTGCTTAATACAGAATAAATGCTTGACATTTTGTAGACTATAGTCACACACACAGAAGTTGATTCAAAAACTTAACTACTTCTTTATACTTAAACTCTATTAATCTGCTACCTCTTGAGAAACACTATTGAAAGGTGGTGCTATCAGACACCAGTAACTAATTTGCATGACTCTCACAGTTTCTTTTTAAGTGATGTGACCACTTCAGTTATGCTTCACACTCTTGGTGTCATTCACAATTTCAGCACTTATCCATGAATTTTTATCCATGTTTGTTTGTTGGCAAGAAGTGATCACAAAGCAAAAAGAACAAGTAAAGAAGAAAGATTGATTAAAAAGAAAAAGAAAAAAAAAAAAACAACACCAAAAAGATCTGAACGCCCATAAATAAAACTTGAATTGTCCTACAACCTGCTGAAAACACAATTTTTCCAAGTGATGCTGGAAATTATGGAATTGTGAAGAATGTAGATGGAGGCTATTTAAAACATATCCTTTGCCTTATGCATTCAAATGATGACTGAGTTGTCAGAAACCTTCATATTGACCAGAAATGCAATTATTAGCTCAGATGACAATAAATATAGCATTAAACCCAAGTCAGGAAAGACCAGCAAATAACATAAACCTCACTTTTACCCCTACTTGGGCCACAGATACATACACGTAGGTGTAACACTTTCCCAGTGGTATTGTGTGATGCTTCTTACCTGAGGGGGTTTTATCATCTGAAATACACTGATGCCTCCAAAAGCTAATGGCAGATCTTTCTCTGTTCTGGAGCCGACATAATCTCTCAGCTAGCCCGCCCCTGCAGAGAACAAAGGAATGCTCAGTTTTGCCAGGAATCAGTATTTGGTTTTGCCAAGTGACAAGCCACAGGACAGATGTATATGTATAGATGTGTATGTATGCTTTGACCCTTAGAGACAGAATCATACAGTAAAATTACATTTTTTAGATTAGCTCTCCTAATTTTGATTTTTTCCAACAGAGTTACTCCCAAAAACCATACACCTAAGGTCAATACACACAATAAAACATTTTCAGTATCTGGGTGTCCCAATCTTCATGTTTTCAGTCCTCTCTCCAGTACGAGGAGTGTAAAAAAGGGTTTCTAACTTTCCCTTGCACTTATGAACAGATCCTATTAGACACCAGAGACAGTTGCAAACTCAAAACAAACCAGTGTAACCACTAGTTATAACAGGTTGGGTTTTCTTTTCCCTCACAGATTTGTTTGTCTGTTGGCAAGGAGTGATCACAAAAATATTCTTTTACCCATACTTGACCTTATGATTCATTTCACAAGCTGGGTCAAGTGTGCAGTTTCAGTGGTCTGAACACTCTCCAAGATGAAATTAATTTAGCATTCCCAAGGTGAGGAGCAGAGGAGTGGCATCTAGCACAAATACACTTAAGGTAACACTAAAGCAATTCTTACCCTTGGATTCAAAGCCAGAAGACATAATTTCTCACTTTTAAGAACAAGAAGATGTATGTGTTGGAAGCTGTCTTTGGGCTACTGTGGGAGTGTTTGAGCATTTTTCCTTGGCTTCAAAGAAGTTATTTGCATAAAGACCTACTTCATTCTTTTGTTGTAGTGTAAAGTTTCTCCACAAGTACTATTGAATATACGAATAAAGATTTCTACCAAGGTGAAATGTGTCCTTGAGTTAAACTGGTTTAGGAATCAACAGAGATAGCATACAACCACCCTATGATTATTTGTGCACATGAAGAAAATTTTTGGCTGAGTTAAAAAAGACAAATAGCTTGGTAAAGCTCACATTGTCAATATGAAACTGGGAAGACACACACCTGTGGAAACTGAGAAGCAGCTAAAAAGGCTAAGCAGGACTTCAGGCAAGTTGTAAAAAAATCTCTTTGGTTACCAGTTATTAAGCAATTGCATTTGCAGTTAAGTCAACACATTATATAAAAAATAGTTGGCAGTATCAGCTGAATTTTTAATGAACAACTATATCCTTTGCAAAATTATAATTATCACAAGAATTATCAGGTGCAATGGTTAAACATCTAAATAGCAGATCATAGAATGAACTCTGAAACACAAGAGCCCCATTTAAGCCAAAATGACCCGTGGAAGTTTTGCAGTTGACATTGCTGCATCTCTATGGCTGGTATCAGGCAGAGAAGAGAGAACTCAAAGGAAGAAGAAAATCCCCAAAGCCCCAAAATAAAGAACTCAGACTTAACAAACAAACACACACATTTAACAAGCTATGAATCTTGCTATATTAAGGAAAAAAACAAACAAAAATGTTCAGAAAATATTGGCCTCCAGTGAAGTTCCAGGTAAGCTTAACAACCTTGTTTAATCCTGGTTTCAAAGAGGGCTTTAAGACAGAGAGGCAACTAATACAGAAGTGCAATGGAAGCTTTGGTTCCAAGAGCAGCACAGTCAAGCACAAAACTTCATACAGGATAACCTACTCTGCTGATAACACTGTGTTCATCCACATTTTCCTCCAAAACTTGAGCACTGAAGCATTACCACACCACAACACTTGTGGGCAAGACAGTTCTACGAACTCCAACAAACTGTCTACCCAGTTTCCCTTCTTGCCAGGGAACCATTCTCAGATGCAGTTGTAATTCAGCTTGGCTGGGTGGTCTCCATGAGCCATGCTGGAACCGGTAGATGCCAGCTCAGCTAGGCTTAAGAATGCAGCAGTAAAATTCATTTTCAGATTGCTTGTTTAAAAGCCTTGCATGCATGAGTCTGCAGCTGAACCCTGTGGTCAGACTGTAGCAATACATCATACAGTTAACAGCTCAAAAACTTGTTTTGCTGAAACAAAACTGTTCAACAGGAGTGTTCTACTTCACTCCCTCGACAGACACCAGTCAGAGAAATGTATTTTATTAGTTCAAACAATGCAAGAAAGCCTTTAAATATCTGCAGAAGAGAGCAGCTGTTATTGGCTTACAGCCTAATCTCCCCACTTTGTCCTGAACAGGGAAAATGTTGTGCCCAGTCAATCAGTTCCTACTCTTCTGCAAGCCCACTACTGTTACACATATGGCAGGAACACCCCATAGCATGAAGGAAAGAAAGCAAGTTTCTGGTTCTGTGGCTACTGCACACAACAGCAAAACATCATTCCTGTTTCAGGCCTGATATGCCTAGCAGGAGGGTCTCACTGATGCTCACAACTTCATTACTAATTTGCTAACCATGTCTGTATTAGGATGCCAGTTATCTCAAAGGTCCATAAAAAGTGAAAGTCTGACTTTCCTTAGTAGCCCTCTGTGCTAAGAAAGGACACTGATATTTATTAATCATAATCCTTCTGTTCACATTCCAAATGCGGTTAAAAATAGTTAAAACAGAAAACATCATAAAGCAATTTGCATGTGCTTGGTTGCACAACATAAAATGTAACTAAGAATTCATTTATGAGAGGTTCTCAGATGGTCATCGGAAATGTTTTTATGCTGTCTGTTTCATACCTCGTGAAATTAGAAAACACAGTTCAAGGACATGCCATGCACAAAAGGAATTTGTATGGCCAGAGCAACAGTTGGTACTTTATGGTTTGTTTCTTTTAAAAAGGTAGAAACAAAGGAGTTTAAACACCATCACAACCCAGGAGGAACAATCCCCTTTTTAGCTCAAACACATAAAACAAAGGAAAAGCTGCTTTCTGTTACACAAGCTGACAGATTTGCTGACAACAGCATTTGAAAACTACTCATCCCTTCCAGTACAGTACAGGTGCCCACACTGTAAAACACTTGTGCATGTACTGTGAGATGCTGAGAACTACAGAGTCACTCCTGGCTGTACATACAAGGTAAGCCAACATCCCGGGTGTGCGTGTATAAAATTGGCAAATATAATTTTTACTACAAATGTATCAATTCTGTCATCAAGGGAAGTGACAAACTGCATTGAAATAACAAAAACTAGTTTAGGATTACTGACCAGCACTTCAAACTTGTCCCCAAAATGTTTTAACATGAGCAAGTTGAACACATTTTGGCAAATTGTTAAAGGCTGTTCAGTGAAGTCAAACTGCTCAGATACAATCTCCACTGCCCATAACCTTTTTATTTTTAATCGCAAAACTTCCAGTACAACTATTTTGTTCCTTTAATTCCCTGAAGGCAGACATATTTAAAAGTAGCAATTCATGTCCTGTTTCCACACTAAACCTGAGCTTGTTGAAATACTGTATTTAAAACAACACATTGCCTTTACTGTCCATGTCCAACAATATCCACATGAAAGACAGCTTTGATGACTGTAAAAAAGCTCAGCATCCTGTAAAACAGCTCAGGTTCTGGTAGTTGCCCTTCCCACAGACTTTAACAGCAAGACTGAAGAGTTCTGTGAAAGCTATCACCAAAAACTAATACTGAGACTAATCTGTGACTTCCAGGCTAGTTCCTATCTCCCAACTACAATAAGGCTAATACAAAGTAACAACAAAAGAGCATTAGTGAGTCTGTTGTGTTTTGAAAAGTAATTTTCAATCTTTCTGAAATGTTGGAGATCTTTTTGTGTTTATTTATTAAGGTTTTCATTTAGCAGGGCACTTACCAAAAATAACCCCACCGTTCATCCAAGTTTACTCCTTTACAGACTTAATTTGAAGTCAAAACTTAAGCATCTCACTCCTGAGTTTTCTCCTCTTACACAGTATACACAGTACTCCACATAATTCAAAACAAACATATATCCCCATCTCAAGACTGGGCAATTTTTCCCTTCTCTCATTTCAAAGCAAGGAGAAATCTCCTCTCCTATTTTCACATAACCTGGTAAAGTACCTGACACTCAGCTGCCCCTTTCCACTCCATGGGGCACTTGCCAAAGAAATAAAAATGGCACTGCTGACTCACATTCAACTTGCCAGTGACCAGGAGCCCCAGGTCCCTTTCTGCAGCCCTGCTTTCCAACATCTCGTTCCCCAGTCTGTACACACAACCAGGATTGCCTTGTCCCAGGTGCAGAATCCAGCACTTGCCCTTGTTAAACTTCATGCAGTTGGTGATAGCCCAGTCCTCTGATTTGTGGACGGCTCTCTGCAGGGCCTCTCTGCTTTGGAGGGAGTCAGCAGCTCCTCCCAATTTAGTATCTTTGGCGAACTCACTTGTTATCACTTCAATTCCTGCATCCAGGTGGTTAATGAAGATGTTGAGGAGAGCCAGGCTGAGGATGGAGCCCTATAGAGCCCCATTAGTGATTGGATGCCAGCCTGATGTCACCCCATTCACTTTGTGCCCCACCTGTGAGCCAGTTGCTCACCCATCACTCAGCATGGTTATCCAGCTGTGTGCTGGACATTTGGTTGGCAGGCACTGTGAGAGACAGTATCTAAAGATTGGTTTTCGAACTCCAAAAAGATCGCATCTACTGACTTTCCTAGATCAGCCCAGTGGGTTATCCTGTTGTAGAAGGAAATAAGTTTGATAAGAAGGACTTGTCCCTCATGAATCTCTGCTGGCTGTGACCAGTGACAAACATGGTGCTTTTTTTTCCCTTATTAGTACCAAACATTTGGCCCGGTGAAACCATCCACCCTTTCTAAAAGAGAAAATACATTTTAACCTTCTCTAAGTGCAAATTAATTTTACTGTGTACACTGCCAGGGATGACAAGTGGTACATCAGTACTGCAGCCATGATTTCTTAATTTATACTTTCCCAATCCAACAAGAAAATCACTAGCAAAGAAAACTTAATCCAATAGTTAAAATTAGCATAAGAACATGACCATCTAAAGGGCTCATCTGCTGCTGTTTCACCCTCATGCCACTTGTGGATGCACATAGAGAAAGAACAGTCCCAATTTTAGAGTAAAAGTCTGCTTCATTTGTGCCAGCTCCCTCTTCCCTTGGCAATTTCCTTTATTTTCAGTTGGCCTCATATGACAACTGTGTTTTATTTTACTGCACAAAGTACCAGGACATTGTGTAATTTTCTCCTCTTTTGATAACAGAAGCTAATTTTAGCTGATCAGTTTGTAAGTGGTCTGCAAAAAAGTAGATGTAAGATAATTTAAAATAAAATCTTGGGAAATCCTGTTTCTCTTGAACTATAAGCAGCCACTCAAGTATTAAAAAAAACAAGCAAAAAGCTGAAGCTTATTCTTCACAACTGAAAGCTCTTGCAACATGGCAGATTAAGATGCAGAGTTAACATTTTATAATTTAAGATATTTATTTCCTACAATGAACCACAGACTTTTTTTTCCTGATGGGAAAAAAATCTCAATGGAAAAGGCAAACAATTCAGAAAACCTCTAAGAAAGGTTTACTTGTAGACAAGAGAAGCCGAGTACATGCATTTTGAGTTTTCTTCTCCTTTCTTTCACAAAAAATTTTGAAAGACTTGGAACTAATTCAATTTAGACATTTCACCCAGTAGCATTAAGACGAATTTCAAATGCAACAAGAAGAGCTTCTTCAAAACTGTCATTTGCAATGTATACTCTCTCCCCTCAGGTTATGCAAATCATTTGCATAATTGTCCTATGAAGTGCTGACTCAAGCTGAGAAATTGAAGCTTTGGGATGGAATAAAAGGGCAGGAACATGTAAATCCAACACCTCTTGACCAGATCACCAAGGCAATTCATTTCAGCACCAAGCACCACCAGTAGCACCGAATTGTCAACTCAGTGGCTCACAGGTGCAGTACAAGTATATGGATCTGGCAGCACACCTGGGAAAATTATATACTCCCACTGCATCCATCAACAGTCTTGTTTAAATAGAGGAGGGCAACTACACAAGTATATAACACCAGTGTTTAAGGGGAGGATGTCCTGAGCAGTGGCATTGATGGCTGTGAATGAGAGATGAGCTGCTTTGCTTTCAGCATGACAAAAGGGCATCTCCTACAGCACAGCTCTTGAGGACCACCAACAGCCCCAAAGGGCAAACCCCACCACACAGACTACCTGCCCTCCTCTAGGGACTGTGGTATGAAGAAGAATAATCTTTACTCAGAACACTTTTGAAAAGAAAAACTAACTTTACATGGGATACAAGAAAACATATGAAAATTTGGCAGTAGATGTGGTAGGGGAGGAATTGCTTTCGCCACATCTTTCTTGTCTTCAGACACCAATTGTCTTCTGAAACCCCACCTAATCCCTAACAGAGGAGAACTGCAACATGCCCCTTCAAATGTGGCTCAGCAGCAGCACTGTATATTCAGCATATTGATTTGGGGACTTCTCATTTCATTTATACTCAAACGTGTTGAATTTACGGTCAAATTACCTACGCTAGGATTGCAAAAATTTGTTTTAGTCATCCATAATTAGCTTACTTCTGAAGATTTCTGTTGCTTTGGTTGAATCTCAATGTTTGTAGTGTATGACAATTGCATCTATAATAGGCTGAAACAAACAATACTCTTTCCACCCACCCAGGCAGCTACTCATTTCCATTTTAGCATCAGGAGGTTTCCAGGAGGAGAGGACAGTAGAAAGGAACTTACCTGAATTTTTCTAGAGACTCTTATGGCTCTTTTCTTTGTTAGGTTTGGTTTTGCTTGGGATTTGGGAGGTTAGGGAGGATGTTAGGGGGTTTTCTTTGAAGTTGTACAGAGAAATGTACCCATTGATGTAACAGAGGCATAGCTGCAATCAGGTAATGCAAAAATAAATGTAGATTACAGCATGACTGTAAGATTTCTACAAAAAAATATAAGCTAAAATTTCTTGACAATATTAACTCTACTTTTGCAGATAGATTTACACATGTCCAATAGCAAAGAGATATGAAAATAGCAGTATTTTGTATTTTTCTTAAAGGGGAAAACAAAATGGGAAGAGATCTGCTCTACCTATATCACGACTCTTCCATGAAATAAGCATACACAATACAGTCTGGATATGGAGTTGAACCTACGGCACAGGAATTCACGCAGGAAGATGGCAGCTCTACCACCTGGCACCATCTCTGCTCAGCCCACACTTCCCTCGGCACTGGGCTGGAGAAAGAGAGCCCAGCTAAGCAGAGACTTGTGGCTCTCTTCCACCTACTGAGCAGTTCCCAATGAGTGGAAGCTCACGGGCCAGATCCAGCTTGCAGGACGATACCCCTGCTTACTGCTTTTTCTGCTGTGGCCTTGATTTGCAGCAGAGGTAGGAAGGAAGGATAAACAACAAGCAAGTGACTGCTTTGTAGCTTTTAGCTATTTAACCACAAAGAAGGGATTGTCACTTCATCAGTCAAGAAGCTGACAAACCTTTCCCTGAACTGGCCTTCAATCCAAGCACTGAAAACCTGTGACTTTCCTTGTGAGGATGCAAACTCTTATATCCACTGTTACACCACACCAATGAAAATGTTCTCTGTCAGCAGTAAAAGGAAGGATGGGAGAGACACATGGAATTAATGCCCTGAACAGGAAGAGTGAAAAGATGACAATTACCTGGATGAGCAAAATAACGAGATAAACAACACTCATAACTAAGGAATTTCCTGCCTGCTTCCCTGTTCCCAAAGGAACCCAAAGTGGAACCACAGGATGGAAGGTAAAAAGCCCTGTAAGCTCTGTTCCTCTGGCCATTCCAGACAGATTACATTCTATATAATTGTGGATGGCTTGGTCATGTTTGTTTTAAAGCAATCTCTTCTCTTATACACTTGTGTCAGAGTATCTTTGCTATGAAACATTTTTTCCACTAAGACTGCTGATAGAAAAGATCATCAAATGAAGCTGGAACTCAGAAACTAAGACAAACCCACAAAGGGTAACAAACAGCTCTGGAACTGCTTAAAGCTGGAAGAGCACCTGGGCAAAATACCACTGTATACTTGTCCTGATTTTATTACAGTCACACATACTTGCTTTTGGCCACTTTCGGCATTTTTGGGGGTTAGAGCGCTGATCTGATCTAGTACAGCTGTGTACACAGGTTTCTAAAGTAATAAGAAATAAAGCTTGATTGCACAAGCAAAGCACTTCTAAGTATAGAGATGCTCAGTAATTAGGACTTCCAAACCTGTTTCCTCAGACAGCATTTTGAAATAGCCAAGAATATTTCAGAGAAAAGTAAGTATGCCTAATGACTAAAGATTTACTTTTAAAGTGACTGATTACTGTACATAAATTTAGCTGTAAAAGAAGTAAGAGAACCAGACTGTTAAAACAACAACAGGGATGTATAGCAGCACTGTTTGTAATTGTAGTCTCCACAGCTTGAGGCATATCTTCACAAATACCATTTAACACAACTTTCATTAATTCAATATAGGAAGAGACCATTTCTGCACTGTAATTAGCTAGAACATCAGGCTTCAACTGCTCAGTCTCAGGCTACTTTCTTGCAGCAGTTACTTTCTAATGTATTTAACTTTACACACATTTAAATTTCACCTTAAGAACATGCCCTCCCATTCCTGCATACCACTCTGTTTGACACTCTTCAAAACTACTGCTCATCCACACCTTTCCTACAGTATTTTGGATAACTTTGCCCTGAAAAATCTGGAAATGACAAAAAAAAACCCAAAAAACAAAACAAAACAAAAAAACAAACAAACAAAAAAAAACCCACAAAAAACCAAAACACTTCAGGTACACCATTTCTGCAGACTTTCTGAAGAGGCACAAAGCACTGAAATGATTAGAATCTGAAACAGAAGTATGTCCACTCACACACCTGCAAGGCATTATTAGAAATGCAAAAACCAATCAATTTGTACCCAGGAGTTCAAGATTGAGAGCTTTCACCACAGATTTTAAATCTTTAGTTCTTTCTTGCTTCTTTTGCTTGTTTACAGATAAATTACATTCTTTCAAGTTTTTCATATTTGCATCTCTAAAATGTTTACCCTTGGAACACATTCCAACACTTTGGCAAGTACTGTTTTACTTATAAATTTAAGAAAAAAAAAACAATCAAAAAGAATTCCTTAAGGTGGCCAGTTCATTTACCTCAGTAGCTTCCTCTTCTTGGCAGACTCTGTGGGGGCTCGGGGGGCCTTCCCCGCCTGCTTCCCAGGGGTGCGGAGCAGGGCCTGTGCTGACCGCAGCCACTCACTGGCCGGTCGTGCTGTAACATCCCCCGGGTCCCCTCCTGCCCTCGGCTCTAATCCCTTACTGCATCCTGGAGTAGTGGTCGCCAGGCTCGTCTCTCCTTCTCCCACGCTGTCATTATCAGATGAATACTCCGATATTTCTGTCAAAATTGCCTAAACAAATAAAGATATAAAGCTATTTGAACAGAATGCTAATGAGATGGTACAGCTTTATGTAGGCAGTTTTATGTTCCCCAGTAATCCATAAATGGAATGTGAATTTATTAACATCACTTGGACAACTTCACTGTAAATGCACATCAATCTCTTGTCAGTCAACATTAACTCCTGAATATAAGGATCATCTCTTGAGGGACAACTGAGACGAGCAACATTTAGGTTTTTTAAATAAGTAGGTCTGGAGAATTAAGCTAATGCTTTTATCTAAAGCAAGTTTTGAGGAAAGCAGAAAGAGGCCAGTGAGTGACAGGAACCATGACTGGCAGCTGAAAGAAAGAAAGAAAGAAAGAAAGAATTTTTATATTTGGATTCAAGCAAATACGAAGGTCAGCTTTCATAGTCTGAATGGAGGGAAGAAAGACATGCCTCTATTGAGAGCTTGTAGCTTCCAGTAAGTATGTAACCTTTTGATAAAACATGATTTTGACCACTAAAGCAGGCCTTCATCCATGTCCAGCAGGCCTAGAGCTTCGCAGGAAGGTTTCAAAAGTTGAGCATAAGCTGTTGGGCTGTCTCCAGGTAGCTCCAAGGAGGATGGATCACTAGTCAGCAGTCAGGGCTGGGAGCCAGCAGGGCTGGAGTTCAGCCCCATAGCTCTTCTCCCAGAAACTCACAGGATGCATGGAACTCATCCCACTGAGGGAAGAACAACAAGGCTGAAAAAACAACTCTGCAGAGACATGGAAGGCTGAGAAGAGGGCTGGGAGGGAAAATTCACCTGTTTTGGCTAAGCTTACTTTACTCGCCTTTAGGGCTTCTGCAAAAGCAGATTAAGGCTGCTGGGTTGGCTCCCTAAGGTGAGCTCTGCACAGCTGTTACATGCATTATGTTCTCTTGACCCAGTGTTTCTTCAAGTACTGAGTATTAAGCAAAAATACTTGGAAAGTGGCATTTTACCAGTTCTAGTACAGAACAAAATGATCTAAACCACTGAAATAGGCAGAGGACTAAGAAACATGAGCTGGGCTCAGTCTTCAGGAGCTAATTGAAAAAAAAAAAAAAAAACAAAACAACCAAACCAACACTGTCTGCAAGTTCTGGTGGGGTGAGCAGTGACAGTCCTGTCACTGGGACCACCAGCACTAGCCCAGCTCAAGTAAGCTGGCATAAAACTGTAGACGAGGCAAGTAACTCAGATGGATCCTTGAAAGAACCCAAATGAAAAACATTAACTTTGCATTACCAGCGGGAAATTGGAAAACCCCAAAGACTGACATTGCTCCAGATCATGCTGCCTCAATCACAGAATAAGTTCTGAAAAAAATTAACCCGTTCTTCTGGTCAAATGCAGTAAGTAGTGCTCCACACAGGTCGTTTGACAACTGACTCAGATAAAGACTTGAAAGAGGAAAGGGAGCGAAATCATAGCATTTGCTAAAGCTGTTCTATGTTATTAATTAGTGTAATCATCTGAAAACAGCATTTCTCAACTGTGCACAAAAATAAGTTCAGCTCTTGCCAGTTCTCCAATACATTTTTCACGTAAATGCCGAGACACTGTGCTCATGTTCCGAGAGCTTACCTAAGTATTCTGGAAATTGGAAAGACCTTTTAAAGTTATCCAGAGAAGTAGAATAGCTAAAAGAATGTAATTAATATCAGTCTGCTTTAAACACAACACAGTCAACATCTGTCCCTTGGCAACAATATTCCTCTGAAAACAAACTCCTTCCATATTGGAAATGAGCCATAAATAAAAGATTTCAAAGACTCTGAAAGCAGTAAGCAAGCACTTCATTCTTAAAACACCATTCCAATGCACTCTCTTGCTTTAGGAATGCTTTAATTTTGCTCAAATAGCTATGATATCCACTGCACTGAAAAAAAAGGATGCAAATCTGAAGTTCTCTGAGCAAGTGAAATACCAATGAGAAAAGCCCTCAGGAAGAGCTTCAAGTCAAGCACATTTTAATCCCACTGACCGCTGTAAGAGTTAAGAAGCTTTCCTAACTAAAGATTGTCTAATAAATCATTTCTGCTAATATTTATTACTGTATACTTGTTTACACTTAACTTCCCCAAGGAAACTGTACTTTGGGGTTTTCGTTTTGTTTGCCTGTTAGTGGTTTTTTGTTGTTGCTGTTTTTTTAATTGGTCAGTTGGAAATTTTTCTTAAAAGAGGAAACTCTAAAAATGGAAAAGAAAAACAACAAAAACTTAGCTTTCCAATTCTGTGCATTATTTAACTGTAGCCATCATCAGAATTCTAGTCAAAAGAGAAAAGTATTTTCAAAACACACAACAAACGTGATTTTTCAAGTATCCAGTAAGTAAACTAACAAGTCTACCAACATTATGGTAGGGAAAAGCCAGGAAAAAAATCATTTATTTGAATCACTATAAAACAGTCATTGATAAATAGTTTAAAAATTGTTTATTTTTTATCAATATCTTAAACATAATGAAGAAGGTTTTCCAAGAGTTCTGTTGTTATTTTGTTGCAGTTTTTAAAAAATAATATCCCCAGCAATATCATTAGCATTTCAGAAGAGCACCACTGCTAAGCACAAAGAATTGTCAAATTAAAAGGAGCTGATTTTTCCACATGGTTTATTATTTTGAAATATAGTAATTTTGGTTACAGCGGCTGAAAGTACAATGCTTCCCACTATACAGGCTCAGTTTCCCCAACTCAATTCCTTTCTCTGACCCCTGATCCCCATGTAATCATCCCCAGTCCTGGGGATTTTCATGACTGTCTCCCATATATCCCAATCCCTCCAAATACTTTGTAGTAGACTGTTCACAAAGGTATACCTATACTTGCAACGATGGCCTTTCCACAACACCCTCTTTTAGATCATGCTAGCCACTTGAGCATATTCAGCAGCTGACTGAAAAAAAATTCAGGGGTTGACCTCAATCTCTATCACTAAAACAACAAACATTTAATTTTGTCCGATTTTAAGATAAATATATTTTCTCTGGGACTGGTGTCAACTGAAAAGCTGTAAATGCTCCCCTTTTATGGCTCTTCCTTTATGGAAAAATGACAAGTATAAATGCACATACTACTTCCATTTTTTCTCTCAAGACCTGACTACACAAAAGCAGAGAAGACATTGAATACTGCATCGCAGCATCCAGGACCCTAAATTTTAAAGTTAGGCATTTTTTTATCAAAAAGCATCAAAAAAGAAAGAGCTCTCAAGATTAATTAATTTGTGATGCATTTTTGACAGCACTCACAGGTAGTAGTTAACATAGAGTATGGTACAAATGTAAAATTATAAACTAAAATGAGAAATAGCAAATACCTCCCAACTAAGCAGCTAAGATTGCTTAAGAATGTATGCTTATCTGTGTCAATTTGCATTCACTAAGAACAAAAAAATCAAAAAAAACAACCACGGAAATTATAAAATCCTAGTTCAAATTGTTCAACGACAACACTCCTGACTTCAGTGGAATGAAGATGGCATTCCATTAGCACATAGACTTTGCACAGAAGATATCATGCTGTTACTTCTGTGACCAAGTGCTCCCTCCTTCATCCTCAAGAGACTTGCTTCAGCTACCTCTTGCTTTACCTTGAACACCTTGTGAGTTCTCTGGCAGTACCCTGGCAATCTGCACAGTGTTTCCTTCTAAAAGGTCTGTAAAAACTACCTTTTCACTTCAACAGTGATGGAAGCAAGCAATATCTGTATTTGATCAATTTAATAAGCACTTGATATTTCTTATCAATAAAACAGCAGTAAGTTAATATGAGAAGGGTTATATTTCCTTTTGAAGTTTCCAGCTCCAGCACAGAAAGCAGAACCTTACAAAGCTTTTTGTACAAAAAGAAAGCTAACACATCAACCCTATTAAAATAAATAATAAATATGTATTTTTAAAAAAGGGCTCTCAGACAGTGATTGCTAATTAGAGGCAAGGTGATGAGCAGTTGTGCAGGTTTCTCATCCCCCTCGTCTCTCCTCTCAAGATACATCACTCAGTGATTTCTGCAGAAAAACATCAGTATCCACACCTTACCTTTGTATTCATTAAACACTTTCATTTGTTCAGTCATCATACATTCAGATAATATTGCACATTTTTCCCAGAAGATATGAAGATACTTTGCAGATAAGATGCTCAATAAAAGTTCAAAGATATTATGAGCAAGTTCATCAGTTGAAACTAAGATACTTGACCATGCTGCAGTATGTGTTAGAGACAAAAAGTGGGTATCAAATTCTATATAGACATTGATACAACCTTTTGCCGATGGAGGTCACTTGATCTACCATTTCCCTCCTTAAATAAAATAAATTTCTTCTCTCCTATTATCCTACTACAGCCTAGCTCAAATGGCAGAACTAACAGGGTTTCTCAGAGCACCTTTAGGGAACAAGGCTTTCTCAAGATCACAGAGCCAAGTTATGTCAGAAACAGAAATAGTATTTCAGAGTTTCAGACTCTGATCACTGTACATGCAGAGAAAAATTAATCTTGTGGCATCTCCTTTCCTACTTGTTCATTCACGTATCTTTGCCTCTGGTTCTGGAAGCATTTTCTGTTCTTTCATGGACTATCTTTTTCCTTTTTGTGATTCTCTTGGTTTTTTTCAGAATTAATCTGCATTTCCCCTACCTGCCCTCTCATGACAGCTCTCAGGATGGGTGGAAGCTGACCAGTATTAACAAACACACACAGTGAACTCTTCTTTTATCCAGTCTTCCCTGCATTTGCACTGCAAGTACTTTGCTGCTGTGCATGCAAAGGGATTCAAATGCAGCCAACTTCTACCCCAGGCAGCTCGTTAAAGGTTGCAAGGAGATTTTGTATCTTGCATGGCACTCTCTAAAAAACAGAGTGAGCAGAAAAGCCACTGGATTTAGCACAATGAATATTCACAAGCATAAATCATCAGTACAGTATGTCAAAGGCCCGGGCTATGCTAATGAATGCTCGAAGCTAACTCCACCAGAAGCTGGCTTGCAGGATTACAGGGAGTAGGGTAAAGGTAAAAGAAAAGAAGTTTTCCCTTAATTAATCAACACAAAATTAATTCAAGCATTGTGCACACAGATAGTACAGGATATTATTCAGCTCTATAAACATAATTAAAGATACAAAGGATTTAAAATTTGCAGTTCTCTTCAAAGCTCTGTGTTTTTTGAAGCTTTAACTGAAGCACTGAAGTCTATGCCAAATGTACTTTCCTAGTAGCTTCAGAAATAAGCTGGCTCTTGGTAAGCTAGCTAGTTTTACTCTAGACAGATAAAATTCAAATATTCCTTCAGACAAGAAACTTTATGTTGAAGTGCAGAGTTAGGGGTGTGCCACTCTGTGGGTGACACCAAGCTTTCTTCTCATGGAATAACCACAGGAACAGCCCGCAAAAATACAAGATTAGGTAGCAGTGCGTGGGCAGAGATAATCATATGACAAAAAAGAACAACAATGAAAGACATAAATCACTAAGAAGGTATTTTTGGACTTGCAAGCCCAAACTGACACAGCAGATTAACTGAAATTTTGTATCTGGAACAATCACCCAGTGTTATTAGAGACAGCACATATTTAAAATGGATCTCAGATAATGCCTGGTTGTTTAGCCAAGTACAGCATTCCTCCCCAGCACACGCACTCAGACCATCTCATCTGTCCTAAATATTTATCAGTGGTGCTGGTTTAGAGCACTAGGAAATGACATGTCCTGCTTCACACACACTAGCACTTTGTGGCTGCCATTACAGGAGACAGAGCCATGTGCTCTTCAAGCACCGTGACAGTCACCTTGAGCATTTCTCTGGGATTCTGCACGAGCAAGCACCACTGGGCTTCTTTCTCCCTGCTTGGCCACCACTAAACTTCAGCGACATCTCCCTTCACACAGACATGGGAATGAATTTTTGCTGTCTCCCAGCTGCCACCACCCCAGGGCTGGAATGCAGTAGTTATTAGCACACAAAATCATTTATGCCAAGTAGCAAAGAAGAATGCAGTATCTACTTGAATATGGAGGAGAAGTGTAGGCAGCAACACTGTAATTATTCAAAGCAGAATTTGGTCACAGACTGCACCCTCATCTCCTCTTAATGGTGTTTTGAGACCTTTAAACAAGTGGTTAGGACTTCTCTTCTATGACTAATCAAAAAGGATTCATTGCATCCAGCAGCCCAGACCTTCCTATCGTAAAGGAAATTGATTCATGATTATCTCTGGAGGAAGCAGGCCAGCTACCAAACCTTACACACCACTGCTTACATTGCTGGGCTTCCCTTTGAAGAACTCCTGGGGAAGTCTTACCCATGTTTGCTATCATTTATTCTGCAAGCCCTGTCAAAAATACAGCTGCATTAGCTACTGTCTTGAAAGGTAACCTCAAAAGTAGAATTTAATCCAAAGGAAAAATACCAGTAGTTGTTATCACAAGAAAAACAAATGGGATAGTTTCAGAGATGCTTCCATACACTGAATGAGTTGAAAGGGCTTTCATGGAACTCTGCAGAAATTAATGGAATGCTATGGCTGCTGTCAGATCCGAGAGCCAGTTATCTGATGCTGGGCTTCCTGCACCATTTCTGAAACCAAGAAAAGTTGTGGAGGGACAGGAAGGCTCCCTCTTATGCTTCACAGAGCGAGGAAGTTAAAGTACAATACACAAGCCCACAAAATGGTGGTTTGTATCACACATAAAATAATAATTAATAAAATAAATAACTTGTATCATCATTTATCAGCTCCCCTATCTTGTTTAGATCATACTGCATTGAAGTGGAAAATGAGGTGACGATTAGGAATACATGCAGTATGTTTGGCTGTGTGTTCTTTTTTTTCAGGGGAGAGGTGCATGTTTTTGTTTGGTTTGAGCTCTCTCACACACAATCATGTACACATACACCACTGGCAGACAGTATCCTGCGTGCAGCACTAATCACTGAGGAAAACAAGAACAGAAAAAATAACATTAAAATAAGATTTTGCACGGACACACACAAAAGTCAACATGAGACTCTGATCTTTGAAAGAAAAACTTTGTGAGAAGAGTTATTAAAATTACAACAAACCAGATTTTTTATAGAACTAATGCAAAGATGGTATTTACTGACTCTTTCTTTTTTAAGCCAGGTAAAGAATGCACAAGTGGTAAGAAAGATGAAATCAAAGCCATAACTTCTAATCCTGAGCAGAAACCTCAGCTTTCACAAGGCAAACAGGTTAAGCAGGCTATACCTCTGGAGATACATCCACAAGCTGTTCCAGCCTGCCTCTCCCAGAACAGGTTGTTCTGAGGCATGGATCAGCCGACCGAAACAGGTGAGGCTCTTGTCTCAGCCCAAGTGCCTTTTTATACAAAATCAGTCTGGAAAGCAAGAAGCACTGTTTATTTCCAAGCATGCTCTGTATGTAGAATTAAATAGCAATCCTGAAGATAAGACTGAACACAAAGCTACCGTTGTCTGCTGTGCACAAGGACAGGAAAGAATAGTAGGGGACAGTGAGCTCCTAAAGTGCAAAATGGGCATGAAACAGGATTATTCAATATCAGTTAAGGGACACTGATTTGTACTGTATGGAGTATAAGGAAAACCTTGCTGCAATCTTGGCACCTGTAGCATCTGCACTGCAAATGCATCTCTTAAAAGCATCATTTTAGTAGTTTAGTTGACTTCTTTAGCATTAAGAATTCAATCTATTACTTCCTAATATTATCTCATTACCACTGATCTCACCATCAGTCTGTCATCAGACTAGTAGTCAATTTCTAACAGACCAAATAATACTGAAAATGTTAACATGGACAACATATAAGTGCTTTTCCCGCTTTGTCTAATGTTTTTTTCCATCATACAAGAACATCTTCATTTTCTCTCAGGGAAAATGACTGGCTGTTAAAGACAATTTGGACGATTTATGCATACTGTTAGCCAACGTTACATTCAAGTGAATTACCATAACCCTTGCTCTCCATTCCCTTCTTAAAAAAAAAAGAGGGGAAGGGGGAGACACCGCTTCACGTGTTGCATCTTGCAAACTATTCAGGGACAGAACCAGGTCTCCTCTCATGTAACTGCATATTATCCCACGCAGTTGAGCTCTCATCTTGATAAGGATCCTCCAGATGATAGAGACCCAAGCTTTCAAATATAAATACCTGACTCTGATAGGGCATGCAGATAATTACATCATTTCGCACAGAGGACTCAACATTATACACTGAAGTTTGGGCACACAGGAAAATTGCAGTTAGCTTATAATACCACTTAAACAGGGTTTCGTTCTTGACACAGAAATAGCTACTTTCATGTTGCCAAGGAACAGATATTATCACATGGTTTGATAACCTACTTTCACATTCTTTGTTTATAGTTATTCACTCAGTTTCATTTATTAAAGTTAGTGGATCCAGGCCATGAAACCTCAGTTTTATTGTCTCTGGTTTAGGCGATGCTATGGTAATCATCCTGGTTAAAGCTTGGATGTAACAAGAGGGCTCAACTGAAAGGCATGATTAAAAGCCAGATTATTATTTATGAACTAAATCCTAAAGCACCTAGACTAAACACCTGCAGGATTCAGTAGGGACTGTTAAAGGAGGAAATACATTTCCATCTTCAAGCAACTGTTTTGTTTTACTCCAAGCTTTCAGCAAGAACAAATACTTGAAATGGGAGGTAACATCTTTTACTAGACAAACAGATATAACTCTGGAAAACAGACAAGCATGTAGCACTAAGTCCTTCTATAGGTCTCAAAAGTTCAGGTTTCTTTCCTCCAAATAGATCTTTAGCCAATACAGTTATGAACTGTATAACCACCTTGCAAGCTTTTCAAAAAGTTGTTTCTATAAAAGAAAATGCTTCTCACAGTAATGTCACTATATAGATGATCAGGGAACAGTCAAAGGCTTTCATATCTTTCATATTATGTACAATCTTTTTAAAAGTAGATGATAACTGCAAGCATGATATTTTTGAGATTAAAGGAAGTAATTCCAGAATAATCAGCTAAATGAGAGATTGCACACAGATATTTAGTGAAGCACAAATTATTCACACTGATTTTTCATCTTTAGTTGATCTGCAGTTTCCTGTGAAAACCCTTAGAAAAGCACTTATCATAAAAGGAAAGAAAAAAGAAAATGGGAGAGAATGGAAACACAAGTGGCACAGTGTTGTAAAATACACAAATGCAATACAGGCATCATTTCTGCAATAATGCTCAGCACTTAGTGGAAAAATTTTTGTTAACAATATCCACAGGGACACACAGAAACATCTTGAAATTGAGATTCTGCACTTCCAGCTGCAGCAGTGCCAGCATTCACGGCTACAGCACCGCCAGCTTAAGGAGACACCAGGCTGCCGGGCAGCACATTACATTCATTTTCTTCTACTCCCACTCACTCCACATTCTTCTCACTTGACTGTGCTTCCCTTTGCCCCATTTATTGCTTCACAGCTCCCGTGGAACTGCCCCCAAAGCCTAAAATAGTCCCTTCATTTCTTCCCTCCTCTTCATTTCCAGCTTCCTCCAACCCTTTCCCTCCTCTCCAGAAGTCCTTCTACAGCCTACCTTTTCTAGATCATTTTGTGGTTTTGCACTGTTAAAACTATTTTAAACAGCAAACATTTCAGGGCAGGAAATGTCTTACCACGTCTGAAATACTGTGTCAGTGATGACAGCATGTGCATGCACACAAAAGCACCACTTCCACCTAAACTGATTTCTAACATTGATGAGAGCACCTATATGCAGACTAAAGAAGCAGAAGAGCCTTTTAATTGCTTTTCCAAGTAAGCCAAAGAACACCAAACAATGAAACTACTTTGAAAAATACATTAAATGTACTCAGCTAAAGTTAGTTCTGTTTGGATAAAGAACAATGAAAATGAAGCCCAACGCGAAGTTTACAGATTTTCTTTCAGATCATGTGCCTAAACTTTGAGGGAACAGAAGGAAAATAAAGTAACCATCAATTGCATAAGGCATTGTAATTGAAAATTGTAATGTTGCTGCAAATACATACTTCATAGAGAGATTCAAAGATCAGAAGTGTCAACTGCTGCAATACTGTGCTGATTGTTCACAGTACATGAAAAGATTTCAAAGCACAGACTTTAAAACTCCTTTGAGATCTAGATTAGAATAAAAATGTGTGTACTGTAACAGAGGTGTGTTACATAACATTCAGTGACATGACTGCCATAATATGGGTATAACATACATTGCAGGACCCATGGGGACAATCACAGATATTTAAGAAGTGTGTTAGAAAATAAGCACACACATAAACTGATCAGGAACATACACTTGAAATGTCCCAGTAGTCAAATACAATCCTTACACAATGAAACTCAATGGACTGTAATTCTTTAAGAACGGGCTAGCAGCTGACATGGAGAACTTGTAAAGAAAGGAGCCCTGAAATACAAACATCCATAATTTGTATAAAGGAATTCCTTATACGGATTATAAAGGTAATTCTTCTCAATTACAGGCAAAGAGAAAAGAGAGCTTCAGTG
Organism: Lanius collurio; assembly: GCA_020086605.1. Classification (NCBI taxonomy): domain Eukaryota; kingdom Metazoa; phylum Chordata; class Aves; order Passeriformes; family Laniidae; genus Lanius; species Lanius collurio. The sequence goes on along the minus strand of JACBWW010000003.1, from coordinate 24,934,314 downwards.
CATGTCTGCAGACTTTAACATACTTGAAAAAGAATAGCTGACTCGTTTCCACAGCAGTCACCAACAGCTTTTGGCTTCATGCCTCCTCCACTATCTCAAACCAGACTGAGAGATTGTGATGGTTCAATTTCACTTCCACTCTTAAAGCAGTGCTTCAGAAGGGGAGGGGAAAATAATGGAAAACTGTCATTTTCTTTTCTATTCTGTTAGCACATGTCAATGTATATTTACACATGGAAAACGCAAAATTAGTGTGTGGGATATGTGTGTACCCTTTTTTTTATAATACAAGGGAAGCTCAAAGCTGACAAGATAATGCTAAAATCATAGAAGTTAATTCAAAATCTCAGAAGAACATCTAGAAATGTGTCCTTCATAATACTGTTAAACATTCTCTCCTCATTTTCCTCTTCCCAAAGTAAAAATGCTTATGTGATATTTGCGCTTCAGACTGAACTCTATAGCTAGAAAAAAGCTTTTTAAAAAGCATTTTTAAAAAAAGTATTGCAAATCCTTTTTCTCTTGAACTTGGAAGTGACCTATTAGCATTCTGGTCAAAAACTTGCGTATGTGAAGCATGAAGCAATTAAAAATACCCTGCAAGTTGCAATTTCATGAAATGTTTGGGGCCACAAACCCAAGCCCAAAGTTTGTACTGAAAGTAAAAAAAAGAAAAAATACTTTTCATTACACAGCAGTTAACTCTCAAATAACAGCAAGCTCTGGGAGCTGTGCTCAGCACTGAAAATCTGGGACGGGGAAGCGAAAAAAGCCAAATTGAGAAAGGAGAGAGACAGTGACAGCAGCTTTGAAGAAGTGCTCAGGCAGTTCTGGGCATCCAGCTGCACCATTTTTAATATTTGTGTGATAGGCAGCTTTATTGTCTAAATGCAAAAGTGCAAATTTTGGCACCCACTGTATCAATTTTGTGCTTGTCTTACTGGCAACAATTTCAATCAGAAGTTCTTTCCTTAGTCTAGAGAGCAATGCAGCATGCACTCGGACTGCTTCAGTAGCAACAAGTGGCCATCAGGGTCTATGGTAACTAAAACACCACATCATTTTGGATCTCTCACTCCCAATCACCAGAGATACTTGTGCATACAGTAAACTAAACTGCTGCCTGGATGATCTGCATTCCCCAGCTCACAACAACAGTAATTTCATTTTGGTCAGAAAAATGGGCCAGACATCACAGCAGACATGGTTTGAATAATAATAATAATAGTAAAAAAAGAATCCGTCTTTGAAATCTCAAAAATTTCACAAGTGTCTAGGGTCATTCTTCAGGGTTCAAAATACAACAGACCTGCAGTGGAGCAAGATCTTGATTTCTACTTGCCAAAAGCCCAATCAGTTTATCTAAATTGATGTTTCAACGATTTAGACTACGACTCACACAGTATTTTCCCTTCAGTGCTATGACAGTAACTACATGGATCCGTCAATTTATTATAACTCTTCTCAAATATGGAAAGCCAAAGTAATTGTTGAGACATCAGAGGAATGGTAGGTATTACATTGTGTTCTACAGTTATCAATTCATTAAAAGCAAACAACACACTAATTATGTTTTTAAAATAAAGCAAAAAAATTAGTTAAGAAAATTCAGAATAAGAACAAACATAACTGTGTCATATAATGGTGCAAGATGATTTAGGACAGGGATAAAGGGGAATATATTTTCAGGATTCAGACAAGTATTTGAATATTCTTGGAGAAAAGATTCCTTCTCAGCTTTACACTCCCATGTCAAAATAATGTGAAAATACAAGTGCACCAATTAAACCCTGGATATTCAAAATGCTGACTTAAAGCTTTCCACTGGAGCTACTACAATTCAGACCGTTAATGTAACTTTAACACATTCCAAGACTTCAGGACAAATATCCTTTTGACATGTTTATTGACATCTGCTACAGACAAATTTACATTTGGGAATCTAAGACATGTAAAATGCATTTTCCTCCCAGACTGCCAAAAGCCAACTGGTTCTGTTATGGACTAATCACTTAGAAGAGAGGAAGAACTGAGTTTCCAGATGCAAAGTTGATCATTTGTGTCAATTTCCAAGAGTAGAATCAAACAAGAGATTTCATTTTTTCTCTTCATTTTACCATGAACAAAATCCTGCAAAATTGCATCACTACAGCCAAGTACAAACAGTATTTATTCCTGGAATGCACTTACTGAAACGACAGAAAGCCTACCCTATGTAAAATAGTAAAACTGTACAACTACATTTAGACTACTTAATGAGACAACCACTTCTTAAGGAAAAAGCACTTAAGAAATCAAAAATTTAATTTAACTAGTCACCCACATTCTCCAACACCACAGTGAAAAAACACATGTATATGCGTATGCCTCACTACATCCTACACACAAGCATTTACATTTGTTTGTTTATATTTAAATAAGCCTGCTGTTTTCTGTTTAGGAAATGTCACATACTTTTCTCCCCAGTTTTAGGATTCTCTTTGTGCACTTCTAAGGTTAACTTGTTAGCTTATTCTGCCTAAACCATAAGTAGTCTGGCTATTAAAGAGGTGCCTTAATTCACCCTACCTTTTGCAGAATAGAAACTTCAGTTATCTTCACTAACTTCGTCTATGTAAGGTTGTAATAATTCAAGATAAATTTTACTAAAAAGAAAAGGAAATATGACCATATGTCAAAAGCAGATGCATGCACCTACATATCCACTCCTCCTTGTCCCAAAACTGAACTCCACATCACTTCACAACCCACTACACATGGGTACATACTCTATAAATTAGTTCCAAATATATAAAAATATTTGCATGACTTTCATGACAGCTGTCTTTACATCTGAAGGATTACAAAAGCATATAGCACAAAAATAGGGAGCAAAAGCAGCAATGCTTTCTTATACTCAAAATCTCAAAACTTAAGGTCAATATCACAATTGGTTCTGTGGTTTCAATTAATACTATACTAATAAACCAGAACTTGGACAGCATTAAAGCAATGCCTTATTCATGTCCTGAACAGCAAGTATAGTAGTCCAGGAGAAACAGGGAGAAATCAGAAAAGCCCCTCTACTTCATTTGATACCCATTTAAAAAGCACAGTGTAGGGAGAGGATCCAGAAAGCACATAAATCAGGTTTGCTATGATAGCAACACCACTGGATTATGCCCGTGGGTTTTCTAGCTCTTATACTACCACCACATATCATGGCCAAGACTGAAAACTGGGTGCACAAACGTGGCCTCCCTATGGATACAACCCTGGCACAAGGAAGCACAGAGGATGTCTAAAGCAGTATGACAAAAAACATATAAAAATACATTGGTGGAAGTAGAGGAAATAATTTTCTGTAGATGGCAACCACCATCATAAGACTTTGCTTGTAACTGATGAAGTAAAATTAAACCAGAAGACTTCCAGGGAGAGAGTACAACCCAGAATTACAAAAAAAAAAAAAAAAAAAAAAAAGCTCTTGGGAGAAATCTGGGGAATTCCCTGTTTCAGATACAGAAGAGGAAACAATAGCTGTAATAGAAAGCCAAGGATCTACTTTAAAAAGCAGATGATGTTTATGAAGTACTGCCTGAACTGGTGAATCTTCACAATAAAATGTCATCATCTAGTGGTGTGGTGTAAGTGCAGGACTGAGTCAGAAAACTTGATGTTTAAGACTCAATCTAGCATCTCATGTGGTTTGGGGACGTGTTGTTTAAGACAAATTTTTCACAAGTGATTCTCAACTGGCAACTTTGTTCTGGAATACATTTTGCACAGGTGCTAGGCAGCAACTCCCATGTGAAAACACTGAGGACTGGTAGCGTCCAGGGGTGAGGGAATCAGAACTGCAAAGCATCTGTATTTAAATTCAGTGCAAGCACAAGTTCAAATTTAAAGGACTTTTAAGAGTACTCACTTAATTGGTTAACTCTTCAAAATAGCAGACTGGTAATCACTTAGATAACTTCAGGGAGATGACAATTAAAAAAAAAAAAACATTAAAAATGTTCTATGCATGCAAATACATAAGGTTATCTTCAGTTATGAAAGCTAAGATTCAGGCTCCAAGAGGAGTTTTGATGGCATTTAGACATCAAAGTCCAAGAGGTCAGTCTTTTTGGACATAACTACCTGCATTGCAACTCTGCAAACTCATGGTTTATGTCACATTTAAGCTTGTGAGTACAAAGTTGGTACTTCTGTACCTAAGCCTGTTCAGGGGCTTGATTCAGTAGGTGTGAGTGTATGCTCTGCAGGGATTTCCACTCACAGCATACATGCATTGCTTGCACTGGAAAGCAAATCCACAACAGTAAACACAGCTCTTCTGTAACCCTCCAGGCATTTCAGCCTAAGCAATGGAGAAGCCTAAACTCTAGCTAGACAATCTCTATATTAAGAGAATTTAAATCCCTTCCTCTCAGTAAAGCTCTCAACCTACCAAACAAAGCAATAAGGAGATAATTTCTACCTCTGCCTTGAAGGCTGTGTCACTGCAGAAAAAGCCCACAAAGATTCAAAGGGTCTTGAAGAGCTTCAGTTCCTGCTCCACATCAAACAGGCATTAGATAAAGTGCAGGAACACCAGGGAGCTTAAGTGTTCCTGGGTCAGAAAGACAGTAGCTGGGAATCCTGGTATTTAGCACTTAAGCTCATCTGTTTATTGTATATAGAACATAGGCATCTAAATCTAAGTTTAATGGCTGTTTTGCAGGCCAGGACTTAGATTCCTGTAGCTCTGGCATGATGATGGGCTGCACCACAGAAATCAGCCCATTTCTGCATCTGCCTCCAAATATGCCGCAGCATTTTTTGGAAATCCACACAACTCTCAAACCTCCCAAAGCCAATGCTGATCACAGCAAAAACGTGACAATTCAGTCTTCTTGAGCTGCCTAACCAGGTTTCAATTACCACAGTTTGGAATTTTACAATGACACTGCATGATCAAGCACAATTTAATTGGATTTTCATTTGTTAGTTTGATGAACTCCTATCCACTTCTGTACTTCCTCAATTTAGACAGTGCAGAAATTCAAGCTGTGAAGACAACACTGGATTTTGCAATGCCTCCAGGACTTCAAAAATATATTTCAAATACATCAAAGTGGTCAGATAAGTTAGTACTCAATAGGAAGTTGTTTCTTGAAAGGAAATTGCAAATTTCAGTCAAAGAGGAAGATGGAGAGTTAGAATTAACTAACTGTTCCAAAAACTTCAGAAAGCAGGAAGGGCTTGTGAAGGTTGCATGAAGAAATTGCACGCAACCACATAAACAAGCTCAGTTAAGACTATGTAAATATCTTAAGAATACGTCTCAAAAAAACAAAAGAACAAAAAAACACTCAGAACTTTCTAGCATTCAACTATCTAATTTTCACTGAAGATCAGGGATTATTTCATATTCAGCCAGCAACAAAGCAACTGGTATTCTTACTTGGCCAGTTAATCCTTTCAGCTTAATCTATGCTTATACCCAGTGTCCACATTGTGGGCATCTGGCCACAAGCACAGACAGGGCAATGGGCTGGATGGGTTTTTAATCTGTCCTAGGTAGCCATTCTTATATCTTTCCTCTGCAGCCTGCAATGCTCCTCTGCAGCTAGGGAGAGAGGCATCCTTGTAGGGTCATTTAATAAGAGATTATACAGGCACTGAGCAAAGACTATGTTCTCTACCTGCCCAGCAAAAAGTACTTTGCCTTTTTTGCCCCAAAACACCCACTTCAAGCTCTAACTCTACATACATACAGTATTGGCAAAACCTTTCCATTTACCTTGTTACTGTAGGTGAACCTAACTGGGAATGTGCCCAGTTCACAGACAGTTTTGCTGTAATACCATGATAGTATGGGCTTGGCACAATTACATCATACACATTATCTTGGCAGCCAGGCAGCAGCAGCTCCACCAACTGAGCTCAAGGCCAAGCCATCAACAGTTGTGCTGAATGAGTTGTCTGCACATTTTTACAAAGGCTCTTCCATTTCCTATGTTTGCTTTAATTTGTTGCCCTTATCTTAGTGTTGTACCAACATCCCTATGCAATATTTGTGTATACCCAGTAAGCTGCGAGAGAACATGCAGTAACAGGCAACAAACTCTAGCCTTGTCATGATCTCTTTTGCAAACATGATGCTCAGAACTTTTCACTCTTGGTGAAGTAAAATAGACCGTGCATAATTAAGACTGAGAACTCTGCCGGGTGCATGTGTGTGTCTTGGAGCCGCAGGTCTGCTCATTTCTGAACTCTGGGCCTTCCCATGTGAGATCAGTTGCTACAGCACAACCCTAAGCTCTTTTTAACCTTCTTAAAAAGTATTCTCAGACATTTTCAAGCCTTCTCCCAACAATGTTTAACATTTTAGCCGGAAACTAGCTTATGTTAGTTTCAGAGATGACAACAAAAATGAACCATGTATGCCACCTTGTACAATCCATGCATCTGATTGCATTTGACAGAACTGCCTTTGTGGTGGTGTCCTCTCATTATATGGCATCTGTCCCTCCCTTTCCTCCTCTATTCTTTCTCTTTACATAAAAAAAACCCAAAACCAACCAACCAACAAAACCCATATCAGGCAAAACATGAAACACAAGAGAAGCAATGGTATTTCAACTGGAGCAAAAGATTTCTTTCAAAAAGAGCTGCTCGTATAATTAGGGCTGCAATAAATAGCACTGATTACGCTTTATTACAGTCACAGAATTAACACCAGAGGTGGAGTGTGTGAACTAAAAAATTGATATGTTAGTTGAGGCAGTACATCTTATTTTAAGGATGAATCCCAACACGTCAGAAATTAGAGACCCACATTTAGTTTGCACCAAGTGAACATCCAGCAGCCCTGCTGTGTCTTTGAAGAGCTGTGAGGACAAGGACACCTTGCTCACTGTTCAGACAAAGAGAGGCTTTCTGGAGGCCATGCCTCTGAACTGTGCATTTAAACACTTGCTTTCCACACCCATCAGTAGCTTCGGCAGCCCAGACAGACTAAAAACTTCTCCCTGTGTCATCAGAGACAAATTCACCTTCAAACACAATACAACAGCAGAAGAAATCCATTGAATGCTGGCAAAATGATCAGAGGTAGTAAGAAGAGACATACAATAGTGTCCTCACAGACTCAGAAAAAGGAACTTTCAGTAACATGTGTGTCTTTCCTGTCCTCACCACCACCCCCAAAAGTAAATCACATAGCCATGTACACTCCTGCACAGTGGCTTTAATATGCTGAGTGATTAAAGGTGATGATGATGACTATGGGCCATACTATGCGTCTTTAGAGGGTTTTCAGTTCAACACTGAGGGGCCAAATGGGGCTACTGTGTATCTAAAATAGTTTAGTCTGATTAAAGGTGTAATTATATCGTTAGTCATAATAGCTGCCATACTTTAAAAGAAACCCACCTCTCCTTCAGGGGAAGAGAAGGAAATTATGCTACTTTATTCATTCAAACACACTCTCAGTTAAATTCAAATACAGCATGTGGACTAGATAAATACAGTGACACACAGCCACAAACACTTAGTAATCCAAGATAGAACAAGGAGATGAATCTCAACCTATAATCTTCGCAAAGGGAAACTAAATCTTATGATTAAGAGTTCTGTCATATCTGTGCAGGTATCAGTGGAGGCTGCGTGTTTTCTTCTCAGCTGTCATAAGAAATTCATGCTGGTTTTAGGGCCTAAATATGAGCAAAGACATTGCAAACACAGGGTCTGACACAGAGCTTAAGAGATGGATGTGTTTATACGGTTAGCACGTAACTTCTCTGGATATCCACACAGCAGATTTGCTCTATTATTGCTACTTTCAGCAAATCACCATTGCAGGTCTGTAGGAATAATGACTTTTGTCTAGAAGGGGTTTCCTCGGCTTAGGTCACCTTTCACAGAGAAGCAGGTGATCTCAAACAGCCTCTACTCTTCTAGTATAAGACAGGGCAGGGAAAGGTAATTTCTGTATACAGTTATACCTTTTAAACTAATGCTTCTGGTTACACAGGAGGGAGGGTGAGAAAGAAATGCACAACAGACAAGCTTTAGTTTTTCACCTTTTTTTTTTTACTGACACTCCAAGTCCACAGTTAATACCACTAAAGCCATTCAGAGAACCTTGCCCAGCAACCACTGCCTCAAGACTCTCCAGGAGATTCAGTTTCCCAAGGAGTTAGACAGAACCCAGACCTAGCTCACCTGGACATGAAGGAGGGAAGGCATTGACAACACAACATTCTGATCCACTGCAGGCCAGCCTCCAAACTAAATGACAGAACCAGGCTGGATAAAACACACATCCCATTTCAAGGGAAAAATACAGGGGAAAGGTGAGAGAGACAGGAAATTTGTCATCCTTGCCAATAAAGTTTCCAGCTATCCACATGGACACTTGTACACTCTCTGAAAAATCTTCCTCTGGAATAAAATACTTAGAGCATTTGGAGTGCGCTGAACAAATCTATTGAGTTTCACTGTTTAACCTTCCTCCTCTCCCCCACTTTTATTTTTTTAGCACTGGTGTTAGAATTTTGAAATATGTTATATTTCAACGACTGAACATACGTTCCCCACACTAATCATTTGACAAGAGAGAAGGCTGACCAGGACCCAGCTGAGGCATCACATTCCACATAATTTATTAAATAACACTAAGATAAACCATCTTTATATGTGCACAGTTTTTAATCAGCATCCTTTGCCCAACATAGCTCAGCGGTCAAGTTCCAAGAACAACTTTGAGTCGTGTCATCTCATTTTTTTTTTCCAAGCATTCTCTCAAATGATCCTGTAGTTACATCATCATACCCCTCTTGAGCTAGATTTCCATATCTTTTACATGCTATCTGCTATTCTTCAAGTTTTTACACACTTGATAAGAGAACAGGAAAGATAATTGAAAATATACAATAAAACATTATCTTGCATCAACAGCAAAAGAGAAAACAACAGACTAAGACACACTTAAAGCAATAAAATTACAAAACACCACATACAATATTTTTATGTGAAAGAAGGATGAGAAAATATTCTTTTCCAGATTTCACACCATTTTCTTCCCCCACACACACCCAAACTGGGTGAGGTAGGAAGCAAGAGAGTTTCTTGTTTCTTTTAATTTTGCCCTGAAATGTACTTTAAGTAATTGCAAGTGAGTGACACCTAGTGATGAACACAAATCTGATCATCCTCCACTCTCCCACACAGAGAAGATAAGCCAGCAAGCACCAACAGGTAACTCAGGAGTGGGTGTTGAATCATGGGAACCTGACACTACTATGTTTCTCTCCCTTAAAAGCCAAATATCAAGTGAGCCAAGACCTAGAAACTTGGTGCACAGCTAAAAAGAATAAAAATAAAATGGCTAATCTGTCCAAACCAGAAATAGTGAAAACAGATCTAAATCATGAACTGCAAATTCACTTCTCTATTCTCTTTAAAACCAATCAGCTCTCTCTGGAAACCTGAAGTTTTCCCAGAGATCTCATTCTTAATTAAATATATATACCCCAGAAGCAAACAGGAAGAATGGGTTTCTCATTAAATACTAAAATATCAACAGCTGTCTTAGAAACCAGTTAGTGATGTCTCTGGTGTTACAAATGCTATCCTGTTGTAAGGATGTTAGAAGCTTGTCAAAGACTCTTATTTTGCCAGTAGTTCCAAAATTATTGCTCACAGAGCAGTTACTGGAAGTGAAGGGGAGGGGATCTAGTGTGATTTCTGGTAGGGTTACAGGAAGGAAAAGTATGCTGCTATGCAAAGTAGCAACAAAACAGTCCCCTGAAAGGGAAGCTGGAATAGAGACCAAGAAAACTGGTCTTATTTTTTAACACCATGACATGGTATAATCCTCTACATGGGAAGCTCACCCCAATCAAGAGATTCCTTTGCTTAATGCATTTTTAAGAGCAGTCCAAAGTTTCAGAACTAAGACAGCAAAATACAAAATCCTGTAGGAAAGGGAAGTGATTAATCTAGCACAGCCATCGCCACTTTTACACATTTTGTGCCATTTTATCTTTTTCTGTCATGAACAGGATTGTCACTGGAAACTCAGGAGTAGCTCCTGCTTTAAAGACACAAATTCTTTGCATCATGATTAAAAGCCATCCAAGGACAGGAGAAAAAAAAAAGAAATAATAAAAATCAGTGGGCAGAGAAACACATGCTCCAACTTGCAGACCTTGTTCTGCTCAGTAAACCCATGGCCATCTCCTTTTCTCTCCTCACAGATTCATGCGAGGTCAGGCTTTTTTTTTTTTTTTTTTTTTTGGTTAATCCCTCTGCAAACATTAAGGAAAATCCAAAAGCCTGTAAAATTTAAAGCCCTGAAATCCCAAGCTCTCTGAAAACTAACGCAAGAGAGCCATCTACCATGAGAAGGCAGGACTGTCGGGGCTGGGGCAGCAAGGGCCGCCGCTGAAACTTATTTGAATGAACTTGACCCAGGTTGGCGGGCGGCCAGCGCCCGACGTCACCCCGTGACTTAACAGAACACAGTGTTCTTGGCACCCGCACAAGTATGTGTTGAAATCCACGCTGGAGAGGGAGAGGGAAAAAAAAAAAAAAGTCACTGCATGTTTCAAATTAATAAAGGAAAATGGTAATGAAAAGGTAATAAAATGCAAAGGCAGCGTTAGATGTTTTTAAATGTATCTGCTGCATTTTCCCCCTTATTTATTAGTTTATTTATTGCTGGTGTTCCCCCATGTCCCAGAGGCTCGGCATACGGGTAGTTCTCCCCAGGACGAGCCCTTCCCTCTCCAAATCCCGTCCCACGCGCTCTCCCTCTCACCTCTATCTGTGCCCTACCTGGAAAATTCCAGTGCAGCACTCAGCCAGGCAGTGAGGGCAGACAGCGGCTGCGTTGCCAGGGCTGCCCCTGACTCACCCCCTCGCCCAACCCTCAGCCAGAGGCAACACAGCAGGCACCCCAAGCCTATGGGGGATGATTGGTGACACAGTTATGCCACTCATCAATGGATTGGGCTAACACCTTGTCATGAGATTGACAAGCACACAAGTAGAAGCAGGACAAGCAAAATAAACTTAAGGAACCATGAACTCTATGTGCTTCCTCCACACACCATATTGCTATTACTTCCCTTTTCTGCATTTCCTCCCTCCCAGACTACCCCCCTTTTGCTCCAAAGCCAGGCCTCAAGTCCTTTTCCTTCTTCTTGCCTGACACCTCTTATCTCACTGATGCCCTATGCTCCTCTTCAGTGACTGATCAAGACATTTGACACCTGCAGGTGCAGGATCAAAACCAGCTCACACACACCTGCTGAGGGCACTCTTCACTGTCACCTCTTCAGGGCCTGTACCTGCCACCAGCAAACACACCAGCATCCTGATGGCACAAGCCTCCAATAATGCTTTACAGCCAGGCCATCAGTCACAATAGGAACATGGATTCAGTTTCATCCTAATTACCTTCCACACACACATCCTCAGCCTAGCGCCCAGTCCATACCATTAGAGGAACATATAGGAGATGGTAAGACAAAACTTCTACCCTACCTGGACAGCCCATTGCTGCTTCTGCCATTTCAGTGCAAACCTGAAAAGCTGCATCAGTTAATATCTTATCCAGTTCCATCATCCTTCATCTATCAGCTGAGAAATGACAACATTTTTGTCTAGTTACAGATTCTCTAAAAAGACATGCATCTAGCAGATGATCCACATCTCTGGCCAGTCTTTCCAACATCCTGAGCCTGTGTTGTATGTGAAAGTTGCACTGATATTTTTCACCTTGACTTTTACACACTTGAAACTATAGAAATAAACCATCTGCTAACCAAAGAGTCAGTAAAACTTGCACAGGAAGCAATTAGGCACTTTCTGGAGTGCCTGCTCAGTATCACAGAAAACTGTCTCAAAATGCCTTTTCTTCCAGCCATAACTCTGCCTATGCCTTTCAAATTAAAACAGTATTAGCTTCAGTATGGTAACAGTAGGGAAAATAATTCTGCTTTAATTCCCCAATGGTGAAAAAAAACTGAGAAAGAACTCAAGTGTTTATGTTTTGTGCATATAATTCCCTGATGCTCAAAATGCCATTTTGTGAGTAGCTGCATCCTAAAATAAAAAAAAAAAATCTAGAGAGATTAAAAAAAATACAATTCTTGCACCATTTTCCATTTTCTTTTGCCTTTCTGTGAGATATATCAAGAGCACATTCATACGTGAAAAAAACCCACAAATGCTAATCAGGACAAAGCAGAGAATTGAACTACTCAAAGAATGAGTAATTTAAAAGCTCCCTGTAAACAATCTACAGTCTCTTGACACAACCATGTATAAGTGAAAATTTTCATAGAGCAAAAGAAAAAATAGTGGACTCAATTTCTAATCTCATCTTTCTATGGTCAGACTCCAGATCCAAGAAGGCACATGTAGCAGAGAAAATTAATTCAGAGTTTGGCAAGTTACAGGAAGAAAAGGCATTCAAGTAAGAAATAAAAAGATTCCTGATGACAAAAATTACAGGGAATTCATAAGACATGCAGATTTCCAGTGACATGCCTTGACTTGATAGTTATCTTCAAGAAACCCCATGGAAGGAGCAGTTCATATTTATTTAACAAAGATGTGCTGGCATACACACCATATGCTTCTAATGTCAAAGCAGCTGCCTGCCCATTCCCCTCCAAACACAGCCAAAAACATTACTCCTGCAGCAGAGATGGAGGGAAGATTTTCACAGAAGAGGGAAGCTCTTTGGTAGTCTCATGTTTACAAAGGAGTTGACTGGGTTGTCAAGGAGGAAAAAGCCCCACAGCAATCCTCATACTACATGCTTTGAATGCACACAATTAAATTTGTCACAAAATTACAGATGAGTCTTCCGTGAAACTTTGAAAGCCTGCCCCAGTACCCTCGCCTCTCTCCTAATTGGGTTTGGCACGGAGCACCAAGATACTGTTAAGTCTGAAAGTTTGCTCGAGAACCAGATCCACAGGTTAGAGAAGTTTTCTCGAGCCACTCCCAGCTGGCTAGTGGGCAAACCACAGAGAGACTGCCAGAGCCTCCAAGGAGGGCAAAGTTGAGGGCAGGATGTGACACACTTACCGCAATCACGCAGGCTACTTGTCTTCCTAACACCCAGTGTGGTTTACAGCCTTTAAGCAAATGAACAGGACTGTTTGTTCAAAAAGGGTGATTTTAATTTTTTATTGTATTATTAAAGTGTGTATTCTATAAAATCATTTGTTCTTACACCCTTCAAACCTGTGAACGGGATATGGAGAAAAAAAATAGTTGGGATCTCTTACAATTAAAAGATAAAAAAACAAGTCCTCATGTTTTGCACCTGACCACAAAAGCCAGCAAGGCCTGTGCTCCATTGCCCCTCTCTCTCCTAAACCACCTTCTCTCTGGAACATGCAGTCCTACCATATTTTCAATTGCAGTTTAGGGAATCTCAAGTGATTGGATGCAATTAGTTGCACCAGGACCAAAATCAGTATCATATTCCTTGACTTTAATACACACTGTTTGAATTAAAACTTTCAACTGAACCATGTTATATTTTTATTTAACACACAAAAGAAAACCCCACATATCCACAAGTAAAATTGTAAAATCCCATTTTCAAAGCACGGCTGAATCCTGAGCCATCTCTACCCATGTTCAACTATGTACATATGAAAGCAACCACAACAGCACACAACTACAGTTACATACCTGTCAGGTAGGACAAAAATGCAGGCAAGAGGGATACTTGTATTTCCTTAAATACAACACTGTAATTTTAAATGAAGGAAGACTGTATCAAAAGAGTCATCCTCCTCAAAAACAAATGTAAGCAAGATTCAGTACTGAAAAAACACAAATACCGTGTAGTTCTGTTAACACGCCAAGTTACTAATTTGAGAGTTGGGTCATTTGCTAATAAAGTGAAGAGCACCTACTAGCTGTAATGTTGCAGGACCTGATAATCTAACACATTTGCCTACTTTCTTGTCACCTATTTTTAAACATAGTTAAAATACCCATTTGGAGGGTCAGAGAAAAGAATCTAGGACATATCCATAACAAGAGTGAGTCGTTAAGTCAGAAGCAACACAAAAACATGACTTCAGAGCAGCAGGAAGTGCGGTAGCACATGACAGATACAATCAAATCCATAGGTGAGTAAACCCAGGATAATGCCACAATTAGGTTAGTGTTGCATTTCAGCTTCTGCACTATTTAAAGTCGAAGCATTTTATTTCTATTGCTGTTTTACAACACCGATCTGTCAGTCCTCACAACACTTAGGTCTGGAAATGACTTATTACCAGATGAAATGCAGAGAAAATGAGTGAAAGGAAAAACTGTTAAGCTACCTACAGGGCAACACAACAGGATTTACTGATCTGTGGTTATAATAAATGCAGACAGAGGCAAACAAATTGCGTCTACCTGACTATGCATACAAAACTCAAGACCTTTCAATTTATTAAATAGAAGTTATTACTGTTTGCAGGAAAGGAGGTGATGGTTCCTTGCCAGCTACACATGGCAACATATTTCTAGATGCTTGTTTTTATTTTTACCAATTACAGCTTAGGGTTGATGTGTGCATGTTTGTGTTTTCCTTTTCAGAAGCTAGTGCAGGTTGAGGTATTTTTCTAAAAACAAACATACACACCTTTAGTAGTGACCACATTTTAACCACAGAAACAATGTGATATAACCCATCAGACTTCTGGATTCTACAGTTTCACAATGTTAAAACAGATGTGTACTCACATCTTATGTAAATAAAATATCAAATTGGTGTCATCGGTCCTAATTTCATCTTTACTTCTTGTTAATTTCTTTATATCCATAATTATCTCCTTCTTCACTTTAATCTTATGCTTCTGCTTCATTATGGACTAGTTTGCCTTAGTTTGTCCTCTGTGTGGTCTTTCAGAGTTTTAGCAAGTATTGATTTTCCACAGTCCAGTTTCCTTTCTTTCCAGCACTACATAGTTAAGCTCATAAAACCAAACAAAAGAATTCCTTTCTAACTTTTTCCAGCATTGTTTGTTTAGATTTCTGAGCATGCAATTAGTCTAGTTTCACACAGCAGAAATTAAAACACCATTCTTGCTAGAAACTGCAGAGACTGGGACTAATGCCTGCCAGAGAGACTGAGGCACCAGGTACAAAGTTTCAGTTTCACTGAAGAGAAATAACCGATCAGATTTGCTGTTCATTTTAGATCAAGCAGCAAACCAGGGCTTCCTTTTGCTTTAATCCCATCAACACTGGCATAATGCCACATAAGATAACATGCTAGCAAGGCTCTGGAAGTCGAGGACTTAAACACACAATAAAGCAGCAATTAAAAAATTGTGGAGATGAAGGAAACCAAGTGAGAACAGCAAGAACAAGTCAGGCCAGAGACTTGTTGAACTCAGCATCCTATCTGGGACAGTGTCCCATGTGAGGTGCAAAAAGCAAAGCACAAAGAAAGTGAATGCTTCTGCTTCTTCCCTGATACACTCCTCAGGAGTGAGGTGAGCCGCAACTCTAGAACTTTCCAAGAGAGCATCATCTGACTTACTAGGTAATTAGATTTTTCTCCAGAAAAAAGTCCAATCCCCTTTAAACCAAACTGCAGAATTGTGGTAATATTGTAGAATTTCTTACATTTTACTTAATGCTTTTAATGTCAGCAAAGAAAGTCACTAGAAGGGACCACAGGTAGGTCACCAGCCATAGATTTCTAATTCAGTCATTGTGGTTTATTATTGCTGCAACATTTAAAGAAGTCTCAGAAAAGTTAATGACTGTTATGCTGATAATTTTACCAAAATGTACAAGAAGAAGTGGCAACCTCTGCTCAGTGAATTTGTGCCAGATAATGAGCCTAAGCAATGAAGTGCACTTTTAAAAAGTCACAGTGTTGACCAAAAAAATACATTGCAAGATATTTTTCTTTCAGTTTAACCTTACAATACTGCCAACACTTGGGGATGTCCTTCAGAACATTTCATTCATTAATTCATTCCAGATCAGGAAAACACAAGCATCTTTCCTCTTTTCAAAAACAGAGCATAGTGCTGCTAATAAGCAGATGGAGAATTTTTACAATTACTGGCTGCAAGTCTCATAAAAATTAAATCCATTTGCTGTTCTTCCATTTAAAATGCATGGTATCAAAGCAACAGAAATTAGTATTCAGTGGTCTCTTAAATCATCCCTCCCTGCTCAAAATGCGAAAATAAACCACTACACATTATATCACCAGCAGTCTTACTTTTTCAGCTCTATGATGATGACCAGGATCATGACTGTGTTTAAAGGCAAATGATTATTGTCTACATTATTACTTTTGACTGTTCAGAGTGTCTGGAGCATGCAAGGCAGAGAGAAAACTTCCACTACCACTTTCCAAAATCCTTAACTGATGGCAATTAACAGCTGAAGGGCATTTGAAAACCCTGAAATTCACATACAGAGGATGTAAAAAGTTTTGCACCTTCACAACCAAATTTTTGAAGTCAAAAGCAACCTCTGCATTAAAAGTGCAGAAATGCTCAAAGTATCTGCAAAGTTATACACACAACACAAAATGATGTTGAGTACTTTATTATAACTCAGAGCAACCCTTCCCCATCATATCTTACTGTCATTCTTGCCTTCAAAAAGTATGTTGTACCACAGAAGTGTGCATAGAAGTGATGCTGCCTTCCAGTCCTATATAAAATCATGTTCTAGTCTTCCTTTGCATTATATTTCCACTATTTACTTTCCATTATTTACCAAGTTATGATTTCTTCCACTTAGCTCTGAACAAAATAAGCTATGATAACTTCAATATTTATACTCAGCATCCACAAGGATGAACCACCAAGGAGATATGTGCAATATTTTTCACTTAAAGTGATGAATCAAATCAACATCTTCATTATCAACAAGCTTGATATATTCAGGTTTTCTTTCTTCATTTTTTTTAACACTGAAGAAACCAAACCAGAGATTTTGCCACAGATTTTTCCTGAGTTCATTAGATTTGAGAAGCCATCAATATGTATGGGAAGCATTTATCTAAAGTTGTAAAGCCATGTAAAAAGAAAAAAAAAACTCTGCCTTGTTCTGATGCCTGCTTAACTACTTTTTACCTCCATAACTATTGTGGTTAGTGCTAAGTTTTTAACAATGAAATGCTTTTACATATGAGAAAAGCATCACAGAATCTTTAAATTGTAAGCAATGTAAGATGCAAGTCTAAAATAATGTAAGGAACAAACTTCGCTCTGTTGTTCACACAGGAAAACTAAACTCAAGTGAATATAAAGGTTACAAAATTGAGGAGAATAATCACCCTCTTGGCATTTGTTTCAAACTTGTTTCATGTAAAAACATTGGTTTTGTTGTTGTTGAAACTGACAGTCTTATCTATTGTCCGGCTCATTGCTTTTTATCCATGAGAGCAGCAATTATGTCCTATTTTATTTTCTTGTCCTAAATTTGTACCCTTCAAAAAGTCTACTTAAACTGATATTTTTTAATCCAACATTCCACCCATAAACTATTTAAGAGAAAATATATCTCTTTCTCTTCTCCTCCTCCTCCAATTACTACACTCTGAGGCTGATGATAGTGTCTTAGTCCAAAGAGCTGCTTTGGCCCTTCCCTTCCAAACCAGTAAACAAACACCATACAAAAACTCTTATGTCCTTCCAACACACCATATACATCTTACATTAGAAGGGAGAGTCTGCTGAGTTCCATAAAGACGAATAAGTAAGTCAAAGCTTCTGTGAAGTGTCCTGGTATACAGCTATATAATCTGGTTTTCCAAGCAGCCATGTAAAACCGTTACATTACTGTCCATAATATTGTTAATTCTTTTCTCTGTACAAGTCTGCAAAGAACAGGCCAAAAGGCAACATGATGCTTTGCCTGCAACTGTCACAAATAAAAGGTCTTTTTTCTAATTCTGCCTTTAAACGGTTAATGCATTACTAGATTGGGATATTTATTTATTCTTTTTATACAAACAGTTATACTGTTCTCCCATTCTAAAAGATACTGAAGTGCTTCATATTCTAGACAAATCACATTATTACTAGAACATACCAGATTCGCAACTTGGCAACATTAATTATGTTTTTTTTACTTACATGATGCTTCAATATACTTCAACAAATGTTTATGTTTTAAAAAACCCAACATAGAGCTTTTCCAATTACTGATAAAAATTAAAGATTTCAACTTAAAAAAACAAACAAACAAACAAACAAACAAAAAAGCCCAGACTTACCTTTGCACTTCTCCCTCACCCAATCAGTAAAATTAAAGAAACTTAGTCTGTGACGCTCACTCCAGAGAAACTAAATTCTTCTCAGGACAAGTCTGGCTAGAGCCATCACCCTCTATAAAATCTATGCTGTCTCAAAAGCTCCTCTCCTTCCCTATGTTTGTACAGAAAGCTTTATTAAAAACATGAGCTGAGCACAAACTAGACTACGTGAAAGAACACCCTGCAGAAGCCACACAGAGCAGCAGGTGGTAGAGAACTACAGCTATAAAGGGTATCCACTGCACTGACCAAGCGGAGACTTATTTGCAACATTGTCTTTTGGTATGTGACTTCTAAATTGCTCTGCATAGGAAGCACCGAGGGTGGCAATGGTAAAAAGGACAAAATTCATACATGCTGAAAAGCCCACAGCACACAAACGTGGGAATAGCTGTAGGGGAGTCTACCAAGCATCATTCTACTCCCTTACTTTTGTCTCCAACTATGATTAATGTCAGATGTTTAGGGAAGAGTTTAAAACAGGACAAGCATGCATCAGTGTTGCCACAGAAGAGTCTTCCATGATTCCATTTTGTGGCTACAACTAGAGGAAAGATCTTTGTATTTAATTCTTAACAGATTTGTCTTGTCTTCCTTGAGTTTGTCCAGTTAGTCTTGAATCTATGTAATCTTTCAGCATCCATATCATCCTGTGACAGGGAGTTCAGCAGCTCATATGGTGGGATGAATCAACCCCATTTTAATGTTGAATCAACCTGCTAGTTTCATTTGATGCCTCCTAGCACCAGACAGTGCCCAGTTATTTTGTTTACTTCTTACCTGTTTATGAGGTATGGGTTTCTTTCATTCCTTATCCTCAGCAATCTCTTTATGAGATTGCTATTCTATAGAATTTTTGCTCATATCAACTTGCTCTGAAGCTTTTCGAGCTCCACTGCACCATTTTTCTTGTGAATGGAAAGGCCAAAACTACTATCCACAAGTACACTTTGTGTGCAAACTTAAGGGATTCTTAAAGTTGTGGTGTTTCTAGCATCCTTTCACAGTATTTAAAACCCAGAACAAACCTCAACCCTTCTCATACCATGACTATTTAGGTCAGGATGAAGCTGCTAGTTCCATCATGTTTGCCTACACAAGCAGACAGTTCTAGTCTGGTTTTACAACTTAGCTTCAGCGTTCCCTTTCCCATTCACAGGAAGGTGTCACAGTGTCTGCAAACGGCAACAAGTTTGCGGCAATCAGTGTTTCTAAAGAGCTGCAACCAGATGAGAGTACTCGGTGGCACAGGACTAAAATGTTGTATTGGGCAAGACAGAACCAGTGAACTGACACCAAACAATGGCCAGGTGAAGGTGAATGGGGACAAGTGAATGAAATAGTGACTGCTGGGAAGAGGAGACAGAGTGGGAGGAGAACGACTGGGACTGAGTCAAAAAGAATGCCAGTGTGCTGGCACTGAGCAGTGAATCAACAGCCATGTGCAACATCTTCTGTGCCTCCAGGAAGCCGGAATGACAAAGCTCAGCTGAAGTTGTGAGTAGTGGGGAAGATATCATATGAAGTAACAATTTCATAGCATATTTCCAGAGAGATCGAGGACAAAGATAAAACCATCAGGTAGTCAAGGCTGTTGCCCTCGTCTGAAGGCAAATAGTGTTATCATATAAAGAAGATAAAAAGGGATGGAGCAGGATTGTCTGCAGCTGGCCTATACACAAGAGTGTGCTAACAGATTCCTACAGAGCATGAAAAATCCTCTTTAACATACTTTAATACTCCATATCACAGCTACAGAGTTAGAGACCATCTCCATAGAAAGGGTTAATCAGTCACCAGAGTTGTTAGGCTGGAACATGAGTGTCCTGATAACAAAAGAACTGTAAATCTGAATTGTCATCTACAGATGACTCAGATGCTTGTATAGAAACTGTTCATCACAGAACATGACACAGACCCTGACAAACTGGATATGAGAGGCATTGCATCTTCACACCATCCCAGTTCCTTCTTATTGTTCCCAAGAAAGTCAACCCCTTGCCCAACATAATTTCATACCTCCGTACTTCTCAAGTTCTATTATACATACTCTCAGTTTTATTCCATTTGTTCTGCCCCCCTTTATTCCTCTCTTATCTATCCAACACACTTGCACACTGTGATGGGAGCCAGGAACAAAAGTCATGTTCCCCATGCCTTACCATCAAACTGCATTCTTTACAAGCGAAAGATACAGTGCCATGACTTAAAAAAAAACCCAATTCAACCACAAAACAAAACCCCACATAACTGCCTTCTTCCATATATAGGTATGGAGGGAGCTTCATCCATTAAAGAGAAACCCACTGGAAAAACCTCAGGGGTTTTTAATAACCCTGAGGTTAGTTTAGAATACTTTCTAAACTTTGGTGTTCCTGCGTTTTCTAAGATAGTCTAAATTTACTTCTAGATCTTCACAATTCAGTAGGTTCTACAGAGAGCTGCTACACACTAACCCTTACTACAAAAGGAACTTTTCTATTTCGGTGAATATTGACAAGAAACTCATTAGAAGAGGAAGCCTAAATACACGAACAATTGGATGACTTTGGTACACCTCGTGTTTTACTTGTTCTACCAGGAATTGGATGACCTTGGACATTTACATGTCTTATTTTCACTTTAAAGTCACTTTATGGGCAGTATTTTTGAGTGCACTTTTTTTGAGATAAACATACGCATGCCTTTCTTATACTGCTGCCACAAACCTCAACACCAGTAAGATTCACTTGTGGAAAGATGGAAACTGCAACTACACTAGGAACCTTAAAATGACATGCAATGATTTTCTTTTTTTTTTTCTTTACACAACTGGGTGCAACAAACATCCTTGGCAGTAGAAGAGAATTTCACTTTCCCCAGTATATCAGGTCCCTCTCGTGACACCATGAACTGACAAAATGCGTGACAGAACCAGCCACTAAAAGTTCATAAAATTATTTTTAGAGCAAAGTGACAACCCACAAGAAAGACTGAACCAAAGGCTTTTAGAGAACTCAAGCTATTAGCCAATCTACTCTGTTCAGGTGTCCTTCCAGAACTACAGTATTTAGAAAAAATGTTTATAAGAGAGAAATTATTAAGACTAGTTCTATGTATCCCATTAAATTTCTCTTCCATCATTGCCTGCAAAAAGAATTTCCAACAAATTCAAATCAATCTTTCCTCCAATTTATCCTGAAGACAGTCTGGAGGACTAAGTCAGACAAATCAAAACAGCAGCTTTCTCACTGCACTTACAACTCTTTGCAGAGAGCAAAACTATTAGCAAATCATCCATAATAGCAAACAACAAAAAGCCTCATCAGAGGTGAGGAAACCAGCAAGACCAAAGTCTTTAACTTCCTATTAATGTTGTTAATTCCTCTGGCCTTATCCTCTCTCTTCAGAAGAGAGCACTGCACCCCCAGCAGTGCATGCTCTGCTCATCCCTGTAGCATCTTCTGCTGCAGCACCAGGCAAGCTACCAACAAGAGACAGACAAGACCCTCCTTCTATGCTTCATCTATTTAGATGGAGCTCAAGGCCCTGACAGGGCAAACAGATACTCTTTTGCTTGTCCCTGTTACTCCTGAAGATCCTCTGTGGTGCTGTCAAGAGCCATGCTCCAGAGAGGTACCAGACCTGAGGAAATGCAGATGCCTCGGTGTGGCATGCAGCTGCAGGAAAGCGAACACAGGCCTCTTGAATCTTGTTTAAAACACCAGACAGACTTGGGGAGGATGTGGGAAGACCACAAAGAGAGGGGCATTCAATACATGGATACAAAGATAGCAATGCTGTCAGCTGCACTTAAAGTTGTTGCTCTCCAGAGCTGTATAAGAAAGAATATGGGGCTCAGCTGAAGCCTTAAGTTAAACAAAGCAGAGGGGTTGGATTAGCATTCACAAACAGCCTGGTGCTTCAAACAACATAAAAATACACTCTGGGAATGACAGCTCATGGCAGCAAGATCTAAAGTCTGTTTATGTCACTGTCATAGGTGCTGTGATCCATCAGATTTCATACATCCAGAAGGTAGTACACAAGTCTCCACTAAACTTAGTTAATAAATCATCCAGGAATTTCACAAACAAGGCACAAAGAAGCACAGCGACCTTAGTGACACCATGGATCACCTACAAAACCACCTGTAAGTATGAAAACGGTGATCAAAGATGCTTCCTTCAAAATGGGCATCACAGACCTCAGGCATTTTTACAGCACCACAAATACACATAACAGGTATCAAGACATTCATATGACTGTGTCCTTCTTGAGGAGGATAATGAGCCAACTCAGTCACACTGACATTTGAACCCCTGTGCCCCAGAATTATAAAGAAAAAGATTCCCAAGATAATTCAAACTATCAAAGCAAGGAACACCTGAGCCAGTTAGGTATTAGCTGAACTAGTGTCGTCAGTCCTGTTTTAAACTTAATGGGGTCATTGTTTAACTACAGACTGAAAAAAAACCCTAGTTATAATACAAATAGCTACAGCACACCCAGAAACATCCTGTTTCCTATTCTGATAATCTGACCAAATCATGGAAACAAAGTTGAGAAGGGAATACTGTCTGTGACTAAGGAAAAAAGCTTCAAGGCTTGATTCCTTTATCAGAAGATGCAGAGACATCCCTGCCAAGGGGATGCAGCAGAAAGCAGCTGGTGCACAGGTTCAGTTTTGTCTGGTAATTCAGGTATAAATCCTTCCACCTTGCAGGTATGAATGCAAAAGGTGTCTCTTTCTGTGCCACTATTGACTTGCAATCTGCTGATCTGTAGGTCTTGCCTAAAAGGCCCAGCTGAAGAGCCCTGCTAGAAGAGACCAGTTCCACCCAGAAAAGTAAGGTTCTTGTTTTCGGAAAGACCAGGAGGAGAGAGACAGGGAAGGAGAAGGATGCTGTCCAGACCGGTTATGCTGTCTTCATACTTCAAGGATCCAACTAGATAAAGCCCTAAGCAACCTCGTCTGACCTTGCAGCTCAGACTGCCTTGTGGAGGTTGATTGGAAAAATCTGGACGTTGTTTCCAATGTGAATTATTCCATAAAGTACACATTTAGAAATAATTCTAAGCTTGTGGGTATTTTGTATATATTCTAATATACTTCCTTCAGTAATGAACTGACAAAAGTGCTTGCAATAACATGGTAATATCATCACTCTTTATCTGTGTTAAGTCATCAGTCTGACAGGATGACACAAATTCCATTTGCCATAATAATGATTCCCTACCTTGAGATAACCTGTTTTAAATTCTGTTACACAACAATAGTTCTAGACTCAATTCTAATTACCAAGCCAATGTTAGTTGTAATTACCACTATAATGGATCAAGAAAGCCAGGACATGAAAGCAAGTCCAGAAATAACAGCAAGTCTTGGCCTGCTCATCTTTTAAGTGACCTCTTCAAAATTTCATTAAGTATGTTGAATCGTCCTCAATGTAATGCCACAGAAGGACAGAATTTGTTTTGAGGGTTTTTTTTTTTTAAGTCAAGTTAAGACAGTCATAAATCCACGAACTAAGCAACTAAATGAACCTTAATTTGAAAGATCAGAAGGCCTCAGGTAAAAGACAGACCTACAAATATCCATGCAGGAAGGACTTCTAAAATAATGTGTTCTTCACTCAAGGAAAACCCCAAAATAAACCTTTTGCACAACATTAAAATAATTTTGGCACAATATGCAGTATCACATCAGATTGCCCACTGTCAGGGCACACAGACTGCAGCACAATAGAGAGCTGAGAATGTTGTAGGGGGATTTATTAAAGGGTTTTGAAAGACGTAACATTCAGCAAATCTCTTTTTCAGTCATCTATCTTCATTCAGCATAATAGTTTGGGGATATTACCACTCTCTATGTATTCCAGTCCCTACCAGTGCTATGAGAGAGCTGGAGAGGGATTTCTTACAAGGTTTTATAGCAGTAGGACAAAAGGGGAATGGCTTCAAACTGAATGAGGGCACCTTTAGAATAGATATTGGGGAAAAAATCTTTACTGTGAGGGTAAGACACTGGAACAAGTTGCCTAGAAAAGTTGTGGGTGTCTCACCTCTGGAAGTGCTCAAGGCCAGGCTGGACGGAGCTTTGAGAAATCTGGTGTAGTGAAAGGTTTCCCTGCCCATGACAGGGGTTTGGAACTGGATGATCTTTAATTTTCCTTCCAACACAAACCATTCAATGGTTCTAAGATTTAAAGGCAACAAACTCTTAAGCATGTGACTTTTGGATGAATTTTCACCCAAGCAGAAGTTAAGATCAGCAGACAAGTATCTACTGCACTTATTAGTGTGCTGTGCAATAAAGAGGACCTGCTGTAACCAGTTAAGCTTTATTCATGCTACACAGCAAATACACAAGACTAATTCCTCACACCATTCTGGGATACATCTCACTTGTTCCACATGTAAACCAAGCAAATCTGGCTACCCAGCAGAAGCTGATAAAGTGCATTTAACATGCAGGACACAAAGAAAAGACAATACTTTTGTAAGATACCAAAATTACATGCTCCATAAAAGTGCTGGCCTAATTTAAGGGATTAAGTGTTTTGAGGAAGGATTCAAGTGGGGAAGATGATGCCGCTCAGTGCGCAGGGCGAGAGAAAGTTCCCAGTTTCAGAGGTCGTATGGAAGAAGAGAGGAATTTACCGACAGGAACACGCGTTTTCAATTAATTACTAGCATTTAAATATTTGCAAGTTAAAAATACTTAATAGATAAGCAGTTCTTACAAAACATGGAACTTAGCTCATGAGACACAAAGTCTGTATGCAAGTCTGGCAGAAAGTGGTCACTATCGATGCATAATAATATGGAGTTTTTCAATTTTCAAGTGATTACACTATGCTCTTCTGGAAAACATGTATGCTGAAAAGTTAACATTAATAGTTAATTTTTATTTTAGTACCATGTTCTCCAAGAAAAGAGTTCCCCTAGGCAACTAGAAGTCAAGGAACTGTAAGAATAGAATCATCTGGGGTTACCTTGTCAGATCTTTGTCCTGCATCATCTTAAACAAAAATTCAACCACTTACAGGTCAAATGAAAGCTAACATAAAACAACTCTCATCCCTTAAAAACAGTCAAAGGAAAGTAAAGCACACCCCTGTCATATCTTGCACGTGCTTTCTTCATAAATTCTGAAGACAAAAATTAGCTGCTCACCACAAGGCCAGCTTCAACTTGCCTTCCTCATTATCCTCTATCAAGTAGCTTTACACACCAGAAGTGGATAGTTGATAGGAAAGACATAGCACAGGGACTTGGAACATAAACTGAATCGTGACTGCATCTTCACAGCCTACAGATAAGCAAAAATCTTATCTTCCAACCAAAACAATACGTGAAGTTTTTCTATGCAGTTAATTATCACCAAATAGAAGCAATTTTAAAATTAGATATATTAGTATATAAGGGGGGGGGGAAGCCATAGTTATTCATCTTCTGAGATTTCCCAGTAGAAGCCTAATACACTCCTAAGTAAGAGTAAATACTACCATAAAGATATTTTGGCAGTAATCCTAAACCTCCAGAACCTCTTGGTATTTGGCATATTTTGAAGTGGGGTAAAATAAATTTCATGGTCTTTTGATTATCCACACACTCCATTAGATTCTAGATATTTAGTAAATACCACAAAAATGATGATATATCAACATTTGGCTTTTTTTCCCCTTCCCTCATGATGAAAAAGGCCACAAAATTAACAGGCCTTTATAAAGAATACCCATACAACAAATGACCTCCTATAGTGAATAGTTTTTCTATTCTCTCTTGGAAACCTCTCAGCTTGCCTGCAGTTTTTTTCTAGCAGTTTTTTCCCTGGAAAACAGCATATTCCAAGTAAAGCAAAGCAAAGACTGCAACAGGTAGAGAAATCACTGGGGATTTACCCTCCTGCATACACTGAATTCCCAGAAGAAAGTTTTCTAGTGAAGGTGACCATCCAGCAAAATCCCCACAGTGTGACTCTCCAGCTAGGATAGGGGAAGGGGAAATCTGTAGAGACAACCTCAGATTCCCAAAGTACCTGCATCTTCTGTACCAGCATAACCATTCTGGTTAGATTTAAAAACTTTTTATTATAGTATGGTTACAACCCTAAAACCCTCTCATGAGCATCATTTACTAATATGAACGTGTCTCATAACATTTATCCAACTTTCCATGTACACTGCAATCAATCACTGGTGTAATAAAAACAGGACAACTTTTACCACTCGCATAAATCTCAACTCTGTTTTCACAGCTTTATGCAGACCATGTAGTCTCTTCTGACACTGCAGCCTGGGACTTGGGCTATATAAAGCAAATTCTTCAAAACCTGAAAACACTTGGCTAACCCTTGCTGAACTCTGAGCTACAGACACTAGAGTGGGACTGACACCCACAGGAGCCTGACAAGAGCCAGGTCACATGTGCTGCCACAGCCAGACCTGCTGCTTCACAGAATCAATTAGGTCAGAAAAGACCTCCAAGATCATCAAGTCCAACCTATGACAAAACACTACCATGTTCAACTAGACCCCTGCACTAGGTGCCACATCTAGTTTTCCCTTAAACACCTTCAGGGATGGTGACTCCACCACCTCCCTGGACAGCCCATTCTAATGCCTGATCACTTTTGCTGTGAATAAATTCTTCCTGATGTCCAACCTGAACCTCCCCTGGCACAGCTTGAGGCCAATTTCTTTCGTCCCTTCACTTGTGGCCAGGTAGAAGAGGCCAACCCCATTTGGCTACAGCCTCCTTTCACAGGCAGTTGTAGAAAGTGATGAGGTCCCCGCTTTTCCCCAGGATAAACACCCCCAGCCCCCTCAGCCACTCATCATAAGACCCGTGCTCTAGACCCTTGCCCAGCTCCACTGCCCTCCTCTGGACTCGCTCCAGCACCTCAATGTCTTTCTCGTAGTGAGGGGTCACAGACAGAGCCCCGGTCCCACCCTCCAGCCCTGGCAAAGCAGCAGGACCCTGCGATGGGGCCGATTCCTGCGAAATTGGAGGCTGCCCTCCCTCCTGTGCGAGCAGGATGTCCTGTCACACTCCATCCGCACTCACTCGTGAGCATTTTAATACCGAACCGATACATAAACGAGTTTTAATAAGGCTTCAATCCACTTTGCTAACTGCCCTCCCCGTGGCCCCCGCCGGCCGAGGTTCCCGGGCCTGGGGTGCCCTCTGCCGGGCTGCTCCAGCACGGATCCCGGCTGCTCCCGCCGCTCCGACACCCACCCCTCCTCCGGCCGGCGTTTCCCGGCTGCCAGGCGAGCGCTGCCCCTTCCCCCCCGGCTGAGCTCCTCATGGGGGGCCACAATCCGGCCCCTCCGCTCTGCCCGCCCCGGCTGGGGCTTCTCCGCCGCATTCCGGGGAGCGCTGCCGGCGCGGGGCTCCCTAATGCGGCACCAGCCCCCAAGACCAGAGAGGGTAAATCACAGAGCCACTCAGGTTGGGAAAGACCTCTGAGATGATCGAGTCCAACCTTTGAACAAACACCACCATGTCAACTTGACCACAGCACTAAGCGCCACGTCCAGTCTTTGCTTGAACACCTCCAGGGACAGTGACCCTGGGCAGCCCATTTCAAATGTTCCTTTGGCCTGGGGTACTGTCACATCTCAAGTCTTTTTACACAGGTCATTTCACTGTAAGATACTAAATAAAGATCTGTAGTTGACACAGAATGCCTTCTTTTGAAATAAAGTTACATTTTCTGCAGTAAAGAGAAGTAGCTACCACATTTTAGCCAGTAAGATTCAGTTCTTACTGCTTTCCCTTTCTGGAGCTTTGCAATCCTCATTACTCAAAGGGAGTCCCGCATGTAGTCCTCTACCTCATCATGCTCTATTCCCAATACCTGGAATTTTAGATAGTCACAGTTTCAAAGTACTAAAGAGGAATAGGATATGGTCTCACACCCACCAAACAACAGGAAATTTAGGCACCAATTGTCACTGGCAGCCAGGGATTGTAGAGTCCAGATCACATCTCTGATGAGAAACCCACCAACTTGATGATTTTTTGCACACATGTTGAAATATAGGAAATTCAATTTTAATATAAGAACAAGTTGCTTTATTGCAAGGATGACCAAGCACTGGCAAATGTTGCCCAGAGAAGTTGTAGAGTGTTGGGGAGGATGAAATAGGGAAACCTTATAAATATGACTGCTTGGCAAAAGATTCTGAAAATATGAAACCTGTAAGCGAAATAGAAATGAAAGCTTTGAGATATAAGATACCAAGCTGTTAGTTACTGTACAACCAAAAAACAATGGGCTAGCCAGCTGAAGGAGAATCCCTCTTGATTGAACAATGTCTTCAGCAAAGAAGAGGATGCTT
This sequence comes from Lanius collurio, assembly GCA_020086605.1. Lineage (NCBI taxonomy): Eukaryota > Metazoa > Chordata > Aves > Passeriformes > Laniidae > Lanius > Lanius collurio. Next base: position 24,905,697 of record JACBWW010000003.1, on the reverse strand, counting down.
CAGCAAGCAGAGAAGTCCAAGGGTCAGAGAAACCCTGCCAGTGTGGCAGGGAAGAAAAAAGTAGTTTTAGAAAGTAGTTTTTAGGAGTTAAAATGTAACACAGTGTGGTAATGTAGTAGTTTTGATAGGTCGTATGTAAATTCTATAAGGATTTCTGTCTTCTATTGATTGGATGTTGTACTATTACCATATTCAGTATAAGAAGAGATATAATATCAGGTAACCAGACTTACAGGTCACTTACGCTCTCTCTCTCTTACACACTTACACCCTTACGCTTACTCTCACTCTTACACTTTTACTCTCCCTTACTCTCTCTCACTCTCTTAGACTCTTAAGTCTCTTAGGCTCTCACTCTCATAGTCTCTCTCTCGCTCTCTCTGAGGCATGCTCTAAGCTGTGGCTGGCAGCTTAAGCAGAGTTCCTGCACCCACGACCCTTGCAAATAAACTGCACATTTCAGGAGCTGCCTTGAACTGTAGAAATCACCCGAGCCAACTGTGTCCCGCGGCACCTTTTTATTTTCTACAGTAGAGTCTCTGCTCTTTGAGATATTCAAAACTGAACCAGACACAGCCTTGAACAGCCAGCTTCAGCTGCCCTGCTGTGAGCAAAGGGGCTTGACTAGGCATTCTCCAGAGGTGCCTTCCCACCTCAGTCATCCTAGGATGCAGTGACCACACTACCAAGCTCTGTGTAAGGGGCTTTTGAGGTTTGGCAGTAAAAGAAAATGCCTTGAAGTTCTTGTGTACAGAATTCCTTTTGAAAAGAAAAGGTAAGCAAAATCCTCAAATTCCCCCAATTCAAATGCAAACAAATACGAATACACTCCATAATTATAGCAGCAATTTTTTTTCTTAAACTTGGAACAGTCTCTCACCTGACAAAGCTCATCATTCTCCTCTTTGACAGGCAGAGAATTACTATTTGTGCAAGAGTCCGAGTCTGATATCTCTAGTGAGGTGTCCTCTTTTTCTGACCCATCACACTCATCGGTGGAATCAGTATCCTTCTCCCAGTCGATGAGCTCCAATTCATCTAAAATAGAATATTGGAAAAAGAGTTTTTCTTAATCACCATCTATTATAAGCATGAAGTGAGAGTAATACCACAGCTATCCCAAACTTGGGGGAAGAACTGCAACGTTATTTTTTACTTATGTTCAACTGATCTTTAAGTATTTTGTGTCTCATAAAAGCTAAATCCTATTAGGAGAAAATGTCCTCCGAAGAAAGATAAAAATTACATACATACAAAAAAGATTTCTAAGTACTGTCTGCAAAGAGGTAGTACATTTAACTGCATAGGCAGGTAGTGTGCTCTTTTTAGTTATTATCAATTTTCCCATGGTTTAGTTAGAGGGCTTTTTTGCCCAGTTGCATTGGATTTTCCAAGCATACTTGTTCAGAATTAACTGTTCTAAGCAAATGCCTTAAACACTAACATCTGCTATCAGTAGTAACCCTCACAGAGGAATCAAAAAGCTAGTTGAAATGATGACCTCCTAGAACACGATGCCTGAATATACAGGTCTGCAAATCAAATCCTTAAGCACATCAAAGAGAAAATTGTTGAGGACAAATTAATAGAAATGGGCATAAGAAAAGATGGAACTGAAAAACCAACAAATAAAAAAAGCTCCAAACAAACTCACAATTCAACAGCAATAAACAAAGAGATGCAGACAGAAATGCAGAACTTTTCTTCCACCATTGCCATGACCACGTGATATTTAATGCAATTCCAAAATCCCATTTGTAACTCCAAGGATCTACTGAAGACCATGGAAACCTGAGCTGCAGTAGCACCCTCACCATCCTTTAGGTACAAGGTACTGAGAGAGATCATTTCAATGTGTTTACTACAAATGAGCATGTTCGAAGAAGGGATGAAAGCTCTCTGAGAGGTTGGTTTTTTTGCTTCATAAATGTCATATTTCTAACACTGGAATAGTCACGTACAGGGGAGAGGCAGCAGGAGGCACCTGCACAATGCTCCAGGCATCTGTACATACCCATGGAACTGTGGCAGCACCTTCTGCACTTGGCAGTGCTACTATAATCTAAATCACTAGTTTCTACATCAAACTTCCAAACTCTGAAGTCACCTAGACAAATCAGCACACAGCTGTAGTGTTGCCTCCTTTTACACACATGAATGCGTTTCTGTTTCTGACTATGAGGAAGCTACATCAGGAATTTTAAACACAGACATCAGCAACCAGGCAGCACAAAGAGGTTTCTCTCGAAGCTGTGTGACAAGTTGCATGCACCTTGTGACAACGGTATAAATTCCTTGAAAAAATAAAAGGCAATCCGTTTTATCCTGTCACATTGAAGTACTAATGCTGTGCCTCTTAAAGTGAACTTCACATGAAAGGGAACATCTCTCTTAAAAATACCTTTTCACCTACTGTCACCACACCTACAACTGTACCTATATAGGCACACACACAGTACATGTACAATGCTCAAATTAGCGTATATGATGGTTATTCAAAAAACATGGAAATGACAATCCTTCTACTCCCCGTGGCTTTCAAGATATTTTTGGGTTTAGAAGAAAAACCATGACAATTATCGGATTTTCTCAGTCACCTTCAAGCAGATACATAGCACATCAGGGTTTCTTCAGCTACATACAGAAACTAAATTTTGCTGTCTTACAAGATTAAAGGAAGTCTTTGTATTGTCTCTTAAAAAAAAAAAAAAGAGATTAAAATCTGCAGGATATACTTGCAGGGGACAAGTGAATGATATTGATGGTAGGTTAGAAAAATTCCTGGTCAGTAACAGATTGCAGTTTAGAAAATGAACAGTCCTTCCTTTTGAAAAAGGAGAAAATGAGTAGGAATTACAAAAGATAACCATCAGATATGTCAGTGACAGTGTTATATAGATGGTAAAAATATGGATGAAAGGAGGAAGATTTTGCAGTTTTGTTTTAAACCTAAGGAGCATATTTAACGACATCACACATGAAACAAAAAATCATCAGTCAATCCATTTGCTCAGCTCACACCAGTGTTAGAATGCTTTGCCAGGCATCCAGGATCCAGTCTAACCATAATATTTCAGACCTAGCTGAAGTATTACAAAGTTAGCCTAACTTACTTTTTTACATCGGAAAGACTTCCTAACAAGTTCTAATGCAACTGATATATTCTCCCAATTAACACATATATAATAGAGCACACAAGCAAAGCTTTTTCTGTCTTCAGCTGCACTTTTAAATCAATTTCTCTCACCAGTGTCATTTCCTGCTCCATGAATTAGAAAGGAAATTCAAAGAACTAAACTCATGGCTGTTCACACAGTGCAGCTAACAGAGGAAGCAAGGATCACTGTGTTTCAAAATGAAAATGCATGCCACAGAAGATGATGCTATCTGCAGCTGCAAAGTCTGCCATATCTAGTCAGTAGATGCAGATAACTGTGCTCCTTTAATCCAAGGTTTAAAATTTCTGTATATATTTTTTTCTAAGAGCTTACTCTATACCCAGATGAAATTTATGAAAAAAACCCAAACCTCCAACTAATTTAACCAAAATAGGAATGGATCATGTAATTTTGTCAGAATGACCTCAAGAATATTTTCATTACACTACCTGAAATTGACAGAAGGTTTCTTGTTAAATCATGCATTTCAGCTTACCTTCACTACTTCTGTCCTCTAACAACAAATCATGTATGCTAGGTGATTCCTCTGTTTTGGAAGTGTCACTTTTTTTGCTGTGCAACCTTGGAATCAATGTTTTATTTTCATCATCTGAAAAATCACTGCCACTAGAGGTCCATACTATGTCCTCAGCTTCCTTAGAGCTTTCAGCAGCAGCAGCTCCTACGAAAAAGTATTGCAAAGTGTTATATTATTACAGAAATGCAATTTTGTTGAATTTAAAAGTATTACAAATTAAACTGCACTACTTTTTAAAAGGCAAAATTACCAAGTCTGTTACTATGCATCAGAGGCTAGTACTGAAGCATTAACTCATATGAATTTCTTACACATACATGCATTATTTTCAGTTTAGTTTTCCACAACAAATGCTAACACTTCATTTCATACAATGAGGCTACCACTGTGTCCTTCAGTCGAGTGAGGACAAGTCATGACTGTCTGATATTTAGTCCCCCTACGCACAGTCCTAACACTCCTCCACTCCCCAATGCATCCCCTTGTGAAATGCTAAGTGGTTTAAAGAAAGACTGTCCTTAGAATTCTGGATTTGGGAGCTCTCTGACTTTATGCAATGAATAACAAAGGAACAAAAGTATTCTATCAGTAGAGATTACTCTCCAATTTTCTCGTGAGAGAAAAAAAACCCAAACCTTCTCAGGTGTTGCAAAGAAAAGCTGTTGTGCTTCTGAAGTAAGGCATTTTAATTCAAAATACCTTTCTGCATCATTTTTAATAACAAAAGCAAGGGGGAAAGGAGTCATACTTAGCATGGAGCATACAGAATGAGGAATTGTAGGAAGGCAGAACTTCCCACTTCATACCACTACTAAAACCCCATAAGTAAAAGGGAATTTAAACAATTACTGGAGATTTGGAATTAGGTTGATGGGCCCAGAAAAAGAGAAACAACCACATCTGCAACACAGGAAGGTTCTTCTTAGAAATTTAGAAAAGCTAGAACTCCAAAAGGTAGAAAGAAGTGCCCAGTAGGTCACCTGCTTACACCCAACAGAAGCAGCACAGCTTCTGGAGCAAGCCAAAATACAGACTGAAGAATACCACCCCCTCTTTCTTTCCTTTCCTCTGGGCTCAAAAAAAAAAGAGGAAAGAACTACAAAGAGTCAGTAAGTCATCCTCCTCTTTATTCTGCCTAGAGTTTTTTTTTTTTTAATGACAATATTAAGCAACTCTGAGGCACACAGAAGCCTGTAAAAGCAGGAGGTTGACAAAATTCTGGTTTTCTATCTATTGCTCATATTTACAGAATGTGTTCTCTCATGTCTGCTTTTCTGTCTAGAAGAAGACAGAATAATTTCACCCTCAATCTATATAGCTAAGGGCTATTTTTCATTCCCTCCTGATAAAAATGTGAAGGATTTAAATATCCCATCCTGGTTATAATACACACCATATAGAGCATTAGTGATGCTTCTTTCACTCATTCAAAAGCAATAGCTGAGTGCCTGCAGCCTTGAAGAATAAATTTCTGGCACTCCAGGTGAATAGAAGAGCCCAACCACAATAGCAAGAGACTGTCTTATCAAAATTAGCTTCTAATTAGAGTAAAAGAAGAAAGCAACCATTATTTTGAGCTAACTTCTACCCTAGTATAGGACAAAACAAAATAACAATGTTCTGACAATGTTAACATGAAATAATCAAAACATACTAGAGGCACTTTCAGCAGATGTTAATAGTGGTCCAAGACGCTTCTTAATCCTGGATTTCTTATTAGAAGGCTTCTGAGACTATTAAAAAGAGACAGAGATTTAATCACTGAGACATTAAAAATAATTTTAACATATATCAATATATTCAAAGCTGTCATTATTCACCCACCAAAGCTCAGCAGAACAATTTCAAATTAATTTTAAAATCTTTTACAAGACTGTAATATAATGAGGTATTAAAGCATGACAACAGTAACATAAAATCTGAATTCTCATAGACTTGGAAAATACAAACTGTCTGTGACTATGACAAATCACATGTGACTCTCTCTTGAGAAGAAGAGCCAGTATTTTCAGCACTAAAATGTCAAAAGTGGGCAGTAACAACATGCTTGATAAAGGACGTACCCTATTGAAAGGTTACAGAAAGGAGTACTTGGTCACCCCGTCTCTGATTTTAGTATATACCACAAGATATGCAACACTGGAGTTGCTCAGTACCAGAAGAAGAAAGAGAAAAGCAAACCTGGGTCAGCAGAAAACACTACTCATTCAGAGCTGGCTGAACATCTCTGTTCATAATTGAGCAAGACTTTCTATGCTTAATTCACTATTGCAAACGCTATTTAGGTCTAGCAAAAAATCTTCAGATGCAAACTACAGTATTTTTGTTCTGTATTTTTTTTAGAAAATTGAGCTTTCCATACCAAATGTCAAATTTCTTTTGCATCCTTTAGTATTATTGAATTTTTTTAAGTGATAAGTGCAATCTAGAAGACAACATATGTTCAGCAAGTTACACTAACAAGTTAAGACAATGTCCTTATGTAACCGTGCTTTCCATTTGTTGTCCATTTTGACAGTTGCAACAATATGCTGTTAGTTTGGCAACAATACCAAAAAAAAGGCAACACCTTATTATTCAGTCAAGCATGGAAATCCACTGTCAGTTTGCATCTCTTTGTTACACCACTGAGGCAGCATCTTACCTCCAGCACTGAAGTGCTCTGAAAACCATCCCCACACCTAAGCCACGCATTGGAAATCGAAGCAGCAGACACTGATGTCCTGACATTTGATTTTTTCAGATGTAGGGGTGTCTTGTCTGGGAATGGTGTGCATTCTGCTCTCCAAAGTCTCTTCCGCTAGAGAAAGGAAAAACAAACCCATCAAAAACACTGTGTAGAGATAATCAATTTCAAGTTAAATTTATTTAATCTAGATTGTCCCTAGTATTTTCTGAATGTTTACAAACAAATTCCAATTTTTAATGAGCTCGGGAAAAAAAAATCTGAAACATTTCCAAGCATCTTTTATGCAGCACTAAATAATAACACCACCACCAACCTCAGGGGTAAATTAAATTTTTGATAAGTACACTTTGTTGGTCTAAGTTACATCTCGTAGTAACTCACAGCTGCTCAGTGAAGCTGAAAATATTATGGTACACAGGAACAGCTCAGTAAAATACATTTCAACTAAATAATGCCTTCAAAGTCGCATTTAATCTGATTTCCTTTAGTTCATGCAGGAGGTCAAACTAGGTATCACTATACAGTTCACCATCAAAAAATAACCAACCAAAAAAAACACCCCAGTCTGTTTCAGATGTAAGAATTACATTTATTTTTATAACCATTCCCCCACCAAAAATGTTGCTTTCCCCTTACATAGGATGCCAGAACTCCTTTGGATTATTAGATAAGTCACAAAATAGGATGCTGATTAGTACCCAGTGCCAATTTCATGCAAGAGATTGTAACATCTGAAAATAGCTGAAGATGAGAGAATCGCCTGTTATCACATCCAAAGCTATCTCTCAGATTCAACACCAGTTTACACACAGAAATTGAACTTGAGTATGATAAACATCTTATCCTACTATGCTACTGAAACTTATCTTAGAAAATGCTGACTATATCATCTGTCTGAATATCTCTGCCTTCTTCTGATATACTTTCTCTCAAGCAACTACAGTTCCTACCTATAAATAATTATTACTCCAAAGTTAAGTTAATCAGCACACACATTTTCTGCCAGGCTGGTCAGTCAGGACTGTAACGTATGTGCCAAACATATGTGCAACAAAAATACTAAAAAGTAGAATCATAGAATATCCTGACTTGGGAGGGATGCAGAAGCATCATAGAAGCCCAACTCTTGGCCCTGTACAGTCCCAAGAATCACACCATGTGCCTGAGAGCACAAGCATTTGGCACATTTTGTCCATTTTGTAAATGGCAATGTATATTTGCTTTCTATAGGTTTTTTTCAGTGCTCTTGAGAATGAAACAAGCAGCTCCCAGTACAGTGAGCAGCATCTTACTTCACCCCTCCAGTCACACAGTCCTGCTTTGCATGCTAAGAAGACAGAGCAAAACAAACTCCCTTTGCATTTCCACAGATGGTAACTGACCCTGCTAAGAGCCTCTTCCAAAACTGCTGGGGGTACTTACACCTCAAAGCAACTACTCATCATCACCAAACTGTCCCCATAACTGCTCCCACAGATACATGAAAAGCACAGCCTTGAATCCGATGTGGTATTAAATCTGGAATCAAGAGCACTTCAGAAAGGACAAGATGTCAAGTAAGGAGACTACAACAGTTTAACAAAAAAGGTTAACATTTCAACACAAAGAGAATTTAAACACTGCTTCCCTCCCAGTGAAGATGCTCGATTTCCAGAGTGCTCATACAGGAACCTCTACATTGGGCTATCCTCATGCCAAGTGCTTCTGATGGTTTTTAACCTTAGTGCTGGGAGTCTTCCTTATATGACTGGTTTTGCAGCCTCTAAAAGATTTTGTGAAATACATTTTGCAGACAAAGACTTAGAGTATCAAACACAGTTAATCTGAGCTAATTTCTTGAATGAGATACTGCAGTTTTGAGGAATACATGTCTGTGCCAACAGCAGCACCACAGCTTGCAAGCAGGTTTACAGCACACCACTTTTGATGGGCAGTTAAAAGCAGAAATGATTGCAAATAAGTGCAAAAGAAATGCACCTAATTGCATGCACAAAGAGTTGTGTGAAATAGGCTTTTTAATGTATTTCTGTTGTTAGGAAGCTTGATAAACATAGAACTAGGGAGTTACTCTCTATTAAATCTCTCATCATGTTATTCTTAAAATCATGACATTTCCTGACAGATTGCAAACCTCAATTTCTCTGTGCAATACCAACAGAGCAAAGAAAGAGTGTTACATAAGAGGCAGGGGCTCAACAGCAGAACCTGGCAGCTGAGATATGGCCACTGCTGCATTGCCAAGATTTGGGAAGAGAACACCATATAAAAATCAGCAGAATAAAGGCTACGTGTTAGCTCCCTCTCTCTAAGTAAAAAGGGTTGGGGTGCAAGCAGAAAGAATATGCTTACAGGCCACAAGGTTAAAAAAGCAGACTGAGTAGAACTAATAGCTGGGTTTATGCTTGGATGGTTATATTTCTATTTAGAATGCAATTTGAAGTTGTACTGGAAGTAACTTTTAAACAACTGAAATTCAGAGTACTGTACGGACAGAAAGTACTATGACAGGCAGAAAGACTTTTCATAATTAACGACTTAACAGCAGGAGAGTTTCATTTAATCCTGTACTTCCTTATCCCTGCTCAGGTTTTCGGAGCAGCACTACAGAGCTGCCTCAGGGCAGGTGGTTTCATGACAAACCAGAAACAACTGGAGTCCCCTCTTCCTCTTCTTTTTGAGCACGTGGCACTCGACAGACTCTGTGCAGACACAGCAATGATGAACCAAATTGTCAGAAAACTTCTTTGGGAAGAAGCACTTGTTACCTACAGCTGGCACAGCAGCAGCAGAAAGGATACAAGGGTCAGCAGGACCACTGCAGCAGCTGCTTGACACAATGTCCACTTAATTACAACCTGAAGAACCATCAGTACTGCTGACAGTTCGGGTTAATTAGCTTTGTTTCACCATGCATCCTGCTCCCCAGATTCAAGAACAGCTGACAGCTTCTGCTATAACCACACAGAAATTTATAGCCACTACAACCACTGAGAAAACCTGAAAACAGACCCCAAAGTCCCAAACCAAGAAAGTAAAGAAATAAGTCCTTTACACGAGATATTCCCCAGGTACTGCAAATTTCTGGCAGACAGCACTTGGAAGGAAGCAAAAGAGAAGGACTTATGATTGTTGATATTGACAGCAGTGTCTTTGAGTTGTGTGCTTTCAATACAAATATCTTGCCATCATTTCCTACATCCTAGATCACCTCAAAAAACAGAAAAAAAAAAAAAAGAAAAAAAAAAGGAAACCTTAAACACAAATACCCCATCTCAAACTCCTTGTCAATTTATATCTCTTCATGTAAATATCGGATGTGAATTCAAGAAACTGGACCTACAGCTTCAATCCACAGTTACTGAGACAGTCTGAGAGCAGGTGCAAGGGAGCTGAGAGCAGCCTGCAGGGACTCTGTTTGGCTCTTTGCCTTCAGACATAGTGGCCCAGTGCCAGTGTTGGGGACAGCACTGTCACCCTTCCCCTGCAATGCCACCTTGCCATAGAGTGTAGTGTCCAAGGACTTCTGCCACAGGAACACATCTGCTGGCACGCAGAAATGGCAAGTTTTAAAGGCTTTTTGCTTCTGCTCCTGCCTGCTTCAAGGCAGCAGAGAAACTAACATTTTAAGAAACTTACTTCTCAGGAATAAATATTTATAATGAAGCTAATCTGAAGGCTGAGCTGTTCCCACAGAAATGCAGCAACAACTGTGAGTCCTTTTAATCTTGAGTCACAAGGTTAACCATCTTTTAATCTGAAATAAAAATGGGGCACAAAAAAAAACTAACTTGTGTAATTTATTAAAGGAATTCATGAAGTGTCTAGAAACAAGGTACTGAAATTTAAAAAAAAAAATCACCAAATCAGGCTCAAAAGAGCTAGACCATGTAGACCTGGCACACATCATAAAATCAACATTTATTACAAAACAGAGTGAGACAAAGAACCTTGTAAATTGCGTAGGGTGTCAGAAACCAAAATATGACCTCTGAAATTTAGAGTTAGAAAGGGGAAGGCTGAGATGGCTACCTCGTATAGAAATTGCCTTGACCTCTGTTCACAAAAGTATTGCATTTTGTCTCTGTAGCAGTTCCTTCTAAATGAGTGAAAAAAAAAATTGAGTTACTCCTGTTGGCATTAGTGGAATTAGGATCAAGTCCTCCTCATACAAGGCACAGCCAGCAACCCTTACCCCATTACTCCTTTAGTTATTTCCAGTGAGATAAAGGTAAGTCAGCCTAGCAGGGTGCAGGTGTGAGGAAAAGGGAGGCACACTGAAAAAACAGTGAATATGCATAGTGATTACACAACTCACTACTGCAAATATGGGCCCAGGGTGTTGGATTTGATTTTTAAGTAGGTGTTCTTATCTAGAACATCTCCACTCAACCAATCTGTGTGGTTACTCGTGGCCAGGACTTGTCACTCAGAAACACTCTATATGAAGTCACTGGCACCAAATCTTCAAAGGCTACTCCCTACAAGCCCTTTACACTCCAGACAATCCCACTTTCTCAGGGCTGTTCCAAAAACCACGGGAAGAACCCCCAGTAAGACATGACTCAATATAGTATTTACCCCATATGCAAGTGGCATCTCTTTGACACATCACTTTCTCTAACACAAAAAAAGCAACATAAGCTGAAGGACAAAACTAGTAATTAAATGTTTCACTACATGAACTACTCCAGCTACTGGCTTGCAAATCCAAAAGTTAGTGACATCACTTAAATAGCACTCAAAAGTATTCAAATACAACTGTTGTATTCTTCCAGAAGAGAGTGAAAAAGTATTGAAAATCACAGCTCTAGTTTCCAAAGACTTTTCGTGTTTAAAAAAAAAAATGTGAAGGGAACAATCACATAAAAGTAGACAAATATCAAACACTGACCAATAGCCACCCTCACCTTCCAACTTTGTTCTCATAGACTTCACATAAAAGTACTCATAAACTAAAACCACTTTAACTTGTCTTGGTTATCTAAAGTCCAGTTTTAAGACAGAACAAAACTGAATTTGACAACAGACATCCCATCCTCAGCAAAACTCAGTATTCATGATACTGAGCTTTTGAAAGTCTAATTACTGGTTTAAGTGCCTAGATAGAAAGTAAAGTTTTAATAAAACAAGAAAACGGCCTTGCACTGTAAACACTCAAGTGGTGATTTAGATAAAGTTTGCAGGCTTACACCTATAGTTGTATTCTTTTCCAGCCAAGATTATTTGTTTACTCCTATGAAAATCAGTATGCATATTTTCCAAAGATGATTTGAAAGAACATGCAGGGTCCCGAGAAAGGTCCTCATCAAGTTCTAGTCATTCATTAAAAAAAAAAATACCTATACTGTATGATCACAGTCAATGACAGCAATGACAACATGCCATATCACACCTCCTTCCACTCTCAGTATGCACATGGTAAAGAAATACTAAAACCAAATTAAAATCTCAAAATACTTCTCCCATTGATGTGTGAGACCAAAATTTTTAAAATACTCTTTCAAAACCTTTATTTGTGCTCATGATTTTTACTATACTAAATGAAAGACTATTCTCATTGACTTATACTGATGTATATTAGATTACCATTTGAATGTCAGGATTTTTTAGCCTATACATCGTTTTTTAAGCAAGAGTATAAATTATTATATGCTTACATTAAAAAAAAAAACCTCTTATAGAATAAGAATACTATTGAAGCATACTTTGCATTAACAACTAGTGCCAAGTAGTTAGAGAGAGATCTGCAATCTGTCAAAGCAGACATATTTTAGTAAAGCTTACACAAAATTAAGTTATCCAAAATGCTTAGGATACAGTAACAGTATCATATATTTTTGTTACATCTTATGGCATGGGTTTTTAATCAGTTTAATTAATAGGGAACACGTGCGGAAGACTGCTCTATTTTCCCTTGACCAGTAAAAGTTTTCATCCATAAAGCAACAAAGAATATTATCTTTTTCAGCAAAAGGAACTACTATTATCACAAGCTGTCATCACACTGCAACAAGACTTGGTTAAATCTTATTGAAGTGTACATTTTTGCACTAGTCAAGAACTTAAAACCTTTTAGAAGAAAACCTATACAGTGTCACTATTAAAAGGTAATTTATGTGACGTATAGTAGGCTAATCTTAAACTTGCTGTTGACATTTTCTCCCATTAAAATTTATTTTAAATGTGCTTATATTTAAAAAGCGGTTGAACATTCAGACCAATATAGACAAAATTCTTTAGAAACCACATCTGTCATTTGTCAACTCAATAGATCAAACAACACTTGCAGTCCCACTTTCAGCAGTACCTCAATATTAGGCTAAGCACGGCTAATAACAGGCAGCACATCCTAAATGCCACTCTGTAGGGAACATTCAAGGCACCAAGTAAATTACCAAAGGAAACGGACCGAAAACCAGCACGGGGCGCTTCTCCCTCCACTCCCAGACAGGGAGGCGAAGCTGCTCAAAACAGTATCAATCCTGCCAATTCCCACAATTCTCTTTTCCTCTCGAGTTTTACTCTCCCTGCACTTTTTCCCCGGCTGCCGTGCAACATGGCCGAGCTCCCCTCTCCCCTCGGTGCAGCCGTGCCACGACGGATTTCACCGGCGGTGTTGCGCAACCGCGCACACCAGGAACGCGGGGAGGGGCCCGTGTTACCACCCCACGTTCCAGCGTGGCGGGTCCCCAGCACAAGTATCGCCTCGGAGCCGGATATGAAAGGGCAGCGAGGGGACAGCGCGGCGGCGGCTGCTGCTGTTGCTGCTGCTTTGCCGCCACCACCACCACCCACCCCCGCGCCCCTCGCATCGGGGCCAGGAGGCGCGGCCGGCCGGCGGCCGGAGCGCACGGCAAGGCCGCCGCGAAGAGCCCAGGGAGCGCCACGGCTCGGCGCTGCGGAGCGGCTTTCCCCGGCCCGACCGAGAGCCTTCTCCTCCCATCCCGCCGCCGGTACCTTCCCGCCGGGCATCGCCCCCGGCGCGGCGCCGCGTCCTCGGTCACGTGGCGGGGGAGCACCGGGGGCGGGGCCGAGGGAAGCCCCGGCCAGTGCCCGCCCTTTTCAGCTTTGGCGCCGCCGGAGCCGCGGCTGCTGATTGGGCGGAGAGCGCGTGACGTCACGGGGCGGGGTTCCCGGGGGCGCGGGGGCGGGGCTGGGAGCCCCCAGGGCGCGGGAGCTGCTTTGCGCTGTGGGGTCTCCTTGGGGCTTGGGCTCTGGGGTCACTCCTCGGGAGCTGTCGGGGATTTCCCGGCGGGAAGCGCCACTGCTGCCTCCGCCTCCCTCCGCTTTCCCCGCCGAGCTGCCCCGAGGCCCCAGGAGCTGGAGGTGCCGCGAGCGAGGAGCCGTCTGTTCTCTGCCCAGGGCAGGAGTTGACTTGGCAGCGCTGATTTCTGAGGGGATGGTGTGGAGAGCGACGTCTGAGGTCTCTCCCTGTCTGAGGAGAGGTTTTTCAACCTGGGTTTCGCCTCTGCATCCTTCATGAGAGCCAAGGTCTCTCATGCATCCTTCGTGATACCCAGGTTCACCCAGAGGTAAATCTCAAAAGAATGCTTAACACCAAAAGGAAATAAAGCACAGGGATGGAAACGCTGGCTAGGTACCTAAGCAAGTAATGCCCGTACACAAGGCACTTGATGAAAAATACGCTTGCTGTTACGCCATTAAAACAAGATTTTTTAACTTCCTAAACAAAAAAAATAGGCCGGTAAATTTACTGGCAAAAAGGGTCAGCCCCAAGATGCAGACTTAGAATTGAACCTGCTTTGCATGGACTTCCGTAAAATGATACGTTGCAGCTAACAAGGAAAGAAGACTAATCACCTTGCAAATGTTTTCCTGGTGGAAGTGGAAACATGGGCAGAAAAGGGACAGCTAGATTATTTTTATATTGCTTATGTATGTTCTTGAGAAGGTCGCCTTGGCTGTCTGCTGCTGTTAAACACAGATAATAATAAATAGTCTTTGTAAAATGAGGTAATTGTATCTCGTAGCTTAATTGGAATTCATAAAGTACTTACATTTTGATTGAAGGTACTACATGACTGCATTTTTATTGTTGAACCCTGATTACACATATCTGTCTATAGTTCAGAGTTTGTATTTTTTCCAAAGCACCCTATGGCAAATACCTGTCTGGTGTTCTCTTTATAGAATTGCCACTAATTAAAGTGGATTTTGCAAACACAAGAGCCAGAGACATCATCCAAACCCCATACTGCCTTTGATTTTTATGTTCAAAACAGAATTAAAAGCACTGGGTTCTCATCCTTCCAAAAATTTGCAATATTTCTTTTAAAATTACCAGACTGACAAATTAATTGTATTATATAACCTCAAGGTGATTTTCTCGGAAAAAGTATGTTATTGCACTACTCAGCTAAATAATCTTATCTTAGAGCTAAACCACAGAGAAATGGACCACAGAAGTCTGGTCTAGTTTAGTGAGTGCATTTTTTTCTCCACATAAACTCCTTCCAAGGATTCCAAGGTGCTCACACCTGGGAGGTACTTACTTCTATAGAATCCCAAGAAAGTGACCCAATCAATAGATTTCTTTTATTTGTTTTCATGTTCTTCACAAACAAGAACTGAAGTGACATGGAAGTAGAGGAAGCACGCGAGGAAACCATCCTGTATATGAGGAATTAAAATAGAGCTGAGATGTTTTAAAAACCACATTTCTGTTTCATTATTTGAAATAATGTGAAGAAAGAATAGTAAAAGCCAAGCTTCTTGACAAAAACTTAAATTTCATAATACCAGTACATTATTCTTTGAGTCCATAAAAAAATTCTGTGCATTATATTTTGGAAGTAATAATTAACACAATTGGTTATGTAATTTTTGAAGAACTGGTTTTTCAACTACATATACAAGCATATTTGTGTTTTCACAGGCTTAAATAATAGTTTGAGTCCACTGTTTTATCTGATATACTGATTGACTGTATTTATACTCAAGATCAAATCTACTGCTGCTCAGGGAACAGTAAGAAGTTTTGTACTTTTTGTATTTTTGCAACATGAAAATTCTATGAAAAATATAAAATTTCTCTTAGCAATAAAAATTTATTTCTTTAGTGAAATCCAGAATAAAGGGCATTTATTTGTTGGTGGTGCTGTTGATTGAACCAATGTTCCTTAATCCATCTGTAGAAAGAACTCTTTCAAAGACAGAAAATGTATTTTATACAGATGAGTCAAAAGATAAGGAATCTTAAATTACTGAAGTTTGGAGCACTTGTTTATATTGATTGAATGTGCCCATCTTCATTCTAATATGGGTTTATGGATTCATTTCCTCTTACACAGCATTAAGTGAGAGCTTTAAAAGCTTTCCAGTGTACAAAGTCTGGTACAGACAATGTCAAATTCAAGCATAGAGAAAGGTTTTTGTTTGAGTCATGTCCTCAGGAATGTTTTAAAAGTCACAAGCATCGCAGACACTGAACTGGGATGAAGTAGATGAGGAAAAAGTCATCAAATACTTTAGAGTCTGTCTTTCAGGTCAGATATATTTTTATGAGTTTGTCAGGCAAGAGGTGATCTAAAGGTCTGGGCTAAATCCCAGATAGATCCCAGTCTAGATCCAAAATAACATTTTCTTCTGCAGACTCTGTTGCAGTTCGATCATTCCAGGCTTTCTAAGATTTTTTTAGGAAACAACATTAAACACTTCAGTCTTTTTAATCCTCAAGCTACAATGTCAGTTCCACTTTAAATTAAATTGTACCATTTCACAGTGCAGCACATCTCTACGCTGAGGCAAGCTGTAAACCGTGGAAGAAATGGGAACCACCCCCCACACACAAAACCCCTCAGGGGATGCCAGATTGCAGTGAATCAAAGAGTCAAGTTCTTACATTCACACAAATTAAAAATTAATAGCTGATCGTTTAAGAATCAAAAGGAAAAATAGATTTTAAATGAATCAACATATCCAGGAAGCATCTCTTTACCAGCCTTTGCCCCTGGGGTGTGAAGATGTGAGGGGCTCCAGCCTCTGGAGTGTCCTGACTGCCAACAGGCACAGAGTGGCTGCATGGTGAGCCTAAGCCAGGTCCTCTCAGCATCCCAGCTCCAAGTGCTCCCTGTGGCATCTTGCAATGGCTGACATTTTTGTCTTCTGCTGTTTCTCTGTGTCAGTGCTATAAAAGGAATATGAGTACATAACTTTCTGACAGACAGTAACATTTGGGAAACATATTTGCCTACTTTTTATAAGGTGTCTCTGTAGTTTAATGAGGTAAGTGCAAATAAAATAATATTTTCCAAGCTGAAACTGAACATCTATCATAAAAGTACTCTCTTTTGGGTCTAGCTGGTGAGAAAAAATGCAGGCACATATTCAAAGCTGGAAAAAAAGTGGCCTATTTTAAACTTCAATCATTAGACCAGTTTACACCCACCGAAATTTTTCCTCTTAATTTAATTCAACAAGAATTTAAAATTACTGAGAGGCCAATGACACTGAGCTTTATAAATTTTAGTAACTCTGGATATTGAATTTCCTCTTTTACATCCAATATTAATACCACTGTAGCCTAATTGGTTTTACCATGACTGTGGTGTGCCCTTGTGTTGAAGACATTACACTGTTCCTGAAAAATGCCTTGCCCAAGGAAGAACAGTATTTTAAAAAGTGGACAGGGTAATACATTAGTCCCTTCTTCTACTGCTTTGGCAGCTGATCATTTTGGGCTTGCCCTCTACATGATTTCTCTCTGCTTTTTTTTCACTTCTTGAAGTAGGCAGGAATGTGCTATTAGATACCTTCTAGATAAAGGCTATTGCATAGTATGCTGATTTAACATGGGAAATAAACAAGACATCATAAATTATTAAAAGCCAAAGTTGCCATACTAGGCAGTCTTCCCTATCCAAGAAACTCCATCATTATTAATTTATTAATATAACTTAGGGAGAGAAAAATGAAACCCAAGAATTTATTGGGTTATTTACTTATATTTACTTTTTAAATGTATCTATATGTGCACATACGTATTTATTGTGGGCCATCTTGAGCCCTCATCCATTTGCCTACCATTCTGGTGGATAAGGAATATCTGGTGGATAAGAGTTTGTCTTCATGTTTGGTTCCTGTTTTTCAAAAAAATACCATTTGAATCTGTTGAACAGCTGTATTTTGAACTTTTTCTTGCATATGCCAGTGGTACAATATGTCCACTCTTTCAAAACAATAAATAATTGTTTTCTTCTCAGTGCTACATATAATTAATAAACAGCAATGAAGACCTGGGAATTGCATTGCTAATTTCACTGAATTAGAATCTGACCTTGAATTATTTCTCCCAAGCTGCAGAAAGCCATGTTTGGATCATTCTCTTAATAAAGTCTGACCCATTGTAAAAGCTCTAGCCACAGTTGTGAAAAGACTTGAGCTTTTTCTATAGTGGAAGTTAACTGTGCTCTGATCTGGCCTTTTGTCTCAATGCTCCTCTCATCCATGCTCAAGCCCATGAAATGGAAGTTTGTTCAGGTAGTACTACTCATGTGCCAGTAAGAGCTCCTCCTTACCCAGGCTACAACTCATTAGTCTTCCAGAAAAGAATCAAGGGATTGTGCATGCAGGCTGCTTTCACTGCTCTTCCCACAGTCCTGCATGTAGGACAGACAGCTTGGATTGCACCTCAAACAATTGTCCAGAAAAAGACTCTGAATCACCTCATATTGAAAAATATAGCCACAGAATAAGTTCTAAACATTATATGGGTATGCATGGAGACAGTGAGAACATCAGGTGTAGCAGTGAAGCACGTGGCTGGAACTTGGATTGCACCTATGCTTGGCTAGTCTGTGTTAAGGGCCAACCATTCATATGAATCATGATGCCTAAATCGTGGAAGTTCCTTAAATCAACAGCTAGCACATCAGTACAATTTCTACAGTACTCTCAAACCCCATCTTACTTGTGTCATAGCTTGCTCTCTCATGTTCCATACTCATTCACCAGTCTGTTTCCTGCTCTTTAGTACAACTTATGCAGCCTCCTTTGATGTGTTCATTAGCAGACACAGAACATGCTGAGATATGAGTTCAAGCAATTGCATTTTTACATGTAAGCAGTCTTTGACATTCTCTGTTTAATGGAGTATTTCTGAGGGGTTTTTTTAAGTGTTTCTTTTATCACTGAAATAGCATTGAGAGAATAGGAAATAAAATTTGTATTTTCGGTCTGCTATATCTATATATTTTCTGCATCTATATATTTTTGACATAGAGGCCTGCAAAGAGAAAAAAGTACTTTGTTTTGCCTACCTTCTACCTTTCAGAAAAACAAGCACCTATTTTACTACTGTCCATCACACTCCTAATAGTTTTTCAGACAAATTTCTGCTTTCATGTTTGAAGCTTCTAAGGTTAGAGTTCAGAAGGGAAAGTGAACTATAAAATGGTTTGCCTAGTTTTAGTAACTTACTTGCATAAAAGAATTGCACTGAGTACAGCAGAAGTCACAAATCTTTTCTTATCTACCCTTTTAAATTAATCCAATAGCATAACACAACTTTAAAACATGATAAAAACAATGAAGTGGTTCTCAAATCAAAATCCAGGGTATGAACACTAATTAAAATTAGAGCTGTCTCATGAAAAACAAAAGCTCCAAACACTTTAGCTTTCCTAACTGGTATCAAACTTTTAACTCATTAACCTGAAGCTAAATTAAAGTTCTGGGTTATTTTCAAAGAGCAGAAGTTTAGCTGCTGCTGCTGTAAGCAGAATGCAGGTGTAAGAGCATCTCAATTGATTAATGTGTAAATAATAGTACAGAACAAGAACAATTGTATACAGTTTGCACTTAACGATCACAACTTGTATATAATTCATATCAAACTTGCACAGTTTGTAAAATAACACTGACTCTCACAATACACAGGATGCCTCATGGGGTGCAAGTAATGGATTTTAATTGATTTGCTTTCTGGATAGGTTCCATTTGATCCATAAAATCTCAGACCCTGATGTGTATGATTTAAACTCTCTCTCCCAGTAGTGTAAAGCGAAGGTAACACAAGGTGTCGTGCCCTATTCTCAAATACGTTTGCAGCAGAAACATTACTCCTGATATTTTCCAGTCTTTTTCTTTTTTTTTTCTTTCTTTTTTTTTTCTTTTTCTTTTTTTTGCCTATACCAGTGCCTCACTTCCCTAGAAATCAGGAGGCGCAGAGTACACTGCTGACTGATGTGCTGTGGCAGGCTCCAGTGCAGGAGTAATAAAGAGATGCAAGACCCAGATTACTGCTGGAATGCAAATATATACCTTAATCCTCAGTGTCACCTGTCTCTGAAACACGTTACTTAACATTGTTTTGTGCAGTGTTACTTGGCATGTTTTGTATCTGTTACTCAGCCTTATTTTGTATAGCGACTTCAAGGGCACATCACGACTTCACACAACTTTACATCGCGCACACTGTAAATACGGCATCTTTAACAGACCCGTAGCCAGGAAAACAGTTTGGCGGTGGCTCTGCGACGTGCCGTGGCTGTGCCCAGCCGAGTACCGTGAGGTCATTGCGGGTGTGTAACACACGCTGCTGGCTGGCGGGCGCCGGCAAGGTCCTGGGGCGGCGGGAGAACGCCTGCTCCCACGGGAGCCGCCCGGGAGCCACCCCCGCGGGCACCCCCGGCGCGGATGCCCGGAGCCGGGGGCAGGTCCAGCCCGCGGGGCGCGGCCGGGGAGCCGCCCTCCGCCCGCCCCCGGCCCCGCCGCCTCCCTCACCCGTCCTCCCATCGCTGCCGTCCCTCCGTGCCTCGCTGCCGGCGCGGCGCAGGGCGGCGATGTGGCGGTATGTGAGCGGCCGGCAGCTGCACGGCTTCCGACACTACAAGGTAAGGGCAGCCCGGGGCCAGGAGGGAGGGCGGCGGGCGGTCCTCCCCGTGTCGCGTCTCTGGGGTCCGGAGCGCTCCGCTCGGGGCGGCTGGATCGCAGCCCAGCCCCGCTGTGCGTGCGGCCCCGGCCGGCCGAGCCATCCCTCCGGCGCCGGAGGGTCCGCAGGGCTCTACCTGTGCTCGCAGGGGGATGTCCCGCACCTCCACCTGTGCCCGCCCGCACCTGGCCTGGGCTCGGCTCTGATGGAGTGCGTGCCCTGGGCAGGAGCTGGGTGTTCGCGGCGCGGCAGGTCTCGGTGGAGACCGGGAGAACTGGGTTTTGAGTGAGAGCCAACGTCTGTAAAAGCTATGCCCGTTTTAGAGCAGCGTGGTTTTGGAGGTATCCGGTGTTTCTCTAAGAAATCATGCATTGATGCTGTTTGTCTGGCTCTCTGCAAAGCCTTTGGACACAGGAATGCTCTGGCATTGAGGAATAAATAAGAAAGCTAAGAGGAAAAAGGAAAAACTTACTTTAAATAATTTGAACTAAACCTTATGTTTGCAAATAACCAGCATGTAGAATCCAAATAAATGGGTGAATCATTAGATATTTGGATTTACCAGTGTTATGCCACAGACTTAGGAGTTACAGGGGATGCAGTACAGCAGATCATCCATGTTTGCTCTAGTTGAGGTGCAGGTGTCTGAGATGGGCCATGCCACCCTGTTCACACACCCTCGCCCTATTCCCTGTGAAAAGCATGGGGGACTTCTACCAGCATGCTAGCTTCTACCAGCACAACACCCAATCTTTTATTTTATGTTATGTTCAGTTTCCCAGAGCAGCCCCTACACCATGCTCCCCAAGATTCTTGCCTTCTTGCTCTCACCATGTGCCTTCTCAGGCTGGGCTCCAACCACGGTACTCAGCTTTTCCTGGTTCCTATCATGCCCTTCCCTTCCCAGGGCCAGCAGCTCTGCCTGTTCACCTCAGCAGGAATGAAAGTGGAGGAACTGGGGCTTCGAGAGTGTTCTCTGTGTTGCTTACTAGGAACTCGTTTTGCACGGCAGCTTGTTAAAATGTACCAACCTGTTTGTGTGTCTCCAGTGTGAGTGGGATAAAACATTCTGCAAGCTGCTTCTGGCCACTGGGTGTGAGCTGCACAGGTCTGTGCTTGAATGGTGAAGCTGCAGTCTTGCCTGAGATCAGGAGGAGGAAAAATAAAAAGCTATTTTTAGCATAAACAGACATTGTTATTTAAGTAACTTTCCTAAATTATTTGAGTTCATAGTACAAATACAAAGAATGCTTGTATTACATTTTTTCTTATCACTTGAATGAGAATAGCTTCAAACAAGTGCAGATGTGGAAGAATCAAAACAACACTCTTTTAAAAACTTGTAATTGTTGTGCCAAACTTAGGATTTGCAGGGTAAAAACTACCAAAAGACAGAAGCACATATCAAATAATTTTATTTGAATATATTGGTTTCTTGACACCATTGCAAAAAAAAACTATGTAGGGTGATTTTCTTAACAATAAAAATCAGCCAATGCACTTGAGAAGTATCTGTTCATCTGTGTTCTGAAAAAAATGCTGATAAGTGCAGGCTTTAGAAAGATGAAATCAAATAGTTTTCTGTTATCTCAGGTGACTTGGGACTGGGATATCTTGGCAATAAATGAATCTAAATGGCAGACGTTACACACAGAGAAGTACAGCTACATGAGGTTGGTGCTGCTGAGCTGGTTGGGTATCTGCACCATTTTCCTGGTGCTCCAGGTTGTAGGAGGACCTGGCAGGTGATGGCAGCTCTGCCTATTCCTAAATGCTGCTCACAGTGGATTTAAGTACTCCAGAAATACAAAAGGGGTACAGCAAGGAGACACTAATCACTACCACAATCTCTTGTCCCTCACCCTCCCTTACCTTGGGCTGCTGCCACCACCAAAGCTTTGTTCTTACCACGTCCCACGCCTGAGACATGATTTTCACCCTCCTGTTGCCCCCTGTCTGCCATCTCCTCCCCTTCAGCCTAAGGCCTTACTGCATCCTGCTCCTCCAGCTTCCCAGCCCCTCTGAGGAGATTGCTGCTTTGCTGCCTACTCAGCAGGCGCTAAACTCTGATCACTGTGCCCAGCACACAAGGGTTACTTTTTCTTACAACTGCTTGGCTATTTCTGTACTGTGTTTCCTGGTAAACCCAGCTCTGGGGTACTGTGGAGGGATACATTAGTTGGCTCTGTGAAGAACCAGATAATCTCTGAAAGTATTTATGAGCAAACATTCAATATTGAGCTGAAAAAATGTATTGCATCTGGATTTGAAGCATGCATAAAAAACTTTAGATTTAGTGGCATCCATCTCTCTGTTGTACGTCACATTGCAGCATTGTACTTGCAGTATCAGTGGCTTAATACACTCCATACTTTGCACAATTTATATTCTGAGCATAACATGGCTGAAAAAAAATAATTTGTGTAATCAATTCCTTTTGTGAAGGTAAATTTGGCCTGAAAAAATGCTGATCAATTTTCAAAATTTTCACACAGCTGAATTAATTTCTCTGCCATGAATGCTCCAATTGTATCTCTCAGGCACTGTCTTCTGTTTGCAGTTGGAGGAGGGCCTTGGCAACAAAACCAGCACAGTTCTTTGCAAAGGGAATGGCAAACCTCTAATGAATGCAAAGACTTCAGCACCCTTTAGCATGTTAGGTCCATGTATATTGTAGGCTTTTGAAGCAACTTTTCTCCAATTACCAAGCCTTGGCTTACATCATGGAGTGATCTCAAAGCACAAAAATGCATTCCCTTAGGATGAACCTAAACCAGCTGTACTGGGAACAAACATACAAGTACACTCAATACATTCAATCCATACTATTATAATGGAACCAGTTTAACGTGATACATTCTGAAATCCTTATAGCACGGATGTTGGCTCCTCGGGGCTAGCTATTTCACTTTACAAGTGTATTCCCATAGATTCTGTGTGTTAATGAGGTTTTAGATGCTCAGTTTTCCTTTTTTTCACTCAAAAGCACGCCAAGAACAGGTGGAGGTGTGACGATGAGGCATTTCAGACACAACCCTGAGTATTGCTGCTGTGATATTTCTGCCATCTTCTTGCCTGTGAGGCAGGTGCTGATTCCAGGACAGCTGCATGCTCAAGTGATTTGCTGCAACTGTATCGTGGAAGATTCTCATCCCTGGTTTGTGTGCTATTCCCTAGGACATGGAGCAACACAGCTGAAAACCTACAACCAGCTGAAATTGCAGGGTTTGGGTCAACCTTCTTATGTTCATATTTTATCAGCATTTTGCAGTTCTACAAGAGCAGCCGTGGAACTACATTGCTACCTTTTTTTCTGCCTGCTTGGGTTTCTGTTGGAGACAAGCTGTTCTACAACAAACAGGTGATGAGTACAGATAAAAACAGGATTTGGTTCTTTGTTTTTATCCTTTTCACCAGAATGCAGCAACGTCAGTGGTGAGCTCGTGTTGCTGTTGCCTCTTCTCATCACTTCATTCTTAGGATTTTCCTTGCATATTTGCCTTGAGTCACCTTTTTTTACAGTACCTGTGCACAGATGTTTTTCAGGCCAGAAAACTTTGATGCTTTATCCTGTTTCAGAATAAAAGAGATCTAAGAACAAACTACAGAGGCTTGACTCATACAACAGGCCTTGGAAAAGATTATTGAAAAATCAGATACAACATTAAAAATTAACATTTGAAGTTCCACATTTTCATCTTGTTTTGTCCACACTGTTACTATTCTCTAAGCTATTTTTTAGCAGGTAACTGTGTGAATAAAGGGTGTGGTGAGGAGGGGAGTGTAAACGAGTTATAAGTGGTATCATTTCAGTGAGGCGTCTGCTACTGTCCCATATTCTCATAAGTAAAGTAAGTAGAGGTAACTACGATGAAATCATCGTAAAATGGAAGCATTTTAAAGGGTTAAAAATGTTTCATTTAAGAGAATGGAAACATTTAAAATTCTCTGTCAAAGTAGGGGGTTTTATCAAGTGGGATTTTTCCTACAGAGCTGTGTCTCTGTCCCATCTCTATTGCTGTTCAATACTTTCATTAAGTAACAGAAGGGAGAATATTGTAAAATTTTCTCTATACTAAAGCATTTTGAAGAATGGGTTTATGATTTAAAATATACTTGGAAAGGGGATATAATGGCCAGAAATCAATGTGAAGAAATTCATTAGACAAGGTACAGCACTTAGGGGAAAGAAAATCAGCATTTCAGACATAAAATAAGAGACAACAGACTGCAGGAAAGATACCAGGGGACCAGAGTGTCAACAGCATTGTGGCTGTTACAATGAAGAGAAAAAAGTTCTTAAGTTGGAAGTGTCATAAATATGTTGAAGGGTTACGTTTGCTCCTGTAGTTGATGTACTGATCAGGTATCAGCTGGAATAATGTGTCCTGCCTGCTTTGGCCCATAGTTTGCCGTCCTCAGAATGGCATTGTGAATACTAAAAGGCTTAGAAAAGATGAGCTGTGTGAAACAGTCTGAGTAAAGTGGGAGTAAGAGCCTAGCAGCCAGTTGGTCTTCATGAGTGCCCTTTTAAAGAAAAACAATACATGAACTTTGCACAAAGAGAAATTTAAGGCGTCTGCTATGTCCGTCTTGTGTTGATAAGGCCTGCTGGAACAGGTACTAAAGGAGATTGGGTAATCATTTTATCAGTCTTAAGAAATGGCTTGATTTCTCTGAGGCAAGATCAACAATCTAGTGCTGAGTGTTAATAAACAGCTGCTGACACTTTTTTAGGAAAGTTTTGGATAATGTATTCTCTTCTAGTGTGCTGACATGGTTGTTTCTTGCAAGCAATGGGGTCATTACCTCATGGAAACTTGATCTGCGTCCTTAATGTATACTGAGCGTGATCCTGCATTAAGTGAATGCGCTGGGCTAGGGTCTCTCAAATTACATCCCAGCCCTCATTTTGGAGGGTTAGAGAAACAAGATCAGATGTATGATGCTCACATTTCAAGGTCTGACTCTTTCTCTTATACTGGCTTATACCAGAAGAGCAAAGTGTGTTGAGTATAAGCTAGTGAATTACTGTCTTGAAGTTCAGGATCCACCCAGAAACAAGACTGGATTTCTGTGAAGTCTATGCTTTTCCAAGGCTATAAGTGTAACTATGAGGTTTTGAAAAATAGTGGGTACTGCTCACCTTAATTGAACAGTAGTTTTGCTTCCAACTCTTGTAACACAAGAAGTTTAAATGATTTTGAAAATTTAGGATAGGAGACTTTCATTTGCTCTTAGGAGACATTCAACAATGCTCATGCAATAATGCTCATTGCACATGGACAATGTTATGTATGTTAAGTACTTTTGTTACATGTTTATTTATTTTGGTTTTCCACATAGCATTTTTAGGTTTTTTCACTAATATTGCATTCCAAATATTATCTGAAAGCAGTTATCAGTTGTGTCTGCTGTAGTTAGATTTTTCGAAGCACTGCAGTTTAATAAAGTCCTTGAATATTTGAGGCAGCAAAAACTAATGTCATTCAGGTTCAATAAACCATGAGTCAACAGCCCACTTGTTCTACAAATAAAATCTTGCAGTCTTCTTCATGTTACTTTGATGGATTGGAAGACCGGGGTTGTAATTAAATGTTGTTGAATAGTATGTGAAATAAACCAAACAATTCATTACTCTTACATTATCTGTCACTGTGTTCATGTGTCTTATGTGTCAAAAAGCCACAGTCCAACTGAATATGTAGTTCTGAAAGATGATCTTCATGCACACATTACCTCTTTTTCCTCATCCTGTTGTAATTATAGCTGACATAATGTAGCATTTCAAGAGTTCTGTAATCATTATCTTCATTCTACGTATCATATGCTAATGAACCAAGAACTTAATGAAATCACATCACTGAGATGCAGTTGATATCACTTGCCGCAGGATTTTTTTCCCAGTGATGGGAAATTGTACATGGTTTTGAGCGCATTATTATGCCCACGACTTTACAAGGGTTCATTAGATCACTTTTGGACAGATATGCTCAATATAAGGAGTTGTATGCCTTGTTGAATCTCATAAAAGTCTAGATGCCAACTGCATAATCTCATTTTGTTGCTTTATCAAGAGATGTTAGTGTTCTGAAATGCTTATTGGATTTTTATGTGTAGAATATGCATGTAATGCCTTGTTGGGGCTACCTAAAAAAAGAGGCTGGACAAAATTAAGAGGATAAAAGCAGGTCTTATTATTGAAGGGCCTTCAATAAATGTACACTATGGGTACAGAGCCCTAGGGCTACACTCCAAATGGACAACAAGTCACAGGTTTTTCACACTTTTATAAGTTGGGTCCATTTGCCTATCAGGGTTAATTCTCCAATTGCAATTTCAGGTAATGATGTCATTACTCCAAGTTTGTCCCCCCTTTTCAGAGGCTTTGTTTACATATTTCAAGGCCTGGGACAACAAGGTGTCCTTGAAGTCCAGGCCTAGAGAGGATTTGTTATGTCTAACCAGAATGGGAGAACAGTGGCTAACAGGCTATATGGAGTTTTAGAGTTACACACTAAAGCAGTACAGGATCTGGAAAATATAAAAGCCAAAATAACAAGGCATCACATGTATACATGTGTGGTTTTGTTTATTCATTTGTGTTTTAATAGAAGACTAATTGCAAAGATGTATCTGTGATTTGGTTGTGGATTGTTTGCTATAAATCTAGGGGAACCCTTCTTCTAAGGGCTGTTTCATAGAGGGAGGACTCTTTCTGTGAAGTATTCCCTCTCTTGTGCATCAGGATATTAGATAACACAAGGGTTTAGTGTATGTGCTACAGAACTCCTGTTTAGCATCTCTTGTGAAAACTACAACACACTTTTAACCTGTCTTTCCTTTATGGCCTGGAGTGGTTTCTTTGGGTTTCCCGGGGACTTAGGTGCGCACTCCAGCAGAGCTCCACATGGATAGATACTTGGTCTACTGTTTGATCTTTAGAGGGCACATACATGTTTGTACACACACAGAAATAGGTGTAGCACAAAATCCTGCTGTTGTTTCCTTTTACCAAGTGTAGAAGACCAGTCTGCACAAAAAAACCCTGTAGAAATCAACTTTCTTGCTATGTTAGAGCTTCTTTGAATAGCGAGTTAAGGATCAGTTGTGCAGTTCCTTGAGAGTGTGCAGGTTTTGGTTTTAGCAGGATTTATATTTTTACCAATCTGGGCCAGCCTCTTTGTCTCTTTACAGTAGCACATATGCAGCTGTCTTCTATTATCTCTTGCTCAATATTTAGTCATGTTTCTATGTTCTTTTTAATTATTTTGGCTTTATTGTTAAGTGCTTGAACGTGTCCCACTAAACAAAGACTTTTTCTGAAGACAAATTAGGCAGCATCCTTAATATAACTACTATTAGTTGAAAAATGGTTGCTGACTTCCAGTCCCACTGACTGTCTGCCTCTCTCTGGTCCATATAAAGCACTTGGTTTTGAGCTCCTGTCTGACTCTACATTGAGAAGGAGGAGACCTGCTGAGGTCCCTTCTGACCTGAATGATTCTGTGATCCGAACCCATGGTTCTGTGATCCTAAGGCAATTATGCTGCTCTGCAGGCAAGGGGATGTGCCACTAGCAGGCATGAGTCCCTAAGAGTAGTCTGTCCTGACCCACAGCTAAATGTGCCCATGACCTCATGGACATGGGTCTGTACCTACTTCATTAAGGGAAAGGATGTGGCCTGTGACTCAATGTGTGTGTGTCAGGATTCCTGAAAATGAGGAGGTGAATGATAAATATACCTTTGCAACAAAACATCCCCGGGACAGCAGTTTGTGTAATAACACCTTCCTGATGACTTAGTAATACCAACCAGAATTGTTGAATTGCACAAACCATGACATTCTAGTATTTACTAGGAACAGTATCAGGTGGAAGGAAAATCTAATTATATTTTGTAGATGTAGGGTGCACAGGCTAATGGAACTGAAGGGGGCAAAGTGAGAGGGGAGAGAAGAGCTCAGCAGCCCAACTTGTGCAGCTTCTTCCTTCACAGTGCAGCTGCATCCACCCCTAGTATAGGCTAAATCCTGGACTTAGATATTGGTGACCTAATATCTAGGAGGAGTAGCAAATCCAAGCCATTATTTATGAATAATTAACTAACTGATGATATAATGTAAAGCAATTCTATTATTAGAAATAACAGGACTATATTTCAGAATACATCAACACTTAACTGCTGAACATATTTGGCATCCACTGTGTTGGGAGCTCTTGTTTATAGCATGCTTCTCTTTCTTTCCTTTGTGAAGCTTTTGTTAAAATACAAGACTGTCCTGTAACAACTACAAACTTGTAAAAACGTATATGAAGTAGAATTAAACTCCACATATTTAATGTATTCGAGGAATTGGGAAGATTGATGGAAAATTGTTACCATATGTGCCAGTATTTCAGTATTTTCTCTAATTTTTGTCTGGTTCCTGAAGTGTAATGTATCACAGAAGCCAAGTTCATGTTGCATAAGACATTGCCCAGAAGGGTGATTTCCCACTGAGCTCTCTTAAATTGTGACTGGTTCATGCCATGGTTTGGGAGGGTTGTTTTGCAGCTTTCAAAACCACAAGAAAACCTCATCTTGTGCAAAACATCTTGTCATGCCTCCCATCCCCGTCTGTCATTTACAAAACACAGGTGTGGTGAATGTAAATGGCTGAATGGCACAGTACGGTGCTGCCTGGGACAAGATGATATAAGTACAGGAGAGGAATGGTCTGTTCATATAAAGAGCAGCTGGGGTTGAAATAATTATGTAATGTAGTTATGCAACTACATTTATTGCAGCTTGCTTTCTCTCCCGACTTTGAAGTTTATGTAGACATGCTTTATATTTTTCTCTTCATCGTAGTCATTCCAAAATTTTATTCTTGTGATGCCTCCACAATGCAAAGCTGGAGAGGGCTAGGGAGTCCAGTGAAGATCCAGTGTCTGCTCTCATTAATGGTTAGATCACTCCCTGTCTGGGTTTTGTTTGTTTGTTTGTTTGTTTTTTCTCTCTAAAGTCTCCCCAAGGCAATAGCTAGGCTTTGGTTTGGAAGTAGTCTGTTCTGGGAGGCAGTGCACATCTTTTTTTTTGGTTTCACCATCCTTCAGCACCAACACGGGCTTTGGGGTTTTTGAACATGCACAGCAGACAGGGCTCGCTTTCATGCTCTGAAAGTGCCATATTGCTGGGTTACAGTGTAGTCTCCAGATTGTTTCAAATACTTTGAACTTAAACATACCAAATGCAAATGATGTCTTGGGTGTGTGGGGCCAGATGATGAGGCCCAACACCCCTCCAGCAGATGCTGTGCCGTGTGGATGTGACCAGTTTGCATTAATGGGAAGTTTTTCTAATCTGTGTGGATGTGAGCCAGAGGTACCATTTGTCATGTATTTAGCAGAGCAGACCTTGATCACTGTGAGTGCTGTTGCCCCTCGGTGTTTGGCTCTACTCTGTCACTGCAGAACTGTTGTATTTCTTCTGTGCAGACAAACCTTTGCTTTTTGCTCATTTTTCTTTCTTTTGTTTTTCTGCTTCTTTTTTTTAACTGTTTATCCCTTTCCCCTCATCCTCTTTAATCTTGTTTCTTTTCCCCTTTAACACAGGTGACCAGCACAAACTTGATGCTGTGCTGGATCCCCTAGGTGGAAATTAAGATGCAGGAACACAAAGTAAAAGCACATCTCATGTGCTGCAGGGTCACCATGCATGTGTGCACATGTCAGGGGTCTGTATTCTTCTTTCCAGCTCTGCTAGAAGCCATTAACACTGAGAGAGAAAGCAGATGGCTTTCAAGGAGATATCAGCTATCCAAAAAAGCCAGAGGAAGCATTTTTAAATTTGGGAGTAAGATGGAGTCAATGCCATTTTTCCTATTCCCCCACTACGTTCTCTCCCAACTGTTACAACTTCTTTTAAAAATAATTGAGAGACGCTTTCTGATTATTCCAAGCCCTTCTTCTTTGTATAAGGACAATCAATCCCTTTCCCAGGGCAGAAAGTGTTTGCAGGGAAGTGCTTAGTACTTGTATGAGCCTTGCACTTAAGAACCTCCAACAGGCTTATCCTCTCCACTTCTGTCTTTTAGTATAAGTGCCCTGAAAATGACAGAATTACACAATAG
>JACBWW010000003.1:24719519-24875297 GCA_020086605.1 Lanius collurio | reverse complement strand
TACAAATCCTTTATCTGTGTATATTATGCAGCCAATCTGGAATAAAATTATTAAGGTAAGAAGTTTATTTAATAAAAACTTGACATGTTAATATAAGAATTTTTTTTAAATACAGCTCATATTTTCATTTAGAAATACATGTTGATTAATAAAGCTGAAATGAAGATACCTGATAAAAGAAAACAAATGTTGCAGGATATGTAGCTGAGTTTAAGGTGTGCTGTTTTGAGATTATCTTTTTTTGGAAAGAAATGGTTTGTTTCTTTTTTCTGATTGCTGTAGAAAAGGCATCCATTTCTTTTTTACATCTTTCATTATTACATCTTTCATTAAACAGCTTTGCAGACATGGATGGTTTTACTTAGTACAGATTATTTTTGTGCAGCATATGCTGCCTAACAACAGCATGGCTTTCTCTCTCTGTGCTGTGCATATGATTTTATGCAAGTGCTGTCTCATTTTCTCCCAAGGGGACTTGCTTGAGGGAGCCAGGCATTCCTCTAAGAAGCTGAAAATGAGAGTGGTTACCATGATCACCATAATGATTGGAAGATGCCATCTTTTGAATGTATTACAATCTGCAGTTTTTAAAAATAACCCCCTCACAGTTAGTTATGCTGTTGTTGGCAAAAAAAACCCCCTGTATCTTAAATAAATATGAACTTTATTGATCTCCAAAGAAGCAATGACTTCTGTGTCTGCCTCATTACAGGAAGTGTTTAGATTGGACTAGACTTGAAAATAAACCTTTGTACAAACGAAAAAGATTGTATGTGGTCAGAGTGCTGTTGGATCTGCCATCTTTGGGTGCTATAGTTCAGGTGTTGCTTATTCTTGATATGGCAGGAAAATCATAATCTCTAATTCATAACCTGAAAGTAATTTAATGAAAAGGGTTATATGACCTAACTGAAGAATTAAAAAACAACCTGAACATGGGATGAGAAAAAAAGCGAGTCAAAGGTGTGCGCTGTATTCAGTAATTCAATTCAGAGACTTTGTTTTTATTCCCACTATAATATTGAGGAAAACAATGATGTAGAAAAGCCCCTCCAGCACTCTGGCATGGGAGATGAGTAGAAGCTTTACTGTGCACTTGCCCTTTGGTTCGGGAGATGGGTGGGTTCTGCTGTCAGATTGAAGGGGGAATGTTGTCAATGCAAAACTTCCTTTGGAGATAAGTTCTTCTAATTGTTGCAGCATTTTACCACAAGAAAAGCTGAATGTCCCCAGGTAGCTTAGGGTGCTAGGTCCTATAAAAAATGTGACCTCTTTAGATTTTTTTAAAATCGCATGGAGTTTTAGGTGTGCGTGATTTAGCTCTCTTCTTGCTGGAGGAGAACCCAACCAGAGCAAAGAACCTAAAACCTATTTCAACAATCTGAGTACAGAACCAAAGACTGAAGTGGGTGCTGTCTATACTGTGCCTTTTGGTTTGAATCCTGAAGACACAGCAATGAATGTTCTACTTTGCCTTCTGGTGCCAGAGGGCTACAGAATGCTTATCAGTTATGTGTCATAAGGATTTGAACGGAAATTAAATTTGTCTCAGCTTTTTTAGAAGTTTATTTCTAACATTAAAAGATACTGTAATGTGGAACCAAAGTCCTGCAGAGGAGCTGGCAGCATATAGCTGCAGAGGGAATAGCAGTATGTAACTGGGATTGCAGTAGAGTCTATGTTGCTCCTAGAAATAAAAATTAGAACTGTGAGAGCACCAAAATCATTGGCCACAATATAACTGCAAAATATCAGTAGGAATGTAAGTTGCTGTAATGGTTTTGTTCTTGAATAGTGAATTGCAATAGGGAAGTTGGAATAATTGTTGAAGACTTTTTAAAGGATTTTTTGCATCTAATGTGTTCTTTCAAAATTGGGCTGTACAATTGTGCATCCTGATGACTGGAAAGAAGTTCCTTCACTCTCTTTAGACATCCTAATACATCCATTTTCAGATATGAATCAATTATCTTTTGGTTTCCAAACTGGTGAAAATAAAAATTCCACCTGTACTATTCTTACCAGGTTCTAGAGGAGTTTAAAAAAAAAAAAAAAAAAAAGCAACCTTAAATTCACAAAGCCAAGCAAAAAAACCTCCAAAACTATGAGTACAATGGCTTGGCTTGGGATTGATTTGGGTCTTGCCTTTCATATGTCCTAATGGCAACACAATTTTCTTTGAATTCTGTAACACAGAATTCATTAAAAGACATGTTACAAGACTTTACCATTAATTGTAAAGTGTATTTTAAATATTACAAGAAATTAGGAGGAGCATGACATTAAAGATCTGTGAATTTGTGAGCTGAAAAAACATTGTCATAACATTTAGCTGTGGTGGGGATGCTGGACAATGAGAGGAAAAGGAAGTCCCACTGGAATACACAGGTGTATGCCAACTTCACTGAAATATATTACACTCCTCTCTGCTGCCTTTATGAACTTTGATTTTATCACTAGAATTGGGCAAGAGTAGATTTTTAGGAGTCTCAAGTGACTTAGTGAAGTTTGAACAGAGCTTTATGTAAATGTGTACTTTACCATTTATTTTACTAATAGCTGCTATATTAAAACATTTGCTGTTTGTATTAAGGCTTTTAGAATGGATTGTTGTAGAGCCAGAGACACAGAAATCAGTTATTGCTTTGTGGAACTAAAGGATTTTTAAAAGGTTCAAGCACACAGGGTTTTTGCCAGAGAGCAGATGTGATTCTCTGCATGGCAACTCCAGTTGTATTAATCATGTAGCACGTTGATGTATTAGACCTCTGTTGTCTGTTAATTAGATAATAAAGATTGCAGCTCATCCTTCTATAGCATACTGATAAATTCAGACTGTATTTTTGCAAGGTGTGTAAGAAGTTAGTCTTGAACACCCTGTGATTTTCTAATTATGAAATAGGGTGATGGTAGTATAATGCCAACCAAAAGGATAAGGGGCATTAAATATAACAAAAAGGATTTTGCAACTGGAATACTTTCCAAATACCTAGACAGATTAGGTTCAGTAAGGATCAAAAGAACATGCTTAAGGAATTAACTGCAGGAGAGTCTGTTTTCCTGAGGACAGAACTCCTGTAACTTTTTCATGCTGTGTCTGTTAGCCAAAGGGATTGCAACTATAACAGCATCCTTTGAAGGTTTCCTTCTTAAAATACACAGTGTTAGCAAGAAAGTGGGTTAAAATAATTTCTTCATGTTTGCACCATGTAAGCATAAATTATTTCCTCTAATAACTTAATAATGACATTGTGACTGTTTGGAATGATGAGCCTAATTAGAAAGCAGATGTTTGTGGTGCCCCACTTGATTTAATAGTCAACAATTCTTATTAATAATCCAGGAAAAGGCAGCCAGTTTAAAACAATGCATTGGGTGACATCTGTACATACATGTAAACATTTCATCCATAGTGTCTTAAAGCACTATTTTGATCTATGATTTAGATTAAAAGAGGCAAATCTAGAATTTTTTCAGTGTCTGTTCCTCTTATTTCATGTGAGGTCATAGACACCAGATAAATCCCCAGCAGGAGATTCATCTTCTGCATCCTCAGATAGAAAAACTGGGAGCTGTGCAGCTCTCACTGCATGCTGAGCATGCAGTCAGTGTAAGAAAAGGGGACCATGCAGTGAAGGATTCCTCCTTAGATGGTCTCCAAAAGGAACATTTCAGGGGACATTTGCTGTCCCTTTTTTTAGAGGTTTAGGTTTGCTATTTTGAACACTCAGAATGATAGATATGTTACATTTTTAAAATTATAGCTGTAAACATTCCATGGTGTATTTTAAACACTATGAGAGCTGACATACAGTGTTTTAAAATTAGTGATACAGTCCTGCTGATAAGGAAAGCAACTATCAGATAGAATAGTTTTCTCAATGTTATTACAGAAAACATCTAAGAAACATAATGGGAAAATGTAAAGAAATTTTAATCTGATTTTTTGGAAGTGTGCACTTAGTATGTATATCAGTTGCACACTTTCTTCTGAATATTATAAATTGCTCTATATTTGAAAAAGATAGTCTAGTCAGGATAGTTAGTCAGTCCAAGCATTCAGATTTTAAAAGTAAATTTTTCATCTAGTAGTAGGATAGAAGAAATGTAAAGATGTATCCAAATTAATATGTATTAATCTAGCTGACTAGTTCAGCTAGCTAGTCCAGAGCTATTAACAAAGCATTTTATTTCAAAACTATTGTTAGTTTTAGAAATGGACTTGATTTTCTTTAATGCTGTCTTGTAATACTTTATAGTGTTGTAGTACTTTACATACATTTTGAGTCATTAAACGCTCCAAATAATTTAATTATAAGTCTCCACTGGTTTTGTGTTTTAAATATATTGATAATGTATTTGAGTGATGGTAATGGTTGATACTTAGTATTTCTGCAAATGTGTTCTGTCTGAAAGTCATGTAGAAAGCTGTGTATGCTAGTTCAAAAAGTGTTCTGGAGAAACCCTGTTACTTGGGAAGATTGTTGCCAAAAGGGATTCCTGTTGCAGTGTAAGGAGCAACTTAAAGCCACAGGAAATGAATACCTGAGAATGGTTACTGGAACAAAGAGATTTAGGTAGAGGCAGAGAGTCCTTTTCAGTACTCTACAAAGTAAAATGAATTAATGGGGTGTTTATATTCAATGAGTAAATAGGCAGAGACCCCGTCAGAAAACTACTATCTAGAGAAGTAGGGGGATGCTTGTAACAGGGAGATCTTCTGAATCTAAAAGTGTGATGTACTCAGGGTCTGATTTTGTTGATATTTTAATTAAGAAATTATTCACATACTTTGAAAGAAGAACTTTCCTTGTTATAGTGTGGGAACAGAATACTTAACAATCCTGCCATGTGGATGCTGAATTGCCACACTGGGGTGCTGCAGTCTTCTTTCAGTTCTGATACAGCCGATCACAAAAGGCTTTCCTTGTTGGCTGGGTAAATAAGGATAATGTACAATTCAGGGAATACAATGTTTTAAAATGTCATTCTTACTTCAGTCACAAAAATCAGGCAGAAGGATTTAATTTGAAAATAAATTTCAGATGTTAAAACTGTATTTCAATTTGGAAATGGGGAAATATACACAAATCTGAACATTGCTGATGTCATAAAGGCTTCTTTCCTGATACAAATTATTTAATTAAAATAGGATGTACAATTTGAAATACAATTTTCTGAATTTTTTTCCTGTTGTTTTTTTAACAGATAGTGCCTTTGTGGATTGCTCCCAACCTGTTAACATTCTCTGGATTTGTCATGATTTTATTTAATTATTTTCTAATATCTTTTTATGACTGGGACTACACTGCCTCAGGTAAATTTCTTCACACTGTAATTTTTCAGAACTAATGAACTGGTTATATTTCTGAATGTTACAGACACTTAAATCTTCCACTTACTCCCTTAATGAGGCTCCTATATGTGCATACAGAAGAATCTACCTCACACATAACATTATAAATTTAGATAATTTCATTGAAAAATCTTATTTAATTTTATCCCTAAAATGGGTTTTGGCATATGCTGCTTGAAATCTCTGATAAGATCTCATTTTATTTAAAGTTTATTCCAGTGTTTAAATACACAGCCAAAATCCACCTGAATATTCTTCGTAATATTTTCATTGATTTCACATTTCCTAATACCTAAACCGATGCCTGAATGAGTTAACTTCCCTTTCATTACTCCACACATACAAACCCCCTATTCAAGACTACTTCTAGACAGAAGCAGAGTTTCTACATAAATGTCTCTTCAAATTACGGCTTTGGAAGTTTGAGTCCATGTTTGCTCCTCATTGTAGACTAAGTCAGAAACTTTTTGGACCTGATTGTTCCTGAGTGTAGGACATGTTTGGTTTGGACTTCTCAGACCAGCTGATGGAGCCCACAGAAAGTAGTAAGAAACTTTCAGGTGATTAATATGTAAAATATATATAGATAGAAGGCTTTGATTTTCTTTAAACTAGACAATTGAGTGGCGAGAACACTTTTATTTCGTGAAATAACTACGTTTAGCTACCTTTCATTTTTTTATGCCTGTGGTTAGCTTTGGAATGTACCCTTTGATGTGGGCTGTTTGTCCATTTATCATAGCAGTTCTAGAGGCAGGGATACTTGTTAGCAGTTTTGGTTCAAAAGTTACCTTTTGAGTACCAGCTTGCTATATAATTGTCTGACCTCCTTAAACACTTGGGGGGGTTTTATCAGTGCAGATGATAGTTACTCAGTCTGTAATAAAAGAGCAGCCAGAACATATCTTTTCAATGGGATGATGTTATCTTGACACATTCTCAGCAGATATACTCGGAACTTGAAGACATTTGAAATGGTGATTAAGTCTGTTAGAGCTGAGACCTGCATGAGTAGTTTGCAAGCTCTTCCTCAGTCCACATCAGTACCTATGATTTCTCAATTTTTGGAAAACTTTCATGCAACCTAAAGAGCCATTTGAGAATCATATATCAATCCTATACTTAGGATCAGAAATAAACGACCTAATTTCTGGGACATTCGATTTTCATTCTACAGTTTGCAAATTTGTAGCTGGGAGTCAGGAATTGTCATTGTTTCTTTCAGAATGGCGAGATGAGGCACTGGGAGAAAGGTAGTCAGGGCACAGCTTTAGGTGCTGCTGGCATCTCCTGGCATCATTCATGCAAAGACACACCTCTGTATGCTGGAGTTCCCTGTGTTTGGTGCCAAATGACAGCAACCCGAGAGAACATTGCATTTACAGTTGTTTAGTGTTGATGTAGTATTGGGTGATGTTTAAGTTAATTAGAACACCCTTTGGAAAAAGGATCTATTTCCTTAAAAGAGCAACAATAACCTTAGGTTACTGCTATCAGCAGAGCAAGAACAGAACTGGCCTCAGTCCGATTCAGATATCTCTTCCTTTTTCTCAAGGGGAAAAAAATAAGGGTGCTAATACTTCTGCTAGCCTAAGGACAAAAACTTCCTGTTCAGATCTGTGTGGTAAAAGTGCTACACAAACCCCAGACTAGTGCTGATAATCATGCTTGAAACCTTTTTTTCCCCCCTCTATATAGTACAAGAACATTAACTAATTTTTCAATGGATAGTCTTCCCATGACCTGTGAAAATTTTTCCCTAGTTACTATCATTGTTTTGTGCAATACTGGTGTCATTTCAGGACCAAAAAAACTCTGCATTACCTTTTGTCCTTTACTGTGTAAACACATTCAAGCCTGCTCAGTGCTTCTTCGATAGAGCTCACCGATGCCCGAAGGTCAGACCCAAGCATTTCAATCTGTTGATGCAGTGGGTTAATCAGTGGCAGCCTGTTTGTATGTATATGCACATCTTGGGGGATTTCTTTGGTGTTAAACCCTGTTACACTGACTCACTACCCCCCCATTTTTTTCAGGTACCAGTCCTGGACTTGTTCCCACCTGGGTGTGGCTGTTCAGTGCTTTTTCCACCTTCTGTGCTTATGCTTTAGGTAATGTACAGTGAAATAATTTGCATGTCTGACATTTTCATGTAATTTTATCTTCAAATTTACTAGTGCTGATTCTGAGATAAAGAAGCATTGTGGATAAATTACTGATCTCTTTCCAAAACAGTTCTCTTAGATTAAAAAAAAAAAAAAAACAAAAAACAAAAAAACCCCCAAGCTACAACACAAAAAACCTGTTCATAAGATTTAAAAAACCCCTCCAAACAGCATATTAAGTAATATATTAGAGGTTCTATTACAGTAACGCTTATCCATCTTGAAAGTTCAAATTATTTTAGAGAAACAATGGGAATCATTATATAGCAGCAATCTAGTTGAAATCCCCCTGCCATGGGCAAGGGACACCTTCCACTAGATCAGGTTGCTCAGAGTCCCATCCAGCCTGGCCTTAAACACTTCCAGGGATGGAATGTTCCCAATTTCTCCAGGCAACCCAATCCAAACCTTTACCTCACAGTAAAGGTTTTCTTGCTAATACCTAGTCTAGCCCTACCTTCTTTCAGTTTAAATCCATTCCCTATATACCCTTGGAAAAATTCCTTCTCCAGCTTTCTTGTAGCTCCCTTTAGGTACTGAAAGGCTGCTCTAAGGTCTCCTTGTAGCTTTCTCTTCTCCCTACTGAGCTCCTCCGGCTCTCTCAGACAGTCTTTATAGGAGAGTCATTGCTCTTTGATTTCATAAAAATCTTTGTCCCCTGATGATGACATTCTGAGAAGCTCCCTGACACCAGCATTAGCATTTTAAGATAGGAAAAATAAAGGACAAAGCAGAAAAAAGGAAATTTTTAGATGTTTCAGTGCTTAAGGTGTGTGTCAGGAGAGATGGTGATGACAGACGTTATGACAGGCCTTAGCTTCTTATGGAAATAAGTATCTTTTTTTTCCTTTCCTCTTGCTGTTTTTCTCCTGTAATGCCTTCATGTCAATTTCATATTCCATTTTTACTGCTTTATACGGTGCCATGACTGTATTTTTAGGTACATTGCAGCTTGCTGTGTGTGCAAGGTGTGAAGACATAGACCTGAAATGATGCTGACCTGGGAGTGAGATCCACATTAGTGTGGCTTTTTTGCTTTCTCTTCCAAAGCTCTCTCATTCCAATCTAGTCTTTCCACAGCATGGTGCAACAGTGTTATTTTTCTGGGGAGACTCAAGGTAGTATATTTAAATGGACTGCACAGTTCTGTGTAATAAGGGTCCAGAAAGGCTGGATATATTTAAAGAAGGAAATCTTAAAGGCACAGGAGCAGGCTGTCCCTATGTGCTAAAAGATGAGCCGTCAGGGAGGAAGCCTGGCCTGGCTGAATAGGGAGCTTTCACTGGAACCTGGGGAGAAAAAAATGAGCTTATGACCTTGGGAAATAGGGACAGATAACTCAAGAAGTGCATGAGGATGTCATCAGATCTTGTAGAGAGAAAATTTGATTGGTGAAAGCTCAACTACAACTCAGTGTGGCCACCGCTGTGAAAGATAATGCAGAGTGTTTTTATAAATACTTTAACAACAAAGAGAGGGCCAAGGAAAATCTCCATTCTTTACTGGATGTGGAGGAGAGCATTGTAACCAAAGATGAGGGAAAGGATGAGGTACTTGATGCCTTCTTTGCCTCAGTCTTCAACAGAAAGACCCAATATCCTCAAGGCAGGTGGCCTGCTGAGTTGGTAGACAGGGACAGGGAGCACACTGACCCCATGGATCCCAGGAGGGAGCAGTCAGTGCCCTGCTGTGCCCTTTGACACTCACAAGTCTGTGGGGCCAGATGGGATCCACACCAGGGGACTGAGAGCCGGCAGAAGAGCCCGTCCGCTCCATCATTTATCACCAGTCCTGGTTAACCAGGGGGGACCCAGAGAACTGGAGATTGGCCAGTGTGATACCCACCTGCAAGAAGGGTTGGAAGGAGGATCTGGGGAACTACAGGCCTGTCAGCCAGACCTTGGTGTCTGGGAAGGTTGTGGAACAGATTGTCTTTAGTGTCATGCTGGACATCCAGGGGATCAGACCCGTTTAATAGCTTTATCAATTATTTGGAAGGGTATTGAGTCTACCCTCAGTGAGTTTGCAGATAACACCAAGCTGTGTGGAAGTGTTGATCTGCTGGAGGGCAGGAAGGCTCTGCAGAGGAATCTGGACAGGCTGCATTAATGGGCTGAGGCCAGTGATAGGAGGTTCAATGAGGCCATGTGCCAGGTCCCTTCTGCTTGGTCACAACCCCAGGCAGCACCACAGGCTGGGGGAAGAGTGGCTGGAAAATGACCCAGTGGAAAAGGACCTGAGGATTCTGGTTGGCAGTGGCTGAACGTGAGCCAGAGTGTGCCCAGGTGGCCAAAAAGGCCA
Source organism: Lanius collurio (assembly GCA_020086605.1). Taxonomy (NCBI): domain Eukaryota; kingdom Metazoa; phylum Chordata; class Aves; order Passeriformes; family Laniidae; genus Lanius; species Lanius collurio. The sequence continues at coordinate 24,865,475 of JACBWW010000003.1, read as the reverse complement.
CATCAGAAATAGTGTGGCCAGAAGGATCAGGGCAGCGATGGTCCCCCTGTACTCGGCACTGGGGAGTCCACACCTCAAATCCCGTGTTCAGTTCTGGGCCCCTCACAACAAGAAAGACATTGAGGGGCTGGAGCATGTCCAGAGAAGGGCTACAGAGCTGGGGAAGGGTCTGGAGAACAAATCCTATGAAGAGCAGCTGAGGTATCTGGGGATGTTTAGCCTGGAGAAAAGGAGGCTCGGGGGGGACCTTATTGCTCTCTACAACCACCTGAAAGGAGGCTGTAGCCAGATGGGGCTCGGTCTTTTCTCCCAGATAATGATCAACAGGACAAGAGGAAATTACCTCAAGCTGTGCCAGGGGAGGTTCCTGACTGATATCAGGAAAAAATTTTTATCTGTAAGTGGGGTTAAGCCTTGGAACGGGCTGCCCAGGGAGATGTTGGAGTCATCACCCCTGGAAGGTGTTCAAGAAACTACTGCACTTATAATTATGCTTTAGTTGACATGGTGGTATCCAATCAGAGATTGAACTCGATGATCTTGGAGGTCTTTCTCAACCTTAATGAGTCTATTCTTTGATTCTAAATGTACCCTCTCCTTGGGTCTGTTTCTGGTAAGGCCATTGCAGTGTAGCCATGCATTTGTGTGCCATATTGGAGATCCTCAGGCTATGTACAGATGTGTTATACGTGTAGGCTACAGTGCTGTGCAAAGGGGCTGACCACTTTTGGAATCACACCCATGCATGTAGAGCCATCTTGATTGACCTGGGGTGTTCCCTTGGGCAGACATCTCCCTCGGCATTGTACATGCCTTGGCATTTCTATTCAATTGGTGAGATTGTGCCAAAAATCTTCTTGTCTGGAATTTCTTTGTATTTGTACCGTAAGAAGCAATGGGACAACCATCCTTTGTCAGATTTCTCTGACAAAGCCACTCTCTGTACTCAGAAGCAGTGATTTCTTTTGTGTAAACCATTTTTTATGTCATTGTATGGAATTTAATGGAGTGACTATTGTTTCATAAATTGGAATTACATATTGGAAGTGTTACTGTATGGTACCCCAGAAGGCACATGGGAAGTTCAGCTTCTGAGATTTTTTTAATGTAGGTGGTATTTGCCAGTGAAGCCTGTAGTTCCCAATACCTCGAAGACAAGGAATATGATGTTGACAGTCAAAGCTGTAATGAACTAATGTATATGTAGATTTTTATGTCTGCTGTTCAGGCCACTTAATGAAATTTTTAGCCTCAGATTTAATTTTGCATGGCCAGAGTTTTCCCACTGGAAGACTGCAAAGAGCCATAATAACTAACTAAATATTCAACTGTAATCTTTCTCAGCTTATTTTAAGGACACAGTTACTGTCTCCAAATTCCCTAGCATGCTGTTCTCCCCCCACTGCTTTTTTAAGGTGGTTTGGTATCATTTCCTTTCTGTGAAATGGTGTGCTCTTTGCTGTTACTTTGAATTCTACTCCTTAAAAGTTATATAAACTTTAATAAAACTGAATATTTATGAACTTTTGTGAGGCATAATCATAATATAAGAATTCTAAAGCAGTGGTAGTGTGGAACAGTGTATGTCCACTATTGAACACACACCATTGTTGGCATGAATGATTTCAAACTGAAACCTAAACCAGAAAATATTTTCAGTCTCTTAAAAAGCTAATGAAACTACATGGAAAATATGGTTAAGGATTTCTGAAAATCCCATTTTATGTATGTGACATATTGTTCTTGTATTTTTCTCAATGACCATTATATTTAGAAGTACTGTGTTTTATGACAATATAAGCCTCTTCTTAGAAAAACCAAAGTTTTTGCAAATTGAAAACCACTATTTCACTGTGAGGTACGTATTTTAGTATCTGTATACTTGTGTGACAACCTAAAATTTATAAACAGACGAATCTTCTAACATTCTTATTTTAAATAGCAACACCTGTGTAACTGAATTCTGCCTTATTTGGGATAGGTGTTCTTGGAGTGTAAAACACCATAAACTCTTTAGGATTGTTTACATCCTTATTTCCTAGTTAAGTTTCAGAGATGCTGTTTAATGAGTGGAAGAATTTCTACTTTCATAGCAACACCGTTCAAATAACCTAAAGCTTATACAGCATTCTTTCTGCACATCTCAGAAAGATGCTGAAAATTCAGTGGAAATGTTAATAGAGAGAGAGAATGTGCTTCTAGAAGGAGGCAAGCTATATTTGAAATCCTTTATGAGATATTTAAATTTTAGAGTTGTGAGAACTGTCTCAAGAGATTTGTATTTGAGCAGAGGATATCTCACAGCTGCTTAGGTGTTACAATAGAGATATAGTCTAAAATCTGTACAAAGTGAAATCCCATGTTTTCCTGGTTAAGTCTCTGAACTATATTTACATTAACCAAAACTCATAGTACTGCCAAATAATCTGGAGAAATAAGTAGTATATGATCTACAGCAGCTGTGGTCTCACTTGGTCTCTTTGGTCTCACTCTGCTGGGTTGTGTTCCTAGTCAGTTTTGGGTTATTAATGCCATCAACAGCTAATAATTGTTAGGTATAGCACCTTCCAAGTAGCATAAAGAAGAAAAATGTCCATTTTATTTTGAGATTCAAGACAACAATAAGTAATCTGTAGGGTTTGTTCTCTTTCCTAAGAGGTTCATCTGGAATCTTTACACTTAAGAAGAAAATATTTATATTTTTCTCCTGCACAATCTCAGAAAGGAGACTAAGGGACAAACTTAGTTGCTTGACTTTACAACTAAGAAAGGTTACAGCTTCTAGACCACCTTTATCCTCCCTGTAGTCACCATACCTCCCTTGTGCCATCTCCTGTGCATTTTGTACCATTCACAGCACCAATTCAGTGACCCAGAAGAAAATGTAATGTTTGCTGACTTTCCACCAGGACCAGGTTGCAGGTTGCCCCCTTAGACAGCAGTGAACTATGAGATCAACTCAAACCATATTTTCCAACTACACCCTCAGATTAAGGTCCAGAACAGTGCTGGACCATTTTTCAAGCACTCAATAATAAAAGTGATCAACACATAATGCACCTTAACTATAATGGACTCTTAGAATCATATAATTGTACATGTGAGAAAAGACCTTTAAGGTCATCATGTCCAACCATTAACACAGCACTGCCAAATCCACCACTAAACCATGTCCCCAGATGCCAAATCTGCACATCTTTTAAACACCTCCAGCAGTGGTAACTCCACCACTTCCCTGAGCAGCCTGTTCCAATGCTTGACAACTGTCTTGGTGAAGAAATTTTTCCTAATGTCCAATGTAACCTCCCCTGATGTGACCCAAGGCCATTTCTTCTTGTCCTGTCACTTGTTACCCAGGAAAAGAGACTGACCCCCATCTCACTAAAACCTCCTTTCATGTAGTTGTAGAGAGTGATAAGGTCACTCCTGAGCCTCCTTTTCTCCAGGCTAAACACCCTCAGCTCTCTCAGCTGCTCCTCATAAGACCTGTGCTCCAGACCCTTCCCCAGTTCTGTTGCCTTTCTCTGGACACCTCCCAGCACCTCAATGTCTTTCTTGTAGTGAGGGACCCAGAACTGAACACAGGATTCCAGGTATGGCCTCCCCAGTGCCGAGTACAGGGGAACAATCCCTGCTCCAGTCCTGCTGAACACACTATTTCTGATGTGGCAAGGATGCCACTGGCCTTTTTGGCCACCTGAACACACTCTTGTTTGAAACTGAAAAACACTTAAAAATATATGTAGGCACAAATAAATAAATAAATACAAATTAATTTTGTGAAATTTGCTCCTTGAAGCTGCCATGTAACTGTTAGTCATTGAGGTATTGAGCATCAAGCAACTTAAATGCCTTAGTGAATCTACCTCACAAGAGATCTGAAGGCTCAGAGAATCCACAACACCAATGGATGGGCAAGAAGCCCTATGGACACATTTCAGCACTTGAAACTAATTGCAGGGACTGATGTAAAAGTGTTTCAAGACCACTGGGGGCAAGTAATCATGAGTGTCTTTCTAAAACTCATGAGGAAGGTGGCATTCAGTTTCAGAGCTGAGGTAAGGACAGAAAAATTACTTGATAACTGGAGCAATAATTTTATGAACAGTTCTAACCTGTTGGCATGGAGGGGGCTGTTGTGCTTCAGTTTGCTGTCATTAGTGTAATTTTTCTGCAAGTTATATGTGGCAGTAGTGAAGTGTGTGGGAAGAAAGCTACTCCTTTTGTTGTGCTCTAATTCTTTGTTTCTTTCCCTTTCTCAATCCTTCTAGACTCCATAGATGGGAAACATGCTCGAAGGACTCAGTCCAGTACTCCTCTGGGAGAATTATTTGACCATGGGCTGGATAGCTGGGCTACCTCCATTTTTGTGCTTTCTTTTTTTTCTGTCTGTTCCCGTGACAACGGGAAGACTGGAGTTTCTGTATATACAATGTATATATATTTAAGTATTGTCTTGTTTAACTTCATGTGTTCACACTGGGAGAAATATAACACAGGAGTTCTTTTTCTTCCTTGGGGATATGATATAAGCCAAGTGGTAAGTATTTATCATCCTTGTTTTGGTTTTTTAACTATGTAATTGTTTTCATAATATTAAAGCAATAGAAAAATGGAGCTCAAGCCAATATATTTGGCTGAGATATTGAAAAATGTGAAATTGCAAAACACTTAAAGCAATTCAGAAATATTTTCTGCATTTGCAGTAAAGGGCTGCTCTTGAGCAAATTGTCAGCATCAGAGATTCATTGCCATGCAGGAGAAAAAAGGCTTTCAGCAAGCCTAGCAGCCAGACAGTGCCCATGAGAATGTAATTTAACTGCATTTGGTTTGTGGTATTAACAAAAATTACTATGCTATCTGAAGCCACAAGCAATTTTCCCCCCAATACCAGGTTGTGAGGCATGATGTGAATTAGTCCAAGTAGTATCTATTAACAGTAATTACCCAGTTATACACTACCAGACCTCAATTCTACCCCATTTTAAAAAAAATGAGGTGATGGAAATAGCATTTAACCTATGCAGTGAGCATTAACTGTTGTCAAGTGAGTTGTACCTTCGAAAAAAAAGTCAGTCACCATGGATGTCAAAAAATCATAGACATTCAGTAACATGAACTACAGCCAGCACCAGCTGCGTTCTTGTCTGGTTTACAGCCCTATCTTGAGGTGGACCTCTTCAGAAACTTGCCCAGGGCACCACAGTGAATGCTGTCCTCAGTGCACAGATGAGTATCAGTATTAACCAGCTAAGGGCACTTCCAAGGGCCCAGCACTGGGATTTCTCTGGGCTGTCTTATCTGTGTCTCAGAAAGCCAAGGTCTTGCAGCCTGAAGAGCACAGTCAGTCTTCTGAGCTTCCTGTCACAGGCATGAGATGAAAGGTGCAGCCAAATAATTGGAAAGAAGTTTGACAAATACTCAAATATGTGTTTTAATGGAAATACAGTATTTGAATTAATGGCTGCAGATGTATTGCTGTAAACATAATCAGAATCCAGTGGTTTGAGAACAACTCAGAGATGGTGGTCCAGCTGTGGTGCATCTGTGTTGTCCCCTAGAAAATAGGTTTTGGGAGAAGAAGTTGGCTCAGGACTAAGACATTAGGCAGCCAGCTGGTCTGCAAGTTTCAGCCATGTCTGTGTAAATCTTTGTAAAGTTCTTCCAGCAGGAGAGGAATAGNAGGTGATCTAGTCCCCTGTTTCTGCTTTTAAATTTGATGGTAGCCAGGAAGTTTGGGGATATTATTATTAATCAAAATCAAAGCAGGATAATGAGAAGTAAAACAAATCTTAAAAAACACCTTTCCCCCACCTCTCCCTTCTTTCTGGGCTCTTCCTCATATTCCCTGTTGGCACAGGGAGATGGGGAATGGGGGTTATGGTCAGTTCATCACAGGTTGTTCCTGCTGCTGCTCAGAGAGGAGTCCTTCCCCTGCTCCAGTGTGGGATCCCTCCCATGGGAGACAGTTCTCTGTGAACTTCAATGTGAGTCCATCCCACAGCCTACAGTTCTTCATGAACTGCTGTAATGGGGGTACCTTTCCATGGGCACAGTCATTCAGGCACAGCCTGCTCCTGTGTGGGTACACCACAGGGTCACAAGTCCTGCCAGGAAACCTGCTCCTGCATGGGCTTCTCTCTCCATGGGTCTGCAGGTCTCTGCCAGGACCCTGCTCCAGCACAGGCCTCCCACAGATTCACAGCTCCCTCTCAGGCACCCACCTGCTCCTCATGGGCTGCAGGTGGATCTGTGCACCCCTGTGGGTGTCCATGGGCTGCAGGGGCACAGCTGCCTCACCATGGGCTGCAGGGGAATGTCAGCTCCAGTGCCTGGAGCATCTCCTCCCCCTCCTTTCCACTGACCTTGTTGTGTACAGGGCTGTTCCTCTCACATATTCTCACTCATTTCTTCTCTGGCAGCAATTACAACTGCACAATAAGTTTTTCCTTTGAAAATATGTTATCCCAGAGGTGTTACCACCCTTTTTGGTTGGCACAGCCTTGGCCAGTGGTGGGTCCATCCTGGAGCTGTCTGGTGTTGGCTCTGCTGGACATGGGAAGAGTTTGTAGCAGCTTCTCACAGAAGCCACCCTTGTAGTCCCCCTGCTACCAAAAACTGGCCACACAAACCAAATACAATTATTTAATTTGGACTTCTCATTGTAGAAAAGGCTGCAATTATTTTTGCTTGCTGAAGACTACATTTATATCTGAAAAGTACTAAATCTGGTTGATCATAGGGAGATAAATTGTCCATCTTTTCTTAAGTAGAATTATTCAGTTGCACTTAGGAACACTGCTTTACTTTTTTTTTTTAACCCGCAGTGCCTCTAAAACAGTTTATACAGCTGATTAACAGACTTAGGTTTTGCTAATAATTTTGACAATCTTCAATTTTTTCCTAGTATAGCTTAGATTAAGGGACACAGCCATTTTCTTATCATTCCTTTCTAAAGGAGGTGTGCTTTCTAAAGCCAGAGACTGCTTTAGAAAGCTGCTTTCTAAAGCAGGAGACTGCTTCACTGTAGTTAATGAGTCCTTATAAAACAATATACCAGAATTTTGATGCCAAGGAATGGGTTTTTTTCATATGCTACATCTGTTAAGTAAGAGGCAATCTTGACCTGGGAGTCCTGCATCACCAAATCCCAGGGCAGGGCATTCCCTGTGAGAGCCCATTGCATCCACATTCCCATTCCTAGACATGCACTGACATCTGACAGTGATGCTCATGACTGCCCTGCCAAAAGTACTGACTGTAATAATGGTTAATACTGAAGTTCCTCTTTTATCACTTGCCAAAAATGTCTGTTCAGGATTCAGTGTGCAAGGATAAATTCAGGCTCCATCAAAGCCAGTTGGAGTTCTGCCATCAACTTTGATGGGGTCAGGATTCCATCCATCATGTCTTATGGGTAATGTAATACAATTTCTTCAGGAAGCCAAATGTTAGCTCTGATGTAGTGGATTGCAAAACCCATTATAAGTGTCCTTCAGATTGACCAAAATTTGACTCACTGTCTTCAGTGGCCTAAGACATAATGACACTCAATAGTGCCTGCTCTTCCTTGCTGCAGATCTGNCTGAGGAAAAGGGAGGGAGGGAAAGACAGTGGTTGCCTTTTCAAGAGTCAGTGAATTTTTCATCATTGACAGAAGTGTAGCTGTAGACAAGGAGTGATCTGTGCTCTTGGAGCAGTACTGCAAGCCCAGGGGAGATGGATGCTGGCTCACTCAGAATGGTTAGGGCAGCTTCAGGTGGTAGCCAGGGCCAGCCCACTGAGCATGCTTGTTCTGTGCTACACACATCAGTGCTTTGGTTCCTGTCACTAAGGTGTGTGACATCAGGGAGTAGTCTGATGGCTTCCCTTGCACTTGGGAAGCCAAAGATGAAGGTTTAACTCAAATTGTTCAACATAGTAGGAAGGTTTGGGGAAGGGAAACATTTCAGTGTTATCAGATCTGCAGGCATGAGCATTCTTTTCCGTACTCTATCAGAACCAGCTGCAAAGGAAGGTCTGATGGACTGTTCCATTACCATTAGAAAGAAGTACTGCTTCTGTCTTCTGTGGTATGCTTGTATGAATGGATTTGTGAGCACAGAATAGTATTTCTTCCATCACTGACCCAAGCAGAGTAGGCTTAAGTAGGAGCCAAAAGTTTTCTCCAAAAACCTTGTCTCTAGAACACTATCCACAATGACAACTTTTGCAACTTAGTTGAGGTTAAATACAGGTTTAAAGTATGAGAAAAATGGTCTTGATTGACTTTATATTACAGAATCAACACAGTGCTTAATAAAATCTACACAGTGCTTAATAAAATCTCTTAGACACTAAATCTAATGTTAAATAAGTGGCATCCTTCCACTAAGGATGATGCTGGTCCACAAAGCACTGCCATTTCACATTTGAATCTCAGCTCAGCAGTAGTGATTAAGGTGGTTATCATTGGATAGCCCGTTATGCAGTGATTAGGGATATGTAAAGTTTTTAGAATCTCATGGTAAATTGCAGGACCTCACTGTAACTGCAGAAAAAGTACCTGTCGAACCTACACCAAGGGCTGAGCATCCAGGAATATTCAATTATTCTCTCCCTTAGAGAGACTGCAGCAAGTGTGTTTTGCTCAGCCAGAACCATTTGTATCAGAGAGCCCACTCTGGCATGCTCAGTTAAATGCCTTTGTGGCTAGTTAAAAACAAAGTGGGCCTCTGATGCTTTTTACAAGCTCATTTCCCAGGATCCTGAGAGGAGCCATTAAACCCTAACTGGCTGTCCTTAACCATCTGATGGCATTTAGTAGTCACTAGTGGTCTTTCTAACAACAAACCTGTAGCTGCTCTGTCAATACCTGGCATTTGTTTGGTGCTTTTACTGTTCTCTACACAACAGGAGTTCCGCTGCTGAGCTGTCGCTTCTCGGAGAGCAGCTGGGCTTTAGCTCCTAGCTTATGTGGTGGGAAGGAATCCAAATGAGATGCACAAGAGTGCTTTTCAGATGTCTTTCCTGGAGTTTTCTGGGGAAAAAAAATAGCCCATGTGTAACCTAAGGATGAACTCTGTGAAAGCACCTCCTCAGAGGAAGCTGTGGTATCATCAGGTGACACTCACTCATTGAAAATAATGGAGTTTTTATCAGGTGCCAGAACACACAAAGATATACATAAAAGTACAGCAATGCTGGTGTTTAGATTAGATGTTTTAGGAAAGAGAGCTTTATGTGTGTTCCTGGGAACTGTCTGGCACACTCTGAACACCTGTAGGAAAGCCAAGTCTTGAGCTGCTGAGCAGTGACCTCAGAGGACGACCCTGTGAAACAGAGAAACTCTGGCATAGTATTTTATGGGAATTTGTCAGCTACCCAGCAAACATGATCCCATAATTTTCACTGGCAGTGAGTGCAATTCCATCCTTCAACTCCAAAACACACACCTAGCTGGACACTGAACCAACGAGGAAGGTCCTTCTCCTGTTTCCTAAGCATGTTGACCTGGCTGCTAGGCAGAAATGCATTTTCTCTCCCAGCATGGGAGCAGACAGACCCTTTTAAAGTTATGTGCCTGTGTGCTCATCTGGAGCTAATTACTTCTGCACTCATCAGGGCTTCTCTGGATGACACTCCGAAAGAGCTCTTGGGATTTAACCACAACTGTCCCATAGCATTATTTGGCTAACAAGAGTCCCTTCAAAGGGCAGCACTGGGGTGAGAGCTATCATTTATTTTCACCCCTCCAGGGCATCTCAAATACCTAACATTCCCTGTCACTCTGCTATCAGGTTGAGAGCAATATAAAATATTTACAATAAGCATTTTAAAGCAGCCAGTCCTGCACATAAATACTGGTACTACAAATGATGCTGTAGACTTTGTAAGAAGATTTTCACTGACAGGCAGGCATCTGTAGTTCAGGGAACAGCATTACTAATTGATGATGGTTTCTGTCTCACGTTGCTATTAAATGACCTTCAGGTGCATGCTCTGCATGAAGCATTTGCCATGTTTGGGACTTTCATATTTGCTCTGTATGAGATAGATTTTTACAATGTCTAATAAAATTTGAGTTCAGGCTACAATCCTTTCCTCACTTGAGACATGCATCTTACTGGAAATTTTTTTCAGTGTATTGAATTTGTTCAGAATTGACTGAGGGCATGGAAGTTGTGGTGGGATGTACAAGCAATGCTAGCACATCAGCGGCATTCCTTAGGAAGGCAAGTTGGAAAAACTGGATGCACTCCTGGATGCACAGAAAGTTTCCTGCTCCTTCTCAGTATTATTTAAAACTACAAGAATAGGCTTTGTGGGAAAAGGATCATTTAAGCATGGAGTGGATATGTTGTACTTTATCAGTGTGTGGCACATGGGGCAGGCTATTCTGTAATCCAGTCATGGTGTCATGTTTGAGTCCGCTATGTGTGGTCAATAGTGCCCAGATCTGGCTACTGAAGCCTGTGGCAAAGCTGAGACAAGTTTTCAAAGTGCAGGCTTGAACATGAAATGTGAATTGAGTATTTACATTTGTCACAGATCTGAAACTTGAACTTTGTTTTAGAGATGGGGCCAAAGCATTCAGAATTTTTTCTTATGATGTGCATGGATTTGGGTTCTATGCTGACTTCTGCAGAGTGTTTTCCTTGAGGGTCACTCTTCTCCAAGTTACTTAAATCTATAAAGTGAGGAGTAAAAGCATAAATTAATAGCAACAAAAAACTGACAAATGAGGTCAAGCCATAACATTTGAAACATGCCAATTATTTGAATTCCATCATAGTGGGAAAGCACAGTTATCCATCTAAAACAGTGCCTTGTACTTACACTGTGCTGCATCCTGTGTATCAAAGGAGGACACACAGGTCCTTGCCATGGGTGTTCATACACAGCCTGCCCCTTTTTCAGTGTCAGAAAAAGTTTAGGAGGCCATGGTCAAATTATGAATTGTTTCTGCCCCCTGTGGAATGAGAAGTCATTCTGTAGAGATTTCCTATAGCACCCCTTGCGAAGCGGCTGATGCATCTGCCCTAGTGATGACTTGCTGAATGATTAAACGTTAAGGGATATGTTTTCAAAATGTTATTGCTCTGACAGGCTTTGACCAGTCCTGTTTGAGAAGCGTGGTTAACGTGAGTTGGCTTCTATGTGTCTGTCACCAATTTAACATTTATTAAGACATTGTTGTGACAGATTGTAACGAGGCTTTGTTAAAGTAAGGGGTGTGAAATACTCACCTGTCACTTGAAATATACATTTAAGAAGCCACTGAGTTCATGTTGGGAGTAACTCCTCTGAACCAGTCAGAACAATAACCCAGAAAAGCAGAGCGCTGGAGGCAGGAGGCAGAGCAGTGTCACGGGATGCTGATTACAGGTGGGAATGAGTTTGGTGGTGTTAAGCTGTGAAGAGTCACTTCAGGGGCGCTGGGAGCCCCAGGAGAAGGTCAAACAAGGGAGCTTGCCTGGCAGAGACCCTCTGGAAGTCAGCCTGGACTTGTCAAATAAAGGCACTGTTTCTCTGGTGCTCAATTCTTGCTGTGCCCAGAAACAGAATGATGTGTGAACAGAACTACATCAAAGAAGCAGCTATATCCATAAACTAATTCTTCAGTCTGTACTAAATCCCTCTGAGTGCTAATTGTTATGTTACAGCTCAGTTCAAGATAAATGCAGTGTAGACACTGAAAATAAGGTATAAGATCAACAAGCATGATAAATGCATATCTTTTCAACAAGGATGATACAATCTTTATACTCAAGAAATATCTACAATCTTTATACTCAAGAAATATCTTAGATGCTAAACATTTGAATCCTACATCAACTTTTGTTGACAGTGCTTATGTTTACACTGTTCCCTTAATCCCTGTAAAATCATTTCACACTGTGCATTTTGGGTGTATTTTTCACCCTAATGTCTTCAGACTTTACAGGCTCAATTAAGTCTGCAAATTTTATATTAATTTTCTAAGGTTACCCCCCACACCCACCAATTTCTAAGTGCTTTTAGATTTGCCTTTTTGCATACTAAGAAAATAAAATTTTATTGTTAGAGGACAGCTCAAGATGCAATTATGTTTGTACAATCAATTAAAAGAGTTGTCTTCTCAAGACATGCCTGAGAAGGTCACACTCTTCCATAAAAAGCTTCTTTTCCAGTAACAAGTGCTTCTAAAATGTTCACCTTTTGCTGAAGCTTGCTTCCAGGCATTGATCAGTGTGCTAAACATTCAGTGTGTTAAGATACTTTCATGTGTCTAGCTGCTCTAAATGTGCAAGGAATTTGGAAAAAACATCATGGAAAAAGTATTAAATATTTTTCCAAATCAATATTGAGGCCTGTCTTGGGGATCCACCGCAACAGGCCTGAATATTTTGAATCTAATTTTTCTTGTCTGGTGACTAAGAAAGGTAAATTATAACATCCCATTTATTTACAGTAAACATTGATTATGATGAGTTATTAATCTAGAGATGGAAAGCCCAGGCAGTGTACTGAAGAAGGCCATGTGGAGGTGTGGGCAATTGAAGAATGAGAGAGGAGAGTGATAGTATTTCGTTTGTAAGCAGAAATGCAAGTACAACTGCTTGCTGTTAGAGAGCTGGTCAACTTGTGCGATATGCCCAGGAGAAGGTCTGCACAGACCTCTTCCCTGCCTCCCAAATGGGATGAATGCTCTGGGGAGTATTTTTTGTGGGGGAGCACAGCAGGAATGGTACTTTTCTGAACAAATTCACACAATTTCCAGTGCAGTGTTCACCTAAAATTACATCCCTGTATCACACTCTCTCATTTTTTAATGTTTTAATTTTTAGCTTTTAGGAAAGTCAGTTCTTTACAAATGAAACTTCAGTGCTTTTCTTAGGACAGTTTAAGGATGACTCATTTGTCAGGAACTTATCAACAAAGGAGGTTTATGATAACAAAGGTGTGGAGAAGATAAACAACGAGGATTGTCCTACCTTTGAAGCAGTACAACTTGTTTAGCGGTTTAGGTGTCTTGGAGTCGCTTCTTTATTTTAGCGGTGTTTTCACCTGTGAGGTTTTGTGTTTTCAGAAATATGACTGCTTGCTGCTTGCTGCTTGCTTTTTCTGAGAGATAGCACGGGGCTGTTGGATACTGAAATAGCATTTTCTGGAACTGACAGTAGTGTCAGCAGTTTGTTTCTGGCCTTATCCTTTCTTTCTCTGCAAGGACCAAGACTGTATTTTGCAGAAATGCCTAAATTAACTCAGGTACAACAGCCACAGTAACTGCAGCACGTCATGGAGACAACCTGACCACCTGCAGGTCTTCAGTAATCTTTAAATTTAGTTACATGAGAGTTTAAAATGCCCTCACAAAATTAAAATACATTACTATTAGTCCAAGTAACATGAGTGACAGTGTACCATGGTATCCATCACGTGCTAGCTTTTTAAAATTATTATTAATTTACTCAGCTGTATCACATAACATCTTATTGATTTGGAATTGAATTTGAAAGCACCAAATGAACTCTATATTTTTCATTAAGACTGATGGGAATTACCTTTTCATCTCTGTTACACACGTGTGTCTATATATATATGTACACACATATTTATATGCATGTCTGTGTATGTGCCTGTGTGTTTTTATATATATATATCTGGAAAACAAGATAATGCCTTCATTTCTTCACTTCTGATATATCTTTAATCCTGAATTTCTGAATGCATTTGGATTTGTTTGTTTGTTTATGGTTGTGTTTGGCATTTTTTAATATGGACAAAATAATTCCAGATAAAGAGCTTTGAAAATGTTTATTTCTCTGAAAAGGGAGTCTACATTGTGCAACACAGAGGACTGACGATAGGATTGTATCTAAATCCGAGGATTTGGGCTTGATACTTTCAGCCTAGCGTGACACAAGAATTCCCTGTGTGTATCTGTGCCACCCATCTGTGCTTTGGTATTTCTGCCTTTAATATAGGTCCCTGTTCTTACAGTTGGGTCTCAGATTTTAAATCAGCTGAAGAATGGGAAAATACTAAAGAAGAAACTAAAAAATACTAGAAGAGCAGTTTACTACTTCTAAGAACACTTGAGTTCTATTTTCTCTAATGTGTTAAAAATATCTAATGTGCTGAAATTGGATTTTAGAAAACATTTTAAAATAAAACCTGTACTTTTAGGACATTAAAACCAAAAAAAACCAAAGCTCCATGATCATCACTTGGGCAGTGCTTGGGTGGCTGAGCGCCAGAGAGCCAGCAGTGGGTTTGCTTTCCAGGCTGCACCTTTTGTTCCTCAGAGCAGCAGGGAATGGCAGCAATGCGGATGCAGCAGTTTAGCTCCTGGGCACAAAGGGATCCTTAATGCCAATTAAAAAGCAGACTTAATGAGTACCAAAAGCAGCCCCCAAGCCAGGCCTCCTTAGCTAAAAAAAGATGGGAAAGCAACATGTTGTAGGAAATGATGGAATTCCGAAAATCCCCTAAGAAATGGGGAACACCCTTTGCTCTCCCTGCTGCCATCCTCAGCTCGCTCGCTGTGCTGAAAGCAAAGCTGTGTAAGAATTCAGGGGAGTTACTGGGGGAACTGCCCCGTTTGGAAGGTGGCTTTTTGCTAGCTGGGGGACTGTTTGTGGTCAGTGTGTTATTTCTAACTAAAATGGCACTTCATAAAAATAACAAATTGTTGGCAACCATTGCTCTTTGAATTCTATTTCTAGTTCTAGTCTCTATTTCTGTTCCTCTCGGTTGCTTTTCTCCTAACAAATCAAACTTCAGGATTGCAGCAGGAAATTTAGATTTAACCTCAAGAGTCAATGTTTTGTCTCATGTCTGCTCTAATGTGATACAGATGTTGGAACTGCTGTACGTAACTCAAGATTTTATTGAACTAGCGCTCCCTGGCTAATAGAAAACATAGCTAACTGGAGTGCACATTAAACACAGATCTCTCCAAAGGCACTAAGCCTGTGAATTTTAGAAATATATTGACAAAATACTTGGGATATTACTTCAATTGCACATCCTTCAGCTGTTTGGTAGGGAGTTTCTGCCATGGTAAAGAAGCAGAGCTCTTTATCTTAATTGTTTTAAAAAACAAACCCAAAAAGTAAACATGAAAAAAAAATGCAATACCTGAAATAATTTACGGGCTGGCTTTTATTTTTTTTCCAATTCTTTATTTTCTTCTCTTTAGCAGATAACCAGAAAGACGGGAGGGATAGATTATCTATTGCATCCCTTTTTACTTCTCTTTTCCAACAATCCTGATCTCCACTGTTCTTTTTTAGTTTTCCTTCTCTTGAGTTGCCACTGTGGCCAGGGCATTCTAAACACTTGGGTATGTCCTTGCTGAGGACTGAAGGGTAAACACTGACATTTCCCACGACACTTCTATGTTGCATTAGCTTCAGTACAAAGTTGTCTGAAATCAGCTCTTTCCTCCATTCATTTACCCCCCTCCCCATATTTCTACTTAATTAAAATTAAAAGTCTCTACTTTTCTGTATGGGCAGCACATGGTGTTTCTTAAATGAGATGTTTTAGGGGAAAGCCAGAAGGTTTAGCACATCAGAGTGCTTTTCTTGCTCATAATATAATAGGAATTATGTATTAATTTAGTGCACCACACCCAAGTCTCATGCCCTATAATAAAAAAGCAGTGCAGAAATGTGCTACCCAGAGCAATCTCCAAGCAGCAAATTGACCAGGGAAAAGTTCTTAATACACAGAAAGTGGGAGAAAAAATACAAACCAAAGAGCTCTACAGGGAATGATATAGATTTAAAAAGTCACATACATTTTTACCTAGCTGGGGCTGACTCATACTGTGCCTTTTTTTGTTTAAATCTCAAAACATCCACTTGTTGCTGAAGGTCCTCTTTGACTCTGGGTGGACCAGCACATTTTGGATGTCAGTGTTTGAGTGGGTACAACTGGGTCTTCAGGCAGCTCTGGGCTGCTGGCAGCTGTGCTGATAATGTCAGCAGCAGTGCAGGGAGACACAGCGTTAGCAAAGGCAAAACCCTTGTACTTTGTGGGTTAAAGCTGAGCTCCAGAAACATCACAGCTGTGTTACAGAGGAAGTAAAAAAACCCCACTTGTTCAAATGATGGGCATGCCATGAATATTGATTCATTTCAGCTATTGTATTATCAAAACAGATAGTTCTGATAATAAGTTTGATAAGTTGACCCTTAATGTTTTGAGCTATAAACTTATTTCCCCAGTAATAAGTGAATAGCCCAGCTTGAGGTTTATTGTCTTTCTATATTCCATGGGAAGGCTTTTGGTGTTAGACTGGGATTTTTCTAGATAAACAGCAGCTCATGAAAAGTAGGACTGTCCTGGGTCCAGCAGAGAAATCTGTATGAAAAATAATTGATCCTATCTATTAGCTACCTCAGAATTTTAAAAAAATCTTTCTGGCCTTGACACTCATGACACAAGAAATTCTGTATCAGCAACTATTTCTAGGAGCTAGCTTTTGTAAAAAAAAAAAAGCACAGTTTTATTATTGCCTACAGCCTCCAAACCCATTTCATATCCTGTAATCAGTACAGGAATACAGAGGCATTTTTAGAATAGCACACTAGGTCTGTTATCATATGAGAAAACTCTGAGGTCATCAGTGTCGAATTACATATTCATATTTTTCTCTTCCAGGCTTCAGTTTATTTCTATCATTTCCACAAACACTATACAACATTCACAGGTAAGTTAATTAACATTAAATAAGTTCTATCACCTCCCATTTAATTCTGTATATTTAATAGTTTCCTCATTTACAAATAAATGTAATGCTTGAAGTAGCCCAGCTTCTTTCATCCAGATGCTGTCCTGATACTATAGCAAAAGGTTTTTCTGGTGAGTTTTCAGAATCTGACTGGTTTCTTTTCCATGTTTACAACTCTCTTCCCTTTTCTTGGTGTTCTCCTGGCTGTCTCACAGTGGTCCTGCACAGTAAACTGATGAAGGTTCTGTGGTAAAAACCACTGCATTTTATTTGCAATCAAATGTGATTTTTAACGTCTGCCTGTGCTGGGTAGAATTCTGTAGCTGACCATCCTGCACTCTGTGAAATACTTAATTGTCTTCCTGGCCCTTCTGTAGAACCTTCCTCTGTATGAAGTCTGCAGATAATTGCCATCAGATATAAGCTAGGCAGGTGGCAAGCTGTGATTACATCTAAGAGCTGGCTTGCTGCACCTAGGAATTTTATACATGGTTAGTTTATACTCCAATGGCCTATTTTTATTAATGCTGCCTGCCTGCCAGTAGTATTTGCTAGCTCATTTCACTCATCTGTCACTTCAGGTCTCTCAGATCCTACGTGTCCCAGAGGAGGGACTGTCACTGCCTGTCTTCAGGAATTAGTGGAAACTAATATTGCCATTTAAATTTTGGAGAGACTATAAGACAATATTGCATCTCTCCTACTCTTTTTGTGTGGTGGTACCCAGTGTAGTTTGTCAAAGCATGCACAGCCCCGGGTTGGGGCAGGAAGCATGAAGAGTCAGGACGTGAGGGGCAGGAAAAGCTGGGGACCTGCAGAAAGGCTGGGCTCTGGGGCAGGGGCTGGGAAGCAGCTGTGCAAGGCACTCTGCTTCAGAGACCACTGAGAGGAGGAGGGAAGCACCTTGTGCATGTCAGCCACTGGCAGTAGCAGCATTTACCCCAATGACCACTGAGGGTTTGGTTTCCTTTTCCTGTCAGGACTTTTGTTTATTGTTTTCCTTTTCAAGTCATCCTTTGACATGGTTCCTCTCAAGCTTTCCGGTGGGTTTATCATTTCTCTGAAGAGAAGAGCACAAAAATTTTAAACTACCAGTCAGGTTTGCTTGAAGGAAGCACACACAAGTTCTTAAGAGATGAGGGATTTGAGTTTTCCAGTCATCTCCTCTCTTCTTCATTGTGATGCTTGTTCTCAGTTGTTATTTTAGGAGTAGATTATTCCTTTTTGGCATGAGAAAGATATTTCTTGGATTTTTGTCTAGCTGTTTCTATAAATATATACTTTCAAAGACTTTAAACAGGACATTTCCCAGTACATTTCAAACACAGAATTGCTCTTGAACTAGCGGTAGGAAGGAATGGTTTAGTGGCATTGAACTTAGAGTAGCCATTTCCCTAGCTGGCAGAAAATGCAGCCATTTACTACCTTTAAAAGACAGCTTAAAATATCCAAGAAAACACAATGCATCATTAATTTTCTGTACTCTAATTAGCCAAAAAGCCTCCCCTTTAGGCTGTACTTGGACTAAAGTGCCTAAATCCTAATGTACAGGATTGTCAAGCAGCATCACCTCTAGATTTAAACAGCAGCACTACCTGCCAGCCATGTGCTTGACTCTGCTGCTTCTGCAAATGTGCAGTATTGATTGAAACAATTTTGTCTCATGTTAGAAGCTTCATCCTCTAAAGCCATGTATTTTGAATTCACAGCATGTCTGCATATTTGAAAGTACAGCAGCCCACTTTGTGTGAGTTTAGAGGTCTCCTGCCAGACAGTGGTGAGCAAGTGAAGCTCATCAGGAGCTATGTGAATGACCCAGTATAATTTAACCCCAGAAATAAATGTTACTTGGGTATACTACAATTTCTTGTAAAATGTCTGGTATCTAGCACATTTGCACGGGTAGTTGTGTTGCAAGATGAATTCTTGGGCTGAGTTTAGTCTAGAGTTTGAAGTTACTGTGTAGAAATAGAATGGATATACTTTCTTTCTCCACAAAATTATTGTATTTATTTCCAGAGCACATTTAAAGAAAACGCTGAAGAACGACTCTCTGTATGAAGGACTGCTACCTCTTGTGTCACCTCTGTTGCTGTTCGTTCTTCTTACAGTCTGGGTGGTTTTATCTCCAAGCAACATATTAGCAAAGCAACCCAGGGTGTTTTTATGGATGGTTGGGGTTGCTTTCTCAAATGTTATAGTAAGTATATGTGAGGTGGTGCTTTTATTTGGAGATAGTTTTCTATTTTTCTGTGAATAAGAAGAAGGGAGCAGAAAATGTAGCTAAAATCAGCAGCCACACAGCTCTTCTACTTCTGTGTTACACTCTGTCTCATAAAAACACACTGCAAGACGTGCCTGGACTCGGGACACTTACAGTACTGAAATACCTACTCTGCCACAGCGTAACACTTCCGTGAGGGTTTTGGGTTGTTTCCTGAGGGTTTATGAAACCCTAGGGATGCCTTACTTCCAGAAATATAACAGATACTCCTCAACACACAGGCAAACTGGGAGTTTGTCAACACTGTCAACACTGGCACAGATTTACTAGCAAGAGTAGAGGGGCTGTAGCTTTTCCTTGCTCTTGTGCCCATTAGTGTGGTACATGCATTCCTGTATCCTGCAGTTCAGCTGATCCTACATTTTCCCTTCGCCATTTAGAATAAGGCTGTACCACTGGCAGTGTGTTTTAGGGACGGATGTGAAGAGCTGCAGGGGCCTTGTGATGGCATTCTACTCACAGATTGGTTTCTCCTGTACCACATCATGGTGAAGAGTTTCCTCCCTTTAATTCCCAAGAAACAACATAAACCTCTGTGCAGTTCTAGCATGGGCAGCCAGACAGTGGTGCTGAGCCCTACAGGTAACCCAGGGCTTTCTTCTCTGGGGGAAGCAAGGAGAGCAGCCAAGCAGAAAGGTGTTCTTCCATTTACGCTAAAATACCCTAGAGGATAGTGACTAGTGTCATCTTAGGAAAATAGTCTCCAACACCATCTAAAATAGTCACTGAGCAGTGCTACAGCCAATTTAAAAAGTGAAAGTCTTGAAGTGCCTTGCACTATGAGAGAGATCTTCAAAAATGTGGGGTTTTAAAAGACAAAGCATAACCTCTTTAGAAATCTGAATTTAGCAATGGGAAGAAAATTGTAACTGAGATGTTTGTTAGAGGTATCCTATAAATGTACATTTGTGAGGGTCACAAACAGTCCCATCTTAAGGAATTAATCTCACAAAATGAGGTTATTTTCAGATGTGTAAGTTTTATTGTATGCATTATTCATTACCTAATCTACCCCTTTTTCTTAATAGATTAGTAGAGATTCCAAAATGAGAAATACAAATGCATCTTAACCAACCAAGAGTGATTGTGGCAGGATGCTTGCAGAAGAAAAATAGGAAGGCAAACCAGAAATTTCTTTACAGACTGCAGTTTATCAGACACTGAGTGCAATACATATTCTTCAGGCTTTTTCTTTTCCCAAAACATACACTGCCGCATTGGAGGCTCATGTGAATTAAAAATGTATGCATGTTAGCTAAAATGTTTAACATTTTAAAAGCAAGCATTAAAAATGTATGGATGTTAGCTGGAATTTGTAACATTCTGAAGTTGCAAATCAAGGCTGCTTTTCCTTTCACCTCTTCTGGTCCCTTAGACACGTTTCCTTCAGCATCAGAGAAGGGTTTGTCACAGCAATACTTTTTTTCTCTGTGACAGCCTGACACACTGGGTTTCCACTACCTGTTCTGTAGAATACAAACTGCAGACCATGTTTCTCTACCTGCCATTCCAGTTCCAGTATCTGGAACTTCAAACATGAGAAGTTTGACCATGTATTTGGTCACCCAAATATATAGGCATAATAATGGTTTAAAACAATGTGAAATCCAACCTCTGGACAGGTTCAATTATGTAGCCAGAAAAATTATAGCATATAGATTGCTTTAGCAATTTCTGATACCCTCTGGAATGATTCCCAAAGGACTCATAAAACCATAAAAAATTCACAATCAGTACTGAGAATGTAAGTGAAAATATTAACATTACGTACAAAGGCTTACTTCTTCCATTATTCAAGGTTAATTATTTTTTCATAATTTATTTTTGCATTCTTCAGCTTGCACAGCACAGGCAGTAAAGCCAGTATTTTGTTCCTATGGTCAGACTCCTACTGCTGCTGTCATAAGATTTCAGGCACTGCACAGAGAATGAGTTATTCATTCTTCTACTATTTTCAGGATACATAAAATCTATTTTTAACCACACTTCAATTCTGAGTGAAACTTAAATCAATAAAATATTTCAGATGTGCCTAAATTCCTTTTCTTTTTTGTAATGGGCATGGTGTATATGAGACACATTTCTTAAGGAGCCCAAACCAGAGAAAACACTTTGGTGTGCTTAATTGCTTTTGAAATAAGGAATTTCAAGTGAGTTTGTCTCATTACATTTCCAGAACTCAGTAGAATTAAGCTAATTGTCTTCAGTTAAACCATGCACCATATATTCATTTTTTCTGCCATTCTGAGTGGGATCCCTTTCTCTGGGCCCCCAGCTACATCTCCAGGGAGCCCACTGCCATGATTGAGCCAAGAAATTGGTGTTTTAGAACATAAAGGAGTGCTAGAATAGAAAAACAGGATGTGAAATTGTCATATATTGTCTTCCCTCCCTTCTACACAATGAACCAGAAGATATTTCTGCCACGCTATGTGACTAAAATACCAGCATGCTCTCCCAGTGATTCAGGGGCAGCACATTTGATTTGGGATCACAACTTCATGAGCCTCTGTGAAAACATAAGGTGGCAAACAAATTCCCCTTTTGTGAAGATGTGCTTCCACTCACCAAGTGTAGCACAGCACTACCTCCAGAACAGGGTGTTATTTTGAATTGTAGTAACTTCCTCTAGGACCCAGTGAAGCAGAAAGGTGTGTGCCTATAGCAGCCTTCTCACCACAAACAATCCCCATTTTGCACTGTAGCCACGTTTCCCCCTCACCCACAAAGAAAACCCACGAAGAAAATGGAAGTGGTTTTCCTTAGACCCTTGGGGCTGGCCCAGCACTTCTCACCTGGCCCCTTTTGCTCCGACAGTGCAAGGTGATCGTCTGCCAGATGAGCAGCACGCGGCCGGAGCTGTTCCACTGGTTCCTGTTCCCGCTGGCGCTGGTGGTGTACGCGGCCATCTCCGGCCTGCTGGGCTGCATGGAAGAAGGGGTTCTTGGCATGTTCACCGCCCTGGTCACGGCTGCCCACGTGCACTATGGGGTCTGCGTGGTGAGCAAAGGGCTCTGAAAACAGTTTCTGCTTGGGGCATTGTCTGGGAGTCTGAATGTTTATGGTTTGTTTGGTTTTTTTTAATCCTGTGTGTTGTTTTCTTTAGTCTAAAGTTAAACAAAAATAAGTCAGTGTATTGCAGGCAATGCCTTTTGCATGTGCAGCAACTTCAGTGACTTGAATTATTCCGATGTTGCCACCTGGTTTTGGCTTTAAACCCATCAGATTCAGAATATTTATGGACTGGTTTTACATAGCAGTCAACCCATGTGGCATGAATGCTCCTACCACTCTTTTTTTGCCTTTTTCTTCCTAAGGTCACTTGACTGAAAAAATAGGAAGGTAAAATGCAAAGTGACATAAATAGAGAGAATAAAATAAGGTCAACTTTGCTTCAAATCTGCAGGCAAAATAGCTGTCCCAATTTTTTTTTGGCCCTCTGCTAGCATCTCTCAAGCTGGAGACATGAATAGTTTTCCAGTTCGTTCACACTTACCAGCACATTTTTGTGTCTGCTAGATCTCAGTCTTGTCATTGTCATCTGAACAGCTGCTTAAGTTTTACTTTGTTGATGCCCACTTTTTAAAATTGTCAAATGATGCTTTAGCAACTGTTTTAATGGTGTCAGCTTTTAGATAAAACACCTTGCATGGCAAAGATCTAATTTCAGAGGGAGCTGGTCAGCATTCTTTTGTTTAAGCCACATCAGTGAGACATAAGGATTTTTCTCTGAAAGCAGCCTTTGGTCAGCAGACATTGGTGTCATAGTAGAGTCCGCCCCAGCATCAATATGGGCCTGTTGGTGGGGGTCAGAATGGAAATACCTGGTCAAAATTCACTATTGACTGAGGGGCCCAGCTCCATCACAGCTGATGACACCTGTGAATCTGGTCTGTAGACCTTTAGCTTCCCAGCAGTGTGTTGCAAGAGGAATGTAAGGAAAACAGCTCTCTTGTTTGAATGCTTAAAGGTCCCTGTGTCCTCACAGATCTCCAAGTACATGAGGACTGTGGCTGGGTCCTCCCCCCTCTTACTGGGAGAGGAGAGGCAGTGAATTGTGAAGCATATACAAACCAAGTTGCTAATCTCTGTGATTTCTCTTCAGGGTAGGCAGCTGAGTGAGCACTTGAACATTTACATCTTTTCCCTGAAGAAACGTGTCCAAGAGTGAACATCTGCACTATGATCAAACTGTAAATCTTGACATGGAGATTTGCAGCTCTTCTGATGTGATAAACAGTTGGAACGAATCTGATTAAAATAACCAAAGAATAGAATAGTACAGATATCTGAACCACTGCGACAATGAGCTATGCAGCAAGATGCTTCATCTCAGAGGAAGATGCCTGTCCAGCACAGTTTACAAAGTTATTCTGTTTGAGGATATTTATTCTTTTTACCAGCCATGTTACTCGCCTCTCTTTTGTCTTCCTCCTCCTTTACCACTGTATCCAAAGTCCTGGATAAATCCTTGCAGCACTGGTTTTGCCCAGCCTAGTCACCAGTGGGATGCCAGCAGTGCAAACCCTCCCTGTACCTCCTTCCCACTCAGACATCTGTGCCTGCTTCATTTGCCATATTTACTTCCTCACAACTCATTTCTTCCACGCAACCTCCTGAAAGGCTTATGTACACCGAGTCTTTTCCTCACCTCGTACGAATGTGTGAAGACAAGAGAATGAACTCAGAAAGCTATGGGTAAAGTGTTTTTTAAAAGTACATTTTTTTCCCCATTCTCAGCATTAAGATGAGTCTCAGTTGACCTGTCAGAAATGCAGCAGCTATACAGCAGCTGGCCCTTCTATTTATTTTCTAGGAAGTAACAAGCATATTGTTTATATTTCAGTAGCAACAAACAATATAGCCTACAAAGGTAAACAGCTGAAAATAAATTTGGCCAGCAAACCTTTGAAGATTCCCATATTTCTCTGCAAAACTAGTTTCAGTCCAACATCATCTACCACTGTGAAATCCTAAACAAGTCATTATTTGCCCATGTGCTTGAAGCAAATTTTTGTGGTGTTAGAAAATGTCACAGGAAAAAAGAAACAAGAAATTTTTTTTTTAAACATTACATGTTTGCATGCAGATGCAAACTGCTCACTTCATCTATAATACACGTAGGTTTTCTGTGTGCCTTGGAGGAGGGAGTAAGAATTTGAGTTTCATCTCTTTTCATACACTGCCCTAGCCAGAGGGCCTTTGTGGCCTTGAAGCACTAATTAAACAATCTGTCCATTTCCCCAAGGAAAGCACAGAGGGATGTGATTGACAGCCTGGCACGTTTATTAACTACTTAACCATCTTGCTTGCCAGAAGCCAAGTGGAAGTGCAGTTTTTGAGCTGCAGAGCTGAGCCTAAAGTTCCTCTTTTTCACTTCTTGGACTACTTCTCTGGGTTTATCACTAGCCTGATCATTCCCCCCCGCCCCCTGCCCCTAGTTAGCTTACCCTTACATCAGTAGCTTCTATTAATATTTCCAGCTGAGCACTGGCAAGGCGTATGAACAGCTTCAGCTTAGGCTGTTAACTGTTACAGCAGCTGCCCTACCACAGCAGCAGCAGGGCTGATTTACCCAGGCAGCCCTTAGCACAGGCACAGGGGACAAGCCTGCACATCAGCTTCCCCTCTTCACAAAGCAGAAATACCACTCTGACTCGGACAGTTTCTTCAGGTTTGAAAGCCTCCATGTTCCACCTACCAAATGAGCACATTGAGGGTCCCACCCCCCAAACGAACATCAGATGTGTCACAGTTCAAAGAGCTTCAGGCGTGAGTCAGGCAGAGGGGACAGGTCATCCTGTAATGCTGGGTCAGAAGTTTTGCCAAGAGCCCAGCAGGGAAGGGAGGATGCCCTCGGGCACCACTGTGGTCCAGCTACAAGAGGCATGTGCCAGCCTTCCTCACCACTGGTGTGGCAGCCATGCCCTGACCACCCTGTGTGATGCCCAGGGAGCATGGGGTCTCCACAGAGGCACTCTCTAACTGCCCAAGGACTCCCCTGGAGTAAGTCTGAAGGCTCTTTATCTGATGAGGTTTGCCAAAAAAGGCAGCTCTGACTGTGTTTGAAGGGGAGCAATGAGTTTGGTGGTGTTGCATGCACCCAGCAGTCTCAATGTTTGTTGAAGTTAAATACTACATCCAACACCTGATACACTGCCACAGAAGTCTCACCTGCTTTATAAAGGCAGTTTGTATTTCACTTGTCCATCACAAAGTATCAAGAAAATTCTGGTGAGGAAAGAATTAGGATATAATAAAAATAACTCCAAACTGAATGTGGTGGTACTGGAGAAACTCTGTGGACAGGCTTCCTTTTTCCATGTCTTGCACTTACTTAGGAAACAGCTGGAAATAAGGGTCACAGAAGTGGTTCAATTTGATGCACTAAGATGGAGTATTTTGAAATAGTCATTAAATGGAATTACAAAACTTGAACTACCACAACCTGCCTGCACTTGTACCTTTCTAAAGAGAAATCAAGTATCACTTTCAAAGGACATTAGGCTCTGGCCAGCTTTTTCACCTTCTATATGAAAACATGGCGAGTAACTTTCCTTTTTAAAGCAACTTGTCACCACAGTCTGTATAAAGACAAGTATGAAAAAAGATCATGTACTGCACAGTGTATATACTGAATTATTAGCCATTGTGGATGGCAACTAGTTCCATGATTAGGAATAAAAATGCTTTGTTCGTAGGGCTGTATGGTCACAGATTTATTTAGCAAAGTCACGTATGTAGGTGACCTAACAGTCTAACAACAGATTTTTGTGGTCACATTATGGCAGAAAGTTTTCAATGATCTGAACTGGAAAATATGTAAATTTTTTTTAATGCTTTGGAGCATTTGCACTGACCCAAGGACATGCCTTCCTCCTGGGCTTACGAAAAGCAACTAAACACGAGCTGCTCTCCCGGGTTTGAACGCCTGGGTTGGAAATGGGCTCCTCTGGTCCCTGCTTCATCCTGCCCTCCTCTGTCAGAGGCCCAGGGATACCTGGAGCAGCAGGGCGCAAGCTGGTGGCTCACAACGGGGCCACCTCAACACAGAAGAAAAGGGTCCTGGCCCAAGGCTCAAAGCCCCTGGGCTTGAGCAGCACCTACTGCAGCAACATTGCACCTCCTACAAAAGAACAGAGCTGTGAGAACTAAAGTGAATTTTCCCCCTTTTCTTCCAACAAGACCTAATGCTTTAATCTAAAATGTAGGAGGCTTTTAGGCACTGCATTGAAGATTCATCCCTGAATACTTGGCCACTGCAAGGAAGCCCACTGGGAGCTTCAGAACCTTTCTGTAGTGCTCTCTTTGCCTCCTGGCTGCTGCCAGTTTTGCTTCTGACTGATACCCCCGGGAGTCAGCACTCCAAAATCTGAAAGCATTTACCATGAACAAAAATGTGCTGTTTACATGCACATACATACATGCATCTTCTGTTTTGATTTATAGAAGGGGATACAGTTGCTGAGCTCTTGGGGAAACACATGCTCTCCACACACACGGGATAAGTGAACTTCTGGGTTTTTAAAGCAGCTGCCTTTTTCCTCCTGCTCCCATATGCAGCCCCCGATGAATTAAAAAAATGTATTTAATCCATAAAATTATTATTTTAGAATGTTCTGAATAGTCTCTAGAGCTAGACAGATTTTAACATATATTTTTTTATTAAATATGTAAAAAGATAAACGCAAGTCAAGTTATTCACATATTCAGACAAAAATCTACTCTATCATGCGACAATTTGTGGATAATGTAAAATGACTGATACATCTGGATAAGACTTTTTGTATCTATTATGCCATTACTTATCTATTTATAATTAACAATACATATGTTTACATTCCTTTCAGTTTACATTTAATATATAACCAAAGCTTTATGGTGTGCTATTTAGTAAAGGTAATTACAAATGCATATTAAAACCATAACAGAAGAATGGGTTACTCACAGGGGGTGGGGGGGAAGGACAACTCTTTCCCCTTTCAGAACACTGCTCTCCCCTCAGCACAGCCACATTTCTGGTGCCCCCAAAGTATTTCACTGCCCCGACTCCCTACATCAGTCACTCCCCCCTTGGTACAAGCAGTGAGAGGGCTATGGTCCTCAGATCAGAAACAGGATACAAGGAATTTTCAGGAAACAAAGTTCAGCTTTTTTTATTTTTTTTTTCTATGTGCTTCAAAAGAGAGAAAAGGAGAGAGGCACAACAGCCTGGCTATGAACTGTCTGGGGAGCTCAGCAACCCCAACCATTTGCACCTTCAGAAAATGTTTTCCCTTGAAGTGCTCTCCATGCATCTGCTCAAGTATTGGCAGAAGGATGAACTCTGGTAAGCAGAGACGTGCTGATGAAATTAAGTTTATATATAGCCTGATCTCAAACTCCTTGCCCCATTCAGAGATCCCATAAAGGTTAAAGGACATTCTGGAGTCTGGAAAAAAATTAGTAACTGCTCTTCAAGAGTATTATGAAGAACTACTGTTTATTACAATGACAGTTGTAATAAGTACATATGTTCTAATAAACACAAATACAACAAAAATGACAATTCCCCCATTTGTGGTGATTCTTGGAAATACTTATTTTGGAATAAACACAATTTTATAAACCAGACCTTATTTGTAACCAATTGAACTGGGAGAGGAAAGCGCTGGCCTGCAGGTTGCAGTACTTTGATTTCATCACTGGGTAGGATGTGAGGTCAATACTGGATGCAGGGCTGGGAAAACCAGCCTGCAGGGTCCAGAAACTCTTCTGCTGTGCAGGGGGAGGATCAAGGAACTGGAAATACCTGTTCTAGTGCTCAACAGTATTTTATATATTGTTGGTGGTGCAACACAACAGCAGGGTTCTCACATTTAACTAAGAGCCACTTAGCTGCAGAAGATTGATTAGGAATGGAAAACTGCCTGTGCATGCGTGTGTGTGCCCGGGGGCTGATTCACTGGAAACCTTTCTATGGAAGCATAAGCTGGAGACAATGCTTCAGGAGCCTGTGAACACCTAAAATGATTTAGCTGTTCAATAGGCTGGGGAGTTTTTCAGTGAAGGCCAATTGCAATGGGACTTCCACGTACCTGCTAAATCAGCACAACAAACCAGAATTCAGAAAATGAAGTGACAGACCAGGAATACCAGGCATTAAATAACCAGAGACTACAGTGCGCAGTGGTATGAGAAGAACAAGGAATGCTTTTTTATACTTCAAGCTACCTCTGTTTATAAAATACCATCATTTAGAACAGGGCCATGGGACTGCACTGGAAGGGAACACTCCCACTGCAGACATCTCCAGTGCACACATGGTTTTGCACCACACTGGCCTCAAAGGAGGAAGGTCAGCCAAGTGCAGAACCAGCTCTGTGCCCCACAGTCAGATGGTCCCCTTCTGATGTGTGCCCTGTCTCCAGGAGGACTCCTCACTGCCTCTCCATGCTTTGGAAGCAGCCATAAACCTGTGAAGTGTTCACCATCCACTTACAGGGGAGTTTGGGGTGGGCTTTGGGGCCTGTGCTATTGCTGTTTTCCCCCATGCTTTGCACTACTGACAAAATTTCTGTCTTCTATACTTGTATGGCTGGGGCAGAGGAAGGGGGAAGGAAAGCAAAAAGAAACGGCTGGCCTACTTTCTCCTTTTCTGAGGGGCGGGAAGCCAAGGATGATGGTAGAGACCGTGTCCTGCAGCTATACTTGTGTCAAAGGAGATTTCTCTCCTCCCTCAGTACTGAGCTTTGCAGAGGTAGAGCTGCAGCTAGAGGCCAGGACTGGATTCCTCAGGAAAGAAGAAAAGCTGGGAAATGTCTATTGACTAGTTAGGAAACTGTGTGGGTTTTCAAAAAGTTAAAGTGGATGTCTGTTCCTCCAGAAATAAGCCAAAAAACATACCATGCAGCTTTCTAACAAGCTTCCTAACACAGGGGTTTAAATCTCCCAGTGAAACAGATGCTCTGCCTTCTGTCTGTGAAGGCAGGAAAGGAATAAATGTGAGCAACACAAGCGTTTTCCTCCACAACACAACCTCATAGTTATGGCTTGAGTATGACATCCACTGTATCCCTTTATTCCAATTGTTCGGCCAAACTGATGCCCCACAGCAGATGTACTAGAAAATGCAAAAGCACCACAAAGTGAGAGACATAGCTAGTGGTACAGAACTCCTTGCCACACAAAATGCCAATATAAATATGTCAGAACAAGTTACAAGTGTATCATACTTAAGACGAAAAAGAAAAAAAATAAATATATATATTTTTAAAGAGCAGAACAAATCTCAAGCAGCCAAGTGGTGAAGTTGCAGTGATGTACAGTAGGTGATGTAGCCCTACAACCTCTTGGGAAGATACACTGAAAGAAGACGTCTGCAAATGCATCTTGGCAAAGTATTGGTACAGAATGCAGTGGTTGGCTGGCACTCACTATGGTACATAAATGTTAATGGCAGACTGGGAGTGAATTGACTTCAAGTTTGAGGCCGCACATGTTCCATTCTCCAGAAGAAAGTTCTCACACAAAACGAAAATTGTCAGAGATGCTGCATGAGTCAGTACTCATCCTGCTGCTGGGGCTGTTCATGGACTTGCTCTTCACCTTCATGCTCATCTGTGTGGCTCTCCTGTAGGAAGAAAAAAGATCCCAAAACACTCTTCAGCAGAAATCATTCATGATGTAATCTTGCCCCATGGCACTCACTGGAGCATAAAACTTAAAAATTTCCATGCATGGAAGTACAAAATGAGCTGTTACCTGACAAAAGCAGCATCTCATAGTATTACATTAAAATGTACTTACTTCACTTCTAATTGAGGCATATGCAGTACTGATATTTCCCTAGAAAAAACGTCATCTCTAAACATCACTATCTGTCATCTGTTCTGGTGAGCGAACATTTTGAATAGTTAGACAGTGATACACCAACAGTTAGATGCTGTATCATAGCATCCCGATGTCCTCCCATTTTCAGCTTGTCCACGGTTTTCTGAACCTGTCTGCTGTAGTTTTCATACAATTTTCTCTCAAGGTTTAGATGACTAAATGGACAAGACACTTTTACCATCACCTGCTTTAAAAATTCAACACAGCCTCCTTTTTGAGGTCAGGCATGTTATTTTCCCAAAATAATACACCCACGCTAACTCCCACAGACTTTCAAGCACATTTTCTTGGGGAGGGTGGGGGGAAGAGCTCCATATTCACTGACTTATAGAGCTACTAATTACTAAGTAATCACTTCCCGTTGTTTTTATGCACAGTATTATCCAAAGCTGTCTCTCTGAATATGCATTCCCACAGGGAGATGAATCCCTGACACAAGGAAAGGCTGGATCCTTGCTGCAGGTGACACAAGTTCCAAACAACTTTCAAATTAGAGGCAACAGGCCTAGTATCCTGAGTTGACCTGAATGTTATCTGAGCTCAAAAAGTCTGGCTGACTTTTAGAGCATCCCTTCTGGACTGTCATTAAGCACAGCTGCATTTACAGCTTTCCATCTTTCCACAGCACGGTTCACTGAAGAGATCGCTCTCGTGTACACTCTGCCCTACATTAGTACTGCTCTGCTGTAGGCAGCTCCAAAGGAAAACACTTTTCCAAGACGCTGAGCTGCCATTCAAAACCCAACATCCCCAGTGGGGTACCTCTGCAGAATTTGCCTAGCTCCCTAACTTTTGTTAGAAGCAAGTGGCTTGAACAACAAACTTTACCAAATTGATACTGCTAAGTTTTCAAGTTTGAGGCAAAAATCAAAAGAAAAAGAAGGCCGTAATTTTAGTTCTCCTACAATAGTCCAGAGCAGTTTATGAAATGAGCAAATTCCCTTCTGGCAGTAAAATATTTATCTAAAGGGCAAAAGCAGAATAAGGTTCCTAACATTTGCTGATACAATGGAAAGAGTCATCCATTTACCATGTATAGGAACAGCCCAATTTCAATTGAAAACAAGCTTTCTATCAGTCAAGTGCCATTTTCAGGTAGAAGCCCCACATCAGTCAGGGCAGCTGAAGTGGAGCATGTTTTGGCCCCTTGAGGGAAATGATGCCCTTATTACATACAGTAGGTACATCACATCAAAACAGCTTTGTGAGCAGTGCCTAAAAACTGCAGCTCCTGTGATGGGCAGGAAGGGTGCAGGATGTGCAGAAAACAAGAGGTTCACAGAGCGGAGCTGACAGCTGTCAGAACATGACCCTGCCTCATGGGGCGAGAAAACTGAGGCTTCTTTAGCCACAGTGAGCGATGCTGCCTTAACCCCATCTATCCTGATGCTCCTTATGTGCTGAGGTGACCTGCTCTGGAATGCACATGTTCCACAGGCCCTGTGCATGATGACTTTATGAGATGCACTATTAGAAAGTCCACCTGTGCAGAATTTATGGGTTGTTTATATGCTCTGCTCTCATTCGTACAACAGGAAAAGCCTCAAAGTACAGGGAGTGGAATCTTCTCCACAGCTCTGAAGAGAAGTGCTGGCCCCTATTTTGCCAGGTTTATCTTTGATGGAAATAGTGACTCTTATAATGTAACTATCTCAGAAGTTGTTCTGAGACTTGGGACACATTTCTCAGTATGTACAGCTTGTATAAATACATGAAATCGGAACCGTAGGAGTCCAATTACTTTGGGACTATGGAATCTCATTGAACAGCATCCCCTAAAAAGGAAAGTAGTGGAAGATCTATTTAGAGCATTTATTTCTGGCTTGAGCCGCATGACCATGATCATCTCTGTCTCCCATGTTGAGAGGTGCTCTCTTTTGATCCTTAGATCCATCTGCCTCAAATTATTCAACTATGCCTGTAAACTGAAAGAATTAAGACTACAAAAACCTGTTGTCAGAGAGGGTGGGGGCCTTTTTCAAAAGCAGCAGCAGATATAGAAGCTGCTAGAGCAGAAAGTTACCAAAGCAGCAGCATTTTGAGCAATTGCTCTGGGAAATTGAGCAGAGAAACTGAGATACCACACATGAACAATGGTCCCAACTTCTACATGAACTGAACCACTACAGCCTGTGAATGAAAGCAAAAGCTTTCCTATATTTCTGCTTTATGCCAAGACCTAAACAGCTCTGGGCTTCATAATCAGACACAGAGCCTCTTCTTGTCCATCAGTCTGAAGCTCTTTTAGTGTAGCACCACATGAACAAGTGCTTTACACACTGAGAGCTTGAAAAGTAGGGGCCACATCTCTCCATCACTCAAATGTAGCCTTTTGAGCATTGTTCTCTGGCAACTTTGATGTTCTTGATGAAGAAGGAGGATTATAAATGACCAATTCATAATTGAAAACTACAAAGGATTACAGACTAATCAGCCACATGTTAAATGACAGTAGAAGATATGACATCCCTCTTGCTTAAGCAGAGACATAACAATGAGGTTTATGCCGAACCGTAAGAGGGAAAAGAAAAGAGAGGCTCTAAAGAGAAGGAACCCAACTGGATAGATATTTGTGCTGCTCAAACTCAACAAAATCAACCAAAAAAATTTGTTCAATCTTAAAAAAATAGTTCTTATTGAATTAAGCAAAACAGAAGCTTAGGAAGGGACATGATTGAAGCTACACTATAAATTGGAATTCTGAGAAAAATAATTACCCCACTCCCCACCACAAGACATGAACCTGATAAAAATCTCTTCAATGCAATATTACAATAATCAAACACCTGGGGAATGATTCTTTTAGAGACTAAACTCTATACTTGCATTCTGAATCATTTGACATACAATTCACCTAAACAGCCTCATGGGCTGACTGGGAAAGCCAAACTGCTGTTACCAAGGGATTAACTTGCAAAATACTGCAAGACAAAGAATTTAACTTAGGACAAATTCATTACAGAGAGAGAGAAAAAAAACCCCAGATCTGAAAGGCAAATCAGGGCAATTAAGAGTGAAGTCCAAAACCAAACAGGAGCCAGGATCTGAATCAGCACTAAGATACAGACTTTGGTTCAGTGCTAATGCATTTGGGTCTTTCCTCGGCAAATCACAATCCATCTGTTTAGCTGAGGAGATCAAGTCTCCCACCAAAGGGTACAAAAAAAATGTGTGAGGAATGGCCTCTGTATTCCTGTCTGGAGGAGCAGTGCTCTCCTGCTGCAGTGACACACCCAGTTTCCAACAGCAACCACATTTTAGATGAAAGTACAGTCGTATGTAGTTCACATGCAGGCATGGATGATGATTTCAACAGAGAAAGGCTTGGAGGGAAGAAGCAGATAAAACACTGGGAAATGGACTGAAGCAGAACATTTTGTAATGTATTCTGCCAGCAAGGATAACTGCAGAAGGAAAAGCAACAAATGCATTCCTTGGTGCAGAATCACTTTTCTATTTAAGCCAACAGACAGACAGATGTGGTAGGGGTATGGGGAGAAGAGGGATTTTTCTGGCTTTGCTTTATAAATAAATCACTGCTCTTGAATCCAGAAGACATTTTCTCTGACCGCTATATATATGTAACACTTTTACCCTGTTATCACATGCCTGGCAAATTTGTCTTATTGTTTATTCCTGTGAAAATAATGGTTTCCTCCTCCTTTTCCTCTCTAGCACTCACCCTGTGCTGCTGAACAAATCCTCTTTCCCTTGTCACTTCTCATCTGAGCAGTGGCACCTGTCAGCTTCAAACTTGTGGTCCTCTTGCACCTAACTTTCAAACATTTATGCCCTATACTAGCCTCTTTTAGAAGATGTTGAATTAGTAGTTCCTTCAGCACTACTTTTGATATAAAACTAAGTCAGCTGACTTCTGCTGCAATGGCTTTCTGGGAGAAGATATGGTACCACAGTGCTGCCAAGGGATTAAGTTGATGCTTGTACACTCTGGAGCCAAAGTCTTCGTCTGCTGGAGACTGAAGGGTCAATTGTCAGTACAATCCATACAGGGATTTAGCTAACATGAATGGGAGTAGTTCAGCTAAATCTCCACTGAATCATTATCCCTGAATGTCTCTGAGGAATTTAAACAGCGCCCTTTGCAGCTTCTTGCTTTGTTCAGTGTCTACAACATTAAGTCCAAGATGCAATGAGATTCTTGCTTAATCTTGCAGACAATACATTTCTGAAATTTTGCTAATAGAGGATTATTTGGTTTGCACAAGGAAGAATTTTGCCTATAGCAACAGGATAAAAAATGCTAAAGAGCACTATCTTTGTAGCTATAACCATGTATTTGGCAACCTGCACCATACATATTCTAACACTGCCACATGGGCCAAAGAAGGTTCACAGCTGTAGACAGTGAACTGCACCTCCGCCAGAATTTCTGTGATTTTCAACACATTACAAAACATGAATAAAAGACTTCATGCACAAAGAGGAAAGATGAAAAAAAACAAAACTAAGGCTCAGAACCATATGAAATCAATTTAAAATTGTCACACAGACCCTCCTCTTTCAGATATAGCTCAGCAAACCCAGAATGCAAAACTCCACTGAAGCAGTGAAAAGCAACCAACCTCCTGAATCTTTTCCCCAAGCTAAAAAGTCTGTTGTTTGCAATTGCAAATGCAAACTTCTTTTCTGGGGAGGAGTCATGGGAATCCTAGCTGCTACAGTGCTGTTGGCCTAAATACAGGATATGACCCAATACTAAACCAATAACATTTTACGAAATTAAGCTGTTTTGTTGAAATAAAAACCATTAGGCTTCAACTTACATGTTCATCTGAAGCATAAAGGACTTCCATTAGCCGATTGACAAGGTCATTATTCTCTCCCCCGTGTTCTTGGCAGAGAAGTTCAATCTCCCTTAATTTGCCAAAATAGAAATCCCTTTCCTTCTCCACGCCTTCAAGTGCAAGTTTTAATGAATGTACCTGCATATAAACCAAGACATGATGCATCAGTTTTGAGGTGCACTGCAGACAAAACAACTCAGTCTAAAATTTTGTATGCTAAACAATCTTAAATACATAGTCAATTTTATAGCTTAAAATGAAGTCCAATTTTCTTTCTCCAGTGCTAAATTGAACCTTACTCCACTAGAGAACAGTAAATCAGGTTCCCCCATTACTCCCCCTGGATACATCTTAACCTTGGATCCTTAAAGGTAAATTTTCTCAGCACCATTTTATACTGAAGCCCGAAGCAGCAGTTCAGAAATCAGGGCTACCTAAGCCATTGTCTCCTAACAGGGCTGCCAGCAGTGTCATGTAGTAGTGACTAATAAAACTTTTAGCTCAGCACTTTATTTTGCCTGGATTAATGTGTCGTTGTTGGGAAACCTACAATATCTCCTTGCCTAAAAATACACAGAACTGGCAGAAGGGCTCACATAGGGAAATAGTCTAGATAGGAAATTAGAAGGTCCTCTAGTTACAAATGTGGTATTGGTGTGCTGGTTTTCCACCTCTCCTGTTCTGCCTCCCCACTTACCAGATTTTACAGACCTGCGTTTCAGCACTCTGCTGCCATGACTGGCTGCACCTTGGGCTCCCTGCTCTGGCTCATGTGCTGTTTCTACCAACAAATTCTCTCAAATGCCAAGTACCTTTCTCTTTGCAACCTTGTTCACAGGAGTCTTCAAGCTACACTGTCAGCCTCAATTTCATCACTAGGACTGCTGCAAATAATTCATGGGCAACGTAGCTGTTAATGATTAGGCTTTGTATAAATCATGACATGTTGCAATATATTTTTGTACATATATATTTTAAAAAGAACAGCTTTGTGGTAGCATGACATATAAACTTCTGTCTGTCAGGGTATACTCAATGAGGATAACATCTAAGTGGCTCAGAAACTCAGAGGACAGCAGTATAAAAACCAACAGAAATAATCACAGATGAAGCTGTCTACAGTAAACACACTGACCCCAATCACATCTAATTACAGCCAAATTAGCATTCACATTTTAGAGCCTGCAATTATACAAATGATTCTCTAAATAAAACATGCTAAATAAATTAAATCATATCAGACTACATTTCAGTGAACTGATACGATTTAATAGAAACATCTGTGCTGCCAGTTCTCCTGCAAGTTAATTTATTTCATTCACTAGTAAAAATACCAGCAGAGTTCAAAAAATGCTTTGACAGCCTACTAAATCCTTTCAGTTTGTTTTTCCATGACTGCTGAGCTAGTGATACCTTTTTCTGACCTTTGATTGCACTCTCAAGGCATCCAGCAGCAGAACTGACCTGTTAGCAGAGCAGGATCTCACAGCATCTCATTTATGTACTAACTCATTTCTGACCAGCTGCCTGAGTGTGACACTCAAGTCTTCCCTTGACAGTTTGAACCCATGATGGATATAATGACCAGTCACTTCAAAATTTACTATTTTTTGACAAAAGTAGGAATAGCAAAATGGACCAAGAGTTTACAATACTCTGGTCTATAGATGAAGATTTCATATTTAGGATGTGCCTTCTGGAACTGCCACAGAATATTGCTTGAGAGCAATGCCTGCATCCAGCCAGAACAAGAATATAACTGCTTCCAGATATCTTGCTCTGTGCTTGCTAGAGCTTGGGAAAACTATGAACTTCAGCTGAAAAACTGGCAGCTAATAGCTAGACCATCTCCCCTTCTGACCTATTTACTATGAAGACATTCTCTTGTTTCCATTTTATCACATTCATGCTGTTTAAAGAAACAAAAATCATTAAACTGTGTACATATGCATGGAGTTAATTAGCTACTCTATATAGTAACCATTGTTATAACCAAACCAGACATGCTTTCCTTCAGTTATACACCAGCTACCTGTCTGTGCCATGTGAATCCATATTTCTTCAGATACTTGGCACACCTGCATCCCACTTTTTCCTTCCATGAACATGCCAAAAAGGCTGACACTTGAGGAAGAGCTCCCATCAACTCCCATGCTCTGTTTCTGGACTGAAAGTAACCCTCTGCAACCCAGTTAATGGGTGCAAAGGCAGCAGTTCTTACTGACTGGTCTTTTCTCTGATAGCACTGGTAGCATGAATACTCACAGGGCTGCAGAGCCAGGCTGCAAATTAAGCACAACAGTAGGCAAAAAGCCACGATGGTGCTGTTTTCAGAAACTACATGTGTATCAGCAGACAGCTTACAGTTCCTGGGACCACTCTCCATATGTAAAAGTCCCTTCTCTGTATGTAATGGCCCCTGTTTGTGTTGTCACCTCAGCTACACTCAAATACTCTTTGGGAGAGTGTTAGTTGGCACAGACCAAAGACACAACAGGGATCACTTTGTTATTTTAACGCTATGGGTAATCAAGCTCCAGTGCAGAGTGACACTCCTTAGAATTTCATTTTGGAGTTCAATTTACTGGCACAGTTTGAAGATGATTTTAAGAGAAACTCTAGGATTGTTGGGAGCCATTAAACAGGCAAATGTTAGGGATGGCTTACAATTATTGCAAATAGCTCATTAAGCCACACTATGGTAAAACATAGTGTACAGATATCCCCACTAATTAAACTTTTCTGCTACAAATTGCATGCAAGTTCAGATGTTTCCATCTCCCTTGGCTGCTATCCACGAAAAGGATGAAAAAACTATTACAGCCACATAGGACCATGATATCCAGGAGACAATTCAGCACTTCTTATTCATAATCAAGACAGAAACTGGGTAATGGTGGCTGCTGCCCTCATCTCCACAACTGCTGTAGAGTGGTAAAAACCAGGCAATTTGGCTATTCCAGCATGTTCACACTGGGAGTCAGGAGAACCTGGCTCAGAGCTGCTTGCAGCATAGCTTTTTTGGCTCGTGTAATATGCCCATGGTTTACAAGTATCCATTAGTGGGAAATGAGATACCAAATGCTGTCAGCATTTTAAAAAAACGCCTTCCAGACCATTCTAGCTAGATGATATTTCTTAAAAACTAGCTATTAAAGAATCAGTTTTTTCAAATCCTCAGAATTTCTTCTCTTTGGCGATGGAGGAAATCATCAGTTTTTCCTTCAGGGTTATTTGTATATAAAGCTTAAGGTTTTCACACATGGAACGTGCTAGGAATATGTTAGCAGTGGATGTCATAGTGACTGTCTATTGCAGTAAAGATCAAATATTTTGATGTTGCTCAGATGCCAACCAACTCTTCCTCCTGAAGAAAACATATTCTGACTTCTGAGTACAAATGTCATGGTTTAAGTGGCATTAAGCTGATGTTTGAACTCCGCTTGACACTGATCAAACAAAAAAGATTCAATGAAAAATAGATACATCCATTCCCTGTGCAACACTTAAAAACTGTTCTGTTACAGCACCAATCTAGAGTCCATTTGGAGGGCTGGTGGACCCCATTGTGCTCTCTCTGCTGCTCACAATGATACCCTGAATCTGCAGAATGCCATGTTTGGGATGTGGCTATCTATCCACCAACTTTCAGTGTATAACTGATCAAGAACTTGCAAACAGTACCCCAGCAAACAGAAATCTTTGCTGATCAGGTCAATGAAAGTCTGAAACTGAAATGCCCTTAATTGTGGAAAATTATACGTTATCCAGAATAACAATTGCTTCCTGAATGCAGCTGCCAGGCCGCTCAAACTCTGAGTTTTTTCCTTTCTGTTTTCCCTCACCAAGGACAAATACATGGATCAGGCCTCATTTATAGTAGTGGCACTTACACCATTCTGACAGCACAGTCTTAAGCCAGCTACAGGTTATTTATTCTTGTCCAGTGCAGACACTCTTGCAGCCCAGAAATGAAAGAATGGTGTAAAGTTCCAGAGCATAAACAAAAATTAAGCCCTTAGATTCCTAACATTAGAGAAATACTGAAGTTTTTATTAATTATATTGCAGAGTATTATTTATAATATAATTAAGCAGACTCAGAAAGGTAGATCACATTTTTAAATGAAAAGGGTGTGTTAGCTTCTTAACACCTTCCTTCCAGAAAGCAGAGCACAATGGTCTAGTCTCAATTTAGCTGCAAATCTCTTAACCCCTTGGTATTACAAACAGGCTTGTTTTCTCACAATGGCACATTAAATGATTTCTTTCAAACTCAGTATACACCAGAGCAAAGACACTATCTAGTGAAATAAAAGATATATTTTAACATCTAATGAAATTATCATACTTCAGCAAGACATACCTGTCATTCCTAAGATCATAATTTAAAAATACTGGCAAACATCAGTCATCTCTGCCAGACATTATTTTTCACAATAAATCTGTTGGGTTGGTTTTTTTTTTTTTTTCTTTCCAGCTGAGCTACTTCCACTTTTGTCCCTTCATAATTCTGGAGAGCATCCTTCATCAGAAGACAGTATTATATTTCATGCCTGCCTGTGACAATGAATGCATCTACTTTTGTGCCTAAGGCAAATTTACCTGTTCACTGAGCTGTATAACTTGAGTTTCCAAATCTTTATCTGATTTGGATGCCGAGCTGCTTGGTGCAGCTTTTTTTGCTGAAGATGGGCGAGAAGGTGTTGATCCTGGTTTAGAAGCTGGACTGGATTTAGCAGCACCTGAAAACCACAATAAATAAGTAAACAATAAACAAGATTGATCTCCATAATAAATGCATTCCTATTAACCTGGTTAATAGGTAGGAATAGGAAACACAGGTATTGATTTTACAGCCATCCATCCTCTCTCTTACTTCAAGGTGACAGTGGAGGAAATTCCACTGCTATTATGCCTTGGGGAAGGAAAAACCACATCTCCTACCAATCTCAGTTTGCTACTGAGACTGAGGTAACTCTAAAACCAAAAGAAACAACATCAAACCAAGAATATAAAGTTCCCTCAGATCTGAGCAGCTTTCAGCTTTAAAAAAATGGGCCGTTAAGAGAGCATACCCCCAGCCCATTACTTAACATACATAGCTATCCTCAATTTCCCTGGAGAAAGACAGAGCTGAAATAAACTCAGCTAAACTGCCTCTGTGCTTTTCTCATTTTCAAATGTAAACCACCCCTGAGACAAGGGCATTGAAACTCAAGAGCAGAATTAAACCCATTGGTGAACTTACAACTGGCCACAGTGACCAGAAGATGTGTTTTGATCTCCTTAGATTTTCCTATTTCTTTTTAATTACTTGCACTGCATATCTACCAGAATATGGAGCAACATGATCAGGAAAAATGGCAAGTAATGAGTGCATACAGAGACTCTTTTTCTGCAATAACTTGGCACATAAATGCCACAGCAGAGGAACAGTTGTGTGAAAGGGTTTGCAGTGCCTTCACAGGAACCTCCCAGCCAGCTCCTCATGCCTTGCTCTCCCTCTCCATCTTCCATCTCTTGATGCTGGCTGTTGGATACAGTCACTCAGCCCTTACATGAGTGCCTGGCTCCCAGCTCTCCCCCTGCTGCAGCTCCCGCAAGCCCTGCACTCTGACTCGGCATTTTCCTTAGTCCCTCCAACAAGGAATAAGTTTGAGATGTACTGGACAGACGTGATATAGAAACAGGTTTGGTTAAGAAGACAAAACAGAATCCCAGCCTCTCTCTGGCCTATTTGTTTTGGTTTATTAAGCAGGCATGTGACTCAGAGGTCCTGCTTGGCAGCACCCACGTTCATCACTGTTTCCTACAAAGAGCAAAG
This sequence comes from Lanius collurio, assembly GCA_020086605.1. Lineage (NCBI taxonomy): Eukaryota > Metazoa > Chordata > Aves > Passeriformes > Laniidae > Lanius > Lanius collurio. The sequence goes on along the minus strand of JACBWW010000003.1, from coordinate 24,824,983 downwards.
CACAGTTGTCCAAACCCGCTAACAGGCTCCATGCCATCCTCCACCATCAAATGCTGTCAGCTCTGAAGCCTGAGCCACACAGGAGACAGCCCTAATCCAGCAGGCACCCAGCTCCCAGCTGAGCTCTGAGCTTGCAGTTTACCAGTTCCAGAGGGATTTTGCCCTGGCTTTCTCAGCAGCCACCTTCTACCCCACACCTCGCCAGCTGCTCCTCCCATAGGATTACTTGATTTATGGCACAATACAAATTGTTCTAAGTTGTCATTTCCACGATGTATCCCCAGTGTCAGACAATGCTTTAATAAAGCAATCCATTGTAAACCCAATGCATTGAAAAAAAGCCATTGCTAGGAAGAAATTGCAAGGAGGCAGGGAGAGGAAGAGACAGCTTGTGGGGCTGTCCATAGGTCCAGATCGTGGAGCTCACAGAGTCTCGCTGACCTAGAACTGTGACAGTGGTTCATTGGAGGAGCTGGAAGTGATGGGAAAGGAGAACAGCAATGGGTTATTTAATCAAGCTTAAGCTTTCCTGATTTAGTCACAGGCCTCCCTCTGTAGCAAGCATCTCCTCCCACCCCTACGGATAACACTGTATTAACTGGGTCACCTAATGCCAATAGAACACAAACAAACAACTTGGTAATTCAGTTAGCATGTATAAATATTTCTGTGCAAGATGCCCATCCTCCTTTCCTATGCTCTTTAACATAAGATGGATAAGAAAAAGAAAAAAACATACTGGTGGGGTTTTTGTGGTTTTCTTGCATTTTTTCCCCCCTTTGTTTGGTGCTTTTTGTTTTGGTTTTGTTTCTTTTAGAAACGGTAACTCCAATAGCTTCCATGTCCATTGCATATACAAACTCTTCTCTAGCAGATTTCAGATATAGTACACAGGCTTGCTAGAGTTGGGAAAATTCAGCGTTGTGTGTATGTTTGAAATGAAACTTTTTTTACATCATACTTAGCATAGAATAAATAATTTGTGGAAAAAACATTAAAAATGCCAAGATATTTTGCTGCTATTTTTCTTTATGAAATTGCCTAAACTTTAGCACTCTGCCTTCAATGGGGTTCAGCCCATATTTTGACTAACTAAAAATCAGCTGCTCCAGAGCAGGATTGCTAACTGGTTCTCAAAGCCAGTAAAATAATTTTCATTTGGTTTAGCAGATAAACAAAGAAAAACTAGTGTCAAAATATGCAATAAAAACACACACATGAGATAAAATCACTTTGACTCTAGCATTCTAGTTCAATCTCAAGTTATTTAATGACCAAAGCATCAACGTTTACTTCTTATTGTATTCAACAACTACAAGATGCAGATTCAGGATATCAACTGAAAAGTAAATGCTTTAAAGCTGGCACAGAGAGAGCTAAGGACAGAGCAGGCACAAACATTTGATCCCTAGGTATTCTCTCTAATTTGCAGCTGAGGTAACCTCCCAGAGCGCGGTGAGCAAACCCCATCCCCAGTGTCTGCAGCACTGATACACGGCATTATATTCTGCCCTCCTTTGAAAACAACAAAGCCTTTTGAATTTCTACAGCAAAGTGTTACTAAGCTTTATAAAGTCCAGACAAATCAAAAGAACTCGACTTTTGCTGCACGGCTCATGATCAGCTCTTAAATGACCATGCTATTCCAATTTGAGTATCACAGATAAAAACCAGCTAACTAGTTGCTAGAAGGGATCAGCGACAGCTGGATAGAACTTAATTGCAACAGAGAATGCTTAGGGATTTCTAATTTAAAATTTCCTGGAGAAAAAAAAAACTTTACTGCACACTTACTCTGAGGTATCAGTTTTATAATCAGTTCAGAGGTAAGCTTCCATTCTAGCAGAAGCCTAATTTCACAAAATAATTAAAGGATGCTGGTCGGTTGAGTAATGAAAAGTACTTGTAACAGCCAGATATCTAAACAGAGACGAAAGATCTTGATAGACTTAATGACTTGGTGTTGAGCAATGGTTTTGCAGTCAATTAGCACAATAATGGAATAAGTCCTAATGCACTGCTCAGAGGGACTATATAATCCAAGCAGTTTAAGTTCTTTCCAGCATCATACCTTTCATGAAAATATTTTATATATAACCCATTACACATTCTGAGAAAGCACAAAATTTTATAAAGGGATTTTATGTAAGAAGTATCAAATAATCATCTCTGTTCCCCGATCAGTGAGAGAACTGCATTGTAATCAGCACAATAACTGTTTGCCATTATTAATTCCTCTTCAAATTTACTGCTGATGTTCAAAAGAAATGCAGGGCCCTTCCCTGGAAAGGAACATCCCCATGCCCCAGTGCTGGCAGCCAAAAGACTTGAAAGCACTGTGGGAGAAAAGGATTTGGGAGTCCTGGTGGACACTGAGTTGAGCATGACCCAGCAAAGCACCCTTCCAGCAAAGAAGGCCAGCAGCCTCCTGGGCTGCATTGGGAAGAGCATCTCCAGCAGGCTCAGAGAGGTGATTCTCCCCTCCAGTCAGCACTGGTGAGACACATGAGGAATGCTCAGTTCAGTTCAGGGCTCCCCAGTACAGGACAGACACGGCTGAACTGGAGAGAGACCAAAAAAGAGCCACAGAGACTAAGGGGATGGAGCACCTCACATATGAGCCAAGTCAGAAAGCTAGGTCTGTTCAGCCTGGACAAGAGAGGCTTCGGGGGGGATCTTATCTACACCTCAAGACAGGGTGCAAAGAAGATAGGAAACAGGCTCCTTTCAGTGGTCCCCAAAGGATGGGAGGCAATGGACACAAAATGAAACACAAGAAATTCCATTTAAACGTAAGGAAAAACTTCTTCACTCTGAGGGTTATCAAATACTGGAAGAAACTGTCCAGAGAGGTTGAGGGACTTCCAACCTTGGAGATACTCAAAACATGACTGGATATGATCCTGGGCAACCAGCTCAAGGTGACCCTGCTTTCAGCAGAGCAGTTTGACTGGATGATCTCAGAGGTGTCTTCCCACCTCCATGGTTCTGTGAGAACTTCTGTGACAGCATGCTCTGATTTTAGGTCAATGCAGGACTCCAATAAGTATTTTTTTGTAAACAGTATTGCAGTTGCTTCAATTAGCACCTGGATAACCTTTTGTACCTGCCCACACAACACTCGCAGAGATGAGAAAAGTAAGTTGAAAGACAAATTCTGTTCTTGTACTGAATTTAGATGAGTCAGCTTTGAAGTACATTAGAGGTTTCCCATCTGTAGTACTCCAGAAACAATTGCTAGTCAGTCCACCCTAATTAAATGTATCCCACACAGTTTCAGCTTCACTATTCTTTTTGCTAAATATGTAAGTTCCACAAACAGATGTAAACTTCTGCAACACAAAACAGTGGATGTTGGCACTGTGTAGGTTTGGGTACAAAAAAAGCTAGTCTGCAAATTCCAGTCTTCTTTGCATCACAGGTGCAGTCTTGTGGACAAGAGCCCTACTTAAAGTTTAGGGAGAAATCTTCCTTAAAGCTATATGAGTAATTAGTATGCTGTTAAATAATTACATAAAATTTCAAGAAAACACGTGCATGAATACAGGGTGGACATGTATGAGGAGAGTGTGGAGAGCAGTGGAGAGCAATGGAAGCCCTGAGCAAGCGCAAGACGTGGCTGAGCCCACACAACCACTGCTTCAGTGGAATTTGGGAATCACTTGCAGTCTATTTTAGTCAAATTAAAGGATTTCATAAAATGAATATTCCTGACTCATGCCACAGGAGAAAAACCAAACCCAACAAGAGGCCACAGTAATTTTTTCACAAGCTAAACTCTCCACCCACTTAAACCAAGTGAGTGAGAACAGTAGATGAACAAATATTCACACATTCCTATTGTTGTAGCTACATCAGGACACAAGAAAATGCTCAATTTAGGGACACTTAATGGAATCAGCGATGACAAATGATGCTTAATGGGAATTAAATGACCTCAGACAAAATCTGACTCGACTTTCAGAATCCCAACATGCTGCAGTGCAGCTGTCCTAATTATCTGTGGCACTACTTTCCCCTGGCTGGCAGGACCCTTCTGTCCCCTGAGCTCCCCAAACCTTCACTGCTGCTGGTCCAGAACAGCCTAGTGAGCTCTACATTCATCCTCTCTGCCAGACAGCTGGCAAGGAGAAGTGTGTATGAGTACTTGAAATTTTCACAATTTCAACTATCCAAGTAACAATGTCCAATGGAGTCTACTTGTCAAATGAAAAAGTTTTTATTGATGGCATGACTCCCTCAGTTTGATACAATATTTGATAGAAGGGAACAAACCAAAGCCTTTCCCCCACCATAAATGAAGACTCTACTCTAGATTTAAAATAACCAATATTTATTTATTATTTAAGATAATCAACAACTACTACTTTTTCTCAACTGAAACCTCTGTTTCTAGAGACATCTTTAAGCAGTCAAACATTTATCTTCAATGGATGAAACCATTCCACACAGGCTTAACAGAAGAATACAATTTAAAATTTCAAATGCTCTTAAAAATCTGCATTTTCTAAAATCTCCCTATCTGCTTAGCTATAAGAAAAAAGCAGTCTCAAAAGGAAAATCTGAAAAAAAATCTGCAAAAAAATGCATGCTGAAAAATGAAAGATTGTGCAAACACTTGTGCAACACAGACACTCAAACCACATCCACAGTACACTGAAAATTAAGATAGCCATTTTCACCGCTGCTTTTCTAAACACAATCACCTCTCTTAAAAAAGGCCCTGGCTCCTGCACTGAAAGGAACGTTGCCTCCTGGTCTAAATTCTCAAGCTCAGTGGGTTTAAAAATTAAATTTTCCTCATGCTGGCAGGGAAGATGTGTCTGTATTACAGCTGAGCCACTTTACCTCCCAGGCCGGCACTGTTGCTGCACATGCTGTTCCCATCAGTTAGTACAATTCCTTGGCCTTGTATGAACTAGGGATGAAAACAGTTTTAGTTTGTCACCCTGCAGCTCTTCCCCTCTCCTGCTCTGCCACGATGTCCTGGAGCACTGCACCTCTGTGAGCAGAGATTGCCACTGCCAACACCTACTGCCTGCCACCAGGGAAAACGGTAGCAAGTCTTGGTGGAAAGCAAAAAAAAAGTATTAGGAGTTCTTGAGTCTCCCAAGAGTCCTGACTGTATCACTAGCTGCTAAAATAAAGACAGGTTCTGCTGAGTATTTTTATCCCTCAAAATTAATTTATAGCACATCTGCCCCAGCAGGATATACCATTTCCCTACAGAAAATCAGTATTTCTCTTGTGCAATTGGCTTTTTAATGGCACATTATATATAATGCATTCATGCACGAACAGTTCATTCTGCCCTGGTTATTTTCCCTGTCATAGCGTGAGTATTTTTAGCCCTCATGTGATTCTCCAGTATTTTCCAGCTCTGCTTTAGTCATCCTGCTCTCACTGAATATTTTAAACTAAAAAAAATCTAACAGCCTTCAGATCTAACCTCTCACATTTTTAGCTTACACCTAAATAATTAATTTTATTAAGCTGTCTTTTACCCGTGTATTTTTGACACCCCACACCCATACACTAGAGTGCTCCATGGAGATTTGCTCTGACATACAGGAATACTTACATAAGACACTAAGCTGAAATCCTGACAACCTGATCACTATTTTCAATTTCGATCAGATGAAGCTTCTTCCGCTATTTCCCGCAGGGAGCATTAGAACTGGCACAAACAACAGTGCCCTAATATTTTAATCCTGTACCACAACTCTGAGTCTACATCAGTAGGCTGTTTACCACTGCATTAGAGAAGAGCAGAGGCTGTAGGAGACTGAAAGTCAGCTCATGGCTGGCAGAGGGCATTAGATCTAAAAGCAGCTGTGGTGCTGCTGCCAGAGAACCTACAGCGGTGGTCTGTGCTGCTAGCTCTGCTCCTTGAAGGAGGAGAAGACCCTCATTTCCCCACTCAAGAGCTGCATCCACCTGGTGAATCCTTGCTGCTCCTGCTGTTTCTAGAAGCAGACTGCAGCACGTTACCAAACGGGGATCCACTGCAACACAAACCCATCCACCCACGGCACCACCGTCAGCCCGGCCGCAAATCGGCTCTGTCTCTGAAGGAGGGCACAAGGCAACGCGAGGGTGGCACAGCAGATTAGGGGTAGGGACCTATTTATGCTTCCATTTCCGAGCTGCATTATCCTTGACCTGCGCTGACTCCTCATTAGGATCACCTTTGGAACAGGAAGGGCTATGGCTGCTGGCCTGCTCACCGATTAACACAAAACCTGCTGCACTTTTAGATTTCTCGAGTTTTGGGTTGTTTATTTTTCAAATTAAATCGAGACCACACTCTGCATCTATAGAGATACAGGTTAATACCCATTTACAGGTACAGGAAGCAGCTACCTGATACCGGGGTCAAGCTTTAGCATCTGATTAAAACATCAAAACCAATTTTAACTCATACCACTACATTTTGGATAAGTTTTCATAGCAGTCTGTAGGGATCTGACCACTTGTTAACTCAAGGACATATATCTTAGTCTACCTCTGAAAATACATTGTAAGAACAGTGTTACAAAGCAGTTATGAATAGTTAACAAGCATCTCCTAAATCACTCAAACCCAAAACTCTGTCAAAAGGCACTGGAAGAGTTACTCCATGGAGCAACAGCAATCACCTGAAATGCGTATGAAATTGCTAGTAGCTAAAGTAAATGATTCCCTTAGAAATACATACATCTGATCAATTTAGAATCGGCATATTTTAAAGTCTGCCAAACACCCAAATATGAATGAGTACCCATATATCTGCTTTCCCCTGACACCAAACAATACATGCATACATTTAGGTATGTCCACTGCATGCTGTTTAAAAACTTTTGGATTACGCTGAAGGATCTTCTCTGTTCTTTATTTTTTCTCACTAGGGCTTCCTTTTGTTTTGTTAGTGAACTGAAAAGGCAGTACTGAAACTTCAAAGCTTCAGTGTTAATGTAGAACAAATCACACAAATTAATAATGGCAGCAAGCTGTGGTGTGGTCACACGCTGGAGGGAAGGGATGCCATCCAGAGGGACCCCAGCAGGCCTGGGAGGTGGGCCTGTGCAAACCTCATGAAGTTCAACATGGCCAAGTGCAAGGTCCCACACCTTTATGAGGGCAATCCCAAGCACAAACACAGGCTGGGTGGGGAATGGAGTGAGAGCAGCCCTGAGAAGGACTTGGGGTGTCGGTTGCTGAGAAGCTCAGCATGACCTGGCAATGTGCACGTGCAGCCCAGAAGGCCAACCGTGTATATATTGTATATTATGGTTCCTATAGCAGCTGTAATGAATACTCCCTTCACATCCAGCTAAGTGTGCATGTGCACAAGACAGAGGTACAGAAGCACATCTTTCATGGTAATTTCCCAGCTGCCTAGAACTTGCTCCTGCATCATCCCAATTTACTCCCAAACAGCAGGAGATTCACACACAAGTTTGCAGATGCACACAGAACTCCTCCCAGAGCATCAGTAAAGGCTCCCATTCCTTCCAAAACGCAGGTTCCGTGATGCAGTGAGGTGAGGCACAAAGGCACCATACATCAGTGCCACAATGCTGTGCTCACCTAGAATTCAGCAAACCCATGGAATGACTGACGCCTCACTGAATTAGTCCTGTTCTGAAATGCAAGCAGCAAGAAAAGCCAGAACTCTCATTTCACCTAGCATCATGTAACACCCATACCCCACCATCCTCAGCTCAGAAATTAAACTAGTGTCCTGCTCGTCACATTTCTGGACAATATTTAAGTTTATAATGAAGAAAGTTTTCCACGAAGAAGGTAACTCTCATAGCCACAGGATCTTATCAAAACTCATCATACTATCTCAGTTGTACAATTCCATACAAAGGCTGGGAAGGCACAGGAAGTGCTCTTCATACAACCAACAACACAACACATCAGTGCATTATCCTCCATATCAGCTGGCTGGTTCCACTCCAGAAGCTATTCAATTTCTGTAGGATTGCCACCTCCACAGCTTTAATTTGGATGACATATTTGTGACTTTGGTAAAAACAGACCATCTGTAGGAAGAATTAACAAGCACAGTAAAGCCTGTGTTTAATAAAAGTGTCTTTTCCAATTTCTGAATTGGACATCTTGACATTAGCACTTGGGTTTTCTGTTTCCAAAGGGAGTGCAAGACATCACATGGGAAATTGGTGTGTGCCAGACCCTGAAATTCAGAAGTTCACGCACAAGATGGGGCAAAACAAAGATGTAAACAAGCTTTAGAAGCCCAGAGTAGCACTGGCCTGCTATTAGGTGCCCCATTTCCTGGAAGCACTAATGAGCTGAAGGCAGCTGGCCAAGAATGCCCCACTTTGACGTCAGAGATGATCAGAGCTGAACACTGAAATCTGGGTAGGATTCCAGAGCACAAGGCAGCCTAAAAACGAGGGTGCTCTATGCTTCACACCTGCCCCTGCTTTTGCCAATACTGGTGCATATCCGAGCCCATGAGAGGGCAGGTCACAGATTTACAATCAACTGAATATCAATCCTTATTTGAGGAATAGGTTAGCATAAACCCAGGACAAACCAATAAAGGAATTAAGTGTGTGTACTTCCGTATGCACAAATCTATGTCCAGTAACACTTTTTTAGTGACCATTATTTTTCTTAAATGTTAGCTACTCTCCTATTCACTTAATTCTCAGTTAACAAAAATGGCATCATGCCCACATTACATAAAGACCAAAGATCAGGTTTAGTCCTTTGGCCTGTTCCAGAAACACTGTTGTGGTATAACCACAGCAGGCAGCTGAGCCCCCACAGCTGCTCGCTCACTGTCCCCTGAAGTGAAATGGGGGAGAAACTCAGAAGGGCAAAAGTGAGAAAATTCATGGGTTGAGATAAAGATGGTTTAAGAGGTAAAACAAAAGCCATGCAAACAATTCATTCACCTCTTCCCATGGGCAGCCAGGAATTAACCCATGTCCAGGAAAGCCAGTCTCCATCACCCATAACAGCGATTTGACAAGACAAATGCTGTAACTCTGAACCTACTTCTCTCTCCACCCTTCCCCGGCTTTTCTTGCTAAGCACGACGACATGTGGTATGGATTATCTGTTCAGTCTGTTGGGGTCAGCTGTCCTGGCTGTGTCCCCTCCAAATTTCTTGGGCACCCCCAGTCTGCCTGCTGGCAAGGCAATGTGAGAAACTAAAAAAGCCTTCACTCTGTGTAAGCACTGATTAGCAATAATTAAAATATCCATGCCTTATCAACACTGTTTTGGTTTTAAATTAAAAATTTAGCACCAATCTCCTCTGAAGTGTTATCTCTATCCTAGCAAAACCCAATACAAGCACAAAGCAAAAAATTAGAAGACTGAGGTATCTTTGTGAAAGAGCAATAGCTATATGTTGTTCAGTTAGGAGGACTAGCATACTCAAAAAATAAGCACACATAAAACCAAAAATTAATTAATTTATGCTCTTCTGGTCAGCACTTAAGACTTAAGTGAACCACAGTTTATAATTGTCTTCATAGACAGAAGTAGAATTCCTTAAGATGCAAAATACCTGCAGTTGGAGAGTTTGCATGGTGAGACTTTTTGGGCAGGTTAAAGATCTGTTCACCAGGATCTGGTGGAGGAAGAGCATCTTGGCCTTGTCGAGCTTCCACAGGATCATACTCCTTCCCATCATAGTTAGCATCAAAGAACTTCTTAAACCATTGAATGAAATCTAAGTTGTCTTGGAAGCGCCCTTTGACCAGTTTTTCCACAGGAATTACCTGAAAGGTAGATATTAATATCCCATATTATGTCACTGCCATTTTTTAAATAGAAAAATTACATAAACACACCTATTTAAAAAGATCTACTAAATGCATCAACAAATAAACGTCTGCCATTGTTTTGTTCCTAAAAGAAAGGGTCAATTTGCAAGTGCTCTTAAAAAATGAAAACAAAATAAAAGCCCAATGAGAAACCAGCCTTTGAAGTAGCTTTACAATAGGTGTATGTAAGCCTTTATAGCTGCTGTTCCACAGAGGTACTCCCTTACATCCCATGGGTACATCCCATGATGAATGACACTGTTCTGGCAGTAACACTATACTCAGCCAACGAGGGATTTCTGGTTTTAATGCACATGGTACAGTCTGACATACTACAAACAAACAATTCTTCATAAACTCCAGACACAAGTTTCTTGCTCTCTGTCTTACCATTTGAACTACAAAACCCAGCAGCTTTTCCAAGACATGCTAAAGTTCAAACCAATCTACATTTTGGTAGCACATGGTCATCTTTGAACCACCCCTGAGGTTTTAACCTTGTAATTTTTTTCTCTTCCACATAGAGCTATACATAGAACAGTCTGTGGACGTGCAGAACTTGACTTAAATGCCTAAAAAGTTCTAGTAAAACAAAAGAAAGGCTATGAGAATGTTTCCGTATCAACACCTTAGAATTTTTTCACAGTCACGAAACCCCAAAAGGTGTCTTCAGCCAATATTACAGTACTCAAGGTTCCCAGACGCGGGGAGCAGGGGTCAGGCAGGGACCACAGCTGCAGGAAAGCTGCCCTGCTTTGCTTAATTCATGCAGCTGATTAAAGAGCCAAGTTAGGTGGACCTTAATGCCTCTTGAATGTATTGTATTTTCAGCTGGAAAAGGGCTTTCATTTCTTCTTCAAGATTAAGCCAACTGTGGAGCATTTTATAAATCTATGATGCTTCTGCAAGAATTAACATTGCACTTTGCATGTCTTTTCAGGTTGCTCCATTTGTATCTTAACTCCATTTAAAAAGGTATGGTAAATTTGCTCCCTACAGGAAAACTGACAGTGTTCACTACATGAGTCTTTCCAATGTTTTACTAGCAAATTACACTGTACATAGACGTATCCATAATATTTCATGAAACAATTAGGGTTTTCCAGTGCTTCATAGAAGTATTAAGGGACTCTCTATGATGACTGTTTAAATTTCAGAATAAGGCAACACTAAAATCTGGGGCAGAACCTTAAAAGGGTAAACAGGTAGTGCATCAGTGTAAAACTATAAGCATGACAACATAACTTCCCTTATTCATTTTTATCAACGCAGTAATTTATATTGGTGAGTCTGTCAAACTCTCACACTCAAGCATAAACCAAATACCTTATGTCTGAACAAGCATTTTCTCAGAGACTTCCATTCTTAACTTTACAGGATCACATGTGCTGACCAATCTATTAAAACACTGGGTAAATTATTCCAGCTCTTGAATAATTTAAATTCCTTAAACTCTGCTTTGGACAAAAACCATGGAATACTTATAACAGCATATTTTTAAGTTGTTTCATTGGCAATGCAGGTCACCAATAATTTTACTTATCTAAAGATTAAGATTCACCAATGACAAGGAATTTCCAACACATGGTGTTTTATCAATTATAGTCTCTGATATTAAGATATAATGAGTTAGATGGCACATCTCCTCAGAGGACATATGGACTCAATTTTCAATTTGTACCTAAATGGAGCCAAATGCCAAACTTCTTCCTTCAAGCCCAAATACCCTTTTCAGATGATGAAAGGGCAAGAAGATCTTCATACACTACTTGCAATTCCAGCTCTCCATCCAAAAGCTGAAAAAGTAGATTTTCAAGTGTTTTGAAGTTTGTTTCCCTTATTTATTAATGTTACACAATTTATACAACTTTTGAAACATGTAGTGACTGAAATACAAATACGTAATGCCTACCTTATCCACATTCATTCTTTTAAATGATGCCTGCAGAAGTTTGAAGTTGTGAATGTACTCATGCTCCAGCTTTGCTTGAAACTTTACTTTCTTCAAGCTAATGCACCCTGGGAACAACATGTCCATGAACTGGCAGTAAGCTGCTCCTATAACAAGAGAATGCATTGATGTTAATCCAGATGCACCCAGCTAAGACCAAAGGGTGTTTCATGTCATTAGCAGAAAACATGAGCAGAAACAACAGTGCTGAGCAAGTTCCTGCTGTAATTCAGCCTAACACTATGCACCCAAGACCTGCCTATCTCATGTACATTGAGCAGGGACATATTCAAGTGGTTCTTTTCCACTCAATCTGGATGCACAATGCACTGCTGTGCAGCATCCGAGGAATCACCACGACTAATGCAAAGTGAAATGGATGTTCCTGGAGTCCCTATACACAGCAAAACTGTCCATACAACGAGATAACAGTAAAAATGAAAATCTCCTAATAAGCTTCCTCAGCCCATAGTCCCCTGAATTCAAACAAGCCAGGATCACCTTTCTTCTGGCCCTTGTACCCAAATACCAAGCAAGTCCAAGGTAATCATTTAAGACTATATCAAACCATGATTTAAAAAAAAAAAATTAATTGCAAGGCTCCAGCTTGTTAAAACATATTAGTCAGCTCCCACCCCTCTGCAACAAACATCCTTACTAATTTTCATTTCCTGACAAAAGCATTTAAATAAGCAAACTCTAACGTAGTCCAGCCATAGCTTTCAAAGCTGGGCTGACAGCTTTAGTTCTCACTCAAACAGTAGGGTTCCTAAGTTCAACTTTGAGAGCTCTATGAACTTAGAGGGTAGGGGGGGTGTGTGTAACTAATCCAGCACAAAGAAGGAAGTATATGGAAAAATTTCTAACCAGCATCCTGAGGACAGCTAATAGAGACAGCATTTCTTGTATGCAGGGAGCTTCTTCCTACAGCATCATGCCACTGTCATTTGCAAAGCCTTTACTGTTGACACATTCAAGTGTTTAGAAATAAAGGATGAAAATGTTTGAGGAAATCAGAAGAAAAGCAATTTTCTTTCTTCTTCAGATGAGTTTTCTACGAAATGCTCTATACTCGGCAAAGATTCAGTGAGGTCCACAGAGGGCTGTAGAGGGGAAGCCTCTGTGAGCATCAGGGCAGGGAAGTGATTGCCCAATTATCCCTGTCAAGTTCAATGTCACTTCCACAAAAAAGACTGTTGTGCTTTTTGTGTAGATCAGGTTTGACAAAGAAGTGTCCAGATCTCACCTAACAGTTCAGCCCAGTATCAACAACAATTTTTCATCACAAATATTTCTGAGTGCTCACTGAGAAACCAAATTAACAAAGCAGACACCTGGCTTGCCCAGTTTTACAGGAGAGTCAACAATAACTTGAACTTTAAGTAATTTTTCTCCATGGGTATGCATATGTTTTGACAGGACCAACTTTATGCATGAGATAGTTCTCATTCTCTGCATCCAGTCAGCCATCACACGAAGGGTTACCGAGATTGTAACTTCCCAAAGAGAAGCAGAGTTTAAGAGTAGGGTCCAAAAATGCTCTCTAAAATACCAACACAAATTTTGCTAAGGGACATACCAAGATCCAGCTTTAGTGCTGAAAACTACTGCCATTTAAAAAACCATTCTGTTCATGTTGCCTAGCTTTGTGGGGAAAATGGTTAATAAAAAATCTCATTTTCCAAGGACATCTTGTGCTTAGCTGTTTGCAATGGTCTTGATATGATTAGGAATCAAAGTAAAATATTCCCTAAAGGACAAGGAGCCTTCTGGCAAGTTACAAGCATCAGATGACAAATTTGCATCATCTTACAGAAAACTTTATAAACACAATTATTTATTCAAAACTCATCCTTAGCAAGAGAACTTGTAAATATGTGGCAATGGAAAAATTACACTGCAGTTAAAAGCATGGATATACAGATAATGCATAGCTTGAGTACACTTATTATTGTTTAATTTAATGCAAAAGGATTATTATGCAATCATTTAATGTCATAAATTGAATTTGTTCCTAATTCTGTCCTTTCATCCTCCCCATACCCCAGTTCTAAGCTCTGATATCTAAGTAATTGCCTGGAGGCTCTAAAAATGCACTGCACAACCTTTCATCTAGATCCTTTTAGAAAACTAGAAGCCCAAAGTGTTCACATGAGATTTTTCTTCTGCTGCTGGTAATGCAAATTCCTTCTGCATGCCTTTAGATAGTCTCTCTCTAGTTAGGGTATTTCCTTGTGTTTTTCCCCATCCTGCTGGCAGTTGTTTCTGTGCCTTTGCCAGCCAGGAGGTGGTCCTGGGTCTGCACAACACTCGAGGGCAGAAAACACTGGACTGCATCCACATGGCAGCACGGACCTGTTCTCTGACACAACACTGGAGCGGCTGCTGGGCCGTCTCCCCAACAGGAGGATTTTATTACACTGGCAAATACAGTTCATTAAAATACTCCTTCCTGAAGCACAGAGGCAACACACAAACATGGACTGAATTAAACATTGAGCTACAAAGAGAGGAAATTCCTCCCAACTCCAAAAAGCCAGAGACCTGCCTACCACAGGAACAAGAGAAAGTAAAAATATCATTATAGTCAACTGAGACCACCTGATTTTGGACATCGAGGTTATGTACGTATTTATTACTATAAAGGCATTTATTTATGATTTAAAATTTTACCCCCCTAAAGCTTGTAGCTGTCAGATTACATTTACATGGGAAACACCAGTGCAACAGAATGAGGACACTACTGTCTACACTGCCCATGGTTGAGATTTCCTGGAGGCTGAGAAAGAAGAGCCCTGTTTAAGTGATGTGAGACTGCAGTGCCTCTATCTTAGAGCCACAGCATATCCATGTGGCCCTCTGCACATGGGACAGCACTTTAGGCCTATCCAATGTACTGCAGAATTGATGTCTCAATGCAGGGGCATGAGAAAGGAATCTTTTTAATGGACTACAAAGAAAATGACAGTAAAGACATTATGGCTTGTGACATACCTCTTGCATAATTCACACAAACGAAAGAATTTTTAAGCTACTGTATTTTATTCAGTATTAAAAAACTTCCCTACGTTTTCTGGGGAAAAATAATTAAAAAAAACCCCCAACAATCCTCCCTCCAAAAACCCAAAACCCGGAAGACCCCCAAACCGAAATCTTATCAAATGTGTACAGAGAAGTTGAAAATATACTATCAGAATACCTCTTACAATAAATCTCTCTGATCAAAAAATTTTTATATGCATAAACATGCACATACACACACAAAAAGAAATAATTTGACATCTACTCAAATGAAAAATGAAAAGTACAGCTGGTGGCACTGCAGAAGAGGGATCAATGCTAAAAACCTCTAATCCTTTATTAGCTAACAAGCAATTTAGAATCACTGGCTAAAAGTCCTTCTGTGTTTTGATCTAGAATATTGATGCAGCCATTAGCTACAGAAGATATTCACAGGCCAGACTTTGAAACAAGCCTGCAAACGCGGCTGTGCTGAAATCACCCCCAGCAGTTGCTATTTTTAGCCCCATTAGTGAGCAGAAAGAGCCCAGCAGCAGGAGGGCTTTGCAGGTGTTTCCCGGGCATCCCAGGCTTGGGGCAGGGCAGGCAGCAAGTAGAGGGAGGGCATTGCATCCACCAGGCTGGGCAAGCAGCTGCCACAGGAGGGGAAGGGATGCCGGGGCAGAATTCAGATACAAAAGAACAAACTCAGAATTGAAAAGGTGGTTATTTAAAGCTATTACAATTCAAGAATTTTGCCACATGCAGTGGTAAAGCTGAAAATTACTACCAAATCTACAAAAGCTGGATGTCTTATAGCATTTTCAGAGTTGCAGATAATCTTTCACTAGCCCCTTGCAGTAAGCAATACTGAACTTATTTTAGCTTTTCTCCTGTATGTCTCCTTCCCTGCTCCTATGTTTCTTTCCGAGACTGTCCATGCTGACTTAGTCTGCTGTGGAGCACATGCACTCTGCATCATTAGAGATTTTCAGTTCTTCTCCTCTCCTTCATCATCTGGAGGCTGATGAATCCACAAATAAAAAGAAGTATTTTCTTGATTATCAAAAATACTTCTGCTCCTGACTATTTAAGTCAAAAGGAAATTAAAAGAGGCAACAATGAAGACAAGAGAATCCTGTTTGCAACAAGTTTTTACCACTCAACTTTCTGGATTTCAGACTAGAGATCTGAAACCAAGATTAGACCCTTGCTTTTCTTTAGCATTGTTTATATATTTAAATTAAAAGGAAAACTTCATTTGCAAACTAACTGCTTTTAATATACCATAGTTAGAATTTATTATGCTAATAAAATATTTAGTAGAAACACTATAAGCTCAGGTACTGCCAATACGTGTGTGCCCTTCACAAATTAAGTCAATCTTTGACATCTAATGTCAAAAGACTGTCCCTCGCTGCTCCTCCCTGAATCCCTGCAGTGTGTGGGAGCAAGATCCCAGAAAACCATATAAAACCACACCAGCCAATACGGAAAACAAAGGACCCATGAAAAGATAGGGCCTTGCTGGGCAGGGGTGGGGCTGATTTCTTAATTCTGATACCCAAACCACAGCAAATAGAACTAGGTTCTACACTAGAAATTTGGTATACATGTTTAGCATTAATTTTGTTCTAAAATTGCATACAAATCAAGTTTAAACCTTTTAACCGGTCCCAGTTTGATTTTCACACACAGAGTTTTTGAAAAATTCCACTTGGAGAAAAGGCTGACTGTGCCTTTTTCTGTAACGAAATTAGTTTGTTTGCTTTAATGAAGTATTTTTCAGATAATACAGAAACACATATCCAGTCATCTTAGATACAAACTCCTTCAAATTATTCATTCTCTCCAAAGCTGCAGCCACCTGATCATGCATTTGGAAAATACAGGATGATTTGTGTATGAATTAGTCATCAGTACTTCAGTTCACTATGGTTGCAAACGCTGATGGGAAGCTGCACACACCCCGTATTTCTGTTGCTGGGACGCCAACAACAATGAAAAAAGAGCAGTGACTTGCAAGGAGCACGTGTGACTTAATAGTTTTGATAAGAAAGGGAAAGAAAAACCTGCAAACGCCAGCAATCATTGTTTACAGT
This sequence comes from Lanius collurio, assembly GCA_020086605.1. NCBI lineage: Eukaryota > Metazoa > Chordata > Aves > Passeriformes > Laniidae > Lanius > Lanius collurio. The sequence goes on along the minus strand of JACBWW010000003.1, from coordinate 24,808,139 downwards.
ATAGCAGCACTTAGGGCTGGTTTTTTACCTCAGGCTTTCTAGAATTGCTTCCTTGGCAGTGATGTTTAGGTAAGCACACAGCAGTAGGTCTTCAACTTGGATATCAGAGTACAGATTTTCATTTAGATTTCAAGTATGGGTGTTCTGTTATGCCAATCAGAGGGTTTTTTAAAAATTGGGCAGTGAAGCTGGTGAAGGGTCTGGAGAACAAGTCTTAGGAGAAGCAGTTGCTGGAGCTGGGGTTTTTCAGCCTGGAGAAAATGAGGCTTGCAGGGGAACCTTCTCACTGTCTACAACTACCCAAAAGGAGGCTGTAGCCAGGTGGGGGTCAGTGTCTTCTCCCAAGCAACAAGCCACAGAACAAAAGGAAACAGCCTCAAGATGTGCCAGGGCAGGGTTTAGACTGAGTATTAGAAAATTTCTTCACAGAAAGGGTTGTCAAGCATTGGAACAGGCTCTCTAGGGAAGTGGCAGAGTCACCATCCCTTGGACATATTTAAAAGTCATGTAGATGTGGCTCTTAGTTTAGTCTCTAGTTTAGTGGTGGACTTGGCAGTTGGACTCCATGATCTTTAAAGTTTTTTCCAACATAAATAATTCTATGATTCCCTGCCTGTGAGCATCATGTTGTGTTACATACAGCCACATGTTTAAGAAACTGAACACTTTATATTGAGTGCTCCACTGGAGAGATCACGGTCTTCTAATTCTTATTCCTTTCCAGCAGCACCTATATGACCCACTATATAGGTCAATACCATTTTATTTCTCCATTTAACACACACACACACACTCCCCTGTGCCTTCACCCTGATTTAAGAAGTTTCAGCCCATTTCCTGGTGAGTGTTCAAGAACTCATCAATTTACCACCTACTTAGTTGTAGAGAAGCAAGCTTGTATGGCACTGTGCATCACTAAAGCCACTCTGGCCTAGCTTCACCCTACCCAGCAACAGTCCTGGGAGGGCACTTAAAAGCCCTAGAACTGACACAGATTAGAGTGCAGACCTGCCCTCTTGCTCCAAATTGCATGAGCACAGCTACCTCGAAGAGGGCAGGGTGAGTGCCTGCATACAGATGGGAGCTCGCAAAAGCAGTGCTGCCACCACAGGAAACAGCCTACAGGAACTATGTACCTCCTACCAGCCTTACCTTACCTGAGATAACATGCACCTAAACGACATCTGCTTCCAAAAGTCCTGTTCCACACAGGTAGGGCATACGTGTGATGTAATCCAGAATATCCACTGATCATTTTAAATAATGGATATTGGAGAGAAGTTTCCCCTGTGGTCACTTGGTTTCTCTTTTTCTTAAATATGTAAATCATTAAGCTGCATTATAAACAGCAGAGTTTTTAACACTTAAATTTTTGGCAATAATTTATTTTGGAATTCATTAATTTTTAAACAGGAAGATCGGAACAATTTCAGAAAACAGTTCCCATTTAAGTTAAAATAGCTGCATAACTCATCATGCCTAAGAAAAGCAACACACAAAATCTAACAAGCTCTTTAAACCAGAGGGAAATCAAGCAACTGACTGCAAGTGAGTACAATGTAATTAAATAATTATTTTTAAAAAGTAAAAGCCTTGTTCAAGTTCTATTCCTCCTGAATTCTTAATGAGTGGCATTTAAAAAAAAGAAATTATTGGCTGGGAATCTCATGATACTGCTTTGCAAGCTTCGTCAGAAAGTTTTGGAAATGATTTAAATTCAATCATTAACATTCATTGTATCCCTCTAATCCTAAATATCATATGGAAGACATTAGAGAGTCATTGACACTGAGTATACTCTGTGTTGCATGACCTCAGGACAACATGTCGGTTCCTTGAAACATGCCTCGGTTACAGAGTGCAAATGGGATCAAGCCATGTTTTAATCATGTTCCCAAGTTGCACTAGAGACCCAGCCTTTGCAAGGAAAACCAAAACCACCAACGTGGAAACATGCTTTGGCTTCTCAGGTGCACCGGGCTGTAGAGAAATGCTGGCAACAAGGTCCTATAATGCAGATTAAAGTAATACACATGTAGGAAGTTATAGGTTAATATAGGCATTGAGCAAAATACACCTCCTGGGACGTGAAAACACAAATCCTGTGCAGCTAACCCACAGAATAAATTGCATTTGTGTGTATATTTACACAACTGACTTCCAAAAAAAATAGCCCTGCTCACCATTTCTCTGTCTGGCCAACACCTTTCTGCTGCAGCCCCCTCAATCCTGCCTCTCATATGGTGGAGAGAAGAGGATGCAGCTCCCATGGAGCACTGCTCAGGAGGCAGCGTGCTTGGCACACGCTCCCAGCTGCTGCCCAGAGGCTGAGGAGGCTGGAGACACGATGGCTGCCCTGACAACAGACACTGCCCTGGCTGGTGTGCAGTACCCAGTCCCCGAAAGCACAACACCACAGACACCCTCCACCACAAGCCAGGAACGACCCTCCTCCCTCGCACCCCACAGAGGCTGTGGTGAAACTCTCCCCAAATCTCGAGCCAGAGAGGCAACACAGTCAAACAAAGAATGACATCTGCCCTATTGTCACACTGACTGCTTTCCTACGGACACCAGGGCGGCAGAGTGCCAACAAAATGTATATATAAAGGCACTGCATATTTCCACAGGAGGAACCCCAACTGAGATATGGTACCAGAGACAGCAGTCACCACATGAGAAATTCCCTGTGGCAACACCCAGGGGATCTGTAGAGAAAGCATCACAGTCTAAAATTTGAAAATGCCAAACCACATGCTTTCTTTATAATACGGCCGTTTATTAAAAGCAAGGAGAAAAACAACCCTGCATTCAATCCTTGATCCTCGCATACAAATCCTCAAAGACAGAAGTTCTGTATGCACCGGGGGCCAGATAATCTTCAAGTTTATAATTCTACTGAGAATTTTCAAATGCACAGACTGAGGAGAGTCTGTATCTCCTTAATCTCATAGGATCACAGAAGTATAGCTAAGACAAAAATTGTACCTTGCTCCAGGCCATATTTTCCTTTCTATCCACTTACCATTTCCTTGACATTATATAGCTTGTACACATTGCACTGTTTCTTTTTAATTCATATGCAAGCCCTCTATCTCCTGCTTGACTCTTATTTTGAATATACTCTCATGTAACACTCTAACAGTCATGAAAAGCCCTGCAACACATACACTTGGTATTCCTTAGAGATGAAAAACAGCCTTAGTAAAGAAAATTCAGTTACAAACTGCTTAGTCAGAGTTCTTTCTAAGAAGCCACTGTGTATTCCTTAAAAAAATAGCATGACTCCTAGGAAACATCTAGTGTCATACTTCATATGAAACTCCTATTCCCCAAACCTATGTGTTTTGCACATGGGATCCTATGACATTACATCTTCTCTATTGTTCTCTATTATAATTTATCAAATTATAATATATTATAATTTATCAAATTAAATGCTCTCTCTAATGCCAGTCTAAAGGGAATACACTACGCCTTCTATTAAAACCATGGTTTATAAATTTCATGTTCAGGTTAAACAACTTTGCATGAAATCAAACTCAGAGTCCAAAAACTGACAATATGACATGTGTCTAAAGCAAAAAGAATTGTACTGCTTTGAGATGCTCGGAGAGATTTTCCCTGTTGTCAAAACTAAATTACCAGAGGAGCTGCAGACTAAATTTAGACTCTCCAGGGCTGCACCCATCCATAACCTGGCTTTCTTGGCACATCACTACCACAGCAGGCATTCAGAAAGCTCAGGGGACACCGCACTTTGCTCGGCCTACTTAGCAGAGACAAAAACCACATCTAAGACTCCCAAAGAATACAAATACTTTATGACTAAGCCAGCCTCTTCCTTTGCTGCTCCTCATCCTAGCAGCTCTGTTCCTGTAAGTGGAAATTGAGAAACAGGCTGGTATTGCTACAGCCTGTGTATTACCAAAGCTACTGCTACACAGCAATGAGGAAAAGAAGGTCTGATTGCTTTTTCTGTCGTTGTAACTACTGTCACATTAAACTTCAGATATGTTCTGAATAAAGCCTTCAGTAAAGGCAGCATGTCACATTATCTTGCTTAAGCTGTGAATATCAAAAATTATTGCTAGGTTGTCTGCAGAATGTGAGCACCCGTGAGGTCTCACAGCCAGGTGCTGGACATAAGCACATGCCATATCTAGGTTGCTCCTATCTCCTAAAAGTAACTCCTTCAAGCTTTTAATTTAGATATAGCATCCCCTCGCTTTCCCTCTCCCACTTTTTGGCCTTGCGTTTAGCTTTTTCTGGCATTTTGATTGCTCCTTATTAACAAAAGTGAACAAGAACTGAATAGTCATAAAACAGCATGACTAATCTTAATGCTTTTTTTAAAAAAGAAGAAAATGTCCATACAATTTTACAGTAGGTTATAAAACTTCAGTTACAGCAGCTCTGCAGATCCCTGTTAATGCTGTGAAATGCTTCATAGCTGTAAAGAGTTTCCCACATATTCCTTCCCTTTGAAGTCGCAGCGAAATGCTTGTATTTTATGAAAACGAACATTAATCCGCATGAAAGCTGCCAGTGGTTCAAGGAACATCAGCCAAAGAATGCCAGAATGAATGAGTTAGACTGGCTGCTCTCAAACTGCAGTCCATACCATGCTTGCTGGTGCTCTGCCTGCTAGCTGGCTCATCATTTGTTCTACTGTTCCCTTAGTTTCTCTCTTGAAGGCTACACTAGAAATAGGCTAAATAAAACATATGTACATTAAATAAATTGCTTAGCATTTACACAGAAAACTGTATTAAATGCAGAAATATTCCCAAAGCTGCTTGTCCATCTGTCTTCAATCGCTACACATGGTTGCCTTGCACATGAGAAATGTCTCAAATGGGAAGGACCTATTAAGACTAAGATTACTGTGCTCTAGTGTCTGCAATAACCTATCAGTGTTTCGATTCATCAGTTCAGAGAGTAAAGTCCTCTGTAACACTAACACAGGAAGCACCATGCTAGAATGCTTCTTTAGATAAGGAACTACTACAGCCCCTTCTGGATTGTAATGCATATGAATGTAAAAACAGGAATTTGTAAGCATCAAGTTTGACTACCAAACCAAGTGGGGAAATTCAAATTAACAGCTTTCACCCTAAAGACAATAATGTAGAAGCATCAGTTAACAATAACAATCAATACAATCCAGGAAATTCTAAAGGAAGAAAAGATTTAATTTTACACAGAATGGAGTAAAGAGCTGTAATGAGACAACCCTTTTTCAGTTCTTCCCTTGTGGCGTGTCCCAAAAACCTCACTGTAGATAACAGAAAAAGTTGTATAAGAAGCTGTGTGATGAAATGGGACAGTGGATTTGTGACAGTTCCCATGCTTTCCTCCTCCTTGCCCCACCCAGCTGAAGTCTCTTTACCTGATCTTCTTACATAACTTTAACTCATTTTATTCTGCTTAGTCAATATTTTCGTAGATCACTTCTCCCCTATTTTCAGAAAGGATTCTGGTGAAGTTTTTTATGTCTTAGTTGTTTTTTTTGTTTGGGTGGGCTATTTTTGTAAGCCCACACACATTTAACTTGATTGAGAACTCACTTCAAAAGCTTCCTTTCAACTATTTATGAGCATTTAAATAGCTACACAGGAATAAGTCAATAACTTGTCTACTATGCTTCCTGTTTCAAACAATAGCAAACTTTGGGTATTTTGGGAGCAAATGTCTATTTTCTTCTATGTTTCTATCTCCTTCAGCGTGTGCATACATGTATCTATCTCTGTCTATCTATCTATAGCTACTCCCTGTGTGAACACTGTCCTTACTTACTCCAAAATAAAATACTTAGGCTAACTTCCCAACATGTAAATATAACAATAGCTAAAGACAACACTTCAGGTTAAAGTTTGATAACAGCTAAAGAGATTATTTCCCATGGTTGATGTCTTTAGTTGTTCAGTTTATATGATTTGCTTACATGCACCCTAACCTGCACTTTTCCAACCTCAATTTTACAGTCGTGCAAGGCAGCAAACAGGCAACCCTACTTCTGTAGCTTAGACTTGTTATTTTTTAAATTCTGAAGAATAGGCTACAAGACAGTCAACCTCAAAGGATTATCTATACCTTCCAGGGAATACCTCCAAGACAGAAAATTTAACCAGAAGAGTAGGTAAAATCAAATATATAAATATAAGACCTCATTTATGCATTTCATCTGAACCATGAAACAGCTGAAATCTGGTCACGTGGTTCTTCTTCCATGTACTTTGAGCACTGTCTTCAATGATAAGATACTATCTTCATAAGATACTCCCAGCATGTTAGTTGTCTGGAAGTAGCAATCTAAGTTAGATCTCCTCCACCACAAACATCTTCACATTTAAAAATCACAGTAGGAAATCAGAAAGAAATCATTCCCCAGGGGCATGTATATTCACACTGAAACATCAGCCTTTTTCTGTGTCATTTCTAGCCATCATCTAGTTACAGACCGTGTTGTTTAACACCTATCTTCTAGCTGCCACTCAGATTAACCAAAATGTCTGAAATATTCAAACTAATACCTTTTTTTCAGGGGTCATTACCAAATATACTTACAATAACTCAGATTTAAAGAGAAACAGGCAGATTTTGACGAAGTTCTGAAGCCCTCAAAGCAGCTAAATGCTCATTTCCTCAAATCAATGCTTTTCCTTCAGTCACACTTGTGCTTTTCTCCTGCAAACATCAGCAGGGATTCCAGAAACCTCATCAGGAAGGAAAAGGAGGTGGAGAATTTTGTTCATCTGGGTTGTTGATTCTCTATTTGTCTCTTTTTCAGTTATGTCCACTCTCCATTTGAAAAGATACCACCCCAGTGGCTTTAAAACACTAAAACTTATCACTGTATTCTTTGCTTGCTTAGCCAACCTTTTTATTACTTTTATGTATCTCCTGCTACATTTGTCCCATTCACCTCTGCCTTTGTTATGCTTTCCCAAGGTACCTTATCTTCCTGTGATTAACACAAATGCAAAAATGCTTCCTGTGCACATACATTAGTCTCTTTTTTCAGAGCAACTGGTTTATGTCAAAGTTAAAAGTTATCTATTTTCAACAAATCAGACTTTTAAAGTGGTTTTAAAATAAACATTTGTAGAGCATACTGTGCTTTCTTACCTGAACAGAGTTGTTCAACTTTTGTGTAGTTTAAAGCTAATATATCATTAACCCATGCAATGATGTCATGTCTGCTCATAGTCTCCTGGGTTATAGAGGTAGAGTACACGTTGACCGCCATTCCCCAACTAGGAAAAAAAGAGAGACAAAAATATTTTTGACATTTTGGTAATTGTTTTCTGAATACAATGAATATATGCTTCCTGCTCAAAACAGGCAAAGAAAAGGTGTGACACTCACAACCCTCTCTTATTTATTGAAAAAGGAGGCTTAATTTTTATTCTTTGATGATGTGTAACCTCCTCAATGTCCTCCTGGAAACTATGAACATATTTCTCTGGCTGTCACTGTGAACTTAAAGGACATACAAACCTATGGTACTCTCCTTCATGCCAATAAGGTAGGAAAAAAACCCAGAATCAGACAAAGCCTGAAGATATATAGACAGGATCAGAGACCAAAGATTTTGTCACATTGTGCTGCACCAATACAGCATCTGACATCTGTCAATTTTTTTGCCACTGCAGGATGATCAGGCTCCCTAAACCAACATTTAATTTTAGGTAACTTCTAAATGATGATGTAGCTGTTCTACTTACTGAAATACTGATTTCTTATTGGGACAGAGCCCTTTTGGATCATTAATTCAGTTCCTAACAGTCACAGAGTGAATATCAGATAATCTCTGTTATCAATTTACCAACCCCTATCCTGAAAGTAATTGAGATTCGCACCCCCAACTGTCTAGTTGGAAAGCTGCCGTGGAGCCCAATTCTTCTAAAACATTAGGAGCGTTTCCTCTCAGCTTAAACCCATTTGTTCTTCTGCCAACATTATCCTCCAGTCCTAATGGCTTTTTCTTCCCCAGAGCAGATTTCCTAATGCATTACGGACAGCACTCAGTGTCTGTCCCAATGCCCAGGTAGTCTAGATGAAACAAATCAATGTGAGTCTCTTATATCAAGTTAGACATTCAGTGACTGATCATGCCAGCAGTCCTCCTCGAACAGACAGTTTCAAACACTGTTCAGACAACATTTCACTGAGACCTTGGTAAATGCCACTCTGTGCCTAGTTTTCATAGCTATATCACTTTAGATAGATTCTTCTAGCTAGCAAAGCTCCTTTCCTGGAAGTCAGTAACTCATACTAGCATTTATCATTTTCCCAGGTACATAGACTAGGAACACGTACAAGTGAACTTTGCTTCCTGTTATTCTACCCGAGTCACATCTTTCTGTTGCAAGACATTGCAAAGAGAAAAGATGAGCACACTCATGTTTATCTCATCAGTAGTTTCAAAGAGCAAAATCGAGTTCATTAAGAAAGTAATGTTCCCATGAGTAATGGATTTCAGAAAGTCCACTAGGAGCAATCCAAGTGTAAGGCATCTCAGAAACGACCAAAGAGTCAAAGCTGAATGATTATTCTTGGAAAGAGTAATATGCTTGGTCTGCTGGGGACTGCACACCTTCATCTCTGGTGGCACCTTGTAGCTTATCTGTCTAACTTTGGTGCCAGTCCTGCTATCTCAGCTTTGGACCTCAACTTTCTCAGTCAATGCAAGAGAGCAGGATCTCCTCTGTAGCATCCAAAGTCTGTGTGGACTATTTCCACTGAGAATTTGCAGAGATGTAATCCTTTGAAGCCTGACAGACAATTCTGCAGGGAACAAAAAGACTGCAGATTAACTCCATCCATAGTTAGGTATGCTAACTAGGTGGGGCAACCTAGGTAAAATGTATAGAAAAACCCAGCAGCACAAAACTTGACTTGGTAACATATGAGTGTATAAGTACATAACATAGAATAAATTTAAATACAAGATTACAAAGTTCATAATATAGGTCACTTTCTAGGAAATAAATCTCACAAACAGAAGGTTGTTGAAGTTGTTCCCACCTACTGACATTAAGATGCAAGACATAAAATCCACAAATTTGCTTTACGGGGAATTTAATAAAATAGAGAGAGAAAATAGGGTTGAAAAATTTATGCTCCAGTAGTCACACAACCACTGCCAAAAATTCATTCGGAACCAGGCTGCCTCCCTACCCACTTCTGTACAGGCAGCTCTGGAGCACAGAAGAAACCAGCCTGTGCTCAGTCTGCTCTGCTCTTCCTGCAGGCTCACATGCAGCAAAGCCAGTTGTGTGAACACAGCCCTGTATTCACTGTAAGAGTCAGCAAAGGTCGCTTTCTTGGCATGCACTAAGTGCTTGGATTGAATCAAGTGTAGGAACAAAGTTTTAGAAACAGGGAGTGCCCTTTTACTCTTAAAACTACACTATAATGGCTAAGGATAAAATCTTAGCTTCAACATCAGGATGGAAGGCACTGAGCAGCAAACACCACCTTTGGTACCAATGGCATCTGAAGTTTGAAACACAACGTTTTTACTTTATTATTTTTAGCTTTTTTATATAAATAAGAAACTAACAGAAAGATACCACCATTGTTACTATTAAACTAGCATGTTAAATATTGTCTGTAAAATCAGTTGAAATAACAGCTTAATAATGAATTTAATACTCACTTAGAATAAAGAATAGTGAGCCCAATAATAAACCAAGAGTGCAAGGCAGAAGAGTCCACTGAATTCTAAAGCAACTAAAGATATTTACATGATAACATTTGAAATAAGCTGCTCTGATCTGTAACTGTCCCTACTGCAAGAAAATTTTAATTGGCCTCTGAGGTCAGGCAGAGCTCAGAACAACCATCAGCTACCACTAGTGAAAAGGGAAAGTTCATTCGTTAAAAAGATCAAGAAAATACACACAGAAAGGAAGCAGAACTTCCCTCATCATCTTTTTTCACAAAGAACTGCAGAGAGAAATATCCATCTTTCTGCAACCCACAGGGGAGCAAACAACTTCCTGTGCTGCAGTGCATGGGGTGGGGAACTCAACTGCAGGAAACTGTGAGTAAATGAATAACCTTGAGTTTTACAATGCTATCCTGAAGGATACCTGTAATACAACTTATGCTGCATCTGCAAATGAGTTATTACGATCTATGGGTCAAACAGTTCAGACTATTTATTAGAGACAAGTTCAAGCTATTTGTTAGACAGAATGGCTTCAGATTTGTACACAAGTATGCACAAGGGTGTATGAGTACAACTGTAAACAAAGTTAAGCAAAATTAATCAGAGTTTCTGTTAAAAAATCCAGTAACATGCCATTGGCATTCGTTCTGAAGTGTTTTGTTGAAATACATGTGAATATCCCTTTGCTGCCTCTGATGAAAGAGTTCACTCTGTCTTTGCATCTCTTGTTCCCCACCCTCCTACTGGTTACGTCCTAAATAAACTCAGCTGGGAAAGGTTTCCTTAACAGTAAGCATGTTCTAATTTGGTGCTCAGATACACACATATCCTGTTTGCCACACAGAGAGACCTTGAACAAAACAAAAAAGAAGGAAAGAAAAAAAGAACAAGCAGGTGTAGGTAGCACAGCTACCACGCTCAGCAACAGTCAAGAACCTCTGTGCTCAACATCTACAGCTGGGCTGGGGTTTTCTGCAGGACTTAGTTCCCCATGTGCTGAAGTATTTTGAAAAATGTGATCCATCTTCAAAACACATTAATAAACATGAGAGTGAGGCAATGCAAAAGAACAGCTGGACAGGTGGAAACACACAGGCCATACTCAGAACAGCCAAGTAGCTAACAACTTGATTTTATGTCCTAACATACTGCTTCTTTCCAATAACATTATTTACATTTTCAGCTTCTAGGCTTTCACTTGTTTAGACTGAAGGCTCTGAATCAAAGGATCGCAATGAGGCTTACCACAAGCCTGAAAACCAGTATCTACCTGGTATCTTCAGGATTCCATAGAGGTGCCCGGTGGTTCTATAGCAACTGAAAGCAGACTGAACATAGCACATCATACCTCCCACTTCAGAGGGCACAAGGGGAGATTAAAAACCTCTGGCTGTTACAGCACTGCCTAACCACAAAGGACCCTCCCTTGTTTTACCTCAAGCCCTAGGAAAGTCTTCACATATTAGTCTAGGCCATTTCAGAAAAACACTTTACATATGCACAACTACATACCACAGACACAAGTTCAGAGGATTCGAGAGGTGCTGAAAATCATGTACATGCTTAAGCAGTTTCCCCTGCTAGAAATACATTGGCTCAGCATGTCTGATGGTAAACATTACACCCAAAAGCCTATTGATTTTTTAAGGCATTATATGCAGCATTGAACATTGAGATACTGAGTATTTTCCACTGCTCTTGCTACAGACAACTGCAGCTGTTACAAAGTGCTATCCAGCTGTTCTTAAGGAAAGTTTTGCAAGAAGCACATTTACTTTTATTTTTCCAGGGATAAACAAATGGTTGTTGACAGCAGAAGCTGTATCACAACAAACCAGTAATAATGACAAGCCTCGAAGGATTACAGCAATTAAACTACTCGTAGTGTAAAAACTTGCCATCACCTCTGAATCTACAAGGCCTTCACATTTTTGCAAAATAAGCAAGGTTGGAAGGGACCCACTGCAGGTCATCTAGTCCAACCTTCCTGCTCAAGCAGGGCCACCCAGAGCATATTAGGACTGTGTCTGGATGGCTTTTGATTCTCTCTAGAGAAGGAGACTGCAACTTCTCTGGGGAATCTATTCCAGTGCTCAGTCACCCTCATAGTGAAGAATTTCTTCCTCATGTTCAGGTGGAACATCCTGTGTTCCAGTTTCTGCCTGTTGCCTCTCATTTACAAACAGACATATTTGTACTGAGTACTGTAGTACAAAGAGACAAGTAGATACTAAGTTTTTAAATGCAGTGGAAAGTCTGTGTGACAGTACAGAGGAGCCTTCTGGAAGCTGACACCTGATAAGATACTGCCAGTAAAACAAAAGATCTCACACTAAAAATTACTAAAGCAGAAGATAACAGCAGAAAGGCTAAGATCAAGCTGAGTGAGACTGCTGCAGCTGCTGGTGAAAAGGCTTTCTAGATTAAAGCTACTGCAAAAACAAAAAAATCCCCAAAGGAAGAAACCTGCCAGACTCAGTAGCTAAATCCTTGTACAAGGAAAAGTCATCCTTTTATATCATCCTGAAATGACAACTGATTTGCAGCTGGACCTTGCCCGTTTCTTTAACGCTCATTGCACACGGCCTTAGCCACAGTCATTAGAGGCCAGTTATGCTCGAGATTGTCTTTACTGAAAGGAGTCCTGCGGATGGAAAATCAACACAAAAAGCTCCTATGCAGTGCTGACAACGCTGTTCATATTCTCCCTTTTGACTTAGGCTTTACTTCTACAGCAAATACCATGGCATCAGTGTTGGAACTGCAGCGGTATTTGCAGCAAGCAGCATAAAGGCTCTATCTAGCTAGAAACTGAATCAGATACAAGATTAATCACAATGAGGCATTACCATGGGGAAAAAAAAAAAAAAAAGAAAAGAATAAAAGAATCCTGTGATTGTAACACTGTGAGAAATTCATGTTTGCAAATGCTGAATGTCAAATCTCTTTTGCACTCTTCCCATGTTACTAAATAGCCCTGAAATGTTAAAAATATTTTTATTATCTGTATATCTCACCAACTTCTGAATGCCATTTTACATTTATCACATAGATCTGACTTGACCTAAAATAATTTGTGAAGTACTCTACAAAGTCTAGACAAAACTGAGGCAATTCATGTACATTTTATGGCTTGAATATTGCGGGATTATAATTTAACACAGCCAACAGCGTATTTTCTATTGTTCTCATTGTACCTCCCTGTTTAAATGAAAGTGAAATGAGAGTAATAGAGATGTACTTAGATTGGATTAGGGAATTTTTTCTTTTGAATTAGAGGCTTCCTGCCAATGCTGGGATGTTCTGACCTACATAAATGTTTATGACAGGTCTAAAGGACTGGTTTAGACCCAAATCTGAGTATCTTTTCTAAAGACTCTTGGCAATTTTTGTTAATGCTACATAGAAACCTAACACTCCCAAAACACATTATCTAAGGCAGAAAAATACTAGTTCTTTTTCAGACATTCAGTTCCCTCAAATGTGAAAAACACAACCAGAAGTATTCAAATAATTATACACAACTTGAGCCAATACCTTTGATGTAACTAAGAACTAGCAATAACTAGCCTAATAACTAGCAATGCTTTACACTGTCTACTGCATAGCTTTTAGAAATAGTTAGAAATGTATTCACTAACCAGTTATGAAATTGGGATAGTTCACAAAAATGAAAATAACAGTTTCAAATTCCAACACAATTATTTAATGTTTTGAAGATTTCAGGGCACTTAAAGGTCCACCTGAGGAGGACAAGCCATGTTCACTGACTCAGTTGCATTTGCCAGTCGTATTTGCACACAGTAAGTAAGACTTTATTTCTCCAACTACATTTTCACTCCTGCTGCCAGTGAAACTGTACACCAATGTCATGTCTCTACAGTAACACAGTTCCTTTTTCTTTCCAGGGTTCACCTTTGCCTTCAAAAGTACAATGCAACAGTAGCGCCTAACTACAAAAAATCTTAATTATAGCTGAAAGTATTTGCATGCTCTGAAAGATTCCTGATCAATTTCTATGAGGAAACAAATCCTAATTTAAAAAAAAAGAAAAAAAGCATTCTTGACAAAGGATAGAAGTTCAAGAAGGGCAGACATCAATAACTTAGACAAAATGGAAGCAATTCAGAGCCTCTGGCCACCACCATTTCCACATAGGTATATTCACTCTGGTAAGAAATGAACCACAGCAGCGCACAGCACCCTAAAACCACACCTTAGAGCAGTTGAACAAATAGTAATGTTTTGTGCTGAACAGACAGGCACTAGTTAACAAGAGGTAAGGACATGCACATTTCAGTATAATAAGAATGTAACTACAAATTAAGAAGGCATTTTATTAATGATGAACAACAAAAAGCCTTTGAAGTAGGCTGAATGAGAGGAACCTCATTCAGGCAAGGCTGCAATGCTAAAAAACTTCGCTGCTTTTACCTATAGCTATTACCATCCCCCTGTCAAGGCTTTCAACTCTTAAGATCTTAAGCTTGAATTGCTGTTCTGATCCCCTGAAGGAAGACATTCAACCTATTAAATTTTCACAATAGACACTGGCAACTAGTCTACCTTTCACAATAGACAAGGGGATTGTGAAGGGGGGGGAAAAAGTTGATTCAAAGGAACATAATTCTCAGACTTATAATTCTCAAGTCAATTAAAGACACCTACATTTTAGAAAACAGAAGATGCCTATGACCATTTTGTAACAAGAAAACCTCTAGAAAGCTGATGAATAAACTAATATTTAATCTTCTGCTAAACAAAGTCTCAATTCACCCAGACACAAACAGGAACTTCAATTCTCCTTTTTTTAATTTTTTTCCCCTTATGGATAATAACAGATTACCAAGCAAACATGGAGACATTGCTCAAGGATTTCCAAGAGATTAAAAATGTGCCATAAAGCAAGGTAACATCAGCGCTGAGCACTGAAGAAAGGATGCCTTGAGAGGCAGGTCATGTAAGCAAACCTCAGCTCCTAGCTCAAGCTCTGCAAATAGGGAATCTCCTATTATTTTGTTCCCATGAGTTGATGGATGAGTAGTTTCACTTTCAGAGAGAAGACTTCCAAGTTCTTTAGCAAATGCAGATTTACTGGAAAATGAAGACAGCAGTGGAGGAGAGCCTCTCCCCAAATCCACTGGCCCCACATGAGTGCAGCCTGTGAACTTCCAGGCAAAATATTGTGGATGCAGCCACCCACCTAAGCAGCCACCTGTGTCTACACCAAGGAATACCTGTCTGTGATGAGGAAGGGATAAGCACAGTCAGAAAGCCTGATTAAGAAAGGCCAGCAGTGCTGGGCACAGGGGCTGCAGGGCGCTGAGGCACTGTGTCAGAGGCAGAAGGCAGCAGGACGGCAGCCACGCCGCAGCCCAGCAGCTCCTGCCATTTCCGCCTTTTAAGTCCAGAAAAACGCTGTGGGCAGGCTTGGGAGTTTCAGCAGGGATGACATCCAGCTAGAGACAGATGAAGTCACCAAATGAATTTAGTTTTGACCTATCCGGGGCTGCGCTGCCCCCCCTCCTCCTCTCCAGCATGTATACATTCCGAGGTGAAAGGCTAAAGTAACACGCTGATTTACTCCAAGCATATCCTAATGGCAAATGAGATTTTGTAATACTATACAGCCCTCCTGACGGGGGGCCTGAGCAGCCTCCAAGTGCCTCAACCCCGCAGGGCCAGGCAAAGAGGCAGTGACTCAGCAGGAGACAGGCACTGAGCATCCACGGGTTTCAGAAGGGGACAAGTCTGGGTAGAAGGGAAAACAGGAGGATACAACAAGGGGGAATGCAATGCCTTTCTCCTAACACAGAGCTGCTGCTTCCTAACAAGAGACTGCAGTACACTTAAAATACCCTGGCTGTCCAAGGCAGGCGAAGCTAAAGAGGAGAGCATTCCCATGGGAAACCTCTTGCACTTGGCTAAAGAGGGACTGCAATACAGCTTTCCTGCTCACAAATGATGCGCTATGGTAAGGAGCACAAGGACTTTGCCATGCATCAACTCTTCTCGCTCCTACATTAAAAACAAGTGTAGACACACACTGATCTATGCATTCCAACATTTATTCTAACCTTAATATACATATAAGGTAGAATCATAGGATATAATGGGTTGGAAGGCATCCACCAAGGACCATCGAGTCCAACTCTCTGTTCCTTTCTAAGTGGCATTCTAAGGCCACCTTCACTTTGAAGGTTCCTGGTGCAGTACCAAGCAAGGGTCAAGAAACAGCACAGCAACCACTCACGCAAGCATCCCAGGACCCAGGGGCAAAGGTGCCAGAGCACAGCCTTCACGACAGAGCTGCTGAGGTACCAGGCAGCCAGCCCCACTCCATCCCTGAACAAGTCATTTTGGCAGGAAGGTGACGACACTGATCGGGGGTATAAGACAACAGTTATTTTAAGCCCTGAAGTTGTAAACAAGCATGTGATAACAGATGAAGCAACAGGCAGCCATGCTAGCTGCTTTCACTGGTGCATCACTCTCTAAAACACAGCTGTGTATTTTTGTAACAAAAATATTAAGCTTTAGTATGGTTGCCCAGGGTTCCCACTGCTATCGCAGCTCTGCTGCCATTTGGGGACAAGGAGAAGCACCAGGCTTTCTGCTGGGAATGCAGGACCAAACTCCAGACAACATCTGCGACGATAACCAACAGTCCTCTGCCTCACTGCCTCTGCAGACCCCTGCACCAACACACTGCAGAGCTTCTCACTACACTCTGAGGCCAACCTGTCTCCCTCTTCTCCCTCAACCACTGGTGAAAGCTAGACTAAAAATTATAATGATGATAATAATAAAATCTTGGAGTTCTGACATCTCCAATACTGTTGATATAGGCCCAAATAAATATCCCTGTCTTTGGCTTATTACAAACTCCCTACAAACCATTTTTAATATTATCCAGACTTTAAGTGTTAAGACTACCAGCCACAACACTTAATTTTGGGTTTGGATACCAAAGTAACTTGATCTCTTCCCTTGTTCTCATGAGTTAATACCATAACAGACAAAGAAGTACTCTTAAACTATTCTGGTGCTCAACATACTAGCAGCAAATTACGTATCTTAAGAATTAATCCTACCAAGTACTATCTAGAACAAGGCTGAACTTCTAAGTGCAATTGCTTAACTGCTAAATTAATTTTGGAGCAACTAAAACTAGAATTCACTAATCCTTCATGAAGTAAATTGCCCTGTAGGAACATTCTAGCTCAACCATCTGTGATTTATGTAACATATTATTCTTGCTGTGTGCCAGTAACCACAGACTGATTTTACCATTGTTGAAGCACCAACACAATTGGTGAGTCTACCAGCATCAACTAAAGCTTCCCGAATACCTTCACTTTCAACCATGTTGGTCTTTGAAGGTCTGTCAAATTGGCATTTTCAGGCAGATTTTAACTTTTAACATCGTCTGCCTATCTAAAGGGGGAAACCCCCAAAGCTTTGTTTTCTAAATAATGTTCTTTAGATGGTGCTTACTGCTTTGATGTAACTGTGATTGTAGAAACTGAATTAGTTACAACAGCCTTCATCTACAAACCCCAGTAAAGCTGTGCACCTTAAGCTAAGAGAAGCATAGATGTACTGTTTAATAGGATTTGGCCTCCTTTCATGGAATATCTTGAGGTCAGTTCCTAACGTTTATTGCTTCCAGCTGGCAAACAGTGACATTTCCAAGTTCAACTCTCACAATAAACAAGGAAGAAAAAAGTTTATTGCTTGAATTGCCTTCAACTACATGTAAGTGCAGTTAGGAAGGTAATCTGGGCTCAGTGTGAATATTTAGTTCCTTCAGCCCTCTCAGTGTTGCTGCAGGCCATGCAACAAGACAGTTGTGCACCACTCCCTGTAAAAAGCACATCAAACTAAGCAGACATCTGACACAGTTTAAGAACTGTGCTCATAGTTAAAACATTTTCTGCAGATTAAACTTATCAATAATGCTAATATTTTCTGCATGAAAAAAGCTACAATTCCTTAAATGCAGAGCAATTTATCAGCTATTAACTTCAAGAGATAATCTTTAATTGCAATGTACATAATTAATTTTATGACACAGCAAAACTATCCCTTTGCTCTGCTGTCTCTACAAACTTTTGATCAGCCCTAAATACTAAACTCCAGAAGTTGCTCCCAGCAATTTAGAAAATGTAATATGAAATTATATGAATACGAATTAATATACTGCAGCTGCAGCAGTATAGCTTTTGCAAGAATTAAACTAGAAAACTTTTGATATTGATGAAGTCATAGTGAGACTGCATACGCATATTTTTCTTTTCCATTTAAAACCTTTGATGGCAAGGCTGATTTCACCCCCATGGCAGTAAAAAAGTTGCTGCCAGATGATATTCCTTTCATTTTTAAAGCACTTGATTTCTTTACTTTGTTTTTTTTTTAAGTCACGAGCTGTTTATGTTTATTAGAGTTACAAAATGGGATCATAAAGTGACTCAGGTAGGCAGGGACCTCTAAAGAAATCTGCTCCAGCCTCTCAGTCACTGCAGAGACAGCAAGAGAAGGCTGCCAGTGATCCCATCTGTCTCTGTTTCAAGACCCTCCACGGACAGATATTACACAGCCCCTGTGGGTAACTTCTGGTGTTTGATCATCCCTACTGTGTAAACATTTCTCCCAATATCTAAAGTACTTCGTACTGCTGCAGCTGCTGACTGCCATTGCCTCTCATCCTTTCCCCATGCACCTCAGAGAAAGAATAGTAAAGAACATCTTCACACAGTCTCCCACTACACAGATAAGACTGCAATGACATCTTTCCCTCTCCTGAGATGGCTCCTATCCAAACTGACCAAACACAGGCCATAAGCTCCAACCCCTGAGCATCCTGTCACACTCACTTCAGTATGTCACTGTTTCTCTCAAAGTGGAGAGGCCAGACACAGACAAGGTATGGGAGATGTGGTCTCAGAAGTAAGCACCAGAGGGGAAGAATCACTTCCCTGGAGCTGCTGGCTCCATGCCTGCCAATGCAGCCCAGCATGGGCTTGGCCTTCCTCCCTGCAAGAGCACACTGCTGACTCATGTTCATCTTTTTCACCAGCACCACCAGGTCCATACCGTGTAACCCTTCAGGAACAACTGTGCACAATGTGGTAGTGGAAAAAAACACCTCATCATATTAAAAATAGAGCTGCTTGAGAGACAAGGCAGTTCTACAGCATCCCTGCTGCTGTGGAACTCATTCCACACTTGGGAACCACAGATTAAAAATGTGCACTGGAGAGCCAAACCTCTGCAGACAGAAATATGCGGAATAGGGAAATGGTGTGGGTTGGAAGAGATCCTAAAGATCATACAGTTCCAGCCCCTCTGCCATGGGCAGGAACACCTTCCATTAGACCAGGCTGCTCAAAGCCCCATGAAACCTGGTCCCGAACATTTCCAGAAATGGGGCATCCACAACTTCCCTGAGCAACGTGTTTCAGTGTCTCACCACCCCACAGTACAGAAGTTCTTCTTAGGACCTAATCTAAATATACTCCCCCTTTGAAGCAATTTCCCCTTGTCTTATCACTACACACCCTTGTAAAAAGTCCCTCTCCAGCTCTCTTGCAGGCCCCCTTTAGGTACTGGAAGGTTATTCTAAGGTCCCCTCAGAGCCTTCTCCAGGCTGCGTAACCCCAGGTCTCTCAGCCTGTCTTAATTGCAGATATATTAAATGAAATAAAAAAGCAAAAAAAGAATACTTCTTATGCCTCCTTGAATCTGACAACTAGCACTACACGAATGTGTTGACTGAAACAGTGTTTTCAGACACTGATTCAGAATCTACCTCATGTATAACTTTGAAACATTACGATGGGCAAGCAGTGATATGGACGCCAAACAATTCAATTCAATAAAACATAACTAACACCATTCTGCATAACAACGTTTCCAACAGAACGACTAATTACAACTGAATGCTGTCCTTTGGGGAAAATGTATCCCTTCTATCCAACCAATTACCACTGCTTCCCTGTTCTCAGCACTCCTACACACCATGGTCTTTCTGTATACACAAGCTCCCGTGGGACTTCCATATCACTGGGTTATGTGTTCCACTTCCATACAAACAATTACTCATAGATTCTATAGTTATTTTAACAAGCTATGATTTGTGTAACACTGAATCCATAAGTAAAACAAATGAGTATTCTACTTCAAATATTTCAGTGCTTCCTATTCCTGATATTACTGGACTAGCTCCACAGAGATTAACCTTAAGAAGAAAAGCATAACAACTGTGGAAGATTTGCCTAAAATGAATTTTCATTCCCCCAAAATTGTTTAATACATACTGCCAGCGAGCCCTTCTGAGCATCAACACTGCATTCCAGAGTGACAGGAAAGAATTTGCATTCATGTGCATCTCTGAATAATTACAGCTGCTTGGGTAGAAATTCTGTATGGTACTGCTCTGCAGAGCGGGGGGGGAAGTCACTTGAGTTGCGCCTAAAAGATAAATCTGAAGTGCACAGATCTCACTAAGGGTTCCACTGAGGTCTCTCTCAGGGTTCCAAACTGCCAAGAAATATATTATTGAAAATTAGGCCCCCGAAACAATACAATGCAAGGTGGTCATACACAAGGCCAGAAGATCAACAGTACAACCTGCATGGCCTATTTCTCTCCAGGCAGAATGATTTGGCACAGTTGTAGGATTTCCTACGGAAGCTACATCCTTAAGTCTTGATTCACTGATGAATGTTTACACTTCCTGTTTGGATAGCATAGCAAAAAACCACATTTAACTCAAAAGCACCCTTCACTAATCATGGGGCTCTATGGGAAAAAAGAAATTATTTCAGAGTGGCTAAACTGAGACATTTAATGGGTGTGCTTTCAGTACACAGAGCCTTCTCTACAAAATACTTACTAACTTAGTATACCGCCAGAAAACTAGACAAACTTTTGTCAAAATATCACAGGCAAGATTTCAATTTTGAAATAAATACTTCATAGCACAAAGACAGTAGATTTGTACTAAAAAAAAACCAAAAACACTCTTTTTAAACCCCAACAGTTAAAGGCATCTTTAGTAAATTTTATAGCTGACATTCCCTTTCCCATCCCACTGAATTGTAATGAAACAATATGAAGAAGATGCTTTATCGGTGAGTCAGGCAGCAGAGATCTGAGCAAGATCCAAACAGCTACGCAGTGTGCAGCTAACACCATCCACAGAAGAAACACGGATGTTTTCCATTTACATTCCCTAGCACTGATCCTGGAAGTGAGCGATCAGTGCTGCTAGCTGGAGGCCAGGATTCAGGGAGTGAGGAGGATGCAAGCAGCCAAACGCTGCCCCGGTGCAGCGCGAGTCTCGCGGCTGCTGCCACCGCGCCACAGCCTTCGTGCCATCCCACTCGGTGGTTGGCGTGATTGAGAACAGATGTGGCGAGACCACTCGTTTTCAATTATCCAACAAAGGCTGAAAGTTGCACTTCCAAAATGAAAAGCTGGCACACTATTTATCTGCTCCCTTACCAAGTCTTTGCTATAATTAGCTTTGGGCATGAGGAAGGAGAGACTGTCAAATTAACCTCCCCACTAAACCCCAAAACCTCTGAAGATATTTTTAAAGAGTCACGCATTCAAATGCCAAGGCTTGAAATGCAGACCTACCACACACTTTCTTTTCTTATTGCCTCCCTAAACAAGTTTTATATCACAAAAGGTTAGTCCACGTATGCCTCCTGGAAATAACATTCCTGTGGTCCAGATGAGATAACTGCATCTCCCTCAAACGAGCTAAAGAAATACCTTTAATCAAGATCTCTTGCTGCACAGCCCCACCTCCAAATCACCTTTCTTTCATAGTGCAGCATATTTTTCAGTGCCTGTTTTCCAGGCAGACTAGATTAAAGACACTAGGCAGAAGCCAAAATGTCTGTTTCTGAGTGCCAGCATCAGGTTCAGTTCTTGTGTGTCCCAAACTTGCTCCTTTTTCTTTTAATATGCCAAAAACACATTGCTGTTGCTATGCAGCTCAACAAGGTAGTTTAAAAAAAACCACATCACACAACAAAAACCAGAATGCAGCCTCCCACCTACAGGATGTTTCTGAAACCCACAGAGGCTGGGTGCAAATTAGGCGCTCTCAGACCTTTTTGGGGAGAGAACTTGGGTGTTAGCTAAGAAGTTTGTGCTGTCTGAAAATTACCTCAATTTCCTTACACAAACTGGGCTGTCTGTGCAGTGTTTTCTCTCCTCTCTCCCCACTCCCCAAAAAGCCACCTCCACCTTAGACTCTGATTTAAACAAATATCCCCAACCCCCAAAACACTGTGAAGGTATTTCCTTCAAGGAAGATCTAAATCCAGTTCAACAGAGATATCCCAATAATGCAGGCAGGGTCTATCTAGGTTTCAAACTACTCATGCAGTAGTGAGCAGAGTCATCCTCCTACCCCTCAGAGACATTTACATGCACTCACATGTGATTCCAAGTTACCTTCAGACAGTTTCACCCGGTGCTTTTTGAGAGCTGGACCTGCCCAGCAGAAGATACTCACTGAAACAGCTCTCTCTAGGCAGCATACTCCCTAATCAGAAAACAAGATTAAAGAAGAACAACAGTGGCAGCAATAGGAAGACAGCTTTATGAAAGTGAAAGAAGAGAAACTAGAGGGTACCTAAGCTGACAGGAACCAAAGAAAGATTTCTGGATAGTCCCTCCTTAATGCTGGCTAGTAAGCTGATGGCTCTAAGTCATCAGGATGGTCTTCTCCCTGCAGTAACTATCTTGTTGCAATCCAGATGCTTGGCAGACAAGGGGGTTATCACAACGACAACTTTTAGGAAAGCACAGGCCAAATTTATGGGGCGTAATTTATTAGTTTGTTGCTGTTTTTTTAAACATTTGTTATTGCCTTTTTCCTGCTTTCAGTGAAATCTAGGGCAAAAATCTCATAATCTGCAATACAGCTGTTAGGGCAAGAGCAGATGTCTCTGAAAATAAAGATTCACTTACTAATATATTTAATAGCATTTGCTTTGACTGGCATTTATAGTTTCAGAAGTCATGCCTATCTGTACTGTGAAGTGAGAAGACAACTCACTGCTTTTACTCTGTATCATCTCCCCAGTTCTCAGCAAACTTGGGCCTTAATATATTAATTTTTTCACCACAAATGTTTTGGGTTTTTTTTTTTACTCCAGTGTAACTACCTGCCTACCATATTCAGTGGAACCTAATTTAAGAGCAAGAAATTCCTTCTGCCCACAGTGTAAGGCAAAGCAACAGGTCTCCCTTTGAACCCTGAGTAAAGCCACACACGTGGAAGGCACAGTCACCAGGGACAGGGGCAGGTCCTGCCGAGGGAAGGATGCTCTCTGCTGCCCAGGGCCAGCCTGTATCCGGCCAGCCTGTATCCAGCTGAGTTGGGAAGGCAAAGACCAGAACAGATTTTGCTACAATGTAAATCTTGACTTTCAGCATGGAAGTTATCAGCTCATACTGCTGCAAAAGAGCCCGATATGCTCTCTAACACCCCACAATTTATTCCAGCAGTGGGTGAGGAAATCACCGCTGCAGTCTAGCTTTCATTATTATGCACAACACCATCACTCACTGCTTACATAATGATTTCTAGAATGAAGACAACACTTAAGAAAAACAAATATTTAAAACACATAACATTACAAAGGTATACACTCACAGATAAAAACAAAACCAAAAGTACTCTTTCCTTTTAGCTCAGTGATTTGAGGAAAAATAATCAGGAAGTTGGCCCCTTCCCTCTGCTTCATGAAAGTTCTGGGTATAAAACTGAATACAGCCAGGGAATGAAGGTCCAAAAAACACACAAAACAGAAGTTAAGCACAGTATCCTGCAAAGGAAGGTACAACTGTTTGTCTCTTTAGAACCAGAGTGGTTTATAAAAAGTATGCCATTTGAACATACAAATATTCCCTCTTAATACTTTAGCTTTTAAAAATTTGATGAGCTGATCAACCACACAGGATGCCTGGAGTCCAGCAAAAAAAGCACTGCAAACATGCCCTATTTAAAAACAAATTCTGCACACAGCTGTTGATTTTGTTTCTCATTGAATTTTTTCAGCCATCTTTGAACAAGGAAGTAAAACTATCATTAAATGTAATGACATTCTCAGAAATTACACCAAGTCTACTTCAGGTCAACAAAAAGACACCTCAGTACCAAACAAATTTTAAACAGTCTCCTGATCTGAAGCACATGAAACAGCATTTCACTCGAGCAATATAGATTGATTACAGTTATTAACTCCAAAAAGTAACATCACCCTGTGTCTAAATTTTATGCCAAAGTGCCTGGTTTCCATTTACCAGCTAAGTAAAGCTGGATGAGAAACTTAACACCTTGGGCCTGTATGTCCCAGTCTGCAAAATATAATATGTCCTTTGGAAGACTTAGGAAAACTATTTGTGGCTTTGCATACATAGCACACGGCTGGGAATCGTGGTATATGTTCAATTCCCTGCTGCATCCTCAGCTCTGAGTACAACTTACAGCAGCTCCTTCCATGTCAGCTTCCTAGTCTCTAAAAAGGTATAACCTGTAGTTGTTTTTAAATCTTCTTCAGGAAGTGAATATCAAATCTTTGGTAAGACAGTATTAGAAATAGCAAAGGTTTTTTTTAGGTCTGAGAGTATCCAATCTGATGAACATAAATTTTCTGATCAGGTAAGACTACTTGTGTTTTAAAATATTTATGAAACAGAGCATGTTAAAAGTTGCAAAATGAGAAAGCATTTCTGTTACTACAAGAAAGAAGGACTGAAAGGCAAATACCAAACCTCTATACACATGGCAGATGCAGGTAAACTTAACAGCAAAGCTGCAGGACGCAGAAGTGTTTTAGCGTTGTACAACTGCTCATCAGATGTCAACCTCCAGGGTATGTTTAATGACATATTTATTCCATATTCCTAGATGGAACAACCCAGGTCAACAATCAGAGGCATAGCAACTTGATGTGTCATACATATGGTGAGGTCCTACAAGCTGCTCCATAAGTCTGGAATGACACTGACTGTCCAGTATGGCAGCAGGCACTAAACTGATGGAATTCATTTGTTGTACCCAGTGATCTCCTGCTGCCACTCACACTGAACAAGGACCAAACCTGCCTAGCTACTAAAGGTTGTCATGGAAGTTGAAAGCCATTTTTTCCAGTATCAAGGAGAAGCTTCACTGCAGTTTCCATGTATTTCCTTTAATGTTTCTCTTCCGTTAAGCTTGACATTTACTTCCTGAAGTATTTTAGCTACAGATGGAAGCAAGTTAAATATCATTCTCTCCCTCGGAGAAAGGGAGAAATCAACAGATATGGGTGTTATGACTCTGCAGAACAGGGTAAGTTTCCAAAAGGAAAAAAATAACCTCAATAGAATTTCCCAGTGGAAATTTTTATTTGTGCATTAAAGGTTTATTTCTGAAATATATTGAACTGAACTACTTATTTACTACCCAAAAATAACATGCAACATTAGCATTAGGAGTTCTGTATTCTTGTATATTGCTCGAGAAAGGGATACAAATGGATACAAATCCCCAAAAGACTAAGGAGCACTTCTCTGGAGGAAAAGCTATTCAGATGCAGAGTAACTTCACAATTTCTGGAAAACTGGCAAGTGATATAGTTACTCCTGTCATCACATGCTGAACACAGCAGCCTCACAAAATGTCTTTTCTAGACCTAGTTCAGTGTATGATATGACAGGCAAAAGGACAAGAAAAATGATTTGTTGATGACTGCAGAAAAACATACAAGCCTACTAAAAAAGAATGGAGAATCCCATTTAATGCAGGTTTTCAAAAGCGCTGTTCTGAAGGAAACAAGTGAGATAGCAATCAGTGGTGCCTATGACAAGTCAGAATAACTAAAGGTAGGTGCATGGTATTTCTGCTTAGGTGCAAGATGGAAATGCAGCTTTCCCCTTAAACAGAATCTTGTACTACTCAGCTGAAATTTAGATATAGGAAGTGAGAGGTCCAGGCTTTCTGCAAGTAGAAATAGGTCCTTACAAAAGCAATTTTGCTACTTTGTGCTAAATGTGTACACTGGGGTTCCAGTGCACGAAGTGTAAGCAGATTCAGAGAGAGACACCAACTAAATTTTGTGCAATTCAAACAAACCACACACTGGGATCTCCGACGCATTTCACGCTCACTCGTCAGTGTGTGATCAACAATGAGATTCGCTGTTAAGGTTATTAATGGCCAGCTATGCCGTTGGCCGCTCTGTTATTCCTCAACAGAAGAAAAAATACTGTGATTTTCTTCAGACAAACAAGCCAAGCCATCCACGTTTGTTTTCATGTAATCGAGCTTACAACTCCCCACTTTAGTCAGATATTTGAGAGAAGCATCATTTCCTGCTGCTTCAAAATCAGCTTTAAGGGGCGTGTACTCTGCAGAGGCACTGCTTGCTGTCATCCAGGGAGCATTTAAAATAACTGTATATTGACATAAGGAGCCACCGGCCGTATTATCGCCCTTCGAGTCGGCAGCAAGGAGCACATCAAACCAGTTGCGTTCCGGGCTGCGCCGCGACCCTTATCAAACAATGCAAACAATTTTAATGAGCTTATCTGCCGGAACATATTGTCAGAGATGTTAATGCAGAAGCGCTGCCAGCACCGCATGCCAAACGATTCATCAAAAATGCCCACAACTGCGACAAAAGACGGGTGTCCCCCCCAAATGAGAGACGATAAATAAACACAAAATGGGGCTGGCGGGGAGCGGGGGCGGGGATGGAGCCGCCCTCCTCAGCGCAGGCACCGCGGGAACTGTCACCCCCGCCCCGACGCGCGGGGGGCGGCTGTCACCCCCACACCGGCGTGCGGGGGGCGGGCACTGCCCGGTGCCCGGTGCGGCTCTCCCGGCCGGGCAGGGGCTGCCCGCGCCCCTCCGCCCGTGGCCGCCGCCTCCCGCACGGCGCCGCCTCCCTCCGAGATCCGCAGCGAGGTGCTGCGGCTCTTTTCCAAGGGGAGCTGGCTGCCCGCGAGGGGGGCGTTCTTTCCCTCCTTTTTATTCCCCCTTCCCCACCTCTTTTTTTTCTTTTTTTTTTAATTATCATTTTTAACCGCCTTTCTTCCGCCCAGGCGCGGCGAGCCCCCGCACGCATCCCGCCTATCCCCCGAGCGCTCCGCAGCCGGACAATGCGGGGCCGGGAGGAGAGGAGGGGGCTGCAGCCCGCCCGCCTTATGCAACCGCCCCCCGCGCCGCCGCAGCGCCCCCGCAGTACCTGTAGGAGCGCTCCCCCCGCACCGTGTGCTTCCTGAAGGGGATGATGGTCCCGTTATCCTGGATGATGTCGTTGTTGTTCTCGCCATTTGGGGACAGGGCTTGGGTCGGTCCGGGCATTGGCGCTCCCGCCGCTCCGCAGAGCCCCGAGCTGCTGCCGCTGCTGCTGCTGCTGGTGTGCGGAAGGTGGCGGCAGCCGCGACTCTGCCGCCCGCCCGCCCCGCCCCGCCGCGCGTCAGCCCCGCCGCCGCCGCCACACGTGACCGCCCCTCGCCATGGCAACCGGCCGGCGCCGCGCTGCGCCCGGGGACGGCAGCGGGGAGGGAAGGCAGAGAGAGGGGCCCGCCCCGCCCCGCGCCCCCACACAAAGAGCCGCTCGCCCCGGGAGTGCGGGGCAGCCGCCGGCCCCCGCGGCGGAACGGCCCGAGCGTTTCGGTGGCCCCCGCCCGGCGCAGGCACAGACAAAGCGCCGGGGCACCCCCGCGCACGCCCCGGCCGCGCACGGCGGTCCCGCCGCCCCCGCGCCTGTCCCTGCACCCGTGGGCGGTACAAAAACGCCGCCTCTCCCGTGGGGACCGCGCCGTGCCCCTGCCCACCGCCGCTTGTGACAGCCGCGTGTGCGCCCGGCTTGTACGAGACCAATCGAGACCTCGAAGCCCGATGCCTCATCATCACCCTCCGTGCCCCAGTACCTCAGCATCGTCCGCCTTTTCCCCACACCAGGGAGCAATCGGGGTCAGGCTCCTTCTATTGAAGAAGTCGCCACGCCGGGCTGCTCGGTTCCACAGCGCCGAGCCGCAGCAGCGAACACCGCCCAGCTCTCCCCAGCATCTTCCCCCGGTGCGGGTGTGCCGGGGGCTATGGCCATCCCCACCGCACAAAGCCCGCCTGCACGGGCTGCGGCTCGCAAGAATCATGGAGTGCGTTTTGTGTTTCATATCGTAAACACTTTATTTTTTAAAAGTGCATAAATATTAAGTGAGATGAAACTACAAGATGTA
The DNA here is from genome assembly GCA_020086605.1 of Lanius collurio. NCBI lineage: Eukaryota > Metazoa > Chordata > Aves > Passeriformes > Laniidae > Lanius > Lanius collurio. Next base: position 24,780,199 of record JACBWW010000003.1, on the reverse strand, counting down.
AAAAATCGTGGACTCCTAGTAATAAAATAGCACACGAAGGTCTAAGTTATTTTATAATCTTTTTTTCCCCCGTTCCTGTATCTGCTACTCCGCCTGCATTTCCACCCTAAACACCAGGATGTTCAAGTTGCCAAGCTCTGTATCCCTGCTTACAACTTCACTGGAGAGCACAGCACGACATCTGTCAAGCTGCATTGCCCATTTCCAGCATTCTCCTGTTCTCAGGCTTCCACAGAAAAAACATTTGATGGTACATCCTTTAAAATCTTGCTTAAATCGGAAACAAGAAGGGAAGAGACCTGCCAAGGCAGTAGCACTGAGCTTCTGGCACTGCTTGCACCACCAATCACGCAACCCTCCTCTTTCCCTCCTCTTCTTCTAGAAGGGTTTTTGCATCCTCCTCAGTCCATTTCCTTCTGCAAAGCTCTATGATTTCTGCATATCTCCTCTTGCCTAAATAGCAATGTGCTTCAAAGTTTGACATTACCACAGATCAATGCTGGTCATCCTAAGGAGCAGATCTGAACTTCACTGTGGTCAAAACTTACCCTCATGTCCCAATAGTGCATCGAAACCCACACTTCTACCACAGTAGAAAAACATACTATCCAGCTGTTTACAAATTGTTTTCTCTAAGCAGAAACCAACAAAGGGGGCTATAGGCACAGTCTCTAGACAGATTTGTATGACCTCAAGGCTGTTAGATGCAAAATATTTGAGCCAATCTATTAACATCTAAAAAAATACATGTCCCCAAATCCAATACACTTTTAAAATTGACTTTAAGATGGTAGGTCAAACAAAAGCCATGTGAGTATTTCTAATGTGTTCTCAGAGACACATGCTGATATTTTAACTCAGAGGTTCTGAAGTATGAGTTTGATCAGGTTTGTACCTCAGATTTTTTTCTGCACAAAGAAAGTGACTTAATGTAATTTTGACTAGTCTTTACCTAACCTTTCAGACTGAAATGACACTTCACTGAAAGCTTAGTTTACATGATTGTACTCATCATATAGACCATTCACAGAGAGCTTATAAGGTGAATACAATCAATAGCACCAACTGCACAACACCTGGACTGCTGAGAATATCCTTGGATTTAAATCAGATGGATACCTTAACACACATTTTAGAGCAATCTCTAACAAGGCTCAAGTTAGTCTGCCAATTTGCCACTGTCCTCTGAACATCAAGACAGGGGATCTTACTTATTCTTTCTGCCAGGTTTTCAAATATACTTGAACTTATCTTTCAGTAACCAATCAATGGACATTTGCATTTGGCACACTTCACTGAAAAATGTTTCATTCATCTGGTAATTGGAGGAAGCTACCTTTGAGCCTTTTTCAAAACAAACAACAAAAAACATTGTGTTAAAAAGGCCACTAAGTGTCTTAGTAACACTCAAGGACATGGAGAAGCCAGAAGTGCTATGTGGCGACAGAATATAAAAATAATCAATAGCGGGTCTTTATCTGCCAGACATAACCCTACCTGCTCTGCTGAGCAGCAAGCAGTAAAACCCTCTGCAACCCTAACTTGTAAAAACATTTTTATTTCTTCACCAGTGGTAAAGAACAGAAGCTTCTTTATTGAAGTTTCCAAAACTGTTTAAAACATGTACCAACAAAGGTACGGAAGAGAAGTGCAGGTGAGGAGAGCATGGCAGCCTTGCTTCAGACCTCTTCTTCCTCTGCATTAGGACTCAAGGTCAGAAAAACCCATGCTGCCTCAGCACAGTAGGAAAAAGAAGCCTTTATGGAAAAAGATGCCTGCTACTGGTTTTCAGAAAGCACACATTTCAGTGTGCTTCAGTAGATCTAGCACAGCTTGGGGGGCTCTGGGTGCAATACAGATTCCATATGCATGGCATTCCCTCTACTTACATCTCTGTTTCTGGGCACCGTGCAGCCCACAAGCACAACTCCTATCTCTGTGTGCTTGGGAAGCCCCCAGCATCTTCTTCCCACTTACATCATTCTAAGCTAAGAGGTCTTAAAGAAAGAGGAAACCTGTTGCTGTTTTTAGGTGTCTGTATATCTGTGCTGATTTTTACATGCACTAGGCACACCAATAGAGAATTGATCAGAAGAAGGCAAGGTCAGCATCAGTGTTGATAAAAATCTCCACCTGTGGTATGCTGAAAGTACCGAAATCTGGTACTCACAAGTGACGTGCAGACTAAGCAAAGCACGGAGCCAGGAAAGCAATTTATGCTGAAGGGTGGAATTACAAAACCTGATGTAATAAATCTTCAGCACTGAGACCACAGAGGCAATGGCTGAAAGGGACCTATGGAGGTCATCCAGTCCAATCTCCCACTTGGAGTGGGATCATCACCAATATGAGATCAGGTCACATTTGGTGACATGATCTTAATCAATCCAAATCTTGAAAATCTTCAAGGATGGAGATGTCACATCCTCTCAGGACCACCCACTTCCATGCTATGCTAGCCACACAGCAAGTCCCAGGTGTACTGCTGATGCAAAAAGCATCACCTTACCACATCAAATGCATTCCAGTATTTCGATCTCTGCCATGGTGAACTAGGTAGAGAGAACACTAGCAAGTACTAGAACAGCCCTAAACATCGTTCTCCAAAATCTGGTTGCTCCTTCCTCTTCAGAGCTTTTGTTTTCAGTTCCTCTCTCTTTATTTGCTCTAAGTCTCACTTACTGCAGTAGAAAGGCCATGCAGGCTAATTTATAGTGCCTGAGAGTAAAATCCTCTAAAAGCCCAAGATGCAGTGTTAGAAAGACCTCAGGCACACTTGAGCCAGAATTTTATATTAGGCAGTTAATGTGGAAATAAATTATACATATTTTAATGCTGATAAGAAGCAATCAATGTATAGCCTCTGACAGCAAAGGTGATGGCCAGGCTAGAGACTTCTGCTGATATATTTGTAAGGGGATTTAAAAAAGCACACACACAGTTTTAGGGAGTATTTCATGTGACATAACCAAACTATAAATACAATTAATGATTGCAGAAATTCCCCGATGCTTGGATAACTTTGGGGTGGTGGGAGCAATGGGGAGTGAGACTAAGAAAAACACATTTAACCCTACAGTGACCAGCAAGAATCCCTCATCTCTGACATCTCTGTATATGTTCAATCTCTAAAGGAATCAGTGTGATATTGCTTGCACTCTTCTCAGAATACATCCCAACTACAAACTGCAGCAAACACCATGCAAATATAATTATTTTGGGCCGTGGATATCACTTTTTTGAGGAGTTTAATGAACTTTTCTGTCACAAGTGCAGTTTTTTCCACTGGGGAAAAAAAACCCCTGTGACTAGATTTCAGAAAACAGTTGGAAGGTAGCAAAACTTTTAGAAAGCAGCAGTTGTGAGCAATGTAGTCTGCTTTCCTAATTTAATTATTCTCATAGTCTTTTTTTTATCACAACAAAGATTAACAGAATTCTGTAAAGCCACAGATTTACACACCGTAGATTAAAATCAGTTAATTCTAGCACTCAAGTGCCTGTGTTTATCAGAAACCCATGCAGAAACAGGCTCTTTCTCCTGATGGAGCTGGCCAACAGTGTTCAAATTTGAAAATAAGTGAATAAAACAAATCAGGAAGAAAGTTTTGGAAGAGCTAAAAGAAGTCACTCTGTTAAGTCTTGGGCATATCTTGGTTGTTAAAGGAAGTCCAAGTTCATTAAGGTACATTGACATATTTTATTCCCAGCAAGAGGAGATTCAGTAAGAAGGGTATAACCATGAGCATACTTAATTAGGCTGCATCACAATCAGCCTAATTTCTAAAGTTGCTTTTAGTAGATTAGGAACAGAAGATTCAGGAGATCCAGATTTGCATGTTATCTGTAAGAAGTACAAGTGAGGTATCTGCAACTGAATGTCTATTAGAGAGCACTGGTTTGTGCCAGCATAAACTAGAGCACAGATCTAACCTGTAACCATAATTTATCGAACGGAAACACCCGTAAAGGGATCAGCAACAGCAGTGTTACTAATACAGCAAACTTGTATCAGACAAGTGCATGGTAAATTTCAAGCTGACCCGGGTTATGCAGAAGTCATGTTTCCTATTTTGCTGACACATTGTCAACAGCACTGATCAACCCAAAGGAAAACAGTGTGGCATAAAATCATTTCAGGGGAAAATTCAAAACTGTAACTTTATAGACTTTGTTTACACAGCACTGAATGAATCATCCCACCCCCATCCCACCACCTTGTTCTATACCTTGTATTTCTAGGCATTTAAACTCACTATGTCAAACAGCAAATGATAATTTTGTCACGACAAAGACACACTGCATGAGTTGTATTAAAACAGCTACTTATCACTCCAGATATCCTGTAGACAAAGAATGAGCTTCCCACCCTTGGGGATTCTAGTGTTGCCACTTTAAGCAAAGTCTTGATTATTTGCCTTCCCTGGAGAGACACAGATAAAGGGAGGGGGGGGAGGAAGGGCTGTCCCAATTACACAGTGTGCATGGACCACATCCCTATGAGGTAATTCAAGTCTATTTTTAAATATACAGACATATTTATATTTCAGAGCTCACATTTAACATTTTAAGAAGCATTCTGTGCCTGTGAGGAAGCGCAAAATAAATTTTGGAGTCTTTGTCTGCTAAGCATACTTAAAAATTTAGTCTTATGAGCTTCAAATCCAATCTCACCATTACTGTATGAATTGATTGCTAAAGAGACACATCTTGTTGAGCCACAGACTGGGTACTTTCCTTCAGAAAGACCGCGGTTACCTTTTATAGTTACTATAGAAATCAAATAGAAATCAGAGGGTTAATTCAAGATTCAAATGCTGTTTACAAAACAAGGGCTTACATTCAAAGGAACAGGATGTCAAAAAACCTTGAATAAGATATTTTCAGACTAGTTGAGTACTTTTAATATTAATTCTTAGATTAAAATTAATGATTTGGTTTAGTGGACATTTATTAAATCCAATTAGCTAAATCCAGATGCTTTAAAGAATAAACTCCCCCAATTCCTATTTAGAAAGATGCATTCTTCAGTATACATCAAAGGATTCCTTACTTAAAACATAAGAAGTTCACACCAAATAGCTGGAACGTTTTTATCCAGTACTTTCTACATAAAAAAAGCTCCAGTGAGAGCAGGAAATACTTCAGTGAGGAATGGTTCAGAAGAGAATAAATTTTTACTTCCATTAACTCCAGACTAACCCAAAATTTGGAATTCTTTAGTGTCAGCAGCACTTGTTTTCAGTGATACCCACTGGGCTAAAGCAGAGTTTCAGATACACCTTGTGGAGCTGCTCTCATTTAAAAACCTGTAAACGGAGTCTGTGATCAATAAAGGCTTTGAGTAAAGATTCCTGTCTCCTTAATATTGGTTGAAAGGAATTGAAGCTGGAGACTGACTCATGGCTCATGCATTTACATGGAGTTCTTTGGCTGGAGCTTTTCTAGATGTACCATTACCACTTCCAGTAGCACTGAGGTGTTAACTAGTTTTCTAGGCTTGTTTTGTCAGAGTTCAGATGCAAAGACTATTGAAAGCCAAAGTAAAAACATCAAAAATGTCAGGTAATCTGGATTCCCACATTTTTGCAGAGGATGACAGAATTTGAATTAAATGAAAGTGAGATTAGTGTTCTAGAAGAGAAGGATTTGGGATTTTCATGTTTCCATACAGTACAGTTTATGACTGTTGCAACTGGGAAAAGTCAGAGCTTCAGACATTCGTATCTTAAACAAAACCAGTAAAACAAGTTATGAATGGTAAAAGCCTGGAAGGGCTTGGAAATGCGAGATGCTAAGCCTAACGTATTTTCAGCTGTTGAGGAATCTTTGGCTTTCTTGGGGCTCAAGAAGGGTGTCTGGAAAAAGGTAAAAAGATTGTAAAATCAGGTGGCAGTGGACAGTCTCCATCTCTGATGTACATTCTTACTGCTCTACACTGAAAGTGTTAGCAATACACTTTGAAGGCATTTCAGTCTCTTGATACAGACCTGCCCCACCTGCCCAAGATGCTCGCCACTGCTAAAGAGGAAGAGAGAAGGCTGGCACAAGAAAGTAATGGTTCCAGCAGATGGTCTATTAAATTTTACTGGATCAGCAATGTTTCAACCAGCTGACAAAGACTGGATCTTTACAAACCAGGATTTGAAGGGGTTACTTTGTCCCAGGAAACTGTTAATTAAGTGTCTGTCCTCCCACACCCAGCAAAAAGCCAACATAAACAGTATTACATGCTTTAGCTAATGTGAAAGAAATACAGAGCTCATTCATGCCTGACCAGGATCAAAATCACACTGCCAAGTCATTCAGTAATGTGTGAGTGTTTCTGTGATTGCAAACCCCAGCCCAAGAACCCACTGCCTTGCTGCAAAATACAGTTTTCTCAGGACCCTACAGTGCACTACAAACCATTCTCTTTCAGAGCCAAGGTATCCTGTTGCCCATCAAATCAGCAAGTGCCAAGAAGTTACACAGAAAGTGGTGTGCTTTTCTGTTTGTATGAAACCTTCCCCCTTCTCTTGATAATTGCTTTTTATCTGGGACATTCATAACATTTAGTAAAAACTGATTTCTGTCAGCTTTCCTCATTTTACAAGCACAGAAATGGGCCCTGCTGTTATTACCAGCTACCTCAAGACACTGTCACAAGTCTGTGCAAGCTTCATCCTCAGCACCACTATGGTGCTTCTCCATCCTGTTTTCCACAGGCTGCTTTTTAATCTTTTCAGTACTTCCAGCTCTGCAGCTAAGCAAATCCAATCCCTCTTCTCCATTGCTATAACTAAATTAGTGCCTCCTCCTTTTTATCCCAGGATTTCTTCCACACCTGAGGTTTCTCCATTGTTCTTTCTCCCATTCTTTCCCACTCTTCCTTTGTCAGACATAATCCTTTGTAGGCTTGGGCAATTTCCACTTTCCTTCCTTAGCCACCTGCAGAGGACCTGGGTCAAATTGGTTTCCTTCCCTCAGACAAGTCCCCAGCATACTTATTGTCCAGCTAACATACTGTCATTAGCTAATTACGCCTCATTTCATCCCCACCAAGAGGAATGGGCTGCAGTACTTGCCTGCTGAGCTGCATGCACCTCCACATGCAGCCACCCCAAGAAGTGACACCTGTATTTAAAGGCTGCATCACAGCCGGGATTCACACACCTCGTGTGACACATTGCTGCCATTAACACACCAAAGAGCTGAAATCCCTGAGGCACCTCAGCGTCTCTGAAAAACTAGGTTGCCAAGGATTTGCTTGTGATCTCTAGCTCGAAGAGAAATCAGGGAGTGCCTCCTCTTTGGGCTAGAGCAAATACATGCATTACACACAACGTTTTTAAACAGAAATTTGTCTTCCCATAGACAAATAGACTTGCTTTCAGCTGTTTCAGGCTCCTTCCCAGCCAAATGAAAGCATCTGAGAGAATCCTGCTCTTTACTTTCTGAGAATTTCTTACACACATGCTTTTTAACTTGCTGCTAAGAATTTAGACCCGTAACACCCATCTAAAGTAATAGTTTCTATTTGCAAGTACTAGAGCATCTGGGAGCAAGAAAGTGTTTTGTGAGTATAATTTAATTGCTACTTAACACAATACCCTTACTAATCTGAAAGTTTTAGTTTTCTCACTTATTGATGGAAAACAGACTCTTTCCCCTGGCAAGTCAATGCTCATTATCATCTTAGTGTTTATACTAAGTCTTTATTAATAAAACAGCTTTCAAATGAAGAGGAAAAATAATTTTCATAGACAGCTTTAATCATGTTACACTTATATTAGTAGTCTGAATTGAAAAAAAATTGGAATACTTGAAAACTGTGTCACGAAAATTATGTTGCTGACAGACATCCATAAGAGGACTTTTGGAGCTTGACCTATTAGACTAAGTTTCCATTAATACTTAGAGCACTTTATTAACCTAGTGCTGCAAGTGCTTTATTTAGATGCCGGGACCCTACAGAAGGCTTACATAGCAATTTCTGAAACCCTGAAATTTCAAATTACCCAAAACATGTTAAGAGTTAAAGCTAGCTGGGAGAAAGTTACTGCTGGTCTGCTTTAGTGGAACATGCATCTGTTGAGAGCAACACACAGAAATACTGGGGGCTTGGGTAGGAGAAATAAAGAAGCAAGAAAACTTTTAAGCAGTGTACAACAGTAAATTTTCCTCATGAAGCTGAATTAACAACATTTTAAAAAAATTACACATAGTAATTAAATTAATAGTACCACAATTGCTGCCACAGATTTGTGGATCAGGTGAGATACCAGCAGAAGTAATACTGTGACTTTATTTTATTTGAATGTAGGGAAGAGATGAAATATAATATAAAGCTTATGCCCCTACTCTAAAATAGAGGGAGGGCCATTAAAAATGTACAGGTCTCCATTCTGAGCAGACAAGAGCATACAGAAAGTGCATGATCTTACTGAAAAGATAAACAGCTGGATTTACTTGCTTCCATTAACCAATGACCCACTTGTCAAACATAAGCTGTAGATTTAAAAGACTGATTATGTGAAGCCTCTTACATTACACAAAAACGATTGTAGCTGTGAAATCAGATCAAGTCCGAAAATACTTGAGCACAGTCAATATTGTTCTTTTATACAGACACAAGATTTAGGGTTTTTTTGTTTAAAAACCTACATGATGTAAGGGTAGTTTCCCATAGTGCTGTTCAGAAGACACTTATCCCACACATCCCACTCAGGTCATTAGTGGTGTGCCAAATCCAGACCTTCTGTAAGAAGATGAAGCCCTAATGGAAGCCACTGCATAAACCTGAATATGGGGGCACTGCCAGCTTCCTTCTATGAGAAATGAGTACTAATGAGACTTAAAACGGGTGCTCCCCACAATAAGTGGTACTCATGATATATACCTGGCCTGTCTCATCACTCAGAGAGGATTTTTAACACGGGTGGCAACTGTGCACACTTTGGTGGCAGATCTCCATCTGAGGCTTTTAAGGCTCAAGCCAGCTGCCTTTGACTTTGCCCCTGTGCCCCTTTGCACCTCCCACCAAATGCCTGTTTCTGTGCCTGCTCCAGGCTCAGGTAGGAGCACACATGCAAGATGCTACCGATGATTACAACATTTGGATTTGAGTGCAGCAAATTACTAGGTCCCACGACCTGAAAACCTCTAATTTTGCCACCTTGTAACACAATAGCATTGTCCACAACAGCGGCCTTCTCCTACTTGACCTGGTGCTAAACAAGTGTCTAAGAAGGCTGAAGAAGCCATTATTATAAGGAGCAACTTTACTGTAAGAACAACTTAAATGTTGCTTCCACCTGACCTCATTAGTGTGCTGTGCATTGCCAGTGACTCCCACTTTACTCTGACTCAGTATACAGGATGATTTTCTGCAAGCTGCAGATCATGGAGCAACTGAACTGTATAAGCATCCAAGCAGCCAGCTAATGAAAACCAAAGTTTCCAGCTCCAGTGATTGCAGAGGAATATTAAAAAATGCTGATACTTGGAGCCTGTCCACCTCTGGATTGTACTCTGCTGCTGGAGGCCCTGAGTGCCACAGCCGCATATCCCAATGCCTGCTGTGCAGATGCAGGCTTTAGCAGCAGCATGGAAAGAGGGGCCAGCAGAGCTCCCTGGTGCCTACCACAGGACAGGGGCACACACAAGATTATATTTATAAAATCTAGAAACTGCTTTGAAAAATCACAGTTGTTTTTATAGCATCTACATGCACTATAAATACTTGATATATGTGACAAAGATTACTATTTTTCAAGGTCCTAGATTTTATGGTTTCTTTTTCTGCTGGAGCAAAACTCAATCATTACTTGAATCATCCTTTAATGAACATTCTCCAGCTTCTAAATGAAGCACCATTGATAGGCAAGATCCAGAAGGCAATAAAAGATTACTAGAAACAAAGGTATCTTTTAAAATATATATTATTTTATATTATCATGGCTTCAGCAGTCCTGGCATTAAGTAGCACCATTTTGTAACCTCTGAACAGCCACATTGTATATAAAATAATAATAATAAAAAAGGATTCTAACACTTTGTGTACAAAAGGTACTAGTGGCAAGAAAACAGTGCCTTTTCCTCATTAGAGTAGAAAATGAGGTTTCTATTTAATAAAAACCCCAACCACAAGGCTATGTGTTTTTGTAACTGTAAATGTATGTCAGTGCTGTTGACAGCTTCTGTGTTGGAAAGGATCTCATTAACTCTGAGCAAAACCACACGTTATCTTTTTGAAAAGCAGAGTTACGTTCCTGATGAATCATCAGCTGCTTTGCTGGGCTCCTGTGGGATAATTTTTGGTATCAAGTACTGGAAAAATAAATATCACCCCAAAGTTCAGAATATTTTCAGACAGCACCATAAAAGGCTATCCAAGCTACCCAATTCCTAAGTTAAGAAGGGAATGGGGCTGGTGAGTGCACAACCATAAGCAAACATTCCATTTAGTTAACTTTGCTCCCTCAGGTTCAGGCTTTAGGGCTCTGGTTTTCTCATGTTGGATCTAAACCAGCTATAAAGCATCTGTGCTCTGTGCAGGACTGACTCCCAAACAGATGTCCTCCACCGCATTTTGGGGGACTTTATGGTGTTTCCACAGAACGACCATGCTTTAAAAGCACTCCAGTCAGCCCAGAAGTTCACCTATTTCCCACTTCTTCAGTGTTTTGACTGAAGTTGCAAGGCATCCCTTAGGAAAGTCAGGTCTTCCTTGGTGGACATTGTGGGAACCAGTTGGGGGAAACAAGCAGCAGGGAACTGAGCGGGAAACAAACTGCCCTCATCTAGAAATAATGTTTATTCTGCACCAATGCTGGTGCTGGGAGGTAAGGAGAAAGAAGTGAGAGGAAGCAATTCTTTCATCTACCTGGTTTGGGTAAGTACATGCACCTTTATCACGAACAGCCAGAGAATATTTATGTCTGCAGGGAAGAAAGAAAGCTCATAAAGCCTTTGTTCAGATCTCCCCTGAAGAGCTCATGAATTAGTAGTTCATCATACCAACATACTTTATATATATGTGTACATATATATATATGCAAACACTTTTAAGGTATTTTCTTTCTCTTCATCTATCTCAAAATAACTGAAATCTAATGAGTAATTACTGAGCTAATGTTCCAGTAGAAACCAGCCTTGCTTTCTAATGTTAGGATGTATTGTAATTGCTTTGGTGATAATGCATCAATCAAGGAATTGCTACTGCCAAAAGGCCCCTATCTGCATGTTGCACATGAGAGCACCTAATACAAGAACTGTAAAATTCCTTGGATATTCCAATATCCATCCCTCATGTTGTTGTCCATATAACTTAACTCCATGAAAAAATACATCCATTTGTCAGGCTCAAAGCCACTGAAACCTGTCCAGAGGTTTCCTGCACAAAGACTAGTATATAATAACATGTTACATGGATTTGGAGTTGTAACAGCTCAGCCAATTCTCTAGAAATGTAATGAACCTCTGGTATTAGAAGGCTGATAAATAGATCTTCATGTGGATATATAATAGGCCATAAGGACTAAAGGATTTGAAAAGGAAAGGCTAAAGAGTGAGCAAGCAATCCTTTGGGAATACACTGGAAAATTGCCTGTTGCTTCACAGAAAGGGTTACACATTGCAGGAAATCTGCACATGTCAGATAAGTTTCTGTTAGACAGGTAGGACGCAGTCTGCTTTTATAAATGTCCACTTGGTGGTTGTACACTATCTCCATGCTCACAGTTTTCTTTGGATTTCCTGTTGTTTCCAAGTGCTTATGACAATGCCAGTATAACCACAGTGACAAAGCTTGACTTTAAGCAGCAGCATCTACTCCATGCCAGAGCGGAAAGCAGCAGATGAAAGGCTCTGTGGCTCAGCACAGGGCATTGTCCTGCTGCACTTCCATCTGCAGCACCTTCCTGGGAAGGGCTGCATCCACAGGGGAGGACATTACATTTTCCTAGTTCTTGCTCTGAGATGCCTCCTGTAGTCTAGATTTATTGCTTTGTCCTTGAGGCATATGAGCCACTTTTGACTAAATTATAGGCTGATTGTCCTGAGAGTCATCAAATACACTTGAGCTCCACATGTCTGCTAATTGCTGTCAAAGTTACTCTTGCAATCTGACGAATCTGGACTATGTGGCTCCTTCTTTAACTGTCCCTCTCCTACTTACCTATGTCTGTGCTGGTGAACAATTGCTGGTGGCAATTCTTGTACTGACCACAGAACTTATCCTGAATAATTTCTCATGCCTATCAGGTATCTAGAGAAACCTTTCTGCAAACATATTTAAGTTTTCTTTTTTTTTTTTTGGCAGGGCATTACATAACCTCAAGCAACCCCCTATTTTCACAGTAAAGCTAGTCTTTTCACTTTTAGCTGTGAAGCACAAATAAAGTATCACTGCAAACTGAGCCGCCTCCTCCATCCAAAGTTAGCATTTATTTACACACTGTAACAGCTTTGCAAGCATTAGCTAAAATGCAGCAGTATGTTTTGAAAATGAAAGTTCTTCATTACACAGGTTGAGCATCATTTCAGCACCATGCATGTGTTTAATTCTAGCTATGAATAAAGAAACCCCTAACGCAAACCACTAATGCTGCTGCACATTCCTTCTGGAATGTGTATCCAGCACAGCATGGTGAGCACTGCCAACGGTGAACCCGTTCAAACAAGAGGTTTTGTACCAGGTATCCTACACTCCATTTGGCAACACTGGCATTTCTTGTTTAACAGCACAGATGCAGCAGCAATAGTACAAGGGCAGCAAGTGATGGCAACTGCAGGAAGCAGGGATCTGCTCAGGGTGCATCCCTTCCGAAGGCTTTCTAAACATTGCCACCTTGTGGGCCTCCTGTCTGATATCACTGGTCCTTCCACTTTCCCCAGGTGACTTCCTGAGCAGATTTCACAGATGCCAGGCTAGAGGCTGGACGGTTGAAGTTAAACTCACATAGGTGGGGATTTAAAAAGGGATAGCACCTTATGAATTCTAAGTGGCATTAATTACTACCTCTGTACATGTGCTTAATGTAATTTGCTTTTTTTTCCACTTAACGTTATGATGGCAGCACTAATAAAGTGCAGAAGAGCTAACATTGAACAAAACAAATGCAAGGAAGGATACAGTTTCTCAAATCTCCTAAGCAGAAGGGAGATGTCAGATTCATTGTCCACCTCTAGTTTTTTTTTATTTTTAGTTCCTTTATCTCACCATTCCCTTCTTACTCCAATCAAAAAAAAACCCAACAAATTACTTATTATATTTATTATAAAATAATTTATTATAAGATATCTGTGGCCTCTTGTTTAGGTTTCATCAGTTTGTTTCATGAATGTTACTAAGTCAGAGATGATGGAGAGGAATATCACTTGTTATTGATACCAAATTTATCTAACTACTGCCTTATAGTCATCAAACACAAATTCTTAGGTAAAAAAACACAAATGCACAAACATACTTACTTTGGGCATCCAAACACTTTCCCTGGTTGCCGGCTTGAATTGTTCCTTGCAACAATTTGGCACTGAAAAGAAAACATGAAACCTTTAGTTCAACTACCAAATAGGAGGGGGCAAAAAAAAAAAAAAAAGATTCACTGGATGGTCTTTGTCTTCACTGGTTGAACAGTGGTGCTGTAGTTGTATGCTGAAAATTGAAATGAGTAGAAATCCTTCATTACAATGCCCCAATTCAGCTGTGTTCACAATGGCTCAGTGTCTAACACATCTGCACAACAATCAGATGCCCCCCGATAGAGTAGCAGGTCTATGAGCTCCCTTATGCAGTGCTGCATTTAGAGTTTATTCATGATTTCCAGGCACACTGGTCTTTCTTCATCCAAGCAGGCTTCCTCTGAGCACAGGCAATCAGTTATGACTGTTGTGTCATGCAACTGGAGCCTTGCTGCACTTGCCTAAACAGCTTTTCAGAGGGAAAAAAAAAATCTGCCATTGAGAAGCACAGTAACTGTTATCCAGGAAAGCCTGTGTTTTTGCCAATACAGCACAAAAACGCTGGCAGTCCTTTGAAGTGTCTCACTTAACAATGAAATTGTGGTGCTGCCCCCTTGTAGCAGCCACATTAAGGCCCATTCCCTTCTGTGTTCCTATATGGAATTGCCTATGAATGCTAAATTTGTCTTCACATCCATTCTCTCAAGTGGTACATTACTGACTACAGAAACATAAGATGGAGCAACCATATATGGGTTTCAGTTTGTGCCCTGAATTACATACTATGGTTACGGGGCTTAGTTTCTTAGTTCAGCTCCTCAGTCAGCAGGAAATATTCCTAGCAGGTAAATAATGGTTTACAGTCAGACCAGGGCTCTGGTTATTGCTTGTTTTGCATTCCTAGTCAACCAGTTGAGACAGCCCAGCAGGGAGTAGTATTCTAAAGATATCTATCTCTGTGTAACTGCACACAACTACACCAAATAGGATCCCAGGGGTACTCAGACTGCATCAGGGACCAGAGGATGTAAAAAACTGTCGTAGGTGAATTTATATTCATCAAAACCCCTGTTTCAAGAGGAGGAAAACACAAAGCAATTCTCACTATAATTCATTATCATCTGGAAGAGGTAAACAGACCTCTAAAGATGGCTTGTCTAAAGGACTGGATCCCAACTCCAGAAGCTGTGACTCATCCTGGCAGAGAACTTAGGAAGGCTGCTAGCAAACTGGAAGGCTGAAGCTACCTTAAAGCCAAACCAGAATGGGAATTAGCTATTAAACATGTTATTGTTTAGTTTCTTTGAATCTCTCCAAGCCTCTTAAGCTTTACTTTTCAATATACTCTTTTTCCTCCATTTGTTTAATGTGGAAAGTGATTCCAGCATAGCTGACAAACCTCAGGCATCCTATTGGCAAAGCAACAGCAAATCCATCATGGTATGTTGGCTTTTGCTCAAGTAGTGCCCCTCTGAACTTAAGCTGAGATCTGACAGCACAACTCCAACAAGTGTCCTGTCCTTACAAATTGAGACAATGGTCAGAAGAAGACATCTCTCACCAGAAGCTGTTGACCAGAACTTCTAACAGGCAGCAGCAATGGAGAGACTTAGTGATTCCATTAGAGATACGACTCTTAATTTACTCATAGAATGTTTTTCATGCTATACTTTCTGAAGAGTGTGGTATTTATGGTATATTGAAGACAGAGGTAACTACTTCATCGTCTTCAGTATGTAGACCTCCATTTGAGAGGGATTTGAGTAACACCACCACACTGAACTTCATTCATATAGTCTCAAATAAAAAAATCCTCATAGCACAGGATCCTAAAACTTGGGAGCTGATTCTGCTGATGCTTGCACAGGTCAGGCCAAAGAGGTACATCTCATCAAGGCCTTCTTGCCTTCAAACAGGTACTTACCTGAGCTGCAGGGAGCAGTGCGATCGCTGTGGCCAGATGAGATAATTGGCACTTGCTGCTGTGTGCAGCAGCACTGCCAGGTCTCCACCTGCTCCATAAGCCATGCCAACACCTCAACCCGTCCTTCTGGCTTGAGATGCCACAGCAGCACCCAGGCAAGGGAGTGGTAGGAAACAGAGGATCATTAGGGTGGAATTTAATTTAGGTGGACAAAGGAATGCAGTAGAGGTCTTAGTGGGTGTGAGGAAGGTAAGGATGGAGAGCTGGAGTCTCCTTTGAAAGGGCAGAGGCATAAAGATGTACAATGAAGACAAAGAGAAAAGGATGCCACATCCTTCAACTTCATAGCAGGCCATGCACAGCTCTCAGCTGCAGACACTGGCCTCACATCGCCACCCTACATAAGCCAGCAAGCACAATTCAATTCCTCAAAGCTCCCTGACACACACAGGCTGAACTGATTCTAAAATAGGATCCTATCTCCTAAAAAGTCACTTCCCAAGACACCTAAAGAAATTCCTTCTTCCACATTGGAAAACATAGGAAAAAGGGGTAAAGTACAAGAGGATGAAGATGTAGAGGATCAGGAAAAGGGAAAAGACCTTAGGATACAGAGAAAAAAAATTTAGGAGCAATTTAAAGAGTAGTTTCAGAAAATCCTGTGTAGTAAGACAGACAAAAACAACTATGCTTTTTTTCTTTCAGGACAGAAACTTATGATATGTTCGATGTTGTTGTAATGCAAATTCCCTATATTAGACTGTCCATTTCCCTGATGAACAAATTACCCTAGGGGAAAACAGACCAATGTTTATCATAAAATGCTTTTGAGTTTAGCTGTTATTAATAGAATTGTGTGGCTTTTATTAGTAGCCAATGACTGTTCACATAGTGCATTCAGTTCTCCCCCTCCCACAAGCTCTTGTGTGTCCCACTACAGCTACAGTTGGGAAGAGAAACCCAGCTGAGGGTGGTTGGACTGGTGGGCCACTGGCTTCCAGAGGGTCCCTCAGGGGTGCCTTCCCTTGCTTCACCAGCTGTGTACAGAGCTCTGTAGCTTACATTTGCCACTTTCTCAGATGCTGCTGGGCTACATGTTCTGATTGGTACTAATGAGTACTAGTGGAGGCCTTGGGCAGCTTTGGCAAACTTTTATGGTTCAGAGTTTATGGAATCTTGGGGTGGCGAGTGGATTCAGCTGGACTCCTGCTCTCCAGGGCTTACCTGATCTCAGGAGGCTTTCATTTGCTTCCTCTCAGCATATACTTTTCCTCCCTGTGCTCAACAGCTATTGCTGCATCCACAATGCTGAACCAACTAACACAGAAGGGGCTTCTGTAATAATAGCCCTTGAAATTCTGTAAAGCGTTAAATTTAATTTGAATGAATATTGACCAAAACCAAACCCCAAATCAAAACAAAAACCACCCCAAACAAAACAAGAATTGGGCAAGAGAGATATGAGAATGCAAGTAGAAAGCAAAGCAACTAAATGGAAGAAGAAAGTACACAGAGAATCTGTAATAAACAAGGAACAACAGCGTCTAGAAACACATCCTACAATCGTAATATGAAAAGTAGTACCCACAGTTATTAGTTTGAAGGACCAAGGAGGAAAAGTTAGGACAGAATGTAATTAAAGTGATTTAAATCAAATGCTTTCTAGTTCAAAACTTTGTTTTCAGAAGCTGTGTTTCCCCTGTGGGCACTGAGCCCTGTCTTCTGCTACTGTCTCTCTGTGTACTGGATGCTTTCTTCCATACTGCACAGATCTGTTTTCCTCCCCCTGCCAAAGACTGGAAATGCGATGTTGCATGAAAGCAATTTGTAATATAGGCTGACAGTCACTGATTATTGCCTCAAATATCCTCAGCAGTTACAGAAAAATACTTCAAAACCAACTTATTTTTAGCAACTGAAAGAATTCAAGAAACCCCATGTGGCTGCTATCCAGCCATTTACTGAGTGGAGAATAGCTTGACAAATTACAGAAATGGACAAACTCAGAGTGTAAATCAGAAAACCATGTATATCACTATTTACATATGCTTTCCTGTTGAAAAGATACACAGAAACATTAATTTTAAGGCTTCTAGTGTCAAAGGAAAGAACGACTGTTTTTATGAGCTGTGCATGAATCACAAAAACCAAAACAAAACCCCCCATCTACTTCACAGCTTGGCAGATTTCTCAACTTGCTGGTAACTAACAGCCCAGCCCTATGCTGTCTCACTGTTCCTGAGTAATTCCTCTGCATCTACTCAGGACTCAGCTCTGCAGCACTACAGAGAAGGCACAAAGGCGAAGGCACAAAGGCAAAGACCCAAAGCAAAAAAAGTCAAGAAACAGAGCTGAGTTTAATACTGTCTCCAGCTCCAAAACTACAAGAAACCTAGTCCGACCCAGACTGCTTCACAAGGAAGGCATCTCACTCAGAAGATGTGAGATGCTGATACTGAGCACTTCCCACCTCTTTTGCTCTTCCCATTTCAAATCCGGATTTGTCCCAGTGGTCCTGCTTCTCTCCAGTGCTCCGATTTCAAGTCATCTACTGGCAAGAAAAAAGCCCTAGAGATTTCTTATAAGACTCTGTTCTCTCCCTCTCATTTACAAAGCAAACAAACGTTTTTTTGGTCATTTACATATAAAGTAAATCCAAGCATGTCCTACTTAGCAACTTTGTAGGAAAGAACATGCATCCTTTCTCAGGAAGACTTCTACTCTCTTTGGGAAGCCTTTAGATTTTTCTCCCTATAGAGCAGTAAACCAATTTGTGTCCTTTCTGCTGTCCTCTCCTGTTCCCCCTCGACTTCTTGTAAAGGGGAATTTCCATGATCCAAGTGACTTGCAGACACTGCTGGGTTCAAAGCTCCAGCAGGGTGACACCTACATTTTTGCAGCAGCCTACCTGTCCTCCTCCTATTAATAAATACCTTCACTCCCTTCCTGCCCAGTAACTCTGAGATGCAGTAATTATCTTCCAACTTGGAAAGGGTGTAACAGAGCTCAGTTTGTGTGATTTTACTTAGGTAGTGTGACAGATTTGACAAACCCTTTTTTTTGCATGACAAGCAATACCAAACCAGTATATCAAGCAGTAGGTGGCAAACCTAATAGGGTGACCAGATGAGACCATATTTATCGTTCTTTCTATTTACCAGCAGGCTGCTATATCTCACCTATCTCCAAAAAAAGTTTCTCTTTACTCCATTCGGAGAAAAAAAAAATCTTGCTTCAATTATTTGAGGCATCCTTTTCTTTAAAATTTATTTCAGAGTCATTGATGTCTGCATCTCAATTTCTATCACACAACTAAAAGTCTGTCCCACTTGCCACTGTCAGTGCCCGTGTCTGTTGATTTCTACATCCAACATACCAATTTTGTTTTGTGCATGTCTGCAGATTGCACATTGGACTGCAGTTTGCTATTTATGCACTTCTGTCGGTACTCATGCATTATATTTTGGGCTTTTTTTCTGGTAGGCATTATACCATCTTACAGAAAGCACTTGGTTAAAAAATAACTAGAGTTGATCAGGTTTCTGCTTAGTTTCATGCACTAGAATAATTTAACACATTTCTTTTTAATACTTCCTTATAAACAAAGTTATGCTATGATGATGCATGTTTTATAGTGAGGCAAGAAAAGCCAGCACTGACTAAGATTTCCCATTATGAAGAATTTGGCAATAATATTGCCTTAAGGCATTCCAGCCCTAACTGTTCGCTCCTTATTTATTTCTCTGGGCTGCTCTGCAGTTTTGCTAGACCTCTGAATCCTATCTACTCTGAAGCAGAAGCAAAAAAGGATCTAATTTCAAAGCTACCCCTTTTTTTGTTTCTTTATCAGATTTAGAAAAGTAAATCTAGGACAGTTGCCAGTTTTTACAGTACACAGCAAGGCCCCATCAACACTTGGGTTGTCACAACTGGGAGGACAGGATCTCTCTCACTGGCTGGTATTGCTTGCCAGAAACAGACATAGGGAGCAATTCCACTGAGTGGGATGGAATATTAAGCTTTAAAAGCAGATACAGATTCCTCAGATATGGTCTAAAGACTAGGGAATACACAGACCTAAGGTAGAACACACATCAACTTTCCCCTGTTCAATATGGAAGGAGTAAGAGACATGGAAGACAGCTAGCAGCAACTGCTCTGGTCCAGGTCAACTCACCACCAGTCTCCTGACGTATCCTTTCTTATACTCAGGTTTAGGCTTCATTTTGTAGCTGCATCTTATAGACTAATCATCATCTTAGAATTAAAAAGAAGGTTCAAGGGAAAAGCATTAAAATACACATTCAAAATTAAAAAAAAAAAAAAAACCACACACACACACACAAAACCCCAAACAGATAATAAACTCTTTTGTATTCTGACCTGAGCTATTTACTGAAGTTCTTTTAAAACAGCAAATTCTGAAGTTAACATGAGGAGTCCTGATGGCATAATAATATGCTGAATTACCTAAGCTGACATTCTTTGAAAATAAGCCTGCTGAACAAGCACAGTAGGAAGTGCCCAAAGATAATTTCCATAGGGGTGTTATGCAGCATCTGGGGGACTCTCAAAATTGCTTCAGGGATATAAAATGTACCAGCTTCAGGAAAACATTTAGAAGAGCAAGTTGGTTTACAAGACAGATATTTTAACTCAAAAGGTAACTTAAATGAAAGTGGCACTCTTCACTGTAAGCCTTACACCTCCAGACATGCCTGAGAAAAATGCAGGTAGCTCAGTTTGGGTGCCTGTGATTAAATGGGCTGAATCCCCCCCTATTGTGAGATTAGCTTTTCAGACCTCTCTTTACAATGAGTGAAGAAAATTTAGCACATCACAGAATATTCAGCAAAAATCATTTAGGTGGCTAGACAGAGGGGGATAAATCCTCCTACCAACACTCTGTTTTAATCTAGTGCTTTACTGTAAGCACTTCGCCTACAAGTTGGCTAAACTTACAAACTGGTTGGTCTTTGCTAAGTTACAGAATTCAGTAGCTTCTTTTAAAAAGTAAAAAAGTTGTCCAAAACAGCACAAGATTCACTACCTATGGCTATTTCAGACCAGGAAAGAGCTGAGGACAGGTCTGGAAAGCAAATATGCAAATTCTTCTTCCCAGGGAAGGAAAAATCTTGCTGGGTACGAGCTAGCTGGAAACTTCAGAGAAAAAAAAATACCTGGAGGTCTCAGTGGACAACAAGTTGAAAAAAACGCAGCAGAATGTTCTTGCAGAAAAGGAGGGCAACTCTGCCCCAGGCTCTAGGCTTGCTGATCCAGGGCAGTAATTACTGTACTCAGGGCTTGCGAAAGTGCAGTACTTGTGTATTGGGGAGCCACAAACCAGTGAGAGACATGCTGGAGCCCAGTCTACCATACCAAGATAGGCAAGGAGATGGAGTGCATGATGCAGGAGAGGCTGAGAGAGTTGGGTTTGTTCAGCCTGAAGATGAGAAGGTTTAAGGTGTGTGGGGGATGTATGACTGCAGCCCTCAGCTACTTACGGGGAGGGTGTAGAGAAGATGGAGCCAGGATCTTCTCAAAGGCACACAGACATAGCAAGAGGCAACAGGCAAGTTTAAACAGGGAAAATCCTGATTACATGTTAGGAAAAGTGTTTTCATCATGAGAGTGGTTGAACATTGGGTCCAGTGAGGCTGGAAAATCTGAATGTTTTAGATATTCAGAGCTCAAAAAGTTCCTGAGGAACTTGATCTGCTTGGGATAGCTTTGAACAGGAATGGACAAGATTATCTCTTTCAACCAGTATTGGCCAGTGATTCCACATAGAAGTAGCATTACTGCAGGCTGCTTGCTGCCTGCTTTCCCTACCCAGGAAAGAGAGCCCTAGTTAGGGTATTAACTGCCATCTCAACCATTTTAACAGTTCTGGCATCTTCCTCTGCTGTAAATTGCTGAACAGAAAAAGGGAACTAACTCAAAGATGTAAAGATAGATTCTGGTATCTGTGGCGATAATTAAATCAGTTCAAGTCTTGTAACTTGGTTTTTATTTCAGTCCTTAGAAATCTAAATATATATTGTATAAATAAATGTATAATAAATAATATTTCATACACAAAGCTAAACTCAAAAGTTTTTCTCTTTACAGCACCGGTGAAGCAGGTAAGAGTTCTTGGACTCCTGTCTTGTGTGAGCAGAATGTTTTACCTGCAGTCAATTATGTATGTACAAGCCTATGACAGCTTTAAGGCTATAATTTGTAGAAATGTCCTGTGAACTTCTGATTAGATAAGGTGCTCATGTGATGGCTGATGGGACATTGAAGGGTGTAGCATCACCTCATTTGACCTGCACAGATCATCACAGGTACTCCCAAAACCCAAAGAAGTCTCTACTTTTCATCTAATCAATCCCAACCATCCAGTTTTCCTAGGTGGAATGCAAGAGTCACTTTTCCATAGATCCACAGTGTGACAATCATCCCTGGGGTCCCATCTCTGCTGAAAGGACCTTGTTAATCTTTTACACTACTTAGTCAGTGGAGAAAGGTGGGCAGGGGGTCCCAGTGATATGGTCTCAACCTGGTGATCATGAAACTCTGGAGGAGCATGTTTTAAGCCTTCTCCAAGCTGCTGAGGGGCAGATCCCCTTTAGTATCTCATGTTTTGAGTCAGTCCTTCAGCCCTCCTCATCTATAAGGTGGAGGAATGGCCCACCAACACTTCACACTCTTCCACACGTATTTTGACTAAAAGCAAATGGCAAATCTGGACATTTGATAGGATTGGATCTCTTGAGAGAGAAGGCATAGAAATGCATCTTGGTACTTATTCATATTTCAAAGCAGTGAATACTGATTTGCTTACTCTACCCAGGTGCAGTACCTCTTATCACTAAGAGAAGCAGAACTTCACTGACAAATACAACAGCTGCCTATATTCTCAGTTGTGATCAGAGGACTGCACTTGCATAAGGTCTGTCAGAAACTGGGGCCCTCCTGCCTGCAAAATGGGAAAACTAAAACACATTGTAGCTTGAGGACACTTGCATGGTGGTCATGATCCCACACAAGTAATTAGAGCTAAAACTGCAAACCTGTATATTTGACAAAGAGAGCATGGAACCAACCGAGCTTTTTTGGGACCTTGAATGTATGTAGAGATGGAAGTTTCCCCATTTTGGGAAACTAAAAAAAGCCATGGAGGAGTTCTCCAGGGCAGGACTGTATAGGAAAACTGCATAAATACCTTCAAACTCCTTCAGTTACAATAACATTGCTACCTGATCACAGCTAGTGAACTTCAAGTTGAAGGAAAGATATTCCAGCCTGTGAGATAATAGTAACAGCCTTATTTAAGCACTTATTTAAGTACTCTGTGATGCTACACAATAAAACAAGTCATAAGGGAGGGGGTTCAAAACGTTGGGTTGCTAAGCCTCAGCCCCTCAATTAATATTGCTTTGTTCTGAAAGGATAGCCTGCATTTGAATTCTACCTTATCAGAAATTTTGGGGCTGCATTATTGAGCTGCAATATTTCCTCCAAGAAGCTGTAGTACAAAGCTTACATGAATTATAATTTCTTTATGTTGTTCTGCAGACAAGGGCCACAGAACACAATGGACCAGCCCACTAACATGAACACACATGCATCACTTACTCATAAGAAGAAAACCTAATTTGGAAGTTTTCAAGTTATTTTACAGTACTGAGTTGAATTTATACTTCCACAACATTCTGCTCTGCAAAGCTTTTCCTTCAGGACGCTATGTAAGCACTGATTTGGAAGAGCACTAGATTAATTTCAATAGTGTACACAACTTAAGTGTAGACACTCTCACACTGCCTTTCTCAGACACTTATGTTTTTTGTTTGCTGGCCAAACCAATAAAGAAAAGTCATCACTTAACTGAAAAAAACCAGCTACTTTGGATTGTCTTGTCATTTACATGCACACTACTTCCCTTATGGACTTATACAAAAGCAAATTTTTCACATTTAGAAGACAAAGCCATTTAGCAGTTTTGGTGTTTGGGAGGTTTTGATTTTGTTTGTATCCTACTTTCATAAACCTGTCATTACAGCAGATTCTGTGCAGAATAACAAGTCTTACTGTTTTTTTTTCTCAGGCACATGCAATCTGCCCTCGAGAACCCAGCCCCTGTTAGTCTCATAGATAAGCTCTCTTCAAACTGTGCCACTTGCTGTAGCAGCAGTCTCCCAGTAGCTATTTTTCTTTGGAATGACCAGAGTGTCCTTCAGCCAAGCCTGAAAGAACAATTGGCACATCTCCTGTCTTGCATAAACTCACACTCTTTGCATCAAAGGCTCCTGAGATGGCAACTAACAGATATTTTCAGGCATGACTGCTTTAGTAAACAGTGCTAGATATAAAATACCTGTACAAAAGCTGAACATGCATTTCAGGGCTCTAAATAAAACTTGTGAAAACAATCCTTATTTCCCAGGTATTAAGTCATTTAACAAAGCCCTTCTGTTTTCATCAAGATTAGTCAGCTATTGAAAGTCCCCACAACAAGATATTACTGAACTGAACATGCCCAAGGTGAATCAAGGTAGTAACTTGTGGAACAAATGAGCAGCTGCACAGTGTCTGCAGCTGAAGCGTCCACCATCAGCTGAAATCAGGTCTGTCTCTCCCAAGCCAGTGAGCAGTTTTATGTATGCTGGTGGTATAAGTCCAATTTTTCTCCCTTTTTGGTAGCCAGATTGCTTATTAACTCACATAGCAAAAATCCAAGATTCAACCTATGCTTTCTCATACGATTGATTTCCCTTCAGGGCCTATCTCAGAGTCTGCTGCACTCTGCTGCTACTCTTACACCCTTCCATTCCTGGTCAAAACACGCCACACCTTCCACATGAGTCAACAGAGCAGCATCTCCTGCAGCAAGCAGGGAGGGAGACAAGAGGAGAGACTGGCTGTGTAAACACAGCAGTGGGCAGGATGCTCAGAGAAATGCAGCCTTGCTCAAATATATTACCAGGAGAACGCAATAAGCTGCACTTGATCTTGAATTCACCGGAATTCAGGTGAATTTAAGTGACCAGAAGGCAAGGTCACTTGTGGTGAAATACTCACAGGGATAAATTCCAAATCACCCAGATAGTTAGCATGTGCAAGACAGCTGGAAGTCTTTAAACATTCTCAAATGACACTGTTTGGCACCTTATCAAACTAAATGCCTTTTGCCTGTCGAGAGCACAAGCACAGCATTTTACTTCAGTGTTGTTCTGTTTTCCCTCGGCATGACGTGTTGGTTGGGAGAAACTGCTGTATCCAAGACAAGATGTCAGGGTTCAGATTTCCTACTCCTTTCTGATGACAAGTTGATGTTGAAGTTTAATGTCCAGAATATGAAAATTATCAAGATAACATATTTTGACATACAAGACACGTAAAGAAAAATGTAACTGAGCCTGTCCCAGCATTAACCAGGTGACCTGAAGCTGCTCTGGGAAGTGCAGAATTTTTAATCCCAGGGACAATCCTGTTTTTCTGTGGAGGTGTGTCCCTGTCCCTGTCCCCAGGTCACATGTGCCCCATACCTGTTCCTGATTGGGTGGTTGGAGTGACGGGGAGCTGGGTGGGGAGAAGGTCCGGGAGAAGGTCCGGGAAGAGGCTGCTCGGAAACTCCAGCCAGGCAGCTGGAGGAATAAAATCATCTCAGAACATGTACAAAATACCGCGTCATCTGTCCTTCCA
Source organism: Lanius collurio (assembly GCA_020086605.1). NCBI lineage: Eukaryota > Metazoa > Chordata > Aves > Passeriformes > Laniidae > Lanius > Lanius collurio. The sequence goes on along the minus strand of JACBWW010000003.1, from coordinate 24,755,140 downwards.
ACTCCATCGCCGTCTTATATATTGTTGTAAGGATTACCCGCACTACAACATTTTTCTTATTCAGCAGAGATGCTCACAGCCTTTCTTGTTTGAAGTGCTGTGTTCTTTCCCCTACTATTCCATGCAGGAAAAGAGGATGCTCAAGCCAGTATAACAGTTCTCTGACACTAAGTACTCAATAAGTCCAGGAACATCAGTTACTGCTTCTTTTACAGTAGTTTTTTTAAACTGGAATAAGGCCACTGTTTTGTCAGTCTCCATCCCAGAAGAAATAGCCCTGTCTGTGCTTGATACCAACAGAAAGGCATCCTGTGGCATAGCAAGAGAATCCAGCTCAAAGAGTTTTTATGTTTAATACACACACACACAGAGCTGTTTATTTGACTGCTGTGAGTGCACTCCATGGGGTGAGCTGGGAGTGAAACCCCTCTGTGTTCGATGTGGTGTGCAGGTGGACAATGGGAGATGCCTGAGCAAAGTACTGGGCTCGTGCCAGGGACTTGAACCAAAAGGCAAATCCAACAAGAAGTGGAAATGAACTGGAGACAGCACAAAATTTCTTCAGCTTCAGAAGTCACAAAATGAAACAACTAGAAAAGATAGGAGGGAAGGATCCTACTGCACAGGATACATGGGGCATGGAAGGTATATATTATTAAAGAGCTTTAATCTCACCTACCAGATTTCTCTCCTGTTGGTAAGTGCTTTTTCTTGTCACATTTATTTTTCTGTTCTAATAAAAGAAGTTTTGTGGGCTGGAAGCCCCTAACACCTCACTTATGCTCATATGAAAGAGTGTGTGGTTCCCCCATGAAGCTCAGGCCCTGCTGCAGCACCCTGCAAGCACACAGGCTGATGCCCAGCTCCCACTGGTTATTTCTGAGTGGGCTCTCCAGCACCTTCCAGGACCAGCCCATATGCTTAGGGCTAGGACTAAAGCAGAAATGCCTTTCAGTTTTATCTCAGACATAATTCTGAGCAAATCTTAACTTGTAATTTCAAGTTCTAAACAGGTCATCAGGAAAAACAACATGTATAAACACTGCACTGTACAGCAGGACATATGCAGGAAACTGAGAGGCCACCAATCTTAGTGGATTTAAATGGGTACAGTTAGGCTACTGCAGAACAGACACATTTAATTTGTGATTTATTATGTATCACCAAAACCAATAAAACCTGAAATAAGACCTTCACCGTCACAGATCAGAAGGCAGCACTTCAATTTCTTGCAGTAGCACACAGTGAATGATGCAACAAAGCACCATCAATCCCTCTGTGCCACATTGTTTTAATGGACAGACTGTACCAGTAGCTACACGTTCCTTTCAAAGGGAGACCAGAGATATCTCTGCCACCCATCAGACAAGCGTTTCTTGTTGGTCTGTTCCACAGCTACATAATAAGTTCCTGTCATCTGAAGAGCCCATCATAGGATTTCTCTGACTGATTTTCTACCACGATCACATGTTGCCTGAAGGCCTTGCATCCCAATGAAAGATTTTTACTGCAGCAGAGACAATACCTCACCCTAAAGTCATAGACAGGATGCTAAGCACATCCTTTACCTGATGTGGCCTTGAAGTGTGTTTGTAAAACATACTTGACAAGTGTGTTTTACAAACACACCTCAGAAACATTGTTTCAGGCCAAGTGACATCTGACTGGGAGTTATATTTCTTTCTCTGTTTATTATTTAGACCTCACTTATTTGAGGAGAGTTTTCATTGTATTCCACATCCTTTGCAACTCCCCTTCCAGCTTGAACAAAGGAGTTAAATTTCAGTCTTCTTTGTGTTGGATATTGTTGTCTATATGCATGACTGTCAGGTGGAAAAAAATGAAAAATTGCAAGTCTACAAGATTTACTGTTAAAACTCAGCAACTTGGTTTGACTGCAACTAAACTAGGGCAACAAAAGCCAGTTGTCTCTGTCCTCTGACAGCACTGCCCTGAGAAAAAATACATTATTTAAGGTCATCAAATAATGTTTAAGAAAATCCAGTTATTTTAAAATTTGTAGAACATTCTGATTTAAGGATCCCACAATCTAAATAAATGACAGTTGAACAGAGAAATCCATAAAGCAGTAAGGCATCCAGCTGAGTGGGGTCAGCTTGGGTCTTCTTAGCAGTACAGGTTAAATAGACTTTGGTTGTCACCCAGGAATGTAGAGAAAAATGCATTTCTATTTTCATGCAGAAGTCAGAAAACTCCCTTTCTTAGTGGTAGTGGAAGAGACGACTGTGCAGGGCCAGCAAGGTTTAAAGGCTGGGCCCAGATTTGGAAGCTGCTGTTGTGAGAGAGCCTCTCCCCTTCCACTCCACCCTCCCCATTCTGCTGGGCACCCATGTCATCCCTTTGGACCCTCCCAAGCCGCCCACACCAGGCTCTTCTCCACAACCAGCCCTGCACTCATCCCAACAGAGCCGGCAAGCTGCCCCACATCCCTCCTCCAGCTTGGCTCTGAACAGACTGGGGTTGCCATGCATGAGTTAAGGAGGGAGAATCCAGACCAGAGCTAAACTCAACTTTAGCATCCACTTATATATTCTAAATTTTCTGCTGAAATCTTCTGATAGCAGAAGTTTTGAAATGTGAAGGGACTAAGAGAGTAAAGGTAATGGCTCTGTCAGTGTCAGTCTTCATACACTGCCTCACAGAAGTTACAAGGTATTGCTATCGGCCATCTGCCTCTCTGCTACTCAGCTCACTACCAAGAAGTCTTCCTACATTTAGTACATAAGTGGCCCCAAAAACCAAATCAGAAAAGGAAGATGGCACCCCAAGGCTTTTAGTTTGGCTACTCAAAAGTAGCCTTTTGAGGATTTATCTAAATTTGTCAAACAAAACAAGTAATCAGCCACAGGACAGTCAATGACACGAGTAATTTGGGTTGAATAGCAGGTGTCAGAATTATGCTGGATAAGTATTCCATAAATATTACCTTCCAAGTAATTTTAATCCCTGCTTGGGGGAGTGACCCAATTTACAAACATGTTAAGCTACACAATGATGTGAAAAATTAGGTAACTCTGCATTACCCACTTGAAAAAGCTTCAGCTTTCTCCCTGATTCAGAAAACCCAGCCAAAATTATCCAAGAGTAGAGACACCTAAGACTATCTGCCAGTTCTGACAGTATTTTCCTCCTCCTTCATCTCCTCAATCTACTGTATTAGAACAATAAGAGATATCAGCAAATATTTTTAAGACTTAATCAACACAAGGTACTTAAAATAAACACAATGCACTTAAAAATACCTATGAACAATCTATCTGCAGCATGTCAATCTCCCGGAAGCATGGCAGTGGATAAAGCCAAGGGCCCGCCCTAGCAGGGGATGCTAAGCTGTCAAACAAGACTCTTCTCACCACAATCCAGCACAGCCACAATTTGCCACATATCAGTAAAAACATGTGGCAGACAGCAGAAGTGACCACATTGCTCAAGTCAAGCATCCTACAAGTTTAACATTGACAGCAGAAGCTCCAAAGGAAAACCACAGCATTATCAAGGTGGAAAATGTGTCTATTCAAATGTAAGATGCATTTATTTTCTCATGTCTACTAATCACACAAAGTCAAAATGCTCTGACAGAGTCTTCAGCTTGCATCATGGCATTTCGCCCAAGAGGCCATCAGTCAGCTTTTGCCAATATATTACTTCACAGTTTTGCTTAGAGCTTGAAAAAGGGAACCCATCAAGAGCACCAGTTTTGTGGAAAACATTACTTTGGTTATTTCTGTAGCCCAAGGTAGTTATTCCAGAATATGCTCAGAACAATGGTAGACTACTGACCCTCTTATATTCCCATGTTTTGGATACAATTAGTAACAAAAAAAAAAAAAAAAAGAGTGACTTCTTCTATATTGAAGGCCTGCAAAAGAAAACTTTAAATACTCTTCTCTGATCTAGTTATGTACAGATGAAGTAATTGGGGAAAAAAAATAAGACACTTGTATCTGGTTGCTTATTAAGTTTTCAAAGAAATCCATCCACACTTCCTTCCATTTTCCCAGAAGCTTGGAAGGAGCTCCTAAAAAGTACTTTCAAGGTTCATCCCCCACTCTCCAATTCCTCACAGTTCTGCTTTACCATCACACCAGCAATAAGCCCAGAGTTAGGTAAGCAGTTTAATGAGATAGGTATTTTTTATGCTGACCAGTGTTCTTGCCACATCCATGCTACACACCCTGCATGGCTGTGATCACTTTTTCATATGCTGCATTTAACTTCAGTTGAAGACTATGAAAGATTTCACCCAGATATCTTGTAAACTGATAGAGACCTGTCCTCAGAAATATTGTACCGACATGAACACCTGTGTTCAAGAGCAAACAAACTTTTATGGCACCTGATGTCACTGAGGGATATCCACAGTCATTCACAAGGCCTCTGCTGAACAGAGTAACTCATAAGCAATCCTGTGCATGTATATATAAGGAAACTGTGATACAGTAGAAACCAAAATTATAGCAGGATTTTTGGGTGTATCAAAAAGTTATGACTAAGCCACAGTAATTGCACAATAAAGCATAGCATATCTTTTATTTGTAGGCTTGAGAAGTTAATATTGGTATGACTGACAAACAGCAGCACACTTACAATAGCCACATTAACCTCAGTGTTGTGGGCAGGTGGTGCAAATTAGCCCTCAAAGTCATCAGTCTTGAAAGCATAATTACCCTATGACAACCAACAACCTCTCCAGGTTTGGGGATGCTTTCTTAAGGCTCTTTTTTCTCCATTTGAGTTAGTGATACAGGATTACAAAGCTATAAAGAACAAAACTTCAATCATACATGGCAGAGAAAACACAGGCCCTTTAAATGACAGTAATACTCCATTCTCTGACAGAGAAATAGTAGGTGTAAAAAAAGGAATTAAAGTAGTAAAGCAGACTCCATGACTTACCTTACCTTGCTGTCTCAAAGGTTCATTTAGAGGAGTATCCCCAGTACGGGAACTTTTAAGAAGCCTTGACATGGTAGGATTAGTATTATTTTTTAAGCTAGGAACCGGTTAAATGAAACTGCCTGTTGTTATAGACTAGTAGAAAAGAGCTTCCCTTAGATAACTTCCCTTTATAAACCTCACCATGGGTGTGGCTAAATGACTAGCTCCACCTTTCATCCTATTTAGAAACCCTATAAAAAAAAAAAAACTTCTCTGAAGCAATATAATTATTTTATCAGCTTATTATGTGCTGGGTTTTTTTTTTTTTGTTTGTTTGTTTGTTTTAAAGTAGATACCAGTTGACAGTTTCACAAGCTGATGGGGAAAATGTAGACAAAATTAAATTTATGTCCCATATTTGCAGTTCCTGCAACATCTTGTTGTTTGGTCTGCAAACATCTGGTGGGTGAACTTGCTCATTTGTTTGCTTTTTAAAAGCAGTGTTGTAACAACCTGAGGGAAGTCTATCAGCTTTGAGTGTTTACTGGTATTAGAGGTGCCTTATATTGAAAAGCAGCAGATCTATGAACTTGCAACAATTTCCAATTGCATCACCTCAAGACAAGCCTCCACCACCAGTGAAGGCTCTTGTTTTCATCACTTACAGAGTGAAGATGAGGCAACACAAAAGCCCTTTGCATGACTCATTAAATCACACACACACACCTTCACTATGGAGGGGTCACCAATAACAATTAGAATCTGTTCTTTCGTCCTCTCAGTACTCTATATTTGAAAACTCCTCAACTTCCTTTTCTTTCAAGGCCTAATTCGAGTGGGTGGGTGGGTGGATGGATTAGGATGCTGCCACTAAGGCAATACTGCCTGCAGAGTTTTATATTGCCTTGGTGTGTAATACAAACACATCTAGGTGGCTGCACTCCTATCTCTTAATTTTTTTATACTGTCCCAAGTGTTCAAGCGTACAAGTATGAGGAACCATAAACACAGGACTTAAATTCGGGGTTTCTTTTTCACTGAATAGTTGAGGTTATCCTGGCACTCCTGAAGGAGGCTGGGTGTGAAATTAGAGTTCTTGAGGTGTTTGGCAGGAGTTCAACTATGCTTCTATCATCTGGGTTTGCTTTCAAGGGAGCGATTAGGAAATTATGTTCTTGTTAACAAGATCTGTGCAAGTAATGACTATTATACCCAACATTTCCTGTATTTAAGCTGAAGTGATTTTTCCATCTTGATACAAAGAGCAGAGGTATTTTCTTGAGAATTAGTGACTTGGGCCAAATCTTAACTTTAAACAGTATTACAAGAAGCAAGTTCATCCCTTTTCACAGTACCAGGTCATTTCTGTCTGATAATGCTAACTGGTGCTTAAAAAATACATATCCATGTGGAACTTTTACTTCAATATTAGACACTTCCAGATGTTAGATGAAGGAAGAAAGCCACCTTTACTGCAACAAGAAATGTTGCATAATAAACTACAGCATTCACTTTTCACTGCTTTTGTACTTCTGCAATCAGGATAAGGCATCTTTGACTTTAAAATCCATATTTAAAGGATAGATACCCATGTCTCTTGCTGTGGCTGGAAGTCTGTGGTCTCATGCTCTACTGTATGTGAATACAGAAACTCTGCAGCATTCTCCGAGGCTAATAAAACCATTTCAATCCTTAGAGAAAGTCTGATGATTTTGAGGAAAAGATAAGTTTTGAATGAGGTCACAAATTAGACATAGTGAAAAGAAAACAAAGCAGTTCTATTGAAACTCAGAGTTGGGAGAAATTGAGACAAACTCATTTTCTTTCCAGTCTGTGAGGTTCTCTAGCAGAGGTGCTCCCTCTGGGCCAGCTTCCTCTCTTTCCACTTCAGCAATGACTGACTAAACAGGTCAACTCTGGCATTCTTGAGTATCACTTCTCTTGAATTGATGTTCCCAGACAGAATGGGGAAATCCACAGGCGTGGGTGAGAGGAGAAGGAATATCACAGAAGATGAGCAAGAGCAGAAATCAGGGTAGGAGTACCAGTATGTTGTGTTCAGTGCAGTCCACACTGTACAGATGCACCTCCTAGGCTAAGGCTTGGAACCATGCTCTGTTTAGAAATACAGCACTGGGAAGATACCAGAGATGATGCTTTGACTTCCAAAGGACTTGCTGCTTCAGCTGGTAGTACCTATATCCCAATAGTGAAACATGAAACAGTAAAATAGAGTATAGTCTGGTCTATAGCAGCTAGCAAAGAAAATCAATAGATAAAACACTCAGTGCCTGAGATTCATTCCTAATAATCACCATGCACGGGAAAAAAAGTCTGAAGCTTTATTTTCTGACTACGACCAACAGCTCTTACAAAGACAATGGCACACCTGCACTGCCTGCCGGAGCTACTTTATTGCTGGCAATAAAATAATGACAAACACAGCGTTAGGTAGCTGTAAGTGTAATCACACTTTTTGCCCTTATAACCAGAGGAAATTACTAAAACTTAGGTGACCAGACCATATTTTAGCAGCCAAAAGCAGGAGAAGTGAGTAGATGCCTGCAAGCAAGGGGCTGGTGGGTTGGTCTTTACTGAGGAGGCCCTTCAGCAGTGCCTGTACTGATAATGTCACTTGCTGTTGCCAGCTGCTTCCATGCAAAGGCCAGCCTTAGAAACATTTGTTTTCCTGAGCAAGAACAGTTACAAGAGCTCCTCCAAATCTGCCTGTACTTAGTGAGGAAGCAATGTTTTAAAGCACAGAATTAATTTGCCTGCTGACATTTCATGTTCAGGGAAAAACTTATGACTGACTTTTAGTCCTGATTTGTTTCATAGTCCCCTCCCTCTTTATGGTCCCCCTGAATCAAAAGTTCTTGTTTTGATAAAGCAGCATATTCAACCTCTGAGCGCAGAGGCTGCTTCTCATTCCTCTTGGTCAGGCACAGCACGTTCTGGCTCTGCTGAATGGCTGAGCTAAGGCTAACCTGTGGTACCCCTTTCCTACTGAACCCACAGCCAGGCTGGAAAACAAGAGAGAGCTGTCAAAGACCAGCCAAGTCTCTGCCTAGTAAAAGTTGGGGTTCAGGTGCACAGCAGCCTGAGTGAGGCGTCTCTGTGGCACAGTCAGTGTGTTCATTGTTACCTGAAAGGCTGAAGGTCCAAGACCACCCAGAGATGGAAGCTTGGAGCTAGGTAACCTTTAATAGTGCTTTGCACCCCACACCATTCCACGAGGTCTTCTATGTTACTATGAAAAGTGGAGGATCCTTTTAGACAAAGGCCAGAGGAAGTTAAAAAGCAAACTGACAGAATAGAATTACTGCCAATTTTGTGGTGAAGTCAGGGTGTTGCAGCTCGGGGGAAGAGATACATCAGAGATAAAGAATGTGAAAAATCTCATAAGATCATCTTGTAAGATGAGGAGAAAGAAAGGGGCACTCCACAGGAGCAGCCTGAGAGCAGCAGTGAATGGATGCAGGGTTCTTTCTGGGCACAAAACCAACTACCCTGAAGTGGCTGGAAGCCCAGACCTTTTGTTTTCTTATCAAAATTTCTTGTCATCTTATGGAATTATTTAATCTGCTCTTCAAAGGTCTTCCAAAAGACAGCCTAGCTAGAGCTGCTGTTCAAAACTTCACCAAATGCAGTTTTTTCCTGTGACATCCTCCAGACTGGTTTCAGCTGCACATCACAACCCCTTCTTCTACAGAAATGTATATTCCTAGAAAATTTCTGGGGCTTGCTAATGGGACATAAAGATGTTCACAACCAATTGCCAACGTGTAGTCTCTTGTACCTCTAAATTTCCGACTTTCTTTTCATAGTATTTCCCATTACTATGATTGACATAAAAATTCATGAGGAAACGAAAGGGTTAATGGAGTTGAAAGGAGTAACACCGACTATAAAAATTACTGCAATTAATAATGTCTGAGAACTTGAGCTGCAAGCAAAAGCTAGCAGAAAAGAACTAAATTAACAGCTTTAAGAGTTAGTCTGTTCATGTTGCACACTTTATTTGTGTCAGGAGATTTAAATACCCAGTTGTTTGGCAATCATTTAGCTTTATAGCAGACCTGCAGACTAACCTGTTGAAGTGGAACAGAGCTGCATGAGTGGAATGTCCCCTGACTACTTACAACTCCACGGAAACCCCAAAGCACACAATACTGGGAAGCATCAAATGCCAAGGAAACTATTTGCTCCGTTGGTGCAGTCTGATAGTTGGAATTTAAGCAGTGATAAGTGATAAGACAGGAGCTCTCTGCTGCCTCTGTGATTAGCTTAATTACCAACACAAGTCCCCTGCTCTCCTTGTGTATGGGTCTATTAATACTAACAGTGTGCTCATGCCATCTGCCAAGGATCCATTTCCAGCTTTACAAAGCACAGCAGACAATACCTGCAGGTGCTTGGAAATGTGTTTATTTGGCCACTAAATCCACAAAACTTAAATGCTGCCAAACAATAGTTGCATTTTTAGGTACTCCTGTAAGACAGTGTCTTCTGAACTTACATCAGACAGGAATCAAGAGAAGTATTCATTTATTGCTTCCATTTTGCTTCTTAGTCTGTGTTTTTGCATCTGGCTCACAAATATTCTTGGATTCAGAACTGTAAGGGATGCCACATTCCCAGCAGAAATGAGTCATGAGACCCAAGGTTAGTTTCAAGTGCCATATTGCAAAGAAGTTCAAGAATGAGTGTTTCTACTTAGTCTGCATGTAGCAAAGCCAAACAAAACACATTGTTTTCCTTTGATAAAATGTGATATGCTCTGCTTGTGGTGTCATTCAGACTCTCTGAAGTGATTGTTACTAGTCTATATTCAATCCAGTATTATTTGAGGCATAAAATGGCTATGAGATCAAAGCCTATTTTAATAAAACTCTACTGTAAGGAGCAGCCTGAGAAGATATTCAGCCATTTCACAGTACATGTTGTACAAACTAACCATGCAGAGACAAGAGACAGATTTTCCCTGTGGACTGTAATGATTCTATCAAGATCTACTAAATTAAGACAATTTAGGTGTCTGAAGATTATAGCTGATAGACTTGTATGGTTACATCCTTCTTACCTGTCAAATTTATGCAGGATTTTTATTTTCTGAGAACCTGATATTTTTATGTGGTTTGGCATTGGTAATTAGACCAACCTGGAAGTTATTCATTTATGTGTATGGTAGATTATCCAGTGTTAGGACCCTAATTTTTTCATTTAGGGAAAAGAGTAGGCTCGAATAAATGGTGTACTCAATATCTGCATTTGCCCTGCTGAAGAAATACTACTGACTTCTTCCCAGAAGGGGGAAACATAACACGGTGAGCCATTCTCAAAAGAGACCAGGTTAAAGATTAAGCTCCTATTAAGACAACAGTCCCTAAACTTTAAAGAGGACAAATTTGAAATCTGTGGCCTTTAAAGGCCCAGTAGTTGACTGTAAAACTCTTCAGCACAAGAGACAAAGAATTTCTGGGACTGAGGAGGCATTCAGCCAGGATCACTGAGGCTCTCCTCACAAATTTTGTCATGTTTTCATCTTCTCTATCACGTCCTCCTGCTCTTCACTACCATTGGGCATCTTTTTGGAGCCCTGTGAAGAATTGTCCTCTCTTTAGGGCAGCAGTTGCTGATCATTTTTCAGCATACTTGCTCCTCCTGAAGCCATTCTCTTACTAGAGGGGCTCTGTTAGCGGGATTGCTTTCCTTTGGTACTTTTAAAACACTTTTTGGTCATGGCCATAATATAAATAGTGCAGGGCAGCCCTGCTGCTGGCTGCTGACACTGGGCACTGTTCCCAGAACAGGTCTGTGCCTTAATCCTGCCTGTCCTGTGACTGCGCACTGGGGCTGTGCTCCAGCTCAGCGGGGACAAACACAACGTGAACTATTCTGAGATCCAACTAAATAATAATATGGTAAATGCTTTCCCTGAGACCTTTCCTAGAACATTCTCGTTTTCAGGATCCTTTCCCTGCAGTTCAGGTTTTGCATTCTCCTCTCCCCTCTCCTGAACCCTGCTGCCAGCACCCTTTCCTGCCATCTGACTCTCTCAAAGGCAGAAGACAAGTCACTGCTGCTTCCTTTCAGTCAGTGAAGTGTCTTTTCAAACCCCTTGAAAGCAACCCTTTGCCCGAGGCTCTTTACCCACCTTTCCTGCAAGCAGACCCCATTTTCTCTTGCTGCTGTGAGAGCACCCATTGCTCTGCCAGAGTTCTGTCTTCAGGTTCACTGCTCCTGGAGACAGGCGTAGTGGAGGCCATCAGCAGGAAGGATCCACAGGATCCACGTGGCAAAAGCTGTACAGGGAATTTCCCAGATTCCCTCACTTTTCAATCAGCGACAAATCAAGCCCCACTGAAACTGCAAGGATTTCACATCAGCAGTTGTAGCTTTGCTCAGAGGAGCTGGGCCAAAACACTGACTTTTTTGTGGGCACTTGTGTATCTGTACTGGAAGTAAAATAAATTATATTCATCAAGGTGCTGGAAGGCTCACGATCTCACTTAAACTTCATGCAACACCACCATGTGTGCCATCATGACAGAGTTGTTTTTTGGCCCCCCCGTGACTCAGAGCAATGCTGTCAACATGGTCCCACTGGGGCTCTGAATCAGCTGTGCAGAGTTCTCCCTCCCGTGCTTCATGGCAACATCTGCCCAACCCAACTCGCTCTGACACAACCACTTGCAGTTTTTAACATGATATAGTATCACTCTCCAGAGCTGCCTGAGGGAAAAATGCATTCCACTCACCTAATTGCATTAGTCTAATGTTTCTCCCTCTTTTGGAATTAAGCTATTTAAATAATAAAACTTGACTGTATTAAGGTTTCAGTGTTGCAAGGCTTAAGGGAAAAAGGATCAGGATAAAAGCTATTCTAAGGTACATTTGAATTATATGTTTCAGCCAAAGTTTTAGTAATTTTGAAAGCCCACAAATTTGTTTTTCAATAATTAAATGTCTCAGTTTGGGTAGGAGGGATTTCTTTTTCTTCTTAGTAGCTGGTACTGTGCTCTGGCTTTTGGATTTAGTATGAGAATAATGTTGATAACACACGGATGTTTTGGCTATTCCTAAGCAGTGTTTACCCTAAGCTAAGGACTTTTCAGTGTCTCTTGCTCTGCAACTGAGGAGCCACACAAGAATCCAGGAGGAAGGACAGCATATAATATTAGTAGTTTGTTATTATTACTATATTTTGTTTCAAACCTTAAATTAACCAATAAGGTTTACTTTTCCTTTCCAATCCACTGCGGGGGCGAGGAGAGAGCTGCTGCATAGCACTTAATTGCCTGCTGAGGTTAAACCACAACAATAATAGTGGTTATCCATTTCAGAGGGTGGGTGTGGTGTGGTGGAGAGGATATAATTTGTTTTTTGACTCCTCCAAATATTTCACTGGCATTTGAAAGAATTTTCAAAAGTGATACAGAAAAATGCCAGATAGCCAGAAGAGACAATGATAAATAGTTGAGAATACTTGGACTTGTAAGGGCTGAAAGAAACCTGATTTGAGAGTTCTGTCATCAGAGAGGGGCCTTAAATTTAGAGTACCAGACTAAAACTAATAGAGGCCATTACAAACAAAACCATAAGGCTGAAATAACTATCCCAGCCCAAGACTACCAGTCAGCATCATCAATGCATAAGTTATTTCCAATGCACTTCAGACAGACTATGTCCTCCCAAGTGAGTGATGCTTGCTGCCCTTGTTGACAGGAAGCTTCTCCTGCCTGAGAAGCAGGAGTGGTGGCACAAGAGACCCTTTTGCTTCTCAGAGGAAGGGGCATGCTATAGGAAGACTTAACCTTCAAAAATCACAGAATCACAAAATTACAGGATGGGCAAGGTTGGAAAACCACTACAGTAGCCCATCTGACCCAACCTCCCTGCTCAAGCAGGGTCGTCCTAAAGCGCATGGCAGAGTATTGCATCCAGTTCTTGAGTCAGTCTCTCCAGTGAGGGAGACTCCACAACCTGTCTGGGCAATCTGTTCCAGTCCATGTTCCCTGCATAATAAAGAAGTACTTTCTCATGTTCAGGTGGAACTTCCTGTGCCTCATTTCCTGCCCACTGCCTCTTGTCCTATGGCCTGGCACCACCAAGAAGTGCCTGGATCCATCCTCTGACACTCTTCCTTCAGATACTGACAGACATTGCTGAGGTTCCCTCTCAGTCATCTCTTCTCAAGGCTGAACAGGCCCAGCTCCCTCAGCCTTTCCTCGTAAGAGAGATGTTTCAGCCCTTGGATCATCTTCATAGCCCTCTGCTGGACCAACTCCAGGAGCTCCAGGCACCTGAACAGGTACCTGGTAAGTGGCCAAATGTCAAAAGTTTTAAATAAGCAGAAGACACCACCAAGTGACCAAACCTGACCACCAGGCATTCTGATACAGCCCAACAGGACAACTGGCCAAGTTATACCATTGTCCCATGGCACACGCCTCAAAGTGAGGTTGTACAAAAATATCTACATTTTCCTGTCTTTGAAATACCTCCATAAGGCATAAGTGCCTCATACACACCAAACCTGCAAGACATTAACTGCCCCACCTGCTGTTCTCCCTGACCCTCCCTTAATAAGCTGATCTTTTCTCCTTGGGAAACTGAAGTAGCTCATGGATTTTGTAGCCTAAGTTTGAGGCAGGCTGTAAGAAACCACACTTGCCCTGAGGAAAAGACAAATTCACCAACTGCTAATAATTTCTGAAGCCCTTGGTTGAATCTAAATAGATTATATAGCATCTCAGTCAACTTTCCGTGCTAGGGACAGCATGAACCTTCACTATTACAGCAGTACCATAAATCTTGAGTGTTTTTTGAAAGATGAAGAGTTTCCTATAACTCAAACACTTCACCAGCATGATAAGGCAGTAGGTGAGTTAAGGGGTCATAACCCTCCTGTCCTCCACTTCAGGGATGATTTTTGCTGCAAGGGCTTCACTAACAAGAAGCCATTCAATCTCAGCACTGGCTGCTGACAACCCCTGTGTGAGACAAAGACAGTTTGTGCTCTTTGTAGCTTCTCACTCATTGGGTAAAGGCCCACACCACACACCCAGTTGTGTGAGTAAAGACATAAACAAGGATTAAAGCAGGAGTCCCTGTACCTCAGAGAAAAGACACAGAGTGAGTGTGTGTGCACCGAGGATTTGGAGAGCATTCGGCTCATGACCTGGGCATCCTGACATGACAGTGTGTACAACTGCTCATACAGCTGGTGAATAATAAACACCTCAACATGCCCTTGAGATGATACTTCTAAATACTTAGCTCTTCATAGAAGCAGTCAGAACCCCGACTAGATTCACCCCACAACAGTGCACTTGTACAAATTTTTACGCTGTTCATTTGACTTTTAAAATAGTTTTTCTTTTGAAGAGCAAGTACAACTTACCAAAATAACCTTTGAGCTGCACAAGGCTTTGTTTGAAATACTGTTCTGCTATTCAACTTCTCAAATGTCATCTCAGTCTCAGTGTTTATCTTCTCTTAAAAGATAGCAAAATTGTCACAGTATTTCTTGTAAAAAGTTGTCACCTTCTTTACAGCTTTAGATTTCTTGCTATGTTAAGTTATGAGCTATGATTTATTAGCCTCTATTCATTTGCTACACAGTTTGGGGCCGCAGATAAAAGGCAACTATCCCTTTGGGAAGCAAGGACATAAAGGACTGTAACTTGCTCACCACAGAAAGCACCAGAGGGTTGTTCATTTGAATTATCAGAAGAAGCTGTTTAAAGTGAAAAACTGGTGGTGATTGGTGGGGGATGGCTCCCTATTTTTTTTTATTTTTTACATAACCTCACACGTGCTACTACTGCACGGGAAGCTTACAAGCTTCAGGTAATGTTTATATCTGCCCACAGTTCTGCATCCTTCCTCGCAGGAGCTGTCACCCTTAGTCAGTGGATGCAGCATGCTGAATCATCAGGCTTTTAAGTGCTTTCCCTGGAATAGGATTTATTTACCACAAAGCTTTCCTACCATGCAGCACCCTGAAGGGAAGCTCCTTTTTCAAGCCTCTGTTACCAGAAGCTGTTTTGGATGCTTGCAGCTCAGCAGGGACATGCAAACTGGTTATATATTGAAGGATTTTAAATTCATAAACACAGCGCACCGCAGAGCCAGCCAACAACTCTTCTGCTTCCCAACTAGTCACAGCAACAAAACAAACACGCAAACACGCTTCTCGGTCCTTCAGCCCGCTAAATACTAATTACTCTCTAGTGATGCAACTCAGCATAATACTCATGGGATTTTTCAAGCTTCACTGCCGCAGGATAGCGGACTCGGTTCGAGTCAGGAGATTGTTTTAGCACCGTCACAGCGCTGAAATTTCACTTCCTTTTTTTTTGTTTTTTTTTTTAAGAGCAGGGAATAGAAAGCTCTTCTCTCCTTCCCCAAAGTACTTTCGACTCCACAGGCAATGGCTGAATCAGACAGTGCCGGCCATCCCCGCCCTCCGCCCCGCGCTGCCCACGGGTGAAGGGATCGCGCCCGTCCCGTCCCCCGCGGGGCGAGGCGCTCGCCCGGAGCGCACAAAGCCGCCCCCGCCCCGCCAGAGCCCCCAGGCGCCGGGCACCTCCGGCCGCTCCCGGTGCCAGCGTGGCACAGCCCCGGCTCTCGCCTCACCTGCTCCGCTCCCCGCCGGCAGCAGCCGCCTCTTTTCCTTTCTCCCGCCCGCCCGCTGACAGCCCGGCTTTGTCCGCCCGCCCCTCTCCGCTCCGCCCCGCGCGGGAGGTGCCACGGGAGCCGCTCTGGGCACGGCACCGGAGCCCCGGGACAGTGCCCTTCCCTGCCCTGCCGGCGGCACCCCGCCCGGGCGGCTTCCACGCCGTGGGGATCGACTGCACCAACCCGTGCCTGGATGCATTTACTATTATTATTACTTTCTTGTTGGTTTTATTTACTCATTATTTCTAGATTATAATCTTTTCTTTTCTTTTCTTTTCTTTTCTTTTCTTTTCTTTTCTTTTCTTTTCTTTTCTTTTCTTTTCTTTTCTTTTCTTTTCTTTTCTTTTCTTTTCTTTTCTTTTCTCTCTCCCTCCCTTCGGTGCAAGGTTAAGGCGCGGCGGTTCCCAGAGGAGCGCAGCCCGGCACCGTGCAGCCCCCCCAGCCACCGGTCCTGGAGCACCCGTCGGACGGCGCCGGGGCTGGGAAGCATGTCCAGCATCGCCCCTCTTGGCCGGCTGAGTCCCCGCGGCTCGGCTCTGAGGCCGGTCGGACCCGCCTGAGAGGCAGAGCTCAAGAGCCGGCTGTGCAGGAGATGGTGATTTCCACAGGCTCGGAGAAATCACTCCCTGCGGCAAAACCGTCCCACCTGCTCTCGAAAACTGAGCTAGCCAAGGAAGCTGTCAGGCCTATCTTTAGTTATTTGCTCCACAGATGGACTGTTAGTCATGTTCTGCCCACATGGAGTCTAGTGGTTTGTGCTGTTAAACTCTGTGTCATGTAGCCATAAATGCTGAGGGGAGGTGATCTCTGTGTAGGATGTTTTTTCCTATTTTTGTAATGGTAACTATCAGTTAAGGCTTGGAGAAAAAGAGAAATAGTGCAGAGTCGTCCTGCCCTTGTAATGACGCCTGGTATTTCCCCTGGGAGTTATGTTAGGGCACATCACTTACGTGAAGACAAAGTTTAAAATGGGGGGGACAGTCCCTCCCAACCCAAGCTGTTCTATGATTATGCAAGTCAGAGGCAACTGTGCCATTCCCCTCTGAACAGCTCTGTGTGAAGGAGCAGGGCTGAGATTCAGCTTCTCCAATGTTTATGGGACCTCTCCTGCTACATAGTTTGAGGGACCCCATGTCCCTAGGGATGTGCAGACCCCATACAGACCTGGTACAGCAGCTCTGCTGGCCCAATTAACAGACAGAGCAGCCTGGAAATGCAATGAGGAACACCTGTGGAGTCTCCAGACATTCTCATCACTGGGAAAAGAGACCACTCCCTTCTCTAGGAGCAGTTTAGGCCTGAAATCAAGGTGCAGAGGGGTTCACCACCATTAAGTGACTGGGACCTTCTCCTCGGAAGGGTGCAGAGAAGGGCTCATGGTAGCTGAATCTTTCATGGCAGAAGAGCAGTGACAGTGCCATGCTGCTGAGGGGACAATGCTGAAAGTATGAAGCTGGACCTGGAGGCCGAGTCACTCATGAGGTCACAGACATCCCTTGGGGAGCCGAGGGGAATCCCAAATAAAGGTGTTCTCAGGTAATGCAGCGTTGTTAGCCCCTTAAAAACCTACCACTCAAAGCCAAAGGGATTTTCTGGCTTCCTTTGTTTCATCTAAAAACACCTGAATTTTGTTCTAATCCTGTTTCTTAGTGTCATAGTGACCAAAACCCCATTTCTGTGCCTGCAGAACAATTAGAGGATTTCAGTACATCTGCAGACTGCATTTAACTGAGTTTGAAGATCAAAAGATATGCTATTTTTGTAAGGTCTTCTCTGGGATCTACACAGCAGTGTTTGAGGCCCTGGTGGATGATTTTGCCATCAGCATTTGCCTAAGTATTTCAGGAATTGTAATCTTCATTGTGCAGAAAGGAGGCTGCAGAGCAGAGAGATAGAGTCAAGCTGAAAAACATCACCTATGAGTGCAGCCAGTCTAAATGCCTATGAGGAGACCTGCTGACTCAAGGGACCTGTGGTCTAGAGATTTAGCTGCAGGTCACCACTGACTGGTCCCTCTCTCCTGCTTGAGGCTCCCAGCATCACAGATAAGAGGTGTATTTGGTCCCAGCTATGGCCAGGTGCTTCCATGTCCATCATCACTGGACTTTGTGTGCAGCATGGCTCACCCTGAACTGTGCACACCTGTGATTTCCTAAGCCAAAACAGCCCTGTCTGATGGATATAATCTGTCAGAGCCTTCAGGCATTGAACGCCCAGAAACAAGAACTTTAAAAATAGAGAGGCTCATTATGAGGTCCATGTAAGGTCTGGGGATTTATCAGTCCCAGAACATGGAGGCTGTTGTCTGTGTAGACATCCTGATAGGTATTTCTTTCCCTCAGATACTTCCCATGTTTCTGTTTTATTCCAACACCAGCACGAATCCAAGAGCCATTGCTGCAAAACCAGTCGCTTGTTGCTGTAGTCCCCCTGCAGTAAATTTTGTTTCCCTTGGCAGAGAGGCGTTAGGATCACACACATTCCCTAGTATCACAGATATCCTGGATCAGGCTAACAATACGTTTGTGGTCAGTTTGGTTTTGTGCCATGTTCCACCAATGGTGCTGGATGTAGCAGCTGGCACTGGGGTGGGCTGATCAAACATACCAAAACAGTTTTAAAAATGAACATTTGTCTCATCTCTAAAACTGGATGTTTGCTGTCTATCTCTTAAAAAAACCTGCTTTCCAGCAAGTGAAGAAACAGAAGGTGATTCCAAGTTGATGTAGGAAAGGTCAAAGCAACATGCTTGGGTCTTAGCTTTCCTTCAAACACAGCAAGAGAAGCACCTACAGATACAACTGTGACCGAGTCAGAGCCTCAGGGAAGTGCATCCATCTTCAACTGCGCTCTGCTTCCAGGAAGAAACAATGACTTTCAGTTTTTTAAGAGCTCTTTACACTTGATCTCTAATTGCTGATTGAAGAGATGCAGTTAGGTTACAGGACATAATCTCAGTAGAATTTATTACTGAAAGCTTTTTCTTGAATTCCTTTGACCCTGCAACCTCCTTGATGTCAACCCAGTGCAGGGTCATGGCTGAGGAGGGAATACAGCCCTTTCCTTTCATTCTTCATAGTTGTAATTAATTCTCTGCATCATCTTAATCAGTGAGTGCAGTTAAAGGAGGAATAAAAGGGACATCAGTCTCTCTAATGCAGAACTGATTTAGGTGCTCTTCTGTCAGCATTTGGATCTGACCCATTACACAAACCCAGTACAAGCCAAGTGTGTGGTTGAGTCTTCTAGCAAGGACATACACTAAAACATCCATGTAAATTCATCTATCTGAGTATAAACTTCGCAATCTCACTTGCAGATGATTCTCTGTTTCTTCATTTACTACTTCATATTTCCTGAATAGTGACTTCTCTTTTATTTACAGTATCCCAAAATATGTCAGATATTTCCCATTAGAAGGAGTAGAGTTGAAATTAATGCATCCTATATATAGCAGCAGCCTTTGTTTACAGAATATATAGAAAACCAATTTGTCTCAGGATAAGTAATAGCACTTCCTAAAAGCCACAAATAGTTGTTATTTTGTAAATCCTGTTGAAGAAAGTGGTTTTTTCCCCTCATGCAAAATTCCCACTCTACCCGAATAAAACGTTTTCAGACTTTATTTTTTCTTCCTTTGCTCCCCTGACCAACTGTCCTCCATTTCCCACAAATCACATTTCCCATAAAATGTTGCATTTGGTCAAACCTTACCAGTTGGTACCCAGAAATATCTGAGGAAATCCTCAGAAAACCATCATCTCTTACTATTGCTCATTTCCCTACTTGCTTGCTTGGGATGTTTATTTACTTCTGGCCTTCTAACCCAAGTGCCCCCAATACACCAGAAAGCACTAAGCAGTCCACAAGTGGTGACTCTGCCCAGCACCCATGAAAGTTAATCTGAAACCAAAGAATAAGATAAAATGCCAACTTCATCTACAGTGCACCATCATGCTGCAAGCGTGCAGCCCTGCACTCACACCTGTGTGTCCCACATTGAAGGTCACACGGTCTCTATTTCACACAGTGTCTCTGCTACCTCTTTTCCAGTAGCCACAGTGAGCAGAGCAGAGCACAGGGAAGGAATGAGACTGAGAATGCTGCCCTTTGCATTGTGTCAAGGTAATCTGATATGTTGCATGGTGTTTTTACAGAAGGTCTTTTCTCTGCCAAAGCCTTCAAAAAACTACCCCCAAATGTATTGGTGGGCTATTAAATAGTTTGGTTGGATACACACAGCCTATTTTACAGGGTGTGTGTGGAACAGGAGCGATATATCAGCTGTCACTCTAAACATTTTATAGAAATCATTAGGGATTAAGTCTGCAAAGTCTCACTCAAGGTTGTCACCTTCTGTGTTCTGTTGCTCAAGGGCAGGCTCAAATAGAGCAGTTCCCAGCTCATACAGGATATGATCATTTGCTTTTGTTGCCATCCAAATCCACCTTTTCCAGGAGGGCCAAGGCAAGACTTTTTGGCACAGTCCTGTCCTCACTCATCTTGCTCGCATCAGGGAAGGGCAGCATTAAGTGGTAATTGTCTCAGCCCAGTTCCAGAATGAAAAATTAGGTTCTTAGCTGTATCTACATATTTGCCCACTCTAACAGCATCTCTGGAGAGCAATCGCTCTTCTCTAACCTCTCCATGGCCCTGATATCCCCTCTCACTAGAATGAATGAATGAGTTTTAAGAGTGCATTTAATTTAAAGGGTTAGGACCCCTTTATGAGGTCAGACCCAAGTACAGCCTTTCAAAATGGTTTTCTCCAGGGAGAGAGTTTTTCAAACTCTGACATAGTCAGATAGTGGTGATAAAAGTATTCATTTAAAGGAAATTGGCAACATTTGAAAAAAAAAATAGATGCTATGCTCAAGTTCTTTACAAGCGCTTCTGCAATGGTATCTATTAACCAAGATCCTTAGCAGGGAAAAGCCTAAGAATGCCCCACATGTCAGGGCCACATCTTTTTCTGACTAGGATGCTTTCTTGAATGTATGCCAATTCCCTATTTTCCAAAGGATACACAAATCCTTCTTGGCCAGTCTCTTCTGATTCACCTTCAACCCTAAAGTTTCAGGATTTGAGATTGTCTTTCATTAGATGGAAGAAGTTTTTTTTTATCAGTGAGAGCCTGGCTAATCAAGTTGCTGAAACCATGCTGTTAAATCTCTCTGGGTGTGTGAAAGACTTTTGAAAGGCCAGGGACTGCTTCCCTGATGCCATGAGGATTTCTGGGTTGGATTGTCACTACATAAGTTGGGAAAGAAGCAAACCCCTCAAGATTAATCTAATACTTGTCATCAACAGCAGAGAAAAATCAGCCAGCAGTTGTAGTGGACTGGTAGGAGGCTGCTGCTCAGAAGGGGGTTATAGAGTAAAAAGGAGCCCACTGTGGATGGGGACAGTCCCCAGCTGCTGGGACCTACCAGATGATAATCAGGGGAAATATACTGAGAGTGTGAAGAGCAGTGAGGCTGAAGATCTCCTTTCCTTGTAAACTTCACCTACCCAGACATGGGATCATAATGGTATCTGTGGGACAGAAGTGGATGAGTAGACACTGTGGCACTTAGCAGAGGAGACAGATAGTACCTAACCAAGTGTGAAGCTGGTCCTGATACCCCTACAGCACTGTGGGAAGTGCTGTTCCTGAATAGCCTCAGGGAAAGCAGCAAAAGTCTGACAAGTCATTCTATGACTCTCTGATTCTGTGGAAACAGTTGCTAATGGCAATGTGCCATTATACAAGGCCTCCTCACCCTCTACAGGTGGTCCCCAAACTGTGCAGAATTCAGGAAATCTTCTGTTTTGAAGGGCCAGTCTTACCATGATTACAACTGGAAGAAATTCTGCTCCCTGAGGGAATAATTAGGCAGCTGAATTGAAACTCAGTGTTGAACCACACTTTCCCTTGACAGTGATTTTCTCTTGGAACTTGGAGGGTAATTCATCTTTGAAAACACTGTGCACATCTCACTGTAACAGATGCTGGAAGGAGCCATGTTGTTCTTTCCACGACTGTCAGGAGCGGCAACAATGAAATGAGGGGTAAAGTGAGGAACTGTCTCATCTTAAAAAAACACTTTTTTTTCTTCCTGTAAAGCTGAGGTCACTTTGGGTAGTCACAGCAGCAAGATGCACTGCCGTAACCAGATGCAAAGTTATGCGCTTCCTTAGTGGCATGGGTTAAAATTATTTACTTTATGGCATCTGACTGGGTTTTTTCCTAAATAAGGAAGCATGAGTAATCAGAAATCTCCTGTTTTAGTATTACCATAGAAACAAGCCATGCAAGAAGTAAATGAACTGTGTGTACAGAGCTGGATCATGTCTTATTGAATCCGTAGAAATAAAACTAACAATGGTGGAAGAGTCCAGGGGGCTGAATATCCCAGTCAGCAGAGCATTGAAAGCCCCTAACATTGTTCACTCTGCCACCATGTGTTTCTTTGTTCTCAATGAAATTAATTCTGTGCACTATCCGTGTGTGCACATTTGGCTGTGTCTCACAGTAGTGACTAATAGTAAGAGAACAAAAATGAACACATGTTTTCCCTGTCAGGCTGTAGATTTTCTATGAGTGGTTCACCAATTATTTTTCTGTATAAAATATGAGATTTTATTAAATACTACTTTTGAAAAGGCATATCCAAAGTAGTAACTGCTAATCCATTACAGTGGCTAATAGGGAAACTAATTACAAGCGACTAAACCTTTTCCCACAGGACTGAACAATCTGCATAAGCAATGTCTGCCTCCACAAGTCACTTTCTCTCCCACAAAGTCTGTGAAATTTTAAGTTAAATGTCATATGAAATACTTCTAAAAGGAAATAAGAGAGAAATAACAGACTCATGAGCAAATGCCATCATTGTTGAACTTAAAAAGCTCCCTGGTTGTCAATTACATAAAGATTTATATATTTGTGCCATCCTAATAGCACAAGAAAGAAGTGAACTAGAGGTCTGTATCACAACTGCTGATCAGAGTTACACTTCAGAGTTTCATTGAAAATCCAAGCATGCTGTTTCTATAGAATGGAAACTTGTGTTTAAC
Organism: Lanius collurio; assembly: GCA_020086605.1. Lineage (NCBI taxonomy): Eukaryota > Metazoa > Chordata > Aves > Passeriformes > Laniidae > Lanius > Lanius collurio. The sequence continues at coordinate 24,732,496 of JACBWW010000003.1, read as the reverse complement.
TACTGAAAACACACATATCAGTGCTGCTAAAGTGATTTCAGTGATGTCAGTGACCATATTTAAACTTTTAATAGAGGGCTCTGAAGAAAGGTGGATTAGTATGAGATGGTAAAGGCAGTTCAATTAATATGGGATGTAATGGAGTTCTTTTGAAATGCTGTCACAAATGCAGAAAAGCACAGCCCTGGAGAGGGCTGTGCCCTACAAAGGGCAAACTCCCATAGTTCTGGGCTTGTAGTGCCCTGCTGATGCTAAAAGAGCAGCTTGCCCCCTCAGTCATGATAAGAAAATGTATTCTGTATCCTTGCCCTACCCCATTGCCTCTTTCCTCTCCTGCACACTACATGCCTGTTGCTGTCAGTGAGTGGTGTGAGTAGCACAGCACTTGGGTAACTCCAGCAACAACATATTTAAATTGCCAGGGACTGTATTTTGCAATGAGCTGAATATTTTGGCAGCTATTTAGCAAAGGGTCTTATCCTTGTCATGGCTTTGGCTCTGCTTGCAGGAGCAGGCAGTGGCTTTGCAGAGGGAAGTGCTGGTGAACTGGAGGGCCACGTGTTCTAGGGAGGGGATATCCTCGACAGGATCTGGGCTGGTGCTGTGGATTGAAGGCTTTAACACCTGAAGTTTGTTAACTGCATTTCTATTTGTAAATGCATCATCTGGTTTATTTTTTCACAAAACAAATCCATTTTGTGGCTTCTACACCTGCTGCACAGTGGGGAAACAGCCCTGTGAGGACAGCCAGGTGAGTCCCTTTAAAAAACACTGCTGATGTGAAGCAAAATCCTCATGTCAACACATCTTCTACTGGCTGGGCTTGGAGTTCCCAATTTCCATCGACATCAAAAGGTGAGCAGAGCTTTTCAAGTGAGCCAAGGAGTTCACCATGCTCCACACCTGCAGAGTTTCAATAAGATCTCTTTTCCCAGAACTTAATTCCCAAAGTCTTGCTTAAGTGTACTTCAAAAATGATTAGTTGTCAAAAGTCCTGTAATCAAAAGAGACACCTAAATAACTCCAGAATTTTGTTAGTATTTGGCATGCAATATTGACCTTTATTCTCAAAGACCCTCCAGTTTTTGATGAGAATGATGATAATAAGGAAAGTCAGATCAGTCATTTCTCTTAAAACCATCATTCTGGTTTTGATTATTTATTTGCAGGCAAAGAAATATAATTATTTCATGGTGGTACTTGTAAGGCTGAAAATTTGAAAGCAAGCATCACTGTAAGTAGATGCAGAATATACATTGTAGACTCAAACTAGGCAGGAATAAATAAATTAAATAAATAAATAAATACCATAGCAAACATTTTTTAGTTATTGGGATATGTTGATTTTGACTGGTAATAAAGGACATTTTCTGTATTGAAGAGGATAGTTGTCTGGGAGCAAAGCCAGGAGTAGCAGTGGTGGGAGGAAGAAAGAAGAGAACTACACAGATATTTTTGTTACAAATTGTCCAAAAAGTGGCTGCTTGTAATGCTTTAGTAAACAAATAGGACTCACAATTTATTGCACTACAGATGCCCTGATACTAATGAGATTCCATGGAAAGATACACAATAACAATAGTTATTGCTTTTTACGATCCCATGTGCTTTGGGGGAAGAAAATATAAAAAAATAATTACAACTAAAACCCTCTCAAGTACTCTTCCCTATCCAACCCTATTATGTTTTAAAAATTAGCTGTCCACAAAAGTAAGCTTCTCTCAGCTTCATCAGTTGCAGAGTAAATTGTGAAAGGAGATAAGCTTTGCCGTGGCCTGAGCTGCTGGGCTGGAGGAGGCTATCTGTCCTTTGCACGTGCACAGTCGTGCTGCCTTTGCCCTGCAGTGTTTCACGGAGACAACAGCCCAAGGGAGAAGTGTGGCTCAGGTTGATGCCTGAGATGCTCATCTAAAAACTGAGACTAGACAAGAAAAAGGGAATGAAGGTTGGTATTTATTTGAAGGACCTTCAAAGGCAGGCTGAATGCTACACCCCAAGGAGACCCTGGGTCATGGGTTCTTCACACATTTTTTTGGTTCATTTGCATATCAGGGTTAGTTCTCCAATTAAAACTTCAGTTAATGATGTAATTTCCCCCAGTTTATCCCCCTTCTGAAGATGTTAATTTGTATATTTTGGGCCTAGGACAGTCTGGGTGTCCTTGGAGAGTAAGCTCACAGAGGCTTTGTTATGTCTAACCAGCATGAGAGAGCAGGAGTTAACAGGCTACAAGAAACTTCAGAGTTACACATTAGACAGTACAGAATTTGAAAAATATGAAAGTTAAAACTTAAGGCATTAAGGTACATGTCCATGGCTGCTCCATGCACCTCAGGATCAGGAGGTGTCGCTGGTGCAGCAGCAAGACCTCGAAGGCAAAAGTGGGTTGGTCTTCCATTGTGGGGCAGGGTCCCAGCTTGGATGGCCCCATGGCCCAAGGGCTGTCACTTGCCACAAGCCTTGCCAGCGCCCTGCCTTGCTGCCTCTGTGATCCAACAGGGACAAAGGGGAGCAATCTGAGCTTGCATCACATCACACTCTGCTGTGCTGAGCTCTGGGTCTCCCTCTTCTCCACCCATCCCACAAAAACTCAGGAGAACTGAAAACCACCTGCAGGGAAGTCGGCACACGTGCCAACAGGAGGTGGTGAGGAACAAGAAGGAAACACTGTGGGCAATTTCACGGCTTCACAGCTTGCTCTCCATGGGGAGTATCTCTGCCACAGTAACCTGAGGACTGATTGCTGCTCCTAGATACATGAAACATAACTCATGGAGCGTGTGTTCTCTGCCACGAGTTACAAGGAAACTCTGGATAACATCTTCAGGCATTTCACCCGGGGACACCCAATCGAGTATTTCTGCAAGATGTTCTTCAGTGCAGCTTCAATGCCCTCCTTTCTGTGGTGCCTGACTTTGCCACCTCCTGTACAGAACAAATATTTCTGTGCAGTGATGGCTCTCTAGGCTGACTTAAATCAGTCACACAATCAGTTCTACCAAAACATTCAAAGTCCTTTTCAATAACTGGAGCTATTCCATGGTAAATTTCAGTTTTTGGCATGGAAGAACTTCAGCTGTGCAGATATGCTGAAAAGTTTTTCAAAACAAAACACACAAACAACAACAACAACAAAAATCTCTATTTTTCCATTTTTCCTAGTTCTTACATTTGAATTGAAATGATCTGTGCCAAGGTAGAACCAGAACTATTTCAAGTAGAAACTTGAAAATTTTACCAGCATTTGAGGAGTCAAAGGCAAAAATTGAGCCTGAAACCCCAGCTGGGCCACATCATTTCACTCAGTGAGGTGTGTCAGTCTGGAGTGTATAATATTTCCATCATTTCCATAAGTCTTGAAAGAGTCCCTGCCTATGGCAGGGGTGGTTGGAACTAGATGGTCTTTGAGGTCCCTTCCATTCTATGATTTTATTGTGCACAACATTCTTATGTTGCTTATCATTATGCCATTGCATATAGAAATTCATAGTGCATCTGGATCTAGTTTCTCTCTCCCACTCTTGGTTAAAAATATGAAATGACAGAAGAAAAGCTACACAAAGAAGCAACCAGCCAGACCAAAAATGCAGCACCTCTTCTGTTCAAGGAGTGACAACTAGTCTCGCTACTGCCAGGAGAAAGGCCAAGTAAGGGAATACGACAGAGACTTCTATTAAGTCCTGAGCAGGCCTGAACAAATAATTTGGGACTAATTGTTTGCTTTTTCCCAGAATAAAGGAATTTGGAGTAAAACACACAGATTTAAGCAGCAGACTGAGAAGAGAGGCAAGAACAACTGTATTCTTTGCACAACAGGTATCTAGGCTGTGGATCTCAATGCCACAGGATCTTATGGATCTAAATGCCTAAAAGGATTAAAATTGATTGAATCCATTAATGAAAGAAAAATCCACAGAGGCAGTGGAACCCTAAGATGTCACCTCTGCAGCTGCAGTCAGAGAAGGCTGGTAAATATATTAAGAGAATATTTCTATATTACCACCTATTTTTGTATTCTACCCAAAGTAGGTAATATTTGTTGCTGCCAGAGACAGGATCCTGAACTAGCCAGACCTTGAATCTGATCCAGTGTATCTGTTCTTGTGATCTTACATTAATTTGCTGTAAGAGAAAAAAGGGGGGATATTTCTGTACTCAGGACTTTTAAACTTTGAATCCTCTATGTTCAGTTCCCAGAGCTGAGTAAAAAGAACTTAAATCTCATGGATAGCAAATCAATCCAATGATTTTTCAGAGACTTGGGATTCATGAGTAACAGGGCTGTAATGCATAGTAAATCAACACTTCGGTATGCCAAAGGAGTGCAAACTGAAGCACAGAAAATAAACATGTTCACGGCTGTTTTCTGATAATTTTGAAGTGCACAATGGATTGCACCATTGTTTCAGTGCAATCTCTGATTTTCAGATAAGACTCAGGTAGCAGTGGAAAACAGAAGTCCTTTCTCCACACATATTTTCCTTCAAAAACCAATGGAAGATTCTTGGCAGCTTTTTTACAAATTGTTCAGGACCTGCCTCTGCTAAATGTCACATTTCTGGTTTTATATTATCAAGTTAACTTCACATGATTCTGATAAAAAAATTCTAAGTAAAGATTAAGAATGGGTTTGTTCTACTGCAATTTTGAATCCAAGAGAGAATTACTTGAATCCCAATGTAGTTAATTTGAGCCTCAATATGGTAGTATACATAGTTTTATTTTCTCCCCCTCTTTTATTTGAAGTTCTGATTAGTAAGTCATGTTTTCAGGGGTCAGAAAAGGGAGAGAGATTTTTAAAAAAAGAAAATATTGCTCAGTATTACCACACTGTATAGGATCCAGACTTAACCATCTCTTTGATTATCTCCCCTGGCCAGGATGAGATATAGTCCACAGTTCATGGCTTATTCCTCATAACCAGTGAGGCAGAAATGCAATGTAATGGAAATTGATCTATAGAACATACTCGATTAGTGAAATATGAGCAAAAAAATCACTTTTGAAGAAAGTGAAAATACAGAGCATGTGTCAGCACAAGCAGACAGAGAGATGGACAGACACACAGACTGACATAATTTTTTGCTCTAGAAAATCTGGTAGGGTAAGCACTGGATCCATTCAACAAGTCAAGAGTTTATTGCATCATCTGCCTCAAAATCTCACTATAGAGATTTGATTACAGAAAGAGAAAAATAAAAAATCCTGCGTTATGATTTTGAATTTCACTAATTACGAGAAGACATTTTGAAAAAAAGAAGGGTAGCATCACTGCTGAAGAAGATCTCATGGCAGAACACATCTTCAGTTCTTTCTTCCATGTCTTTCACTTGTAACATGTGGCTAGTAGAACACTAGAATTCTGTGAGAATTAGTTTAATACAGGGAATGCTTTGGTTTTCTTGGGTGTGTAACTGCATAAAAAAATGCCGGGGAGATAAATGCAATCCTTCTTATCTGAAATTTAGATCTCTTACGTGGTCACTTGTATGCTCTCAGGAAAGTAATAATGAATGATTTTCCCATCTGTGCAGGCTCACTAGTCTAGCATGGAAGAACAATAACTTCTGTCGTTTAGATGAGCAGTGAAGGAACACGGATCAAATCAGGGTAAGCAAACATGCCAGACTAAAGCCATACAGCATCCGAGAACATGCCTAGACTGAAATGGGTTCATATAAAACATTTATGGACTACTTTAAGAAGGGAAACCATAAAGAATTGAGTTGTTGAGCAATCATGGAGAGAAAAGGGGTCAAATGTTTATTATAAATTTTTCATTACAAACAGCACAAGGCGCTCCTATGCAATATTTTATAAGGAAAATATTTGCTCCCTTTGAGACTGCTAAGCATCTCCAGGGATTTTCATTTTCCATAGCTGCCCAGTTTCATCACCTACATATGCTTGCAGATTTCTGCTGTGAGGCGGTATCTATGACTATTTCCCTGACAGACTTCTAATTGAAAGCAGCGTGACAAACCCTAGGAAGCCGTGTCTCCACAGCCCCACTCCTGCTGCTGCTGCAGAGAGCCAGCCCTGTCTGCACAGCCTATTTCTGTGCTGTCCCTGAGCCACACCGTGCCCTGGTAGAAGTGGTAGTTCAGAAGCAGCCAGCAGCATCTTCTCCACAGTCTTGGCAGCACAGCCACGCTCCTGCACTGCTCTGCCAGTGTCTGCCTCTCCATGGCACTGCCTGTGCCCATGGCTCCACCAGCCTTGGCACTGGAGCTGCTGAGCTGGAGTGGCACTGGCCAGGGGACATGTGGCAACAGCAAAGGCAAAGCCATTCCACCCTTCCTGTGACTTGCAGGAATACATTTGCTCATTTTGCTTTTTTGTACCAAACATCAGAAGATTTCTTGTTTCCTGTTCCAAAAAGGGGTGCTAAAAAAGCAGAAAAGCAGCACACAGCAAAACGTGTGAACAGATACTGCAGGATGGGAAGCCTCCAGACAATGAGTAGGCGGGTACAGCTCCTGAAGGAAGCTGCTCCCTCTGTGTCAGGGTGAATTTGGTCCGAAGATCTCACCCTGAACTCATCCTTGCCTTTGTTTTCATGTTCCTGTACCACAAAGATCATCTAGAATCCAAAAGACTAAAAGGCAGCCTTATTCTCCTCATTTTTGTGTTGTGTTCTTCCCCCTCCCTCCAAGGAACAGGAGAACCTGTCAACAAGACACAGCATGCTGGCTTGTCTGTAGCTGTGCCTACGGCACTGGGATGGTCCCAAGTGTTACTTTGCAGCCACTCTGCAGCTACAAGACCAGACACTCTGTGATTTACTGCCCTTTTTTGGGTAGTTCCTCTGGATTCAGAGGGAGAGAGTAAAGAGCTAAAAATATTGCAGTGGAAAAAATCCACTGAAAAACAGGCATAAAATAGTACACATTTTCAGTCCCAGGATGCTGCAGGAGCATCCAAAGGCATGTTTTTAAAGCTAAATCCCTTTAAACCACAGCAAGTTGTGCTAATGCAACACCTGACTGTACCAGCTCCCTGCCTTTGAGGTGACAGATGCTTGTTGTTTTCTGTTCCACATGCCCATAGGTCTTGAGCTAACATTTCTGGAAACCAGCAGAAGATTCTCCTCTGCCTTCAGTCAACCAGGTTCAGAGAGACCCTGGGGCTGATGTCACCTTGTGGCACTTGGCCTTTGCAAACACATGGATATCTGTCAGGCCAGATATCCAAAAAACTGCTTTTTGCTGAAACAGCAATGGCTGAAAGTATGCCAGTGTATTTATTAATACTGTTTTATTTACAGACTTGCCTGCTGGGCCAAGGTAAATGCTCAGCAACTGAGTCACCTCAGCCTGAACTTTTCTCTGTTGCTTCGAAATTTCACTTTATATTCTCACGGTATCTACCACTACTGCTGTGTTTGTTCAGTTTGCTCTGTGCTTCAGATTAACCTACAGTTCTGAGATTTCACAGTCAACACTGCCTCACTGATGAATGGGAGAGCCCATGCCCAGCATTACTCATTCCCAGAAGAATGACAAGAGGGTCGCTCCAAGGCCAAAGGAAGCCATGCCAGGTCTATTTCTGATTTGCTTTTATTCTGAGCACTTCCATTGACTCTCTTACACTTGCAGAACTGCTGTTGTCTGGGAATTTTGCATGAACTATAAATAAGAGCAGCAGAACCATCCCTGGTTTCTGAAGAAAAAATGCTCTAGGTTATATCTTAGCATGTGACTGTATTTGGAGTACTGGGAACTTTTCTCCTTTGCTGCCAATGGGATGGTGGAGGGCAGCTGGACACAGTCTGGCTTTCTCATCAAAATCTCCCAAATTCACATTTCAATTGTGAATTAAAAATTGTAACTTAACCCCAAATTTCATTCAGTCTTAGTTCAACCTTTGCACCTTGCATGCATGCATGATTTATATTACCCACCATTTTTGATCAGAGAATCTTCTCTAAATATCCCTGCTAGACATGTGTATAGCTGTATTTATGTGGCAGAGTGTAGAATCACTTTTAAAACTGTGCAAACAGAGGTCATAGTAATGATGTGCAAAAATCACATAGGCTTTGGGTTTGTTTTTAAAACCTAGTTTAAGCACTATGGTATAAAGTGTATGACAGTTGACAGAAGGAAAAAGGAGAAGATTAAAAAAGGGAAGGAGAAAAAAGGTGTCAGAGGCCCTTTAGATACTACAGTGCTTTAAATCATACTTGAATTAGGTTGCAAAAAGAGAAAACAAAGTGAAAGGCCATGGGCAGTTGATACACATGGAGATTTGGTGTCAAAACCAGAGCCACCCAGGAAACCTTGAGCAAACAGGAATAACCCTTGCCTGTGAGTGCCTTGACTGTCCAAATGGTTTTAACTTTCACTTGATATATTTTTCAGTCCTCTGGGGATGTGGCTGTGGGTCAGTAATGTCAGGGCTGTAGAGGCCATTAATATGGCTGAGATTCTGGAAAGTATTGAAAAATGTAAGTATCTTAGAGGATCTTGTGGAAGTTAGTAGGTGAAGGGAGAGGAAGCTAAGAGGACGAGCTATGCTATTTGTGGGAAGTGTTTGAGCCTTGGAGCACTCACAGACATTAGACGAAGTGGAGGTAAACACTTACTCAGTCCCTGTGTCCTGGGCCATCCCTCCAGACCAGTCCCTGGGTGCCCAGTGACCAGCAGCAGAACCAGCAGTGCAGCTTTGGGCAAGCTGGAAAAAGCCTCATCTTGTGCAACTCACTGGCAAAATTCAGCAGTGCTAAGGTTGTCCCCAGGATGTTTTCTCCAGGTTTTTCTTGAACACTTTGCTTTCTCAGGTACACCTTTCTTCTGCCTTTATTTTGGTACATGATTGGGGTGGAAAAGTAAAGTTTTGGCTTCGAAGACTTTCCTCTCCTTGCTTATTTCCATCCCCTATGTCTGCCTGTCAACAAGCAGGAGTCCTCCTTTGTACCATGTGACCTGGATAGATTTTTCCTTGCTGTTTATATTCTAATGTAGCCCTTGAAAAAAAAGCATTCCAAAATCAGCGCACTTTTTTTTTTTTTTGTTGATTTTAAAATACAGAAAAAGAAAATTACATTAACAAGGTATTTCAGAACAAGATACATATTTGTCTGTCAGCTTCATGCGCCAAAATTTCCATCCTTTCTAAGAAAAACTTTACACCTCCCACCAGCTCAGGATATTACCAAACCTAAACTTACACAGTGAAGCCATTCTCCTCTCACATCCCTGTCCCCAGACAACTTTGTGCTGGTTATCATATGCACCTATGTAGAGCACACTATGCAACAACAAGTAGCAAGGATTAGCTTAGATACAACAAAATTCCTAAAGACTAATCTATACCTGTCTGTATCTATAATAGGTATCTATATATCTATTCATTTAAAGACATTCTAGCCTCCCAAGAGGCAGTCTCTGGCATGAGAAGTGCTTTTAGTAGGTAACTAAACTTTAAATGAAAAGAAGAAGAACAAAAAACACCCAGAAGAGGGAACCCACTTCTTATTTTATGAATTATTAGTGTTTCTTGCATCACTTGAGTGTAAAGTTGTCAGCGCTCAGGGAACATGACCTCAAAAATAGAAGGAAGGAGAAACTTCTCAGTTTTACCAAACCCACTTCCCACAAAAGGCAGGCCAGGGAGGCCAGAAGGAGTTATCTTACAAAAATATCATTATTCCCAGGCTTTATTCTCACAGATCTTCTTATTTTTTCATCAGGAATAGATGTAGAAAGTTAATGCCTGCCCAGCAGTAAGGAAAATCTCTGCTTTGTTTCCCCCTCCTCCTTGTTGGAAGGCCCATTTACACACAGTTCAGACTATTATTGGGGGTTTACTTTACTAATTTTCCTCCCTAGGGTGGGTAACGATTTCTCAGAGCTAATACATCCTGACAGATGCAGTCATAGCAGTGCTTGCACTCTGCATCTTTGTTGGCCATTGGGGCCATGGTTAGGAGAGCCGATCTCTTAATCATTTTATCTGATGGATGTCGCCTACTATAAATTGACAGTTGTTTGAGGTTCTGGTATCGACCTCTTCCATTCTCTCTGATGCAGGAGACAGACTTTGTGTTGGGTTCAGTCAGCCAGAGACCAGGGTGTTTGTGTCAGAGTAGCTCTTTGAGGATTTTGCTGTAGATACAAAACTGAACTTAAATTTTGCTGGTATGTTGGCAATTGGTGGACACCAAAGCTCTGCAGTATTGTTGCATGTCACACCTGCTGTAGGATTTTGAGCTTGATGAACCACAGGTTATAAGTAAGGGTTTGCCATTTAATATGCTCAGTAGGCATGGAGCTGTAATAGATCAGAGCAGCTAAAAAGCAAACATTTTCCCAGAATCCATGTGCTCCCTTTAAGTGAAATTGTTCATTAGAGTTAAAAATTGTGTTACTCTTTATGCTTAGGTATTAATATTTCTAAAAACAAGTGAAAGTCATCAGCTTTTAAAGTATCTGAGCTCCTGCCCTATTCCATACAATGTTTAGTTTGCAAATTGACTGTTTAAAGCCAAGTACATTTGCTGAGAAAAAGACAGAAAACCGAAGAAGGGGAATGACTGGAATGTGAAGGCACAATCAGAAACACTGGCAGCATTCTACAGGAACTGTACCTTGCTGCTTTCATGACTCCACTGCTGCTACTGAAAAAAGATCCACTGAGAAGGAGGATCTAAAAAGACCTGTGGATATGGCACCAGTTTTATCATGTATTAGCCTGAATGGCTCCATGGTGTGGAATTTTACCTGGCCTTGATGGACTTCTCTACAAAAATTAAAGCATTATTTAGACTATAGATGGGAAAGGATGAGAGTTTAGGTCTCATCCCAAGGTTAATGATGTAGCAGGAGTTCACAGCCTTACCTGGACTGTTTGCTGCACTGTACATTCTCTTTTTAGAGGTGTGAAAAGAGTGGAAACAGCATCTGAGAAGAAGAGTCAGAAATACATCCTTTATATTACTGAAGCAGATTAATATCAGGAGGTATTTTTCCCTCCCAAACAGGCCTCAAGAGACTGATCTAATTAATTGCTTTTGGTTGCACAAAACTGACCCTTCTGCTTCCAAGTCATCCCAGCAGAGAGACGACTGAGTGCAAAGGGCGAAATAAATGGAGCTGCGTCAAGAGAGCAAAGCTGGAGAACACAGAGCCCAAGATTTGGGTTCAGGGCATCTCCTAGAACCTGTAATGATGGGATGCAGGTGGTAACCAGGCTCCCTCATGAGACCTCAGGGGAATAAAGCCTTAAAATAGTTGTAACAGCAGCTGATACAGCAGCAAGTTGGAGTACAGTGTTCTCACACGATAAAAATCACTGTTCAAATCATCCAAGTGGCTAAACCATTCCTGCTGTAATTCTACAAGAAATACAGAAATTGCTGCTTTGAATAGTTAAAATTGTAGGCTGGCTGAGAAAATAACTAACCCTTAAAATAGTCAAAATCAAATGGCTGCCCTTTTCTTCAACAATTTCACATGTTGCTCCTTATTTTGGGGAAACAGGATATGAGATGGCAACGAACGATTAGTTGGCACAGTGCAACCACACTACCCAAGCTAAAAATACACTGGGAACCTGTCTCAAGAGGCCATAGAGAGGAGAGAAACACCAGGGTTTGGGGCTGTTTGGGTAAATTCAATTTGATGAGAGACCTGAAGGATTTTCAGCTCGCCTTAATCACCAAGACCTCCAGGTCTCTGGGGGCAAAGGGAGAGGTCTTGCAATAGGTTTGGTGCATGCCTAGTATAGGTACCATATAAAGCAGTGGCATTGGGCTTCATGGATGAATGAAGAATCTCATAATCTGTGTGATAAAGTGTAAGGATGAACTTAATTTAGCTTTTGCATTATGAAAGACTGTCATGACCACCCCAGTGAAGGACCATGCAAAGTGGGGCACAGATCTGGTTTCATGCTATGGTGCTAACACTTAATAATTTTGGTATCCCTGAATACCTCGTGCATTTGCATCTATTACTAGAAAATTTTAGTATTTTCTGTAGTTGGTACAAAGTATGATCTAAGTACTACTGAAATCAATTTTTTGTAGTAGAGATGTCACCATCTTCATTTCATTTTTTGGCTAAGCCCAAGTGAGAATAGTATGATCTGTGGTTCCCAGAACTCTTAATCAACTAATGAACAAGAAATTTCCTTAACACAGCCTTCCCATCCCATCAATCAAGTTTGTTATTGATGAGCCTTTTTATTGCCTTCTGGAGGTATGGGGGTCACAGTCCTTAATTCATCAATGCATTTTACAGCTATTTCTTCTATCTAGCATCATACAAAGCAAGGGGCAAAGGATGAGGAATGTCCGTGGTAAAGGATTAAGTGAAAAGTGCAATGGGATTATGCTGTTAAGGGTTTAGCTTTTGGGGTTGTTCTGCCTTCTGACTATAGAGACAGAGCCAGAAGGCAAGTGGATAATTCAGGCATGTTCCCAGAAGAGAAGAGCACTGACATTGCTGACTGAACCAGTTTCTAGAACCTGTGAATTTGGATTCAAGGGAGATTTATTGGGTTTCTTTATGAGCTAAGCAAAGAGAAATGTGACCAGGGCAGACATATAAAAGCAATTTTGCTGAGTAAGTAAGAGGATGGCACAGCTGTCCAGGGAGCTGATCTCTGTGATCTTTGGCTGAGCTTTGCACAGCGTGACAGCAGCACATTACCTCCTGTGCAGAGGAGCCGAGGCAGAGGTGAAACCACTCACTTATGCATAACTTACAGTTCTAGTCGCTTAGTCACCAGCTGGTGTGTTATTCCAAAGCAGTGGGTAAAGTAACTGAAAGTCTTGGTGGATGCACAAACAAAATAAGCAGGTTTAGCAAGTGTCCTGCAGCAGCTTCACCAGGGCTAGGACAGCAATTAACAGATGGGAATAACGCTGTCAGTGTGTTACCTCACACCTGTCAACAGCCCCCAGCACTGCCCAGATTCCCAAAATCCCCCTCTTCAGCAGAAATGTATTCAAAGAACAACACTGATTAGTC
>JACBWW010000003.1:24539638-24714550 GCA_020086605.1 Lanius collurio | reverse complement strand
TGGGTGTTACTTCCTAGATTCTTTAGAAATGTAAGGAAAAGATGAAAAAATCTCCATATTCCAGAACCCAACAGACTGGCATGTTGGCTGTGATCCCGTGCTTCCAAAAATAAGATCTTTGTGTTTTATGCCACTGCGAAATGGATTTGACCAATATTCTTCAATGAGGACTGGGCGTGTATAGATTTATTTTTTCAAGCCTTGCTATACCACATGTAAACAAGTATAAATAATGTCAGTAGAGTGTAAATAGGGTTTCTTGCAACTAAGATAGAAACCTTAACCCCTACTGACTGATAAAACATGTAAAGAAGACTTCATTTTCCTATAGGTCCTTGCCCTGGTTTCCAAGGCTCTTCTCTATCTTTCAGAACTTGGAGTGTGTACTGGTCCCATAACCACGAAAGACAGACATACAAACAAAGCCTCAGCTATGCAGAGATGATTTCTTCCAGGATTAAGTTGTATCACCCCTGTGTAGCAGCAGATCTTCATGGACTGTCTGTTTATGCCAGGCAGCAAATACAGGAGGAAAGGCACTGGATGGAGCAAGGTATGGCCTGGGTGGTTACCTTTAATTTTCAGTGTGAATTAATTAATGAACACTTCCAACTTTCTGCTGAAAACAGGCACTTCCAGAACAACAAAATTGCAGCTTTACAGGGAAAAGAAATCACACTTACAATTGAGGCTGGATTTAAAAAAATATTTCAGACCTCTTTTAAGACTGCAATATATGATCAAGACTTCAGCTTCAAAAATCCATCTACCATACAAAAATACTTTGTATTCCTGCAATTTATTTATGCTAATGTAACCAGAAACTGAATGTGGTTATAATAAGGTGGAATCCCTTTAAAAAATAAAAGGATTCTCTTTTATGGCATAGTTCTTGCTAATGATTTCCAAATTAGATTTGCATAACAATCTCTCTTTTCAGACTGCTGGTCCAACAAATCAAGCTGTGATGCTTCTGGTTAAGCTTTGTTCTGCAAGTATTCTGTAACAGTAATTCAGTTGTCAGTTTTGAGGCTGTGGCAGTGTAATTAGGTTTATACAGCTAAAGACACATCCACATGCCCCTGTGGGAAATTAGATGAGGGGAACTGCTAGGTTGGGCTGAACTTGCCAGAAGTCTGACCAGAAATTCTGGAGCAAGCTTGAATAGCTCTATAGACACACAGTATATTGAAATTAGGTTTTCCTGGAATTACATCTGTGGTATTACTAAATGATGACGAAATGCATTCATGGGCCTTGAAGAATAAACATTTTCATTGCTATTGTGCCCTTTGAGAAAAGTTCTCTCTGGATCAGAGGAGCTGCTTCAGTCAGATGAAGCTGATGGGCAAGCACACCTCACTGAAACTCCAGAGACCCACTGCCTATTGGCATCTTAGAGGCAAATTGGTCTGGGGCCAGCCAGTGATGTCTGCTGATATTTCATGTTAGCAGGTGAACATCCTTGCCACCTCAACATTTCATACTTCCTTCAGGTGTTTTTCCTGGAGTATTCCATCTCTGGAGGAGGAGAGACACCTGCCTGTGTTTGGCATGGTGGGACCCTGACTTGCACTGCAGCATCTGCACGCTCTGAAGGCACAAAACCAAGGCCAAAAGGTTTGGTGGTCACTGTGCAGGAAAATTGGAACCCTCACACCAGTGGGATCTCACAAAAGCAGAACTGGTGCCTGAGTTGTGAGACAAGGAAAGGTAGCTCTTGGCATATGGATAGGTATCATGTCTGTCAGGGAATGGCCAGCAGTGGCTGGCATGAGGACACAGGTGGTGCAGCTCTCACCTTTACCTCCTGGGACTGTTCATCCTCTTGTGAAAATGAGACCAGCCTGATCCATGCAAACTGGATAACCTCTTACAACGTCTGACTCACCCTCAGCAATCTGGAATGTCGCTCTTTTCTTCATGAAACAAGCACAATCTACTTGGGGTGTATGCCCACTTGTGTGTCCATGCCAGGGATTGCACAGGGTGGGCACACAGAGCTGCCTGAAGGGAGCAAGGCAAACACTTCTGCAGGTTATCTCTGTTTCCAGGCCATTGTCAGACCGTGAATGCCTAAATGAGCACAACAAAGTAAATACAGCAAACAAAATTCGAGTCCTCTTCTCTTCTGCATCCTTAAAAGAGCTTGTTTATCTATCTCTAGCTCATAATTCCTAGAAACGAGTCCCTGAATGTTCGATGTAGCTACCTAGGCAACAGGGCATGACGCAGATACTATACACAACTCCAGCCTTGCCTTTTCCCCTTTTTTTTAATGTGTGGGCCAAGTTCTATACTCAGAGGTGAGACAATAAATATTATAAATATTGGTACAGACAATCTATAGCATAGGATAGGGGAAGGATCTGACACAAGGGTTCTTGCTCTCTGAATTAGCACACAGTTGGTGGGAAACCTCACCCCAGAATTAGGCTGGCTCATGCTTTCTGGACAAGGCCACCAGTTTTTCTGTCTCATCTGTTAAGTGGCTAAAGACATGAACATTATTTCCATCTCGGAAAAGGTTTCAGCTGCCAGGGAGATCAGTCCATGGTTATTCATCCCATTTTAGTAAAGGGCTGACCAGATGCAGTCCTGCTATCAACTCAAGAGAGCCATTAGGGCAAACTTCTGCCTGCTGTACCTCAGCTGTACCTAATGGCCCAGCCATGGCAGGACAGAACCCGCTGTGTCCTTGTAGCAGGAAAACCACCTGCCACCCGGCAGTGTTGGCAGAGCAGATGAGATGTTTTGCTCCCAGCAGTGCAAAATGTAAAGGGAATAATGAATTGCTTCCCAAGGAAAGCAGTAGCTGGCCACTGAATAGATACTCAACCAGTGATCTGGTTTTCATCTGGTTTTAGTCCTCTGGGTTTGCTCCCATTGGGTTAAGTGAGGCATCCCCAGCTAAACACAAAACAGTTTAATTTTTCTGCTTCCGGGCATCATCAGCCTTGGCAATCCAAACTTGCAGTCAAATCCAGTTAGTTTTTCTGTTGATTATCGCTTTGCCAGACAAACAATCAATACTAGAGCTGTGCAGACTTTGTATAACCTCTATAAACACAGTTTTTAATTGGTGAACAGGTGTCAGTCTGCATACATTTCTTACAATTGCAACCTTACAAAAGTGTTCTGAATTCCTCCTTCTTGCATTTATACATGAACTCAATTAATTATTTAGTGAGAGCTTAGATCCAAAAGTAGCTGAAAATGTGTTTCTGGTGAAGTGTCCTCCACTGAGCGTGTGACTCAGAGCAAGTGATGAGAGGATTCCCTGGAAACAGCACTCCCTCAAGTACTAATTACCATCTGCACTAACTTCAGTATCAGCCATTCAGCTGAAACAAACAGGATTTGAGCCCCCCCGTCTGCTGGGGGGCTGGGGGCTCTGAGGGTCTCCAGGAAAATGAGCCGAGAGCCAGGGTGCAGTTATACAGGGAGCAAGTGGAAAACACTCTGGAGAGCACTCAGTGCCATGTGAAAGGGCTAAAATACAACTTTCCTACTTTGTGGAGAGGACAATAGAGCCACTTGTCAGAGCTGAGGTCTCTTGGGGGGGACTTCTAAGTTTAATTGCAGCAACATAATATGCTGAAAGTGCCTCTTACAGAGCATGTAATCTCTTGTTTTTTTCACATGAAGGCAGATGTTAAAGAAGTGCAGAGAACTGTTGAGCACCTGATTCCTACTCATAGCTGCAGTGTAGGTGCAAACCAGCAGATTTAAGGCAGAAGCCTTATAATCAATAAAGCAAAATAAACAAAAAGAGAGGAATGTAATAGGACTGGGCACCAATGAAGAGCGCAGGAGGGGAGGTAACTCTGTGGAGCAAGGGAGTACAAACACTTTTGGTTGTTTGGTGAAACCAGGAAAGGATTTTGCATGTCCAAAAGGAACTTTTTGACCTGGGCATGGGATCCCACCCAGGAAAAATACTAGTCTGGGCCCCATAGCAGCTTCCATGGGATGTGAGACAGGAAGGCAGCAATGAGAAACTTCTTTCCCAGGTGAGCAGCAGCCCCTGCTCCATGAGGAAGTGCTGAACAGCACCACCAAAAACATAAGGAGAAGCATTGGTGAAGGCGAGGAGCAGCCTGTCCTGAAATCACAGCGAGGTGCGTGTGGTGGAGGAGGAGGAGCAGGGATGGATGCTCTTCATCCCAGCCTGGGGTTAAGGGAGGCTTGCAAGGGATCTGGGAGCTGCAAAGACCAAAAGCTGAGAAATGCAGGTGTGCACAGACACATTCCCATACTGGAAAACAGTTTGACTCATATTTTTTTTGACAGAGATGTACCAAGAGGGACCAAAACAGAACTGAAACAGTAACAAGAAAATCAGTCAAAACACATACTTGGAGGGTGCCTCTCCTCTGAAGGAGCTTGCTGGCTGCAGGCAATGCTGGGCTCCAGCAGCAATGCTGGGCTGCAGCAAGCAGGGGAGAAGTGTTAACTGGGCAGCCTTTACGGATGACAATTAGCATAACCAGCAGCATCTGCCATCTGGCCACTGCTGAGTGTTATGTAAGAAACGCAAGTCATGAGGAAATTAATTTGCTAGTAGTAAATGATGTTGCATTAAATAGCAAACTACATTCTGCTGTTGGGATACCTCGCCTAAAGTCCTGGTGGGGGAGGGTCCATGGATGTAGGGGTTTGCCCCTGGTCCCATGTCACGTGTGCCCCATGCCTGTTCTTGATTGGGTGGTTTGGGTGCCCGGCCCCGGGAAGAGAGCAGGGTCCCATGACTGGGGTCTGCCTGGGAACTCCAGCCATGCAGCTGGAGGAATAAATCATCTCTGAACATCTAAAGAAATATCGCTTCATCTTTCCTTCCAAGTTATTCACTGTCTTATACTTGTTGTAAGGATTCCCCATTAGAACAAATGGTGGAGATATGAGGACATTTGATCCCTGAAAATGATTTCTAAAGGTCTGGAGTACACTGACGTGAATTGTGAGTAACTGAACTTTTCTTATCGTCTTATTTTTGGCTGTACTTTCTGACCAGATGGAGAAATTATGGGAATTTTGGCTATCTGAGCCACAGAAAAAAATTTACTTGGAAGTGAAAGAAATACTAGCACAACAAAATGCAAAACTGGACACAGGACATTTAGAACACTTCTTTGACTGGCTTTTCAAAAATTTCTTTTATGTCACTTGAGACTTAATTTTTGATGTTGGCTTTCCTGTAACTAGAGGGGACAGTTTTTGGACAGAAATCGATGAATTGATAATGATTCAGTCAAGAAGTGGAATGGTAGTAGAATTGATCCTAGCATCCTTTGCAATTGAAGTTGCGCTCATAAAGCACATACTCAGTCCCAGTAACACAGAGGTGCCTGCAGCTGAGGTGCCCGCGGTGGAGGCGCCCAGCCCCCCTAAAAGCACCAGCTGTAGAGCAGACCCCATCCCTGTATCGGAGTGCACTCCCAAGCGACACTGGATGCAAGAGTGCCTTCCTAGGGGTCTCCAAGGTATCCTTACAGCGGATAAAGGAGAGCTAGTAGAAATAGCTGCCGAAAATGCAAGGCGTGAGCAGCGAGAGTGGCAGCAGCAGCGGCAGCAGCAAGGGTGGTGGTGAGAGTGGTGGTGGTAGCAGCGCGTCCCGGCTGTGGCTGCCCCACGCCGCGTGGCGTGCAGCAGTCCGAGCCCAAGCCGGAGCCCTGCACTGAGAGAGGCAGCAGCAATAGCGGCAGTTGCTATGGCGACCATGGTGAGCTGCACCGAGCCAAGCTGAAGACGCCCAAGCAGTGTGGGGGGGGTGGGGAGAAGGGAACCACACGAGTGCCCGGCAGCCACACAGCTGACAGCAGCAGCAGCGGTGGCAGTGCTGGCGGTACAAAGGCGTGCACATGCAAGCGCCTCACAGGGTGCTGCCATGCAGCCGCATGAACGCCTTCTGCTGCAGCAGCAGTCATGCAGAGCTCCAGAGGAGAAGCGAGCACAGCACCAAGTGGCGGTGCAGAGGGGGTCGATGGTGGAGCAGCCGGCAGTGGCAGTGTGCAGCAGCGCAGCCAGACCGGAACTGCACAGCCCCACACACGATCCCGAGGAGTTGAAACCCCGTGACAGGAACACGCTGGCAGCCCTGGCCCTGG
Organism: Lanius collurio; assembly: GCA_020086605.1. NCBI lineage: Eukaryota > Metazoa > Chordata > Aves > Passeriformes > Laniidae > Lanius > Lanius collurio. The sequence goes on along the minus strand of JACBWW010000003.1, from coordinate 24,708,443 downwards.
TGGTCCCGGCTGTGGCAGCTCCAGCACGAGAGTGAGTGGAAGCAAAAGTGAAAGCACGAACACAGCAACACAGAAAAAGGAAAAGGTTATTGTAACTAAGGTTTTAGGAACTGTAAAATGGTATAACGTAAAGATCCATTATGGGTTTATAACCATATGGGACACTAGAGAAGATGTTTTTGTGCATCAAACTGCCATTGTGAAAAACAACCCAAAAAGCATGTTCCAAGCTTAGAAGAAGGAGAAAGGGTGGAGTATAAAATTGTACAAGGAAGAAAGGGCCCACAGGCAGCATGTGTTTCAGGCCCTGGGGGCGATCGTGTGAAAGGTAGTAGATAAGCTCCAAATCGGAGCAACCCTGGACAATATCCCCATAATCCCTGTCCTTTTCCCCATCCTACCTTTCCCTTTTATCCCATGCCCTTTTATCCCCAGTATATGCCCAATCCATATTTCTACCCCTGGTTCCCCTCACAAAACCATGCATTTCCATTTGCCATGAACCCCTTTGCAATGCCGATGGGAAGATAAAAAGGAGGGATGGAAGAAATTAACTGTCATTTTCTAAGATTCCAACAGGTACAGAAAAGAAAAAACCCTCTCCTGACTCAGCTTCCACATGAAGCATGCTCAGAGTCCTGTCTCCCTTCTGATGCTCCAGAGAAAATCTGTTTGGACACTTGGGGACTGAAAAATTGGCTTATTTTGTTTAGAAATGGGGGTTTTTTATGCTTATCCAGCTGTTATCCAGTGCTCATTTTATTTAAAAACAAAGGGTAAAATGTTGGGATAACTAGCCCCAAAGTCCTGGTGGGGGGGTGGCCCTGGATGCACAGGTTGCCTCTGTCCCTGCTCCCATGTCACGTGTGCCCCATACCTCTTCCTGACTGGTTGGTTTGTGTGCCGGGCCTGGGAAGAGCTGGAGGTCCCATGACTGGAGTCTGCTAGGGAACTCCAGCCATGTGGCTGGAGGAATAAATGTCTCTGAACATCCAGCAAAATATCGCTTCATATTTCCTTCCAATGTTCATTGCTATCTTATACATGTTGTAAATATTCCCCGTTACAACATTCTGCAGCATCACATACCAATGACAAAATGCACCATGCCCTCCTTCATTCCCTACTAAGACACAGAAAAGCAACCACTCTTTCACATCACCTCTTTGGTCTTTATTATCTTCAAGCTGCATTAACCATCTCATGTTAGAGTTTGCATGATGTGGTTGCACAATTCCCCTCCTTCCCTGTGCACATCCCTCAGCCTTGTCCTAGGAGGTTACGAGTGCAAAGCAGCTTTGTTAGAAAGCTCCAGAACTGTGGGCTCTCAGAAAAATTTATTCCAGTTTGGAACCCCTTTGTTCCCCGGGGAATGGGAAGGCAGGGAGAAGTGTAGTCTAATTCTGCTGCTCTGCCTTTTGCAGCCAAAGGCTTGGTGAAGTGCTGGCAGCTTGGGAGAGCTGTCTTAATTCATGGGCAACTCAAGTGGTGGCAATCACTTAGGAGAAAGCAAAGGGGAATCCATAATCTGTGGATTATCTGGGGTTTTAGACAAGATGATCCTGAGGCATATGAAATTCTTCAATACATTTTTTCTTTGTGGAACAATAGGGATTGCTCTTCTTACCCAACATACTGTATTTCTCTGATAAACTCAGTTTCATATTCCTGCAATAGTCTCCTAAAGGTATTTCACCCAGACCTAAGGGCTGCTTGCAAGAGAATATACATCTGCTGAGCAATCAGCCTAAGCAAATTTTGGAAGAGCAGCCATGCAATTGTGTGCTGCTGAATGAAACTTTCAGGAGCTTTCAGGAAATTCCAGATGCTTTTTGTCCCCTAGCTCAGGGCTGATGCAACCAAGATGCCAACTACCCTGATCTAAAGACCACATTATTATATTATATTATATTATATTATATTATATTATATTATATTATATTAATATTATATTATTTCCTTTTTCAAATGAAACTAATTTATTTCTTCCCATATGAGTCTATTTTCCTTGCAGGCAGCAAAAAGCAGCTCAAGTAACCAAGAGGCAAAGAGAAAAACAGCCCTTGCCTATAAATTAGTTTTCACTGGCTCCTTTGCTCCCCAGGGGCCATAGACTTGATTGTGGGTTAGGAAGCAATACAGCAATTTGGGATTATGCATGGATAAAACAGAGTTATCCTCATGAGCTGATGATATGTCATCATACATTACAGTCTTGTGGATATGAATTTGGACTGGGATTGTGAAGGCAAAGTTCAGCAGATCTGGCAAACAACTTACAGTGTAAAATGATCATCTTCACTGAAGAACATCAACATGTAGACAGGGGAATTAGGGCAAATAAAGCCTGGTGATTTATAGATTACCACAGCAGTCAGTGCTGAAGGAGGCAGCAGACTGGGCTTTATCTGCTCCCCAACACAGTGGGATATCTGCTAAGTAGATAGAGGGTATTTTTGGTGAGCTGCTACTGCTTTCCTTCTAACAGACGACGCCCTGGTGTAACTCACTGGCCAGGCTAACAATGCTGTGTGCACAGCTGGGGATATTTTGGATGCCAGGGACATGCTCTGGGACAGCAGCTGCAGTACATCTGCTGGGAAGGGCTGCCACCACACCCAGCTGCACCACTGGGCACTGACTCCAGATGTTGCCACGTCCTGATGTAGCCCCAGGCACTGCATCAGAACACGAACATGCTGCTTTAAGTGTGAGCTCTTATTTTCCAAGTCCATGCTCTTCTAGGCTAGCAACCAGATGCAACTACCAACAACTACATGGAAAGACATCTTAAAAGTGTAGTTGGAAAAACAAAGACTTTGTGTCCTTCTGCAGTAAATGAATATGTGACTGTAAAATGATAAGGCCATTCAAACACCCCTGCTTCAACATTTTGTTCCTTCTAAGGCCAGAGAAACACAGTGGGCAAGAAAAAATGACACTATTTCAGATAGTTTAGGTTTCTGAGGACCAGATATTCCCTTATAGGTCTGTACCAGGCACCTTGTCAGGCCCTGATGTCTTCTGCTTATGGTCATTTTCATTGCTGTTAAGTGGATAGAGGGGCAGGCATTTTACAGATGGGGAACTGCATTTTCAGGTTGTGAAACTGTTAAAGATATGGAAAATTAAGAAAGGAAGATGAAACTGTCTGGACCACTGAAAGCATGTTGTCTTAGGTTACAATGTAAGATGTAACCAAAAGTATGTATCACCATCTGTTAAAACCAGGTGGGGCAGTCCATGACACATCCCAGATATCTCCCTCCAGAGGAATATCTTCCGTTAATGGGCCACCAAGCCTCACTGCAAGACTCACAAAATGACATCATCCCATCATGAGATGCTCTGCCCAAGGGGAGGAACCAAGCATTTTTACCTGGATATAATCTGATGTTTGGAACACCACACTCAGCCCTCACCTACTGGGTTCCCAGCGGAGAAGAGCTACATAACCATCACAGGAGCTCTTGAGGAACACCAGATCTTTCTACAGGATCACTGCTTCAACAGAACCACATCTATCCCTTCAACAGGATTGCAGCCACCATTTAACTGGACTGCTACCATCACCCTGACAGGGTGTCAGTTTGTATCCTGACTCTTGTCTGTGTTTCATTTAATTTTCCTATTAAATTGTAGTTCTGATTTCGAGTCTCTCACTGGTTTGCTTTCAAACTAGTACACAGGTGCTGCCCAGTGCCATGTTCAAAGTGCTGTGGAAGGTGGTGGAAAGAATTCTTCCACGAAAAAGTGGAGGAGACAAAGACTGCTTGAGGCCCCACAGGGACACACTTTCCTTCCCTACTCAATAAAAATGCTTGGGCTCCAAGGAACAGATCATCCAAAACCACAATAAGCCACAACCATGATGCTCCACAAATTCCTTTTAAAAATCTTTTTAATGAAGAAATAATTCCATTCCAAAATATAGACACACAATTAAATAGTTTAATCACTTCAAAATATAACATGTCCCCAGTAGGTTCCAACACACACACACAAAACAATACTTAACAGCAATACAAAAACCCCATACAATAGCAGTTCTGTTACAATACCAATGAATATCGTGACATCTTTAGTGTCTCTGTATCTGTCTCAAGTGGTGTCAAGTACAGTAGTTTTAAAAATGCGTTACAGTTAGTAGCCTCAGGATGTAACTCTTCATACTTTTTTTTTTCTTTTTGGTTCAAAGGTAAAAATGCCCTTTATTCTTCAGGACACAGTGGAGTGCTTGTTGTTCACAGCTCCGTCTGCTGAATTGAACCAGTGTGATTACAGCAACCCGAGGTTGCAATATTTACAAGGTCTATCTACAGTAATTGCCAAGAACCAATAAGGATGGGAGAAGATGACGACTGAAAGTAAAGGTGGACACACTTATGATAAATTATGATGCAACAATTTGGCTCATGCATATAAGAAAATACATATTATATCACAACAAAGGCCACACACCTTTTTATGCAGTTTAGTTAACATTACTACTTACAGACAATCCATTCTCCACCTTTGCTTTGGACATTCAAGAACCCTATACATCTTCACATCCCTGTCTCCTGATTCCAAACCACTGGTTTTCCTCCAGTGACAGTAAAACCACCCGGAGTTTTGACTGCTGTGGTGGGTCATTGGTAGTTCAGAAAAGGGCTATACCAAGGACCTCTTCTGCAACTCTGTTTTAATGACCACAAGCCACAACCAAAATAATATTCAACAAACAGACAAAGACCAGCTGGATGAAAATGCAGCCAGCTTAAGAGCTGGAAAAATGCTTAAAATAGATGTTTGGAGAGCTAAGTAAGAGGTGCTTCATCTCAGAGCTCCAGGGCGTAAGGGACCCAGAACTCTAACTCTAAGGGATCATCTTGTTGACACCAGCCTTAAAGAAAAGTGCTTGATTACTCAACTTCAGTTCTTACTCCTAGTTTGGAAGCTCTTGCAATGGATTTAGTCTACTCCATCTATTTTAAGCATGGTGATAATGAGCACGCAGACATTAAGGTGATGAGAGGGATCTATTACTTTGGATACAGTTAAACATGACATGGGTTGAATTAATCAGCCATTGCATGTAGCTGTGTTCTAGCTTGTTTTCTCCCTGTTCAGGAAATGCTTGCCTGGAATCCTGAGCTGACAGCAATGTCTACAGGTTCACTGGAGTAGCTTAAAACATGGAGTGCTAGGCACTAGTGGAGGCTAACTCATTCCTGAGAGGAGGTCAGAGGAGGGGACAGTGGTGGATATGGTGCCTGCCTTGCCAGGATGGCACATACCCCAGGAGCAAAGACCAGTGATTGCAAAAATGAAAAGCTTACATGAAGATATCTGGATCCCTTAGTATGCATTTGGATGTCTGAGAGCAAGCCCAGATACACAAGGATATACAGACAAGACATCTGCATACACAATAAAATGATATGAAAGTGAAAAATGGCAGCAGCTCTTTCATACAGATACTCATTCCCCAACACATAGTGCCCAGGGAAACAGCCACAAGCCTGGAGAATGCATGCAAACAAGTGGACTTACTGGGTTGAGCGACATAGCAATCTCACATAAATACGGTAGCACACATCCACATCACCATGAAAGCAAGGACAGACAAGCCATGTTAACCTGCTTTAGATGGGTATCTCATCACTTGCTGTAGGCAAACTGTGCTGGTGTGAAATATCTGTATGAAACTGAAACCACTGTTTTCAGGGCTGTTAGACAGTGTCACTTCAGGTCAGCCAGGTACTGGAAGCCCAATACTGTGTGAGGGCAGTAAAGTTACCTTGGCACAGAGGCGGCCCTGAGCTAAGACACTGTGCAGCTCAGGAGGGATGGGTGGCCAGCATGGAACACCTCCTGGTGTCCCTTGCCTGGCTGCTGCTCCAGTTGTCCCTGGCCTGGCTCTGGTTCCTCTGCAGGGCAGTGCCATGTGCCACAGAGGTGTCACCTTTGTTTTGGAGCAGGGTGCTCTGGGGAGCACGTTGATGCCAGTCTGTGTCAATGCCGCCTCAGGAGTATCTGTAGGTTTGTAGTCACAGCAGAGCAAACACTTTTTAGCCAGCAGCCTCACTGCCTAACGGCCAGGTCAGTCCCCTTTCTCCTGAAATGCCTTGATACTGGAAAAATACTAAACTGGACGAAACTCCAATTCTGTAACTGTATGCCTGTCCTTTCAAAACAATCCACCGCTCTTCTTGTGCTTTTCACTGATCGCTATTTCTCCATCCAGCTCTGAAAGAGTCTCACCACACATTTCCAAGAGGGCATGCAGAACATCTGGTGGCTGGCTAAGGCAGTACACATTCGGAAATCAAAAGGAAACAGTTGCAAGCGCACTTTAAGCCTGTACATTTAAAGCTGAAGGCCTCAAAAATAACATAATGGAAGGGGGCAGGGGGGGAAAAGGAGGGGCAGAGAGATGGAAAGAGCTGGTTTGTTGAACACATGCTTACTAAAGCTAAAACGTCAATGAAACAATACCATGGAGGATTATACGTAACATCAGTCAGTTCAGGGATCTTATGGCACCTGTGGTTTATAAACAGCTTTAGCAACGAGTATTTCAAAACATAGTTCACAGTTTTAAGAAGATCTGTGCTGATTTAAAAACTAGATTCTATATCATTTGAATGTCACCTTTTGTATATGATATCTATTTGGAAAAAAAATATTTACACTAACTTCTATGGCTGATTTGTTAGATTATTTTGAAAGAAACATTCCTAAGTTACACGTTAGCCCTAAATTAAGAAGTTTATTATTATAATTAATTATATAATTATTATTATTTTAGTACATTTTGTATAAGCCTTAATTTAAAGACTTGCAAACAAATTGCAAATATAGTCTGGTACTTTGTTTTTTGGGCTACTACATATATACACTCAGGAGTATAATCATTCAATGTTAAATGCATACTTGTCGCTTTTTATTTCTCCCGTGGAAAAAAATGTACAGTGTATAGTAAACCGACCTACTAAAATCTCAAAAGTATTCAGAAATCAAATTTCTAACTATAAACAGTATTGTCATTGTAAACTGAACAGGTTCAATATCATGTGCAAAGGGTTTACGTGAGTTACTAACAGCACCGCCGTGTGTGACAGCAGCACGCGCGTTAGTCTGTTTGCTTCGCCGGTAATGAGCCATGTTACAGAAGATGTAGCTAATATAAGTTAGCCTTAAACAAAAGTCTTGTTGTCAAAAAACACACATCTACAAACTACAACTCTTAGAACAAAAGTACTGTGCTACAGTCCTCAGAACTTAGTTATGTGATTTTTTTGTCAAGAGACGCTGCACCTCTTGGTTCCACTCTTCTGTGAAGTTCGCAGCGGAGTTTTCTTCATCGTCTGTCCGAAAGCAGCTCTCCTCATCATCGGTTCTTACGTAGCTTTTGTTGTCTGTCTGACTGCAGCTTCCCTGTTGAGAAATGTTTACAGGTTTTTAAAGAGTGCTGGTTTGAGATGCTGCACCCACGCAGGCAGAGCAAGTAAAGCCTCTGACTGCTGCTTTACTGAGAGAAAAAAGGAGCTGGCCAATTCCTGTGGTTATCCCTCAAAGAGTAAAAAAAGGAAAAAAGCCATTCTACTTAGGTGAGCCACAGGTATTTGGGCTATAAACAGAAGCTTACAGGGTATGAGGGAAGTTGGAAACTTCCCTTGCCATGGGCAAGAAGGCTGTTGCCTGCTCTGCTGTGGGACCTTGGGGTAACTCAGTCTGCATCGACACAGATTTGCAATGCTCCCATTTTACTTTCCATTTCACCTTTCCAAATTCCTCAATAAACAGAATGTTGGAAACAAACCACGGTTTATTCCTCTTGTGCAGTGTTCAGGCATTTGATTAACAGTCACTCACCACCACAAGCCTCCTCTCACATGTCAACTTCTTGCCCTGGGTATGTTTTACAGTGTCTAAGAAAACCTGTAGTTACTTGAAAGGGTGATTCTGGGTGCTACAGCTCATGAACAGCCTAATCCACTGGTGCACCAGTGTCTGCTGGTGCTCCTCTGTGTCCTGAAGCATCAGTGAGTATGTCAAATTCCTACAGGAGAGCATCAACATTTTAGCTGGCAATGGAAAAATTCTTGATAGGTTACTGCTGGTTCCTTTTCAGAACTACGTCAGGATCTACAGTCAGGTAATACTGCAAGCTTCTGCTTTTGACACATTTATTGTAAAGGCACTGTTTGCATATTTGACCCTTCCAAAGTGAAGGAACTCATCCCTTTTATTCTTGAACTACCTCAGAGAGAAAACCAATCTGCACTGCATAAGATATGATAATCACAGCATAACAGACCACTCCCTCCACATGAACTCTTTTCTACTCATTTCAGGCATAAAGTTGAAATGAGATGGAGATGAAAGATGGGAGATGAAATGCAAGTTACTCTGGCAAAAATAGTTAAATTAAAGCTAATGAATGAAGAAGGGTCAGGTAGTTTAGTTTGCTGCTTCTCCTTTCTGAGACCATTTGATTGTATTAATTATTAAAGCACAAAGACTTCCACCCTACTCCTTAATACCTGCAAATCTAATGAGAGTTTCATAAAAATTTTCTGAGTTACATTTTAAATGATATCTTTCAAAAATCAGGCATGATTTTTAAAAATCATGTACTGCTTAAGTCTGCAAACTAATTTGGAAATCTTAGCAAAGGAACGTTTTGCTCTTCACAATTCAGACAAAAAAATGTAAATGAAAGGCATGGAAGAGGTCAGTTCTCAGCTGCCTCGGACTGATGTTTACTGAATCAGTTTCAGGGTTACGTAAACCATAGAATCCTTTAAGGTGGAAAAGATCATTGAGTCCAGCCATTAACCCAGCACTGCCAAGACTCACTACTAAACCATGTCCCCAACTGCCACATCCACATGCCTTTCAAATATCTCTGGGGATGGTGACTCAACCACTTCCCTCAGCTCCCTGTTTCAATGCTTGACAACACTTTTGGTGGCAAAGTTTTTCCTAATATACAAAAATATAGGAACATCTCGTATTTAGTGATGGTGCCATTATAAACCACAAGAGTAAAATAAGAGTGGCTTGTGAAACATGGGATGCATTACAATGCACTGACAGTAATGTTAAGTATTTGGGGTTGCTTCATATTTTTTGGATAAATTACTTCTCTTTGGTGGAGTGTGGGAAGGGTTATTCTAAATTCCCTCCAGGCTTCTCTCTGTTCCACAGCCAGCACTGGGATAGATTATCCTACAAGAAATAATGAGTCCTAATGAACCTCAGAGCTTTAAATTCATTGCAACATTTTGGAAGAGCCAAAATTAATTCCAAATTAAGACTCAAATGATTTGTCATGATATAAAACTGTTTCTTGACCTCTTCTGTTATTCAACCAACAGGTTCTTCTCTGTTACTTGTCATTCAGTCATTTTTCAAAAAACATCCCTATCACTTGTGTAATTTTAGAATTGAATTCACAAATTTAAGCTGCTTCTTCCCTGTTAACTTGGTCACAGTTTTTTACAGTGTTTTTTACGCCTACATGCTAAGCAGGGGAGGACTTAGGGAGAAAAATAAACCAAAAAGAAAAGAAAACCAAAACATAGCTGAGTGAATGCAGCAGATATTTTTAAAAATTACTGTGCTGTTATACTCCTGTTATTTTCAAATGGAATGGTTCAGATAATGCTGGCTTTTATGTATATATTCAAGAAAAAATAAAAAAAGACTAGAACAGACTGACCACACCATCTCTCTTGGCCCATGGTTTTTATCACCTGACGTTTTATGATATTCCTAATCTCTGCTGGTAAACATGAAAGCAGAGGTTCGAAAAAAATGGCAAGAGATGAGAAAAATAGGAAAGTGTTACTGAACATGAATTCTGTCCTGGAAAAACAGTCAAGTTGAATATATAGTATTTTTCAATAATGGAATCATATAAAAAATTGAGAAAATTTGGGGGTTTTGTGCTTGAAAAAAATTCCACCTGTTTCAATACAAACCATTCAGTCACTTTTGCAATGTAAAATGTCAGCCACAGACACCCAAAGCCTCAGACATCAAAAGAGTTCATGTTATAAGGTTTTGAGAGAGTGAGAGGGTTTGGAGGATGAATGGAACTAAATCTTTAATTTAAATAACTGAAATTATTAAGTTTTTGTCAAGATAGGGAAAATCTCAGTTAAAATCTGAGAACAAAACCTGTAATAAAACCTCCTCCTTTGTACTCCCTCTCAGAGGATGCCTTAGGTCTGATTTCTGTTAGCTTCTCACACCTTCTGTTATAATAATGCATATAAATGAATTAGGCATGATAAATTCAAATGTGTGCCATGACTAAGAAAGCACAGCTTTAGAAAATCTAGGAGATTGTAGGTCTTGTGGGGACACGTCCACTGCATGAGCCAACAGCAACTAAATGAAAATGACAACTTTTCAGCCGGTTTCTGAAATGCAGGCTTTCTGCTCCCGCTGGCCATGCTTGGCAAAAAACCAAATTCTATCAAGGGGATAAAGGTAAAGTAACATCAAAGTTGCAGTTTCACCTAATGTCAAGATCTGCCTAGTGCCTGCTGAAAGCAAGCTCAAATTTACTCTGTTTCTTTACTAAAAATAAAACAAGTACATTTAACATAAAAAGTAAATTGAAAACAGGATTAGATTATCTATTATATATTACTGGAATTGCTCTCTTGGGAATTTGTTATACTAGATGCTATTTAAAATCAATTCTGGAAAATTGTACATAGTGCTTTTAAAGATGCAAATGAAAATAGCTTGCAAAAAGCATCAATCAAATAACAACAACTCCAGATGAATTAGGCAATGAACAAAACTCTGTGGCTGGCCATTAGCTGCAGTATCACTCATAAGGAGCTACAATAAACTGATCTCATTTCCTCCATAATTTTTTTTGTTGTTTTTTTTTTTTTTTTTCTTTTTTTTTTTCTTTTTAATAAGCACAGATATAATACTGGTATGAGATAGGAAAGTCTGTTGGCTATTTCCTGTGGCCACCTAGGACCATAGCAACTGTATTTGAACCATTTTTGACTGAATAAGGGCTTAGAAATAAAACTCTTCATGTAGCTTCTAGGCTTCAAGCAAGAACCCAATGAAAACTGCAAAAGCATTTTAGATACCACGACTGGTATAAACTATTTTGAAGTAATTTTTCCAGTGCTGTGAAATGTAAGTACCAAATAAAATAGACAAGATATGACAGACTTCCATACTCACAATAGAGTGAATCTTGAGAATATTCACTTACCACGTGAAGATGCATTTATCATAATGCACCATAATACATTTTGTTCTTGGGGATGTAAGTGAAGTGCCAAGGCCACCAGTTTCGGATGCTAACTTCTGTAGGGATGGGCTTTTATAGCTCCTGGGAATGTTACAGTCTCTGCTACTGGCCAAAGGGCTCCCTTGGGAGCCAAAATGAATCTCACTATGAAAATCTTTCTTTTTGACAAGGTTTCAAAATGTTTCAAAAATCATCCAGGAGAGGACATAGTAGCTCATTCCCAGATCTCTGCTAATTTGAGACAGGATACATATTTTTAAGAAAGGCAGGCTTTAGGGCAGTATGTTTCCCCACATCACTATGTTAACACTGCTTCCCAACAAAAAAGGAAACCTTAAATGGAAGTGCCTGACTTTTGTAATTCTAATTAAAAAGAGCTTTTTTGACTTATTATTGCCAATTGTAATTATACTCAGTTATATATAAAATTTCCACTATATACATAGTTATACACACACATTGTTGTTGAAAGATCCATCTTACTTTTCACCAGATCTAAAACTGACAATTGCATCAAAACAGCATAAGAAAACTTATTTTTCTGGCTGTCAATGTTTAGGAAACTCTACATGGACCATGTTTTTAACAAAGCTACTGAGAAAATGAATGCAATCTGAGGGGAAATGTTAGGAGAATTTTTACGAGCAGTTATTTGGTGTTTATAGTACTCTGGGTATGGCAGTTTATTTGCTTTTCACATTATTCTGCTTCAGCTTCAAGAGACACTGAGACATGCTTTGGAAATACCCACTAGCAGCTGCTTTCACAAGGTACACATTTTAACAGTCAAATTTCACTGTCATCAGAAGAAGCAAACCCCTTGAATCAGGGTCAAGTTTTACCATCAAATCTGCTGCATAAATAAGGAGGTCTACCATAAAACATGACACACAAAATCTAACAATATGAGCTCCTGTTAGACTTGGCACAGGCTAGTTCACTGGTTTTGCTTATCTGAACATGACCCTGCTCCCAAGCTCCAGTGTCCATTTGATTGTTGACCTCTGCTTGCTTTTAGTTCTGGCTTTGAAGAAGAGGCTCAGTTTGCAGAGCAGAATGAGACCCCTGTTCTGATTTCTCCTCCCTTTCTGTCCCTGTCATCCCATGGTTCAGAGTCTCAGCAGGATGGACAGCACTGTCTCAGTGCCATCTTCACAGTAGGGCACTGAATTCTCCTACAATGTCAGAAATGCAGAATCCACAGCTTCAGCTGCAGCAAAAAGCAATGTGTGGTCTCCCATTTCCTGGGCAAATGCTCAGAGTAACAGGCTACTTCATAAAAATAGATGTTGTCTGTCTTCCTGAGGAGAAATACAATTGCCGAACTTGGCAATAATCTCAGTGCTTCAACTGTGAGGTTGGCATGGGTAAGGAACATGACCTGAATATGGGACAGCAGGGAGTTTATAGCTCTTGCCATATTTCTGAACTGCCAGACTCTATCCCGTAGCTGAGTGCCTTCCACTTGGATTGGGGCATTTTAAACCTCCACAGCACATTTGAGAACACCTCTGTGGTTCAGCAGCTGGTTGATTGCTTTCTTTGGTGTTTGTGTAGCTCTTGTTTCACACACTAGAGTAGATGTTCTGATCTCATCAGAAATTATTTATTTCAGTCATCCCAGGAAGACTAAAGCATTGAAAGGAATTAATCTCAAGTCTCCGGTTCCTTATCTTCTGGCTAATGTATTTGTCATCATCCCCATGGATGAAAAGTCCATGTTCTCACTCTGATGGTCAACAAAGGAAAATTAAAAAAATAAAGGGTGATGGCTTAAAAGGAAACCATGGGACTAGGACCACAGATCCATAAATCAGAACTGATTCAGAGAGATTCCAAGGCATCCCAACACAGGTTAAATGGATAAAGAAACAGCACCGTCATTGGTCAGGTGCCACAAGATGCATTGCAACTGAAATATATATGAGGATTCATTCCAAACTTTCTTCTAAATTCTAGTAATACTTACTTGAGAGGAGAGAGAAGAATATTGCACTCAACTTTGCAAACTGACCTGTAGGTAACAAAGGACAGAAAACAGGAAGATGACAAATTAAGCCCGTGAGCAGCCAGGCAGTGTATTATTCTGAAAAAAGCCATGCACAAGCCTAGAAATAAAGGGAGCAATTGGGGACCTAGAAAATAAACTCAGTGAAAACTGTCTTACACAACATATCAGCAAAAGACTGTACCAAGACCAAAAGTGGAAGCAGATGTGGGAGGATACACACTGTTAGCATTTACACCTGTGCATCAAATGTGTTTGGGCTTTTTTTCTCATACAGATACTTGTTATTTACAACATGCTTAAAAAAAAAAGAAAAGGAGAGAGAAAGAAGCCTCCTCTAAGGTTTCATGTCCCTGATTTCCCTATGTATCTTGGGTTTTTCGCTCATACTTTAATACTAATTTAGAGTTCAGCATAAAAATCTTTCTTGGAGACAAGGTGACACAAAATAACAAGAGTGGGTTTGGGCCAACCATCTTTCATGCTACAGTGCATCTACGTGTTTTTGTAAATGTGCTGATTTTACACGAAGTGAGACATTTAATAACATAAAAATGGTTACCAGATTGTTACTGAGGTGACCATTCTGCAACCTTAGTAGGAGTTCCTTCTTGCAGATTTTTTCAGCTGACAACTGCATTACGATAGCTACAGCTTCTGACTTTTTTTGGCAATCCAGATGAATGCAGTGTATATGTGAGTACAAACAGTAAAACAGCTTGTAATAAATTCCAGTGGTTTGATGCAAATGAGAATAGTTGACCCGGCCTTGGTTCAACAGGATACCCTGAACAGAAATTTCCCAATTTTCCCTTGTTTTTCCAAGTAGAAAGTTGTGGCTTTTTTAGAATACTTGGTGATATTAGTAGAAAAAGGAATAGAAGAGCAAAATACCACAAATAAACAGCAAATTGCAGAGAATAACCAATGCCAAAGCATGTCTCGGGATCAATAAATAATACTATCCAACCAGTTCCTAATCATCTTAGCAGTCCCTATTAACTTAGAGTACCTTTCCTTGCTTCCTTTAGCCCTATTTCCTAATTCAAATGGCATCAACCATACTGGGAAGGACTTCTCATGCATTGCCATTACATGCTTTGGCGCTGTGGTATCAACTAAAAATACATTCTACTTACAAGTCACTACTGTCAAATCACTGACTGATAGGAGCTGACAATCTCATGGACAGTAAAGTACATCATGAAACTTGTTTTGGAAAAATGCTGTTAAGCAGAACTTGTCTAGAATAAGGACTTTCTGTTCCCTCAGTGAATATATTTTTGACTTTAAAAAAAGCCTTTTTTTTTTTTTGGAAGGAGAAGTGTGTGTGTGTGTGTGTGTGTGTGTTGGGTTTTTTGTCTGTTTTTGCTCCTCTAGTGGAAAAAAAATAATGTGACAGAATGGGCAATAAACTTCACATTGTAGTCTTGGCTTACCTAAATTCAGGAGTTTCATTCTGATATTAATAAGGGAAAAGATTTCCTCCTCTTGTTCTGGGAATGTTGGTGGAAAACTATTTTGACTGAAGCAAGAGTAGCACCCAGTGCCATCAAGTGACATGTATAATTTCTCCTATCCTTATTTGCAGGGCACATAGATACTGTATTTTATGCATGTACAAAACCCCATTGCAACTTGTCCAACTCAAGTAACCATTGCCATATACTGCACTTCCAAACTGAAACCAAAATACAGTCAAATCAGTCTGTTGTTTCTTCTGAAGAAAGTTGATTTTTTACCAGAAAGAATAAAATTTATTATTTGATGCCTGATAGCTGTGACTATTTAGGCACTCCTTCTCTAAACTGGCAACTACTTTTCATTACATCAGCAGTAGTTGTTCATCCTGTTCAGAAGTTCAAAAGCTGTGATTTTTGACATTTCCTATCTTGGGTAAAAAATTCTGACAACACCCCCTATGTCACCTGCTGTTGCCTTAGTAGATGATCTTACAATCCTACTCCTTTTGCCATGTCCTGAAAGATCTCTGCAATTAAATGGGTTTTGGCAAGCTACCATGGGCATGTAGCAGGTCTTATAAACAACAACAACAATAACAACAAAAAGATGTTTACATCAACCTCAAAGTTACTTCATATTTTGATAAGACTCAATGAACTTTTACAAGACTAACATATCCTAGCAGCTTTAAAGAGAAGAAGACCAAAAGAGCAGCCAATCTTCATTACAACACAAGCTTGTCAGTCACAGATTGTCTCCAAAGTGACCAGCACTGAACACTAGAGGAAAATTACCAGAGATTTTATTAACTCCTAGAAATCAGCAGTATAAAGAATTCCTGCCCATGAAGTGATTTTGAACCTTATTTGCAGACATCTGATCTCTCAGAACATGTCTAATTTGGTTTTTTTACCCCATTTAATATGTTCTTTAGGGGTGAGGTCCATATTTGAGCCGGTCATCATGTGGGAACAAAGTTATTTTTGCTTTCTTCAGCTTCTCTCCCAAATAACTGAACTAAGTTTTCCTTCCTATTGACACTACTTCCAACTTTATAAGTAATGTGTTTTAAACTCAGATATTCCAAGTCAGAATAACTGAAAACATGGCAATAATCTGCAACACCATGCAGAAGTGGAAACCATAATGCAGATATGGACATCTACTGAATTCCAGCTGCTCTTGGCATATTTGCTTTACTCAGACTCCGAAACAAATGCCCTTTGAGAGCTTCCTCAGGGAGGTGTTTAATAACAAATCCCCAGGATTCTCTGCACCAGATGCTTTTTCAGTACTTGGTCCTCTGGGATACAACTTGTTTCAGAACTTTTTCTGTACCTCCAGATTCTGACAATGACAGTAGCACACAGACTGTGCTTGAGCTTCAGTTCACACTAGAGAAACCCTTGTGAATGTTTTTTACAACTGGAGAAAAAAAAAAGAGATCTGAAAACAGCAGGACATCTTGGCACCACCAACCAGCACCTATGGTAGCGGGGAATGAGATCTAAGTGACTTGGCAGGCATGAGCAGAGAACAAGCTCAGAGGCAGTTCTGTCCCACCTGGTTCCCTGGTACCCTCAGGTAGTGTGGTCTTGGATATGCATAAAGGCTGGATGCATGTGTGTCTGTGGAAGGGTGGCAGCAGCTTTTGGAATGTGGCTGCTCTGGTAACCGAGATCACATTCCAGAGCCCAGGGCTGGTTAGATGGCACTGGGCACCTGAGGCATATCATCCTTTCTCACTTATGGAGAAACATGGGCAGCTGGTGTCCTTCTCCCACCTGGTATGCCTCATCCTGCAGCTTCTGCTTCAGGTACTCCTCCATTTTCAGTTCATTCTCCAGCTGGCGGACAGAGTCGTTCTCGTAATTTTCATCATCTGCTCTGACATAAGGGTCTCCATCTTCTGTAACCCTAAAGACAATTATTAATAAATAGTCTCCTGAGATGAATGACATTCAGAGTCAATAGAACTTCCCTTTATTGTAATCTATGAGGACTGTGGGACACTTTTAGTCTAACCACGTGCTCCACTGGTTAGTATTTTCCTGGCAGTGGAGAACACTTCTGATAGTTCCCCTCTCCAGTGATCTGGCACTGATGAAGTACCAAAGGTCATATTCTGCTGAAGGCAATACCCTAAGGAAATGAGTAACAAGGTTCTCAATAACTTCATACAAAGAGGCTGAAACTAAAAATATCTAGAAAGATGCCTATTGCCTCTGAAAGGAAGGATCAGGTTGTAAAAATCAATCTGTTTGTTCATCAACTAAGTCGGTCAAAGAAAAGCATTTCGTGTTTTCCATTTACACATTTCTCCTTTTCCAGTTAGCCCAAACAGGTCCCTCAGTCTGGATAAGCAGGGAATAGGACTGCAGGACTTAGGGAAAACAGCTGTCCCATGGCCTCCAAGCTGCCTGAGTGCCCCAGGCTGGATGTGAGACAGCTCATCCCTGAGGGAGTCCTAAGTTCTGGCCTTTTATGTTTACAGAGCCCACTACTATGTAACCACGGAACAGTCCTTACTTGGATTTATGGGTTTTTTTAACCAAATAATTGAGAAGGAGAGGAAATACTGTGTGCTGCACATTGTTTTCAAAGGAAGAAGAATGAGATCAGGAAGGGGGCGTCGAGCAGGTACCCACATGTCACTGCGCATGGAGCCGGTGGCAGCAGCGCTGTGGATGTATCCAGGCTTCCGGGCATGGATCTGTGCCAGGAAAGCCTTCTCAGACGTCGGGGATGGAACCAGGTCATCAAAGTGAGTCCGTCCAAACTCAGAATCCACATTGCTCTCTGTCTCGCTGCCCACTTCTGTGAAGCAGAAAGTGCCATTTAACTTCCACAAAGTAAATATATTTGCCTATTTCTTTAAGCATTTCTCTGCCTTTCCAATCAAGAATGCCACCTCCTCCAGTGAATAAAAGCATATTATTCTATTTATATTGGCAAAGCTTATAGTTTTCTTCTTGTGGTGGGACCAAATACTGAAGCTTTTGCTTATTTCAATTATTAGGCAGAATATTTTAATTGTAGTACTACAGATTGCATTTTACAACAAGTCCTGTATGATCTATGCTAAATCTAATTTCTAAAGAGTGAAATCCCACTCCATGTGTAATCACAGTCAAACTTAAAGCTTTCACTGTATGCAGCTGCACCTCTACACCCACAGCTTTGAGACCTGCTGAGTTCCAAAAGTTGTTAGTTAGGGATTTTTTTTAATAAAAGCATAAAATGCTTTGAAGATACATACTTTCCCACATCCCACTTCTTTCATATAAATGTGAAATGTCACTGTGGCGACTATTCCCCCTCATTAGCCTCACTCACCAGAGTTTAGTTCTTTTACCAAAGAAGACATGGTGTTGGTGATTGAATCTGCTGCCACCAGCAAATCATTTCTTAAGTTTCGTCTTGCACCTGAAGCAAGAGATGGACAAAGCACAGTGTTACTATTATTCACATGACATATGTTTTACTGTTGAAAGCAGTTTTGCCCTGGCTGAAAGCTGTCATTGTGATAATTCAGGCTATCAAAGCCCTTACGAGGGACACGTGCAGAACAGCTCTCTGCAGAATGGCCTCATTTACTTATGCTGTATGCAAAAGCAGAAGCCTCCCCTCATGCTTCATTTAATCACAATGCCAGATATGTGGAGATTATTCATTGCCATCAAGCTTGCATTTGTGTGGTGACACCAGCAGACCAGGCCTGGAAGATTAAATCCAGCGTGAACTCATTTACAGTGCCTGTGGGGGAGGAGAGAAGAAATGAAGTGTTTTTTCTAAGTTCCCACAGCTCTGTTTAATGACACCATTATTGCCAGGTATTTGCCAGATAATTATGGCAAATGTTGAAGAAACACACTTGACCTCATCCCTCATCAAGACTATACAGATTTCTCTTCTCTGCTCCCTCTCAGCCTCTCCTGTAGTTCAAGGACTTTCTTGTATATTCTATAATTTACTGTCTCTCTCTCTCTCTCTCCCTCCAAACCCCCTTGGGGTTTTTTTGTTTTTTTTTTTTTAATAAAGGACACACTACTGCCTCTCTAAACAGCCCCAGGCTGCTTTTAAACTCTTTCTAATAACCCATCTAGAAGTGTTTCCCTGCTGAACCTGGCAATATTCCCTTAGCCATCAATCACGAGAGAGTTCTCTGAGCTGCATGAAATACTCCTTCCTTAGGAGGGGGTCTCTGGGTAACATGTGCTTAACTACCCCAAATCCCAAACATAGATACTATTGTTGAATAGTATATATAATAGTATATATAATCAATATATTCCACAGAATCACTAGTCTTCCAAATGGAATTATTTACAGAAATTGGCTACTGTAGATTTTTAAAAACTGGCTGAATCCAAATCAATACATTTAAAAAAGTTTCTCAAATCCTAAAGAGGTTATTTTAAAATGTATCCATTAGCAAAGAGTTACTGGAATGTAAATTACACACACACAGACAACCACTCCTTCTCTACAGTCTTTCCAATTTTGTGCCTCTGAACTATTACAAGTGCTGTGAAAGAGAAACAGAAACAATGAAGAGAAAACATCCTTTAACCATGGCTTGTCTGCCTTATGTATATATAGGCATATCTCTGTTGGTGCAGCAGAGAATGGAGCCATAAAATCTCAGCCCAACCCCCCTCACAAAGTAGTATGTCAAGATGTGACAGAATGCTGGCTTCAAGTTCTTTGGGTCTGACCTTCCCATCTAGAGCTTACAGTAAATAATGACACAAACCTAGGTATTTATCAAATGCAGCAGTTTTAAAATGTGATCATATAACTTCTTATATTGCTTTTGATCTTGAACAGAACACATTTTTATACTTAAAATGCATTTGCCTGAGGCAGACTTAGTATTGTTTATGGCTATTTTATTGTGGCCATTACATTATTTATCTTACCCTTAACTCTGCAAGAAGCTGTCCCATAACAGCACAGAAGCTAGGGCTCCATATTTTGCCTGTCTCAATCTTTTTTCATAGCAGAAAAAAAGGAAAACATATTGCCTGTTTCTTTTGCCACAGAAAATGAGATCAGCAGCAACCCATTATGTTGGGACCAGGAACTATGCATATGTTCAATACTTGAATTGACCAGCACTTTAGGAGAAAGTTCTTGATTACATTACAGATTCAACCGTGTCCAAAAATACACACAAAGACACAATTCACAGGAAAATCAAGAGGAAGGGTGCATGAGAAGGCTGAACTGGGTTCCTGGGACGAAGCATTCCTCCGCTGTAGCAAAGGAACTTCTGAGCTTACATTTAAACTTATGGTTAATTTGTATTGGGGAAAGAGGGAAAAAAAACTTATTCAGCTCACAGGATTGCAATTATGTAAATATTTTAGAGAGAGTAGATTAGAAAAATAAGGGATATTTCTTCATTTAGATAACACAGACTTCTCACTTTCTGTGTTATTCAACATAATAATTTAATTTGTGGCCTTAGAAATTCAAAACAGTTTAAAATTTATTCTTACTTGAAAAAAGAGTGGGAAGGGGAAGGGCAGTTTTCTGGAAATGCAAAGAAAGGGTTCACCTAGACTTTCTGACTTGATTCCTGTCTAGTCTAACTGGACCTCAGGTAGACCCTCTCAGGACCAATGCAAAAAGACAAGGGACAACAGTCACAAGCTGCATCAAGGGATGCTCCAATCAGACAGAAGGACAAGAAATTTACACAACAAGGATGGTGAAACACTGCAACAGAGACAATGAGTGACAGGAGCCACCCAGAACTCAGCTGGTAAAGGTCCTGAATGGTCTGGTCTCACTTTGAAGCCCTCTTCCTTGGGGCAGAAGGACACACTGACTTACGCCCTTTCCACCTGAACTAATTCTATGATTGTATCGTCTATTTCTAACAAAGTCTTAATTTAAAACCAAACACACTGACAATGCATGCTGAGGTCAATAGTAATTTTTCTGGTTAACAGAGCAGTGATAGCTGCTCTCATCATCTTGCATCAAAATTCCTTCTTACTCCAAACTCCATTAATTGGAATCATTGTATGGTTTGTGCTTAACTGCTAGCTTTGATAGCAAAGTCTGATGGCTGACAAAGTTGATTTTCAATGGCAAAATGAAGTTGTCACAGATATTTTTTGTTTTGCTTTGTTTCGTTGCATGCAGCCGAGAATCTCAAGTACGTTTAGTCAGTAACTATAAGAAATAATAATTATTCAGTCTCCAGGTGCCTCAGACAAGCTATTAATGAGACTTACTTTGTGCAAAGGCTTCCTGCACGTCTCCTCCCACCCCAGTCAGAGAGTCCTGAGGTGCATGGGTCGGGGTGGAGCAGGCAGAGGCAGACCTGATGGGCATCGGAATAGGCCGGCTGATGGTGTGGCTGGGTGAGGAACGTGGTGAGCCTGCCCCCTGTGTCTGCAAAACAATCAAGGGGTTAAACAGGGGCTTTGAAAGAGCCTGTCTGCTGTCTTGGTCACCCATCCCTCAGCTTAAAGGCATCATGCTGTTTGTAGATCAGTTGGGTAATGTTAATTTTGCCAGAAGAAATAAACCAAAGTCAGTTGTTAGTTGACAGCAAGGCTTCTGTGTGGAGAAACAGTAAATAGGAAAATATGAGTCAAGATCTGACTTCCTTTAAGCAGGGGAAAATGTCAGGCAGCTGAATTTAGAAAAATCCAAGTTAATAAAGACCATACTACAGACCTCTCTGCCCTCTCCCCTCTCTCACTCCCCCAGTTCACATGCATGTCTGATAAACTATAACCCATTCTGGCTGTGAGATGGGGAAAGCTGCTGGCACTAGCATGGCTTTCAGCCTGGGCAAGGGACAGCCCCTTTCAGCAGAGCACTGCCACGACAGCTGATCACAGCCCTGCCCTCTGCCTCCCTGCAGGACAAGCTCATGGTACATGCAACCTCTTAGTCATATAAAGTCTGACACTTGCAATAAATAATACAAATTTCTGCTTTTTATTTGGAGCTAGAGAACTATTTCAGCCACTAATAAATTATCTGCTCCACAGGATATACTCAGGCACTCCCAAAACACTGTGGGGATAGGGCAATATAAATTCCTGCTATGGGTTCAGCTGCTAGAAGTGAAAATGTTTTCACACCAGTCATACAAATGTCATGCTGTTAGCACCTCACAGTTAGGACCACTTAGCAGAAATTCAAGAAGACTTTATAAAATTGCAATTTTTACTAATGCAGCTAGGTGAGTGATAGCAAGAGACACAGTGCTCTTCTCATTTACTGTTTCAAAATCCTGGGAATGTGTAAGAAAAATGTAATGCTGGAGCCCACACCAAACTGCACATGGCTTTTGACTGAAACCCAGTGTTCAGCAGATGCCAAGGATGGAGATGGCTTGAGTCCTTTTAATGGGGAATTGCAACACAAGCTTCTGGTTGTTTTCAGTCAAAAGTGATCTCAGGGCTGGTGTTTCCCCTATCCTAGCTTTATTTTAAAAATACAGAGGATTTCTTAACTCTTCCCATGGCATTTATTTTGACTCTGGTATTGGTTGCCACTGCAGCTCTAATATGGTTTGGCATATATGTTCTGAAAAAGACAAGAGAAGCCCATTGCAGGATGAGTGCAGCACTGCCCTTGAGATTTTTATAAATTCCTGGCCTGGACCATAAATAATGTAACAGAATACTAAGCTATTTGTTCTTTTCTCCTATCACCCCTTTCTAAGAGACACTATCACCTGAAAGCCATCAAGGGCAAATTAGTTTTATGAGAAATAAGCACATTACTGATGGAAGAATGGAGGATTTAATACTTATAATTTCTTTAATGATTGGTTTTAGAACACTTAAATGATGGATGAAAGGCAAGTCAAATATAAAAAGGCCAGATGCTCTCCTGTATCTAGAATCATCTATACCAGCTCCAGAAGAAATGGAGATATTTAATCCTCCAGAGGAAGGGCCCAGAGCAACTTGGAGATGCTCCACAGTCCTTGCTAGTCATAATCCCTGCACATCAGGCAGGGCGCCCAGGATCTACAGCTTTCTTCTCTCATGCTCCAATGGAGTACATTTCATCCTCAGTGAAACACATTTGTGAAAGAATTTTTGGTTCTAAGCTCTTTGAAAGACAAGTGCTCTTTTCCACTTGCCACCTTTTCTCCTTAGCTCTCCTCTGCCTTTGATCTCTGTTCTGGGAACACCAACAACAGTGGGAACTTTGAGGAAAAAAAAGGACAAAGTTTGCTTCCTGTCATCAAGTCACATTCAGGAATGAACTACAGAATAGGCATTTTATTTACTAAAAATAACAGATGCCCGCCAGTACTTCTACGCTGGAATTTTCCCTTAAGAGAAATGTGAAAGCTGCTGCACACCCAGTGCTTACCCTCTGTCTGCTTTGTAGCTATGACTGAGATCTGTGTTTATGATAAACAAACACAAAATGTTTGGGAAGCACAGAAAGATGAAGGATCCAGAGGCCAGGAAAAAACTCCTCACTTTTTATACTGTTTGGGCAGTATCAGACAGAACTGATGAACAGCAAGTTGAAATAGGAGGATATTAGGGAATGCCTGGTTTCAGAGAGGTGAAAACTTAATACATTTTAGTCATCTAGATCTACCTCAGCCCAGGTTTGTGGGAATGAAGTGGTATTAGGATTGGATTTCTGCTTAGCTGTTGTCAGGAGAATTGTGGTTTTCAGAGGCTGGACCTAATGGTCTGAAATCTGCTATGACAGCCTGTCTTAACTTTTTGATAAGGTCAGCAGAGAAGACAAGCACTGAATTGCTCCCAAACTTGACAGCTCTACCAGCTAAGGACTAAGGAATGCTGAAAGGGGAGCTACCACAGCCACTGTGGATATTTAGATGGTTTCAGCTTTTGTGTTGTACTTGGTTGCAGCTATCAGTGTTCTCGTGCTTTCCAGGAAAACTTTCAGGTATTTTATTTAATTCACCATCCCTAGTCGAATTCCTACAGCTTTTAAGTTAATGCTTGCTAGACAGGAAAATTTTCCCACCATCAAGAGTCATGCATGCTCAGCATAAAATGCTTGAAATGAAAACCGGCTTTACGGGAGCTTTAGCCCATTGCTCCCTCTGCTGGGACTGAACTGGGATGACACATGGGGAAATCGCACAGCCCATCAAACGACAGGGATGTGAAGAACTCATTATCCTTTCTCAAGGAAGGGCAATGGAGAAATAGATAATTCATAAGCATTAGATGAAGTGCCAGGCTGCTCATTCCAATTGAATTCCTTCAGAAATTAATTTAATCCTATTTCTCTCAACAGATCGTGAAATGGCATAGCATAATGGGGATCATTAAATGGAAATGGTGAGAGTAATTCTTTAGCATCATCACCTGATATTCAGCGAGGCTATTACTCTTGGAAAAAAAAAAATCTCATAAAAATACCTTGTAACAGCCTGAAAATGTGCTTTCACTTACACTGTCCAGTGAACATTTTATTTGATAAGGTAACTCCTGTCACACTGGAAGCTTCTCTTTTGCCGACAGATCTTCAGAATCGAAGAAGACAGCCCTTATATGGAGGTGATATTTGGTCAGATTTATTTCTTTTGTGTGCAATGAACTGATGCTTACAAAAATTAGCCAAATGTTACTTTTATGAGGGTGAGCATTACCTACAAACTCTACATGCTGTTCTGCAGACAGAATATACCAGAATACATCAGCACTTCAGCTGATGAAAGGAGGAGGAAGTGCATTTTGTTAAAATGAAACGCTTTTATTGAACTCGTAAATCAGACTGCTATCCAAAAAGTGACTTTTTTTAAAAGCCTAATATATTTCCAAGATCTGTTACAATACTGAAAAGCTTCAAAATACTGTTAAATCTTCTAAAATTTAAAATTAATAATGAAAATACTTCCTTTTTTTTGATCTAGGTTGCAGAAAACACTTATTTTCCTGAAGACCAATGACTGTTAGCATCAGTGCTGACTTGTAAAGATGTGCACACCATGCCCTGACTTTTCCTGGATAAAATGGGCTTTCAAACTCATTGCCCTTGTCTAATTTAAGGTCAGTTATGTTTTTCTTGAAAGTACTGAATTTCTCATTACATTTTCAAAATGTTATCTATTGAATTGATGTTCTAAGTTGGTTTCACTACAGTTGAGGGGTGTTTTCTACACCTTACATGTTTTAACTTAAAGGAGTAACAAAAAGATCAAGATTCCTTGTAGCCATGACTCACTTTCTAGAGTGCTAAGATGTTTCACTGTGAAAATTGTTCCAAGATACTAATGTGGGAAAGAACTGCAAAATATTAATTTTGGTCAAAAGAACACACACACACACACTTCTCAAGCAAAGGAAGTAAAACAAATCACAGGAACACAATCACATTTAGGAGTTAGTAAGGCCTCCAAAGAGGAGGTAACCTGCTACCTGTTTCAATTCTTCTTCCTGAAGAAAAAAGAGGATCAGCACATGAGATGAGCCAGGATGTGAGTGAAGAACAAAAATCAAAGCCAAATTTGGAGTACAGTGTTAAAGGTATGGTCAAGATAGTTGACAATATGAGAACAAGTTAAGGTCCCACCTCTGCACACTTTGAAACACCAGAACAGTGCAAAGCATGCAGAAAGCTGCTATTGTTTCCTACTCCAAATTTTCTTTGTCCAGGCAGTGACTGACAGCAGGCAGACCTCACTGCTAGCTGTGGCACTGTGGCATTGCATGGGTAGAACAAAAAGTATCCTGCTTACTTCCAGCTCCCAAAAATCTGCTGGCTATTCAGTGAGCTCTGCTGCTGAGGCGCCACTGATTCGTGCATTGTGGATGCAGAAGCCTGTGTCTGAGGAGGGGCAAATGACATAAGGTGTCAAACTCCTGCTTTGATGCAAATGGATTTTAATGGATGCATGTTGTTTCTAAATGGAAGCATGTTGCTAAATGAATTTCAGTGAAATTCCTTCTGCTCTTATCTGAACCATATTTGACCCAAGTTGCACTGAATTTCCATGAACTTATTTTATCTGCCATAGACAACAACAAAATAGACTCCTATGCTATTCAGGGCACTTTTTTTCCACTGTGAATTTCTGGCATCATCTGTCCTGAAGCACATCAGGTAAAATAGGGCTGTAAATAAAAACACATTTTCCATCTTAGCCCAGTCTGTCTTAAAAAATGCACATGCTTTTTGATATCTTAATTTTTAACTGAGATCCTTGAGACATGTTTCATCTGCTTAACAAGGGCCTGCTTCTGCATTTGTGAAAATGAAACAAGTGTTGTAGGGAAAGCATCTCTGAGGTGAGAGAGGTAGATGTGGTTGTCAAACAACTGACAGAACCAACTACTGAATAAATTCAAGGAACTTTAACTTAAGGCCAAAGTCAAAGGAATTAGTCAAGTGATTCTATACTGTCAGCTGCAGCGAGTAGTAGCGTACAGTGCTCAGGTTTTTTCTTACAGCTAACAGTTAGCTTGTTTTACATGCCAGTTTCTTATTCTTACTCCACTTAGCAGTAGGTGACTATGATGCAGTGCTGCCGCAGGAACAACATCATCTGAGCATCATCTGAAACCCCTGAATTAAAAGATCAAGGCAAAAAATAGAAAGGGAGGGAAACGAAGCCAAATTTTGTGGGTAGAAACAGTCAGGTTCTGCAGAATTCTGTGGTTATATCTGCTCCCTCTCCTCTCCTCTCTTGCTTCACTCTGTTTTCCTTGGCAGTACCAGGTGGAGCTCCTTACCTTCAGTAGTTTCATGAGGCCTTCTAACTGAACCATAAGCTCCCTTCGGCTTTCCTGGAGAGCAGACATCCTCTGTTCCAGCTCATCCTTCCGCTGTCTGAGAAACAAGCAGATCTGATCAGAGCTTACCCCTCACAGTATCACAGCAGCTTTTAACTGCATCATTTTCCCAGCCCTATTATGGGGTACATGCCTACAGACCACAGGAAAGCAAACACACTGAATGAACTCAGTACAGGGCTTAGGAAAGTGGCTATGTGAAGGCTAGGGAGTTCCCTCACACTGGGAATCCCTGTGGGACTGAAGAGTGATTAGGGAAAAGACAGACACTGACACAGACCCTTCTTCAAAGAACAAATGAGGCTCAAACAAGTTTGTGCTATATTCCCTTGTGGAAAAGCCTGGCAATTTTAGCTTTGGAACTCTCTTGTCAATAACTGCACTAGCTGTCAGGAGAAATTAAAGCCATGCCCTGAAGGACAGGAAATTACAGCAGGGGCACTGAACACAGTGAGATATGAGAGAAGCTAAGAGAGTTCAGAAATTCAGACAAAAATCCACAGTGATCTGCTTTTGTTTCTACTTTTTTTTTTTTTTTTCTGAAAGCAAGAGGAAGACTAGCACATGGTAGAGATATAACTGCTTGAAATAAGCTCTTTGGACTCGGAGTCCAGTGCTGGCTGAGTGACAGTGGGAATACTGAGACACTCCAAGTGTGACAGTCTCTCTGTGCCCCCATAAATCTGAACAGCTTTGGTTCTGCTTTCATTCACAGCTCCACTGCACAGAATGGGGGATCAGCATTTACACATGTTCAATCACTAAACTGGGTGAGGTCCTCACCTAAAAACAAAATAAAATTGTTGCTTCCTGGAAATTATGATTTAATTAACATTACTATTGAAAAATACACATACATATTAGGTATATTTTATACACTACTGCATACAAACACTATATTGTTAACCTTGTACTACCCACAAAATACGACAATTTAATCCTAAATGGAAAAGCACCGGAACTAACAAGACTTAAGCACATTTCCTGTATTTAGGGCAATGTGAAACCCTGATTTCGAGCCTTCACTGTAAGTGAGCAACTACAGATATAGTCAACATCCTAGATTTCTACAGGACTGCTCATGTGTGCTCTCTCTCATCTATATAATAGGATCATATAGTAACACTGTCATGTTGCATTTACTCTTTTAAAGGATTGATCTATTTCCTGCTACAAAATGCCTATGTTGGCTTTTCTTCTCCAGACATGTAATAGTTGGAAATGCTATGAACTGTACAAAGGCAATGGAGTTTAAGAAAAATAAGGTCTGTGTAATTCAAAGTGGCAGGTCCTACTACAGAGCTCTGCTGGGTTTTAGATTAATTCCACAGGGAAAGAGGATCTAAGCAGTGTGCACTGTAGAGACTACTCCTCTGAGGTTTTTCTCCTGCTGTACTCTGGAGCAACTTCTTGGAAGTAAAGGGTTTTCCAGCCTGTCTCCAAGACAATACTGGTAATATGAAGGAATGCCATGTTCAGGACTTCACTGAGTGCCACACTACAGCAGCTCGTGAAAGACGCTGGGACAGGTACCCACAACATGATTTACAGATTCCAGCATTTCTTAACACAATGGGAACTAAATTGCTCTATGTCCTTAAGGGCTTTAAGCCTGAAAATCAGCAGGGTAACACACATAAATCAGGGCTGCTATCCTGAATCCCGCTGTTTTACACATAAGAACAGCCTCATGCCATCTTAAGTGTCTAGGAATTTGAGATGGTGTCAATTCCTCAGTAAAGCCAAAGTCAGACTTTTGCCTTTCAAATGGTGAACATTTGAGAAGGAATGCAAAGCAGTTCAGACCCACAGATTAGAAGTTATTTTCTGATTCTTACGCTGCATATTAAATCAGGGAAGATACAATTGAGGAATTCAGCATCACTGCCCTAAGGACATTGCATGTCAAGAAATGAAAGTAAGGGTATTATGCTTTAATATGTGTATCAAAATTGAAAAGAGGGAAAAGTTAAGTAGTCAGCCTGCTAACACTGCACAATCATTCCCTTTTTTTTTAAAGTATAATGAATTTTATTAGTGAACTACATAGAAAGCTGATTTCCTAGCTGAAGACAGACTTTAGGTTTGATGGACAAGAGCTACATTATTGGTACATTTTATACAGTGTACATGTTTTCATGACCGTCAGTTTTATATGTCTCACAGAACGTCACTTGCCTGTAGATCTCTAGAAGTAATTAAATACTAAAATCAGTCATAGAAATGAAGAGGATAATTTGTATTTAGATTGGAAAACAAAAGTAATTATTTGTGAATCAGAAAAATATTTTAGTAGGGAAAACTCAATAATAAAACTATCAAGTATTTGTAAACAAAAAAATTTAGCACATTTTCTTACAGTAATTTCCTTTGGCTATGAATCAGACCACTAAAATATTAGTTGTGTGAGGAGCAACTAAGTGGCAAAAAAATATTCTTTAGTTAGAGAGCAGAGCAATCTAGCATTATTTCACTGGGAAGAAAGTGCTTACACTCTACTCTCTATTAATATAGAACATTTTGAATAGTTCTTATTGGATTCTCTGTCTTACAACATCAACTTCAGGACTTTCAGGGGGCCTATGAATCTGAGCCAATGACAACTGTACTTCTTCAATGTGATATACATGGAAATCAGTAAATCCAGGTACAGTATCGTAACTAACATGCACACACATCCATATTAAAGTTTTTAGCTTGGTGGGATAACTGGAGAGAAGATCCTCTAAATCTTCAGCAGCTGCAGATGACATTATTCCTCACCCCCCACGTGACAAGGAGGATCATTCTGCAGCCTGGTTTTGCACTGTGAAGAGAACTGACCTCTCCTTAGAGTTCAACATGAGGGAAGTTTCCAAAGATTAACATCTAATTCTCACTATATTTTCATGTAGTTCTGTATTTTCTTTAGCATAAATGAGAAATCTTCATAAAGGCATTTGTTCTGAACATTTTTCTCCATGTAATTAATGGTATTTGGACCAGGCTGTGGGGACAAATTCCAAATGACCTAAGGGCCTAACTCTGCAAACACTAATGCACATGATTAATTTAATGTGGAGGAGTAATATGTGAGATTCCTTGTGTATGCAGTTTAAAGCATAAGCTTAATTACTTCTAGGACAGCAGGCTGCACCAAAAATGGGTAAAAGATACACATTGGTTGACTTACTTTAAAGAGTCTCCAAAACTGTAAACCAGGCTTATCTCTTTGTTCTCTTACTGAGAATGACTGGTTGGCCCCTGTCAAGGCCAGAGGTCTTACTGCCATGGACTTACCTCAGGAGCCGGAGCTCTGCAAGGAGAGTGGGGTTTTGTTGGGCCTTCTCTGGTGTGGGCTGAGATGCTTGCTCATGTTCAAGTCGCAGCCTCTGGATCTCCTGTAGGATTTCTCTTGGGGATGAGAATAAGCAGAAGACCACACATCAGTAATTTTCCACAAAACCAGTTCACTGGACATTGCAAGAGGTGAAAAAGTATGACTGTATTTAGCTTTTAATCATTAAAGATGTACATAAAATGACTGGGTTGCAGCTAACCAAAGCAATGCGAGAGGGCTCTGGATATTTTCTGTATAAACTCTAAGGATTTTGCCATAGAAATTTATTTCAAGAACCCACTCCCCCCCAAAAAAAACCCCAGAGGTAGACATAAAATATCTCTATGCTTGACTGAATTGCTCCCTTTTAAATCTTCACCATGCACATTTCCAGCACCTCATGAACTTAATAAAAACTAAAGTAACCTTTGTTAAGATATTGTTGAGTATCAGAGAAAATATTTAGCACTTAAAAATAATATTTCTAATGTAAGTAGAGATGTGCAAGCAGCTGACAATTCACGGAGAAGCACTTTAACAGACTTGTTACAACTGGCTTGTCAGCCCTGGAGTGCTGTCAAAAGGCTAATACAAAGCTTCACAGCAGAAGGTTGAAACCTTTGTGAATTTTGTCTCTTCTTCACAATGTGCTGGAAGCAG
Organism: Lanius collurio; assembly: GCA_020086605.1. Classification (NCBI taxonomy): domain Eukaryota; kingdom Metazoa; phylum Chordata; class Aves; order Passeriformes; family Laniidae; genus Lanius; species Lanius collurio. The sequence goes on along the minus strand of JACBWW010000003.1, from coordinate 24,677,943 downwards.
ACAGTCAGGAGGCAGCCTCGAACTATGAAATGCAAATCGAGACTGGAGCTTGTGGTGCTCATTACACGGTGACAGAAGGCAGTGCAGAGTTTGGAATAGGAAACCATCTGGTCTGGGCTGGCCTCTGTTTTACAGTCCGGCACTAAAAGCAGAGCTCTGCTGCCATACATTTCATGGCATGAGGAAGTCTGGTACCCAAGGCCAGGTTCTCTGCTGTTGACAAACAAGGATCACTCCTTTTTGGGGCAGGCTGGCCTATTTCTCCTGGACACTCTCTCTCAGTCTTGGTCACATCTGCACCTCCTGTCTCATTTGATCAGCAGCCTAACTTGCTGTTAATCTTCCTGCAAACCTTTCCCAGGCAGACTGTGTTCTGGAGAGCTTTAATCATCTTTTTCCCAAATAAAAGCAGGGGAGCATAACATTACAAGCGTGACTGATCCTTTTATCATTTCATGTTATAGTGCTACTGAGAATCCAACTGAAAGTTAATCCTGTTTTGAAACAAGACAGGCTTTTTTTAAAAAACTCTTAACAAACAGCAGCTGCAAACAGTAAAGTATCTACGATTACATCATGTCATTGGACAGTACACTTATGAAAACAGGGGGTGGTTATGAATTTCGAGCCTTTATCATATTGTGTGGACCTTTTTGTGCTCTGTTTTTTTTGTAGGAGGAGATGTATATGCCTGTATAAGCCACTGTACAGGTGCAGGTGGAAAAAGTGCTAAGAAACAAGCACATATGTAATATATGGGACTGAACAAAACCAGGTACTTAGTGGATGCTTACCGGTTTTTATTTTCGAGCTCTGCAATCAGCTGCCTTTGTTGCTTGTTTGCATCAATGGTGAAGGAGATATCTGATGCCCCTCTCTGCTGACTCGGTTGCTGTTGTAAAATAGAGAAGGCTGCATTGAAAGAGGAATAGCCAGCATGCACCATGAGTTCAACACAGATCTGTTCTGTGAAATCCATGTACAGAAAGTGCAGCACCAAGCTTGCCTACACTAAAAAAAAGAGCATTCACATTGTGCTCATACCAGTATGGAACCATTGCTTGTAAAAGCAGAGTAAGTGCTAGAGTAAATAAGACTCAGTGTTTACCATCCTGTCATTCATTGCTTTTTCGTGCAGCTTCCTCTGAACCAATTGTAAAAGGCAATGACACTGCTGCAGGCAGTTGCTGTAATGTGGCTCTTGATTTTGATGCTGTAGACAGACAAGAGGAATATACTGAAGCAAAAACCAGTATCTGCCTCCAGAAAGAACAGGATGTGTTTCCAGTGCAGTGATGCTTCACTCTCTTGAAAGGATGGTTTTACTTTCAGTTTGAAAGCATTACTCAGTTTTCAGTCTGGCTGTGTGGCCCATTTGGCCAAGTTTTCCTATATACTCTCATGATTTTTCAGAACACCTTTCCCCAGTCCTTCAGGTACAGCAAAATTTTTTTTTGCCCCAATAAAATGAGATGGGAATTTGTCTCTCACTAAACTAGGCAGTGCTCACTACAGCTTCACTAGACTATGCTCTTTTTACATGCCCATCAACAATAACCAATTATTGTTTTCCTTGTTCATACTTCTGTATTTCAGGATTGTAGCAACGACAACACAGAGCAGGACATTTAAAAGTTTCCCAACTACCAAAGCTACCATAACTACCATTAATTTCTAACTCCAACCTGAAAAAAATCAGATATTTAAAAATACTCTGCTGAGTTACTGCTGTGAAATGAGGGCTCCTCACCACAAAAAGCCTTGTGAAGTGTAACTCTGGAGCTATTTTATGTGGTGCCACCAGGAGGTGGACCCTCAAAAAGGATGAAGATACATCTCAATAGCCTAGCAAACCTAACAAAGGTTAGGACTGTCTGTGGGGAAGGACGGTATGTCTCTCTTGTAACCACATACTATTTTTTCTGCCATGGATACATTTTCCCATTAACACATCAACCACAGGGAAGCAGAACAGTGCATAAAGAAGAATTGATGCACGCTGGTGGATGTCATGACTCATACAGGAGGAATCAGGATCTTTATCCTGAATGCCCACTGTTATTAATATATTTAGTTCCCTAAAAAAACAGAATGACCATTGGCAAAGCTTTAAAAATTTCCACTGCCCCTACTGGGTGTCACTCTTTTGCTTGGAAAGATTTCTGTCTACAGAAACCTTTTCTTTTCCTTCTGTCTCTTTTGTTCAAAGAGCACAGATGGATGGCAATGAGAAATTCAGTATTTTCCTTCAAGTCAGCCCTGTTTATATTGTTTTTCTCCACATCAATGACACATGTTATATGGAACTGATGTCGACCAATTTTTAACCAGAGACATTATTAATGGGAACTCTTGTTCCTGTAAAGAATTACTGTCTTTCAGAAATAAGACCATCATCTACAGATTGCCTTAAATTTGAAACAGTGTGTCACATGTTTGGAAAAGACTGATTTGGCAGAACAGGAGCACCCCTCTCTTCCCAGGCAGCTGTAGGTAGTGTGAAATCTCCGTGACAGAGTCTGCACAGGGCAGCAGATTCATCTCCACCTGGTGTGAATGTGACTCAGAATCTTTACACGAGGTGTGGTGCCCAATTTCACCCTTTCAATTGACCCCACAGTGTAAATCTCAGTGTGAAAATGTTTCTGAGCACTCCAGACCAGTTGCTTTTCACTTAACTGTCATTCATGGTCCCTTGTTCTACCAAATGTGATGAGATTGATAAAAGGCAGCTAGGCTGACCTTTTATGTACCATTCAAGATTTTATATACTTTGATTAGGTTCCTGCTTCATTCTCTCTTGTTCCTGAATGCACTTAGTTAGGTTTTAGCTTGCCATCACCTTCTATCTTTGGATACAGAGAGTGAAATAATCATTGCTCTGAAATGAAAATGGGAGCCAGGGCTAATGCAGGGGGTCATTACAGTCATCCTGCTGAAGAACATTCTTTAATATCCTTAGTACTTAGGGCCCTACTTGCTGTGATATTTGAGCTAGAGAGTAAAATGGATTCACCATCCCATTTTTCCAATGCAGTAAATCATTAACCTTTAACCAAAGCTAGTTCAGACAATATTTTATAGTCTTTCCTGAGTTCAAGATGTCAGATTGCCTTTGATGCAATTATTTAAATACCACTGCATTAGTATATAGATTATATGCATTAGTATGTGGATTCTTTGGATTAAATGGACTGCATAAAAGTGTTATTATTAAAGCATAACAGCCTCTGATGAAAAGGATAGGGAAAAATAATCCATTAATCATTACACTGTCAGATGCAATTTCCCTGATCTTGCCAAGCCCCTGGAACATGACAGAAGGAAAGTACCTTCCTTTAATTAAAACACTTACTGATGAAGAAGTTTCTGCTGCCAGCCTTGCTGCATACCTGGCGATCAGCTTGTGTTCTTCATCCAGGCGACTTGCACTGTCGAGGACGCTGCTCAGAGGGAGGGGGAAATGGGAAGACAGGATTATACACAGCAAAAGCCCCATTGCTTCAGTCACATCACCACCTCACACCCCCACAGTACACAACAAAGGAGCAGCCACCACCAAATTAGGAACAGCTGATGTTAACTGAGCAAACGGGAGAAGGGGGAGGGCAATTTCCCCAGAAAGATCAGCTCTAAAGGTCTAGGCAGCACCTCCTCCTTAGGGGGAAATAGCAGCAGTTTGCAACCCTTAGCAAAGGTTGTACAGGATGCAATGTGCACACTACTCTGCCCAAAAAGGGTTGGGAGGTGGTTAGGATCACCAGTCAGCATTTATTTTATATCTCAGCTTTGTCATCTCACCTGGAAGAGTGATAACTTTTTGGATAGCAGATTAGCAGGAGCCTCAGTTTTTGTTGAGAAAAACTTTAGAAGCTTTGATAGACTTGCAACAGAAAACAATATTCAGGACAGTTTTGCAGGGCACTTACCAAGGTCTCATGGACCACTGTTTGGAATCACTGATCTAGGAATTTATAATCAGTCTTTCTCTTTTATTCTTGGTTTCTTGATATTTGGGAGCAAGATTTCAGAGTCACATGACTGTGATCCACAAGTGTAAAAACTAAACAGAAAATATACTGAATTCCTTTAAAATATTTCACCTTACTTTTTTCTCCCCTTAAGAATATAAAATGCAAGTATTTCTCTCAGGTTAATGCTTTTAGAGCTGTCCTTATTTTAAATGGAAGCTATTATTTAGTCAGATGAGCAGGAAAAAGGTAATATAGCGAGAACCTTCACTATTTCTAAACATTTAGAAGTTTACAGAGAACCATCAAAACTAATAAACTGACAAAACCAGAAATCTGAAGAGGACTTAGTTGACCCTGGATAATCTTAGGCTTTAGAATCCTATACTGCATTACTTTTAATATATACAGGAGAGTAAAAATGAAGTCTCTAAGAGAGGAATGCTTTGCCATGTAGAATACAAGGCAGCCTGTGGACTATCCCAGACAGAGGTAAGTCTGGCCTCTTTTCTTATCCCTTGGCAACTGTATGATGTTTTTTGGCTGAAGGGAAACAGGCACAAATGTCCCTGCCACGGGCTCTTCTGGGCATGCAACTGGTTGCTGGCAAATAAGCTTCACATTTCAAAAGAGTCTGGCCATGGGATTTATATTCTGATTTTTTTCTCAAAAATTGTACCTTGAACTTGAAAAGCCTTCCAGAGGAAAATGGCACTTGTGCCAGAAGTTCTGCTTTTGAAGAACTGATATATTTAAAAAGAATATTTCTCTAAAACTTCTCAGTGAGTTCCTATCTCCATGTCCCTCAGGGAACTACAGTGCACATGTTTTGGTTGGCTTGATTAAATCCACCAGGATTTCAACACTATGTTTGGAGGATGAGCAGTGGTTCATATTCACTGATCATTAAACTAAAGCTGGGTGTCATGTGGATTTACTACAGCTTACTGATGCAAGAGAAAAGAGACAAACATCATCTTTTTCTCATTCTGATAATAACCTGTGAGACTACAAACATGGTTTAGAAACACAGTAAAGCTCTGAAAAGTGAGACACAGAGAGTTTCTGTGTAAACAAAACTGCTGCTGCAGACTGCACATGAGACTTCTGGTGGTAGATGAACATTTCTGGTTTTGGTTATGTTTATTTTGTTACAAACACAGCTTAACTTTACGCTTACAGAAATTCTGATGGGATAACTGATATACCTTCTGAACAGAACAAAGCTACAGGCAATTTTCTAAATTTATACAGTTCTGCATCTTACATACTTATGCTTACTAATATGTCATCCAGATAAAGAAAGGGGCGAGCAACTCTCACAGACACATAAAATTATGTAAACTGGGTAATAAGGGCTACTTTTACTACAGTTTAATTAATTTTTAATTTTACCATAATGACTAAAACATTGCATCCTAACAGATGGCTGTGAAAACAGCAAGCATTCAGCATCAACTCTCCTTTTTATGGCAATGAGCAGCCATATTATCCATCTTGAAAAAATGGATTATGGTTCCACTTGTTGGCATAATACAATCTGCACCAGAGTTCTGAGATGTGAGCTAACACTTAAGAGAACTGCTTTACTGAATGAACCAAGCCACTGTAGCTTTTTGAGTCTTATTTGTATTTAATATCTTTGATATATATTTATGTGTGGGTGGATGTCATAAAGTAGAGGTAGCAATGAGTCAAATTTGGTCTATGAATGCCACAAATCACTAACCCCAAAGCTCTAAAAATTAAATTTTCAATGTCTGGAATAAATTTACTTCTGGAATATACCTATTCTATGTGACAATTAAGCACAGCAGCATTAGCCTCGACTGCCAAGAATTTTATGTCTCAGAGCTCTCAGATTTACTATAATTCCCTTCTGTTTTACTTCACCAACTTCACAGACAACCACACAGGGATACAGTAAGACAATAGTACACAAAAGGTTTAAAATATTATGAATACATGTGCACAATTTGGGAAGTCAGGGGAAAGAGTCAGGCATCCTTTTGAGAGACACTGGACATTTTGCATACTGTTGTTCCTTCTTCTCTAAAAAAACACTGCTTTTCCATTAGTGATCATTTCCTTAAAGACCTTATAACTATTAGCAGTAATTGGCCCGGCATGTATCATCATTCAGATGTAGAGTGAATATCCAGTATTGTCAACTGTACAATAGGACTTCTGTGGTCTAGGGTAGCTCCATAAAAAAGGGATCTCAAAACTGCAGGCAAAGGATGAAAAACATGATAAGCTATGAGTGAAGGAGTGACTCTAGAGGATCTTTGCTATTTCCCAGGCTTCAGAGGTGTCAGACCAGCCTGTTCTGCAGTAGGCATGCCACAATAGCTGATGTGGATGTTCCCTGCCGGTCTTACAACTATATCACCACTGGTTAGATGAGTCCTTCGTGAAATTTTTGCAATAGAGGTTCCAGTGTGGTCTTCATGACGTGCTCTTATTCCACAAAGCCACTCTTAATAAATAATTTGGTCAAAAAAATATGGACAAATTACAGGGTTGGTTTTGAAGCCCAAGGGCTGTAAAAAAAAAACCAAAAAAAACAAAAAACCCCAAACAAGGCCTACCAGCAACACACCAAATGCATTCTGAGGCCTGTTTAACTGTCACACTTTCAAAGTTGGCCTGGTTTTAAGACACTTTAAACTGAGATAAATCATCCGAGTCCTCTGCTACTGTTAATTTGCCATTTACTTTAGAACACCAAGATTTTCCCACCAAAATGTTGTAATACTCAGCTATCTGGGAATAATTACAAAAACTAATTTTGTTCAATGGAGCCAAGTGTCTATGCATTTGCTCTGTAGCAATTGGTCCCTGGATGGTATTCCTCTTTCAAAGTAAGATTACACCAGCCTTCCTCGCTAGAGTTGTGCACACTCCCTTAATAAATGTTTTTAAAAATGCCACAGAATAGCACAGCACTTTTATATAGAAAATAGAACTCACATAGTACTAAGCAGTATAACATAAAACCCCCAGAAAACAGCTTTCTATGGAACCAAAATAATCTCTTACTTTTAATTTATCTTTTTTTATCTGTACCTGAAAATAAAAAGACTGATATATATATATGGAATTAATATTCAAAGCTAGGCAAAGTCTCTAACTTACAAAAATAAAAACTATTTGCAGTTAAAAGTTCTTTTTTAGAATCAGACACTAAAGGTAAACTAAAGTAAGTATCAAATATTGGTTTTAAATACTAAAAAAGACTTTGCAATTAAACTCTTAAATTAAATTAAACTATATCTGACTAAGAGCTATTTTTTCTATCCATACAGTTACTATAAATAATTAATTAATTCTTCCTCTTGTTTATTAAATTGTGCTGGAGAACTGGCTTCTAAAAAACCCTCAAGTAGCTTATTAGCCTATGGCAGAAGGAAAGGGAAACTTGTACTTGCAGTATCAAATAACTGCAGATGAAAAATAAAGATAAGCAGTGAAAATTAATTAAATAAATTAAGAATACTCCACAAAGCCCAAAATATAGCTGCACTTAAAACAGAAAAAAAGGTATACGGGGTTATATTGGACTGCTGATTAGCTGTAAATCAGCCTGCTTTAATAGCTAAAGAAACACAAACCTTGTTTTGTTTTGAAATGTCACTATACAGCTCTTCAGATAATTTTATGTATTATGCTCCAGAAGTATCTCTGTAGGTTTTTCTTGCAGACAAAGCTCCAGCTACAGTCATTCCTCTTTTCACCTTTGGTTGCCAGAAGCACTTGAATTATCTGATGTCTGGGTAGGTACAGGTAATATTTTGCAGGCAGACTGAACAGCAGAGCTGGCCAGCTGCAACCTCCCCTAAATCAGAAGCCACCTCATTTTGGTTAACTACATGCTTTACTCAAATTACCAAATCTTCTTCAGCTGCAGGGTGAAATAACTTGAACTCGGCACCATCCTGACACAAGTGGCGTGGGTTTTGAGGAACCTGCATCGAGCCACTTTGGGGCATGGGCAGGAGAAGTTCACCTTTGCCTGAAGATGCCACGCCAGACTTTGAGATACAGCAGCTGAGCTTCCTGCAGAGGTTTCATCTACTCTTCTGGAAACTGGCGTCACACAGGAGCTTTAGAATGGCAAGACTTTGTTCTTGTCTTTGTCAAAATATAACCATTCTATTTCTCTGCTAGCAGTCTCAGTCCAACAAAGCAGAAAATGGCAATGCAGTATGGCTTGATGCTTTACAAAGACCTCTAGGTTATGTTTCTGTCAAAATCTAATTATACAAGTAACTGAGATTGTTTCTCTTTCAGGATGCTGTGACTGCAGTGATTTAATGTCAGTAATCAGATGTTATGTACTATGCTTTGCATCAGTTGCTTAAACAATTAAGGCCATTATCAGTCATTCCCCCCCCATTCATTCCTCAAAACCAAATAAATGTTGGATATCATAGCATATGATTTGTATGTGCATATTTGGAAACAAATGTGCTATGACTTGGTGAGGTTGGCTCAAAGCCTTGAGGGAACAGGTTGGAATATAAAGAATGGAGGATGAAAACAGCAAAGATGAGGCGAGGCATCCACAAAGAGGTCTTGTGAGTAACTGGGAGCCCTCACTGAAGCTAAATGAATCCTGTACATGGCATCCAAAATGCCATGCCTGGAAAACCAGCCTAGCACCAAGAATTACCCTAAACCATGGCTGTTCTTCACTCACCTCCTGAACAACCATATCAAGTCAGTCACTCATGGCAGCCAGGGCATTTCCTTCTCCCTGTCAAACCAGACCGAGTGGTGGCATATTCCTGTCCTCAGCCACGGGTGGGCAATGACTGGTCACAAACACTTGCCCCCAGTAGCTTGCTTTCACAGCTGCAGTGTCAATATTCCTCAATCAGCCTGATTTCTGGAAGTGCTTCTTCAGGAATGAAATTCTCCTTGAAAATGTTTTTGTTTAGGATAAATGGCTTTCATTTTCCTCACTAAAACCTAGTTTGCCTTTTCAGCCTCCCATCACTGGCACACTCCAGTGGGCTACAGAGTAGATAAGCAGATCCAGGATAACGGAGGAAGACTTTCTTATCCAGTGGGCATGACAAATTACTGGAACAAACAGGAGCTACATGCAGAAGTGAATTCTTTAAGACTGCAGAGAACCATTGCATTCACTCTCCTAAATGAAGTTGCTTTTTGCCTCCTACCTACTGGAGTAAATGGGGACTTTCTTCTAACGCAGCAAATATTCTACAGTGGCAGCACAGGAAACTGAAGCGTTTGTTATGAGCAAAATAAACCTCCTGAGCATAGTTTTGGTAGAAACACTGTGCAGTTTTCTGCTCAGCATCACCTTTTCTAGGGCCATATACCACACTGCTCACCATCTTACTGGTACAGGGCTGCAAAGCCCATGGAATTCTGTTGCACTTGGAGAGGTGAGGCAGGGTTTCCCTTCCCTGGCGTGGCAGATTGCAATGCCAGCATCTCAAGTGCCAAGACAGCTGATGGAGACAAAGCTCTATAATCACTTCAGCAGAAACAATAGATTATGTTCAAGACACCCATTAAAACCCCTGAGTCTAAATGAGAGAAGGGAAAATATGTATCTAAGATTCAAACAATGCCAAAATCAGGCAGATTTAAAAGCAATGCCTGACATGTAAAAATCAAAATGAATTTCTCTCACTAGGTTAACAAGAAAATTATTATCATTATTTATCTACTATTACAATTTCTAACTTGCAAGGAAGGTGAAGATATGTATTATGTATGATCTCAAAAACTAGTACCTTGAAAACATGGGCTTAAGCATTGCTGTGTGAAGATTTCTGTACCACAACGAAGTCCTGCACTGCCTAGAGCTCAGTATCCCAAACAATTTGTGTGGCCATTATTAACTAAGCAATTATTTGCAATACTTAGCAACACCCTGCTAACCTCGGTAGAGAGAATAGCAATAAATGCCACAATCCATCATCTTTGGGACGACACACCTCATATTCATACACATTCACTTGAGGCTTGTGCTCATGAAGAGCTGCTCCAGCTTGTGGCCAGGAGGAAACAGAGAATCTGTCTGAGCAAGGTCCCTTTCCTGCGTCCCCCAAAGGTGCCAAACCTGCACTAACCGTGCGGGGTTGCTCTGCAGCAAGTTGACATACACCCCGATGAGCACATGTTCATCAGCCAGCCTGTCTGCAACATCGAGGCTGTACTGTAACCTGAAACGGGGGCGGGGAGAGGGCGTGATGCAGACAGACACAGATAAACAGAGAGCAGGAGCAAGTGAGATTGTGAAATGGAAATCTAGGAATGAACACTTCATTGTTCTTAGGAAAAAAAATAATCAAAACAAAACAACACACCACGTGCAGAAATTATTCTGTTATTATTTTAATTTATATGTTTAGTATTTAGTGATTTAGGGTGGTAGCATCCCACTTGATGCCAGAGCCAGCCTCAGAAATCAGTGAGATGCCAGGTCAGGCCAAGGACTGAAGCTCTGGAGCTATATGGTACCATTTATTACAAAATACAGCAAATTGTGAGGTCAGCATTATTTGTTTTAATATACTATATATTGCATACAAACATGAATATAAGTATGTAACATACATGACTGACACACCTGAATTCCCAAGCTGGATTTACTTGGAAGTGTCTGATCAAGACTTTATGCATCCAGGTGTACATAAATATATTTAAACATGCCCTACTTAGCTCACTAGGTTAATTTCTTACCACAACTTTCTCAGGAAAGATGTATATAGACTACATTAAAAATGGGAGGAATAGAGGAAAAGGTTTTGGTTTAGCTGTATTAGTGCAAGTTAAGAACATACTCTCTCTTTAACTTACCCTTTGCCTTTCAAGAAAGCTGGAGCAGCCCTAGCCAGCTGTTTGCTCTGCTCTACTTCAGTATTCTTGGAAGGAGAGCTAGTTAATAAGACAGGAAAACTAAGAAGAGGGTAAACAGTGATGTCTGAAATTCATTATAGAACAGAGTTTGGAGAAGCTCATTCGAGTGTTCTGGACTGAATAAAAATAACAATAGAAGCTTTAAAGAAATTCTAGAAAACTTCAGGAAATGCAAAATCAGGAATTATGAGTTTTCCCTCCTGTTCTCCAAAAGCAAACTATTAAAGTCTCCACTACAGAAATGACAAACAAAATGTGCTTCTCTCACAAATGGAGAGATGAAGGCTTGTGTATTTTCCAGATGGAGTCCGAGATAAACACGATCTCAAATGCTGCTTTCAAGCTGAGAAAGTTTCACCATAACAGCTAAATTGCTTTTCCTCACATTAACGGTAAGATGGTTTCAATAATCTATGGAAAGGCATTTATTTAGATGCAGTGATAGGATACAGCAGTTTAATTTTCAGAAGTACTGTTCTTCTGTTGATTTAAAATAATATATAGTTCACCAAACACACTTTTTTCCCTAATTACAGTATTTAATGGATTGAAGTAGCTGCATCTTTCCCAACACTTAAATAGCCATGTTAACAAGCTACCACTGGCTAAAAATGGGAAACATTGAAAATGTTAATTTGTTTTTCATGCTGCAGCATTTTTCAGTTTAAGAAACAACAAAGCAAAACAAAATTATATTTCACTTTCTTATTTTTAAAAATTATTCACCTTTTTTTGGTTTGGCACCTCATGGGTGTGTGAGCATGTGTGCACCTGTGCATGCAGGGGTGTATGGGTCTGTGTGTGTGTGTGTGTAGGCAGATGATGTTGCACAAATGTGGGGCATGATAAATCTTCAAAACCTTTATTAGGACCAAGAAGGAATTCAGTGAGACAAGATGTATGTAATTCCCCTCCTTTTGGGAGGGCAAGGTTGGCAATGGGGTTCTCAAAAGGATGGGACCAAAGGCTGTTCTAAGAACTCAAGCTTGTTGATTTATAATAAATTTGTAAGATAGCTGAATGAAATGCTGTACTGCACAGAAGAAAAGCTGCTTGTTTCACATTTCTCTGCCCATCCACATGCTGTGCGTATTGCACTTCCACTGGGCAATATCCATACAGATAAATGTGCTCCGTGCCATCTAGAAGGATGTGTTTTCCACATGTTTTCTTACCAGTTACAGAAGGAAAATGCATTTGAGGGGTACAGGGAGCGCCATTTCAGCCAAAAATGCACCTTTCAGTTCTAAAAGTACAGACAAATATGTTGCCACAGCGGGAGACCAGAGACCTCGGGGCAGGTTTTGTGCCTTGCTTTCTAACAGTGAGGAGTCATGTCCCCTCCACCAACCACAAGTTCACCTCTCCTATGCTCCAGAAGCCACACAGTGTGAAGAGACAGGCAAGCAAGGATTACTCACTGCTACCAGGTCTGTCCAGGTCCCTTTCCTTTTTAGTTGATTCAGCAAACTTTCATCTTGCAACCTCTTCTCACAAGTTTTGTTTTCTCAGTTTTTCTGGACTTTCTCTCTGGACTCCAGGTATGCTGGTTAGCATATCTACCCCTGTGCTGTTGCCCTAAACTGGATGCAAACCTCCAGGCAGATGTCTCCTCCTCTGGGGAATGAGTTTTAATGGCTTTCCAGATGATGTTCCAGGGTCAAATGCAATCTAACAATTGCATTGCTAACTTCAATTAGTTTGTGGTTCACTGCAACTCCTAGGTCCTCTGTTAAAATATTTCCATCCATCCAATTATTCTCCCATCTTTTATTTGACTATTTGCTTCCTTGCTACAGCACTTTTCACTTATAATTACTGAATTTCCTGTAATTGATTTCAGATAATTTGGACATCAATTACTACCATTGCTACTGAGCTAATTTTTTTTTATTTAGAAACTGCTCTCCAAGCACTTCTTTCCGTAACCATTTCAACCTTTGTACCACCTGCAAATTGGATATATTCACTCTATTGCTTCCATTAAGTCACTACAAGAAATAGTGCATAGTGTCTGATTTAGGATAGCTTTCAAGAATCCCAGCAGATGTCCTTCTCCTAAAGCAACAGCAAACTTCTGAAAATGTCGTTCCATTTTCAATGTTGCTCTTTTACCAATTTCCCTATGTCCTTATTTTCTTTGGGTACTTCTGTATCATCTGGGCCTATGTCTAAAGTCCTTCTAAGATCAACCTGCATTGTATCTGCTGCTTCTTTTTTTACCCACTGGACCCATTACCTGTCAATGAAATAAATTAGTTTGGTTGATATAATTTGTTCTTGACAAATCTATGGTGGTTATTTCTTGTTTATTATCCTCCAGAAGCTTACTGACTCTTACATAATTTCAGTATCTTTGGACACCAAGGTTAGGCTGTCTCCTGTATAATCCCTTTCACCCTTGTCCCCGAGTCTGCCTTCAACCCTTCTTCATTTGGAAGAGCTGATATTCGTCCTTCTTGTTCTTCTGTATCTTCCTACATCCTCCACATATTCCCCAAAATACAGTTAATACTTCAGAGATCATTTTGGCCACAGTGAGTTTCCAAATGGGGCAGACATTTTAAAGATATATTACTGCTAAAATGGAACATCTTGTAAGATGCCAAATAATGCTTCCCCATCCAAATTTGGAAACAAAACTTCCAACCATGAGCAGATGTCTATAAAGATGTAGACCTAACAATATTGGTGTAAATGTTATGCCCTCATTCGTGTCTACCTGGCTACTAAACAATTAAACACATAAACCTTTCCTTTAGCCAGGTAGAATGCTGCTGATGAAACAAGGACTCTCATCTTGTTCTGCAAACAACATGTAAAGACAACATGCAGTTGAAGTCTACCACGCTCCTTCAAGACAGAAACATGGAGAACAGCAGCAACCAGTATGTTTTGCTCCATGTTAGCTGTTGTCTGGAAATTTGGCCTAATCTCTTGCTATGCCCAGGTAGAATATTCAATTCCTTTAACTTCATGTGGAGTTCAAAAAAGGCACCAGCCATTCTGACTCAGCATTACATAAGACTCAATTCCTCCTTAGCTATGGGTATCTGATATCCTAGCGCATTCCTTCTATCTATCACACAATTGCCAAGTCATTTCAAGTTCACCAGAATGTGCTGCATCACACTATTTATTCCAATTTATTACTCCTTTAAAGAGCTAAATGCATTAGCTGTGGAGGGTAGGGCTGAGAAAAATGCGAGAAAAAAATATTCTGTTCCATCTTATCCTACCTAAGCTCAATAATTCAATAGCTTAAAGAAAACATTTATTAAGAAAGAGCAGGAGATTGTACCCATTACTGTGGCAGCTATATACTTTAAATCACCATGACAGACTGCAGCTGGGGAACAGAAGTATTCAAATAAGGAAGAAAACATTAATTCAGGGTATAGAGTTATTTCTCTTGACTGGACAAAAGTTTCTATAATGCTCAGTTTGCTTTTTTGATGTAACATGTCCAAATCATTGGGTTTGCAAGGCCATTACCTACTCTGCAGTAATATTCCCTTGTTCTGCTGCCCTCTAGGCCATCGGAAATTGCAGAAACAAATGAGAGAAAAACCTCTGAATATTAGCTGCAGCAAAAGAATTACAGACCTTGTGGTTTTAGTCAAGTTAGCTGTCAACACAGCAAATGACCATGATTTGGTATTTGGGAGAAGATCACAGACCTTTTTGTTTCTTCTTTTCTAACACAAGCGCTTTAAAGCTGTTCTTGAGCTGTACAGAGCATATTGTTGATACCAGTTTCCACACTGTATACATTTAGAAGAGAGGTGCTTGTAATTCCTAAGCCAGCCTCCTCATTAAAGCTCTCTTATGGACTTGCTGGCTCAGACTCAGCAAACAAGCACAGAAATTTTAAGTGGACTTTGATTCTAAAGCAGTTTGAAGAAACTGAAAAACATCATAGGGAAAGCCTGAACCCAACTTCCTTTGAGCTTTGGAGTAACTGTGTACCCATCCAAAATCTGTGCTTCAGATGCAATTAAACTGTAATTAGTATATAAAGTTCCATCTCCTTCCAGCTGTTCTGTGCAATTTTTAACTGTATTTACCAATTATCAAAGATCCTTCCTCTAACAAGATTGTCCACCTTCCCAGTTAATTTTCAGCTTTCACCCATGAATCCAGAAATAAAGATGGTAGTGTGCTGAACTTAAGAGATGCTATCCATCTCCAGCAGCAGAATGAGGTGGTGTGCTGAATCTAGCATTTTAGGGAGAAATTGGTTAGAATGGCTACATTCTTCTGTGAACATAAGTAGCTGAAATAAATACCATGGGAATGCTATGAATAACATTCTCTGCCAATTCTCCTTTGAATAAACATTCAAATTACATAAAAACTACACTTAAAGCTATCTGAAACCTCTGGACTAGACTGCAACACAAATTAAAGCAACCATAAGTTATCTGCAGTGAAAACACAGCCAGCAGAGCTTTTAGTGTTGATTACATCCAGCTAGAAATTTTACTCTGAGTTTGTACTCTTCTTCTTCTTAAGAATGGAGTATTTAATATAAAATCAGCACAACTGCAAACAGAGCCATCAAAGTCTGCTTCTCTGATGTACAAGGGGATGAGCTTCCACTAATGAGGCATGATTTTCCCAGGGCAATAGTAACAGTAAAACTTAAAAGAATGAATGAAGATACTGTTATTAGTCTAACCCAGACTGAATATCTTGGCATTTAGCAGAAAAGTACCTTGGTATCTATAATTCTTATTGAATTATAGTTAATGCTCATGGATTAATAACAAAAAAAAAAAAAAAGGAAAGGATATTACACTGCATATAAAAAAAGACAGGGAAACTGCGTATTTCTTTTATGCAGAATGAAATGGGATCTTCCTTTAGGTCACTGAGATGTGAGGGAATGCTGGAAAAAGAGTGCAGCAACAAGAGGCATGGGTCCAAATCCAGTGCTCACTATGCAAATGGGAAGTTTTCATTAGCTTCAGTAGGACTTAGATCCGCCTTTCCTGTGGTCATTTAGAAAAGCCAGCTGAGGGGTCTGGGGAGGGTTATTGGCAAGCAGCACTAATGGCAGAACTGCAACCACCCACAGCGAGAGCTGGGGCAGAGGAGACTGGCTGTGAGACCTGGAGTCATTTCCAGGCTTTTGTGCAAGCCTCTTTCATTCCTCGCTCAAGAACACAACGGGCAACTCCCACACCAATGATGGAACCATAAAGGTGTAGTTCTCTCAGTTTTCAAAAGCAACGTTTCCAGCTTCCATTAGACACATGAATATTAATCATATGTGAAGGGGTAAAACGAAAGACTTGTGCTGCACAGAAGCAAGAGAAGTTGGCAAACCCTACAGCCAGCAGGAAGTCTATTCAAAAGACTAATTAGAGCCACAGAAACCCTCTAGCCCTTAAGAGCCTTCCTTAAAGAATATTTTGAGTAGTTTAGCAGAATTGCTAATGATTTAGTGCATGAGCTACAGAACTACTGCAATTAGTAGGTTAGTGCTCTCATACTGACCGTGAATTGTTGTGAAGCTGATTTACATACTGCTTTATAAGAGAATGCTCATCAGCCACAGGACTGGCTGCATTTATACCCCCAAGTAACCTGAATGATTCAAACAATGAAAGCTTGTTAATACCTCAAAGAGAATACACAGAGAGTGTTCAGAGAGGGTTCGGAACAATAAATCCAATTTATTTAGAAAGAATACTGACTTGGCTGTTTGTAGGGTGCTTTTTCTTTCCAATAAAAAGATGCAAAATAAATTTGTAAAAGGTGAAAATAAAAATACTGAGAATAAGCTGTCCAACTCTTAAAATCCTGCTATGTCAATGAAACAAAACTTAAAAAACTTCTAATATACAATCAACATAATTACTTTACATATCAGGTTACAGTTAACTCTAAAACAGCCAGAAAAACTGCTGCATCATGAAACCTTTAAACTGTACAGGGATGTCACACTATCCACTTAAAAGGACGTCTGGGTACCTATGCTTGAGGGGGGTGGTACTATCACCTGCCTTCAGGGGATTCTCACCAAGGAGTGTTTCCTAGAAAAAAAAAAAGGAATTCTAACACCTGAGGAAGCATGTATGTTCAACCCTGATAGTTAAAGACAATCAGTTACTAAAGAAGGCAAAAGTAAAATAATCAGGTATGTTTTACATGCAAACAA
The DNA here is from genome assembly GCA_020086605.1 of Lanius collurio. NCBI lineage: Eukaryota > Metazoa > Chordata > Aves > Passeriformes > Laniidae > Lanius > Lanius collurio. The sequence continues at coordinate 24,660,906 of JACBWW010000003.1, read as the reverse complement.
AGACAAGCAGCACAGGTGACAGTGCTGTGAGTGTTACTGCAGGTCCCTGGCCTAAGGAGCAACACTTCTGTTGTTTCTGCACAGGGACTTCTTGGCAATAAACAGAAGCATGAGCAACACTCCTGAAGAGTGCTGCTCTTAATGACCTCTCCTGGAGAGGCTACAGATACATTACCCTGCCTTGCACATAAACCCCCATATATTCCAACAACAGAAATGAATCTGCATTTGCAGTCTCTCTGTACAGACAGCAAATCTGACCTTGGGGGCTGCTTTGGGACTACTGGCTTTCGAAAAGCATCTCAGTCACACCCACTTGCACTGAGATAACAGAGAATTTACAGTTTACAGCTTGTGGTAACAAAATTCATAAATCAGAGAAGTAGTAAACTGCCTTTACTCTGACTTTGCAGTGTACACTGCAGGTCTGGTTTTAGCTTTGGTGTTAAAATATGTAGCTGTGCATACCCAGAGATTGTGTTTAGTCATTTGGGAACGCTGAAGCACTGACACACACAGCAGGAATCAAGCAATAAAATGCACCCAAGGAAGACACAATGCTCATCTTCCCTAAGACAGCAGGAAGTTATTTTCCTGCCACCTTTTTACCTATGTTCATTTGTAGGCTTACATACATTGGGTCAGATAGCCAGCAAATGGTACATACGTATTTTGGCTGAGTGAGCCAAAATACTGAGTCAAAATGTACATATTCAGCTGCAAGCACCTCCTCTTTGGGATTAATGTTTCTGATGAGACTTCCCTGGCTTGTTTACTTGTGGAGGGGATTCCCCGCACTACAACACCTACTGAAGGATCAGTCACCGTATTCCAAGACTACTCCTTGTCCCTTGTAGCCTTTAATGAAAATCAGAATGGTTTAACAGGGGAAAGGATGTCTTGCTATATCTTGCAGCTATGAAGACATTTTCTCTTTGTTCATCCATATCTTGCAGTATGATGCAGGCATTCCCAGCAGGCAATGGCACATCCCAGTTCCTATTCCCATAGTGCTATTACAAAATGGCTTCTTCACCAGCCATTGTCCCTATGGGAGGGTGCCCGAGTTGCACGTGAGCACATTTTAATGGGTCAGAATGGTTCAAATGAGAGCTCAAATTCAGTGCTCTGCTGTGGGGAGCTTGGGGTGTTTTCCCTTTTTTTAACTCCAGCTCTCCATTCAGATGTCTGGGTATCAGTCCAAATTAACCATGGCATTTCTCTGCTCATGTCTCTTGATTTTACTTTGTGAGAGGGTTTGTTTTTTTTTTTCACTCCTGTGAGGGAACCGAAAATTGAAACTTCCACCACTATCACATAATTGTTTGATAAAAATAAGGATGAGAACTCACCTTCTGTTTGCAAAGGGACTTCCTGAGGGAACAGAATGGGAGAAGAGTGTGTCGTTCATGCTGGTTACAGGTCGGGGGGGCCTGAAAGGTAAAAATATCCAGCTGCATTAGTTTTGCACCAAAAACCCCTCCATCAGCAAGAGTATTTACACAGAACAGAAAGAGCTTGTTGTAAGTAATATTGCAACTGGCATCTTCTGCTTTATGTAGCAGTAGTTCCAAATCACAGATGCTGTGGTTTTAAGAAGTTGATAAAAATACACTGCTACTTAGGCCTGGAGGGAAATAATGCCTTTGTGTGTTCCGAGGTGAGTTTTAAGCAACCTGCTTGACTTTTTTCTCTGCTCTGGTAGAATTGCCACTATGCCATTGCTCCTTTCCAGAGGCAACAGTCCAGGGTGCAGTCCCTGCTTTCAACCAGCCAGGATGAGTACTGGTAGTCAGTTCTCTGTGGCAGCATGGAGGTCTGCAGGGGAACACTGCCAATAAATGACACATCTTTTCATGAAGTTATCCCTGGTGCTAAGCTCCATGCTACCACATCCACATAGTGACCACAGCGTATCCAAGCCCTCAGCATCCCAGAAAATACATGCAGAATTAAACTTTGACAGCAAAGCTTTTTAGCTGCTATATCAAACCCCCAAGTCAAAATTTAGAGTAAGCATTTAGGTTCAAGGGGACCCATTAGTAATGATGATTTTATTATCACATTCTTTATTTCCTGCTTTTACAAAAAAACAAAACAAGAAGGATTTTTCCTCCGCTTTCTTTTACTGTCTACTCTTAAAAATAATCTGTGTATAATTTTATCCCTCTGTATCCACTAAGGACAAATTTCCCCTTCTTAGCAGACTTCTTATGCAACACTGGGCAAAAGATCCAGCTGCTCAGGAACAACTAAAAGGTATGTTATTAAAATCACAGGGCTTTCAATCAGATATGATCAGAATCTGAAGCCACATATAATTCAGACCCCAAACTGGTTAATATTCCCTTCAGGCTTTGTGAAAGACCTATCTTGCATTTTGAATTCTGCAGATGTGCAAATCAAAATATAGTAACCATGTGCAAAATATTCACTGGGCTCCAACTGTGCAAGACAACTAGTCAACCAAAGAATTTGCAAGAAAGCCAGTTCTGCATAGAAGTGAACTATGACTATATAATTTGTCCTCTAACTTGTTATAAAACAGGCAAATCTATGGTATTTGAAAAATCCAAATGAATTTCTCAGCACAATAATGCCACACTGATTTTGAGAAGTTTAAAACTGTGAACAGGAAGTGGAGTGTTATTTATTTATATGAAAATATAGTTTTAACCTAACCTTCCATCTGCAGAACCACATGAAAACCTCCAGTTCTCATGAGTCATGAATTTGAGAAGCAGTCCTTTGTCTTCATGTACTTATAGAGAAGTGTTTGATGTTATTTTTTTTTTTTTGTAACACTGAGATTATCACAATTTTTCCAAGCTTTTCCTCCAACAAGTGTACTAAAGAAGAAAAATACTCACCAAGTATCTCTTTTGCAGGCAGAATAAAATGGAAAAGAGATAATTAATTAAATTGTCATTTTAATATGTATATGATCTAAGTAATACATTGGACATACTCCATTCTTATAACCCTGATTCTGCAAAAAGCATGAGAGCCTCTATGCATGAAGGGTCATTAACCTGTTTACATAAGCAAAGTTACTCTTGTGTATAAATGTCTTTAAACTCCGAGGCTTTGCTAAAGTTGCATGATTAGCATTAGTTTGTCAATTCTTATAAAGAAAAAACTGGTATTAAACTAAACTGGAGCTCTCTCACAGCAAGTTTCTTAACGGCTGATGCCCACTGTCACAGTCCTCAGGTCCCACTTGAATATCAAATGGATGTTCAAACACACAGAATTGTAGTAAGACAAGCACAACAGACTTTATTGTAAAGCAAAGGAAAACTCAGCTATTGACTATAAATTACATCTTTCTGAGGTTATTTTTAAACTCCTGAAAGTGAGTGATTAAGCTTTCTGATAAAAGTGAGCTATTGATACTGAACTAACTGTCCTCAAGGAGACAGAAAGCACTTGCTGCTATTGAAATATCCCGTGTAATAAAGGCATACTATGGCACAACAAATATCCATAGTAATAAACCAAATTAAATAGGAGGAATTTTCCAAAGTGCTTCAGGCTGCTCTAACCTGTTTATACTGATGTCAAAAATAATGCTCCCACAGGCTTAAGATGGAAATGAAGTCAGGCCAATGCAGAATGGATTTGAAAAATACCTCCATGATGCACTGGCCATGCCATTTATCACCTCTGCAGTCTAGAGACTTCCTTTCATGTTGCTATTCTTATGTACAGAGAGGAAAAATGACCCTTCCATCAGTGGGAGGAGTTTCTACCATAAGGTTTATGACATCTTGATAACTACCTCTTCAGATGAAACCTTAGATGTATTTCTTGCTTAATTCAAAAATTTGTGTGGCACCAGTAAAAACAAACAACCCATGCAGTCTTTCTGTCTGGTGCCAGTCAAAGGTGGAAGAACAATCAAAAGGAAAGTCTCTATGGTAATGCAGGGAGAACTTGTCCCCATTTAAGCTAGAAGCTAAGAAAAGGACACTGTTTTGTTGCCAAAATTCTTCCATCTAATGCACATATAAACCCCTTTTTGCCTGGATTCCTGCCCAGAGCAGTTTCTCACAACTTCCCTTATGTTTAAAAATAAAAATCGCATCAGCAGGAAGATATTCTTGATGAGGTTCTGTAGCATACCTCTCCCCTCAGCTAATTTGTGTGAATTATGCTGTAGGTCATGATACCTCCACAACTTACAGGTTTTTCACTCATGCATCATTATAGCCAATATATATTGCCAAGTTATATTACCATCAATCTATGAATAAAGAGAAACTGTCATAAAACAGAATAGATGGTGGTTTGTCCTCACCTCCCATCACTCTAAATTGCCTGTATATTTAGGAATAAGGAAAGGTGTTAATTTCACAGCAAAGATTTGGATCAGTTCCTACTTAATTATGGTACGTTCCCCTTGCCTTGCCTAAATGCATTTAATCCATTCACAGTAGCCAAGTTTTCCCTATCTTTTATATTCTGACATATCCCCAGGCCTTCAAGATCCCCCAGCCAACAGGGAACAGAGGCTTCTCTTTTAGTTTCAAGCTCTCTGTCTCTCTCCATTTCCTTTAAGGGTGGCCCAAAATCTGCCCTGTGAAATTATCCCTGACTTGCCAGCAGGGCCAGACACAGCAGTGAGGGAGCTCAGCAGATCCAACTCCGGATCATTTCTTCAAAAGAACAGCATCCTCTCAGCACTCTTCCATAAAGAGGTGCAGATGTTTTAACTGACAATTGGGAGTGACAGGGATTTGGCACTATGTATCTGTCAGAGGCACCTTGTCTGAAGAACAGAGCACTCTCTTACACTTTGAAGAAGTTCTGCTGTAACCACATAAGGGAGACCATCAGCATGATTTATCCTTGAAATGTCAGGCAGGTTCAATGAACTGTCCAGGTGATGCACAGCCCACAACGGCAGGTGTGCACTTGCCCTTAGAGATGCTACATACAAATATTCAGGATGGACAAAGGGAAATAAGTATAATAACTACAGACTAGAACAGTTCCAGCAGCCAGTAACACAGATATGCTACCTATAAATGCAATTCTAATAGGTGCTGCCAGAAATACTTCCGTCAGGAGCCCTGAGAATATGTTTAAGAAAGATATTTTCTTAAGAAATATACCAGAACAAGAGAAATACTTTAAAGACAGTATTTTTGAAATATTTTTTCCAAGTTAATTTTTTTGTGCCTTTCTTCCAACCAATGTCTTGATTTTTCCTTAATTTTATGGGAAATGTAATGGGGTTTTTTTTTCCCTTTTTTTTTTTTATTAAGGACCCAAGAAGCAAAAGTAAGTCAAACTGATAAATGAGAAAATCTTAGCATCTGCCACTATGGGTAGTGGACATGTTTTAGAAAAAAAAAAAAAAAAAAATCCAAAGTGGTACTTTCCCCTGCACAAATATATTTTCTTTCTGTTTCTTTGGGTTTCTTGACTCCTGAAGAAAAAAAGTAGTGACATGCTGCAATAACAAAAAATAATCTTGCTTTCTCAACATATCAAAACATAAGGATAACAGACTCTTTTCAAGTGACTTGGCAGTTCAAGACACACTTTTAATGCAGACTCATACAATACTTCAGGGTTGGGTGTAGCCACAGCTTCACTGAAGTCAGTGAGAACTCTGACACCCCTTTTGACAAAATTTTCTCTGGTGCCTTGTGTCAAGACATACTTGTGATACACTGAAGTTCAGAGTCTCTAGATGACAGAACTGATGTTCTCAGCATCAATACATCCCAAAGTGCTGAAACTCCATGAAATTGCATGGACATCTCTTGAGGAGAATGGGGACATTCCAATGTTGTGTCCCAATATTTGACTGTATGTATACTTCCCATTGATTTTTCAAATGAAATCACACCAGAAGAGCACTATTACACTAAATACCCCTGCCAGCAAATTTGCACTTGTGATGCTTTGAGCTGGACAAGCCACATCTGCCTCCTGCTGTGTTCAGAGCTGTAGTATCTACACTTGGTGCAAGCAACTCCTACAACAAAGCTTACTTTGTCTACAGCACACAGATACTTACACAATATGAGCCAGGTTTAGAGGTTTTTCAGGCTGATCAGGGAACATTGGGTGCAAAGGTTCACGGCTGGAAGCACAGCTTAAAGACTTGCTAAGTGCATTAGTTAGCTTCTTAGCAGGTGATTTCTGGGAGGAACAAGGAAGGTAGAGGTAATCTGGACAAGTAAGGTGCATACTGTTTCTGCTATGGCAAGCACAATACAACAGGAAGCTCTAACAGCTCAAGTACCCAGGGACTGACATTCCCCTTGCCCCCTCCCACGAAGAGAGTCTGGTAAGGCAAAAAGTACTGGCTTAGGGAAAGATTACTCTTATCTTCAGCAACCTTTAGAGCAGGCTGGGGGGTGTATCTATAGGGACAGTTGCCAGGGCTTTTTTGCAATGCTGCACTCAGGCAGTGCTGAATGAAGAGCACAGTTTGTGTCACCTGGACTGGTGCTGGCTTCTACCTCACCAGCTTGGGAGTGCAAGGAAGACAGATTTGAATATGCCTGTCCCTGTAGATACACTGAACTGCCCTCCTAGATGTGGGCCAGGCACTAGGCTGCTATGCTCTTTTCCCTTGCTAGTATTTCTCTCCTCACCTCCCGTACCCTGTACTGTTTAGCTGCTATTACAAAGCTTCTCTTCCACCTCCTGTGGCCACTGACCACAATGGGAAATCTGAGACACTGAATCGCCCATTGTGGCAACAGGGCATCAAAAGAGGCTGGCATACTGTCACTGTCATCAAGAGATGGGGAGGGTCCATGCAAGAAGCATAATTTTCCCCAGGGAGTTAAAAAAAAAAAAAAAATCAATCAGTATTGTCTGCTTTCTAGCTTCGTTTGGAGACTCTATGCAGTTGAGGAGTAAACTCAACTTCCCTTCTAAGGAAGGGCTCTGAGATCTAGAGTGTCTTTTAGGCCATGTGAGGGATTCTCAGGGAATTCAACTCAACTCTCTGTGATTTGGCTCTGCCAGTAAAAGAGGGTTAATGATCCTTACACTGTCTCCCCTCCCCAAAACCCAGCTCTGAAATTTAAAAGTCTTTCTGGTACCTGAGAGAAAAGGTTTTGTATTTATGCATACACACCCTGCAATAACTTATGATTGTCAACAAGTTCATAATGAAATATTTCTATTAGAGAAATCCAATCTAAATATGTAAAGTTCAAACTCTTTGTCTTTCATTATAAATGCAATTTCACTCTGAATTAAGAACAGCTGATTTTCACGGCACCCATGAACACTTCCAATCTGCATGTGGAGCTCGATACTGATGCATTATGGAGAATGCTAACCAGGTTTGAACAAATGCTAATGAATGCTACAGAAAGGCAACTTCAAACTTGATGCAAAACATTTGTTTCTGGCAAGGAAACATTTGAAAGCACTAGGCATGTGGTCACATTTTTGTCTTCCACTGAGCAGCAATTTTAAGTTATCCAATTACTTCCTACCTATAATCACAGCTCCCTGACTACAGCAAAAAATGGATTTTATAGGAAAAACTGCTGTTAGGAATGGAGTCTGCGCTACATAGTGGGCACTTTCCTATTCAGATACTAAACTCCAGCCATTTGTGTCTATGCAACAAGCAGCAATTAGGACCCACAAAAACAATTACAGACCCAGGTCTGCTGGGATACAGTGCAGGGCTGTATGACTGGCATACAGAGCAAACAATGCCAAATTTAACCCTTGCCTGTTCCATCAACAGAAAATCAGACATTTTAGAAGTATTAAATTTGGGAACTTTGTTAAAAAATAAACACAAAATACTGTGCAAATAGGAGCTTTACCTGTATGCATAACTTTTTTTTTTTTTTTTAACCAATATACTTTTGAAAGGTTTGAGATTAATTAGGTATTTTTTGCTGATTTCTGCATTTGAACCCTGAAGGATTATGATGTTCTGTAACCAAGGAGTTCTACTGGGGCTTTGCTCCAGTCCATGGAAAGCTGAGTCCCCAGGTCTCATGCCCTTCAGAGAAGGTTAAGGTTCCAGCAGCTGTTGATACTTCTCTTTCAGCTTAGAAAAAACACTGCATTATTTCAATTAACAACAAAAAGACAGAAGTGAGCTTTTCTCTATAGTAAACACTACTGTGGATCTAAGCCTGTGACCACACTCGAATCTACAGTGCCAGGATCATCCCAAATGCTACGCATATGCTGCAGCCACTCAACTGAAAATATTGATGAATGAGCATTAAGTATTCATCATTTCATTTACACGTAGCCAAACAGAGCAAGCCAATGAGGATTTTACCGTGAGTCCTGTAGGAACGGGAGAAGCTGCCATGAGGCTGTTGCCCTGCTGCCAACCCCTCCTGCGCTGCCCTCACCGCGGCACACACCGTCACAGGCGCCCCAGATCCTCACCCTGAAAAAACCATTCCCACCTCCACGCTCTCCTGACGGCTCCCAGGGCCACAGCCTCCCAGACAGGGTCACTAATCCAAAGTGCCAGCCTGGCTCCCAGCTCCCCTGAGCCAGACAGCTGCCCAGAGCTGTGGCTGGGGGCTTCTCCGATGGCTGGAGGGCAAAGCAGGCTGCAGCGAGGCAGGAGCCTTCCCTTACCCATGACGTGTACTCTTTCATTTGGTGCTGGTTGCTGTGGGAACCGCTGGCATGGCCCCTCCAGAAGCAGTCCTGACAGAGCTGGTAATTGTGACACTGCTGGCAGCGGTAGCGAAACCCCATCATGCTCTCGCTGTGGCAGTAGGAACACTCGACGGGGTGGAAGACTGTGCAGGAGAAAGAAATGATGAGCCATAAACCAAAATAAAGAAATACCCAGAAAAATTTTATGGACAAAGCCCCAAACTGAAGAGTGTTCCCTTATTTGTCTAAAGCAATCTGCGGCATTGCATGCTGCTGACAGCTCTGATCTGTGAAAATACAGCAACCTGTGCTCAGCCATGAGCAACACTTCCTACATTGGGCACCAAACCCTCCTTCTGAGATGGTATCTGTACCTCCTGCTCACAGCAGCAAAAAATGTGTTCAGTGTCTAACAGAATACATGACAGAGTCCAGAGAACAGTCACGAAGATGAGGGCTCTCCTATGAAGACAGGCTGAGAAAGTTGCTCAGCCTGGAGAAGAGAAAGCTCCAGAGAGTTCTTAGAGCAGCCTTCCAGTACCTGAAGGGGCTACAAGAGAGCTGGAGAGGGACTTTTGAAAAGGGCATGCAGTGACAGGACAAGGGAGAATGGCTTTAAATTGAAAGAGAATAGGTTTAGGTTAGATATTAGGAAGAAACTAATATCCATCCACTGTGGATACCCTGTGATACACTGTGAGGGTGGTGAAGCACCAGAACAGGTTGCCCAGAGAAGTTGTGGATGACCCATCACTGGAAGTGTTCAAGACCAGGTTGGATGGGGAGTTGAGCAACCTGGTCTAATGGAAGGTGACCCTGCCAGGGAGTTGGAACTGGATGATCTTTAAGGTCTCTTTCAACCCAAACTATTCAATGACAGAGGAAATTTGTATGTGGGAATATCCACTGCTGCTGCACTACTGGGAGAAGCTGAATGTTTCATTGTGCTTTAAGGAGCTGAAGTGAGGCACCTTGGAGGAAAAGTCAAGCTGAGCTGTATGACTACTGAAAGGATGAAAGTGTACTTAGACATGTTATTGTCTCTTAATTACTGCTGTCTCACCTGTACAAGTGGTGTCATTTAGGTACCTACATATGGAGTGGAACACTTGGCTCTGGATGCCCAGATTTGGAAAGCTGGCCGTTGAAGGGACCTGTGTGGTCCAGCTCTCTGTTCAGAAGCAGAAACTGACAAGGATGCAAGTCACTCACAACAGGACTCTAAAGCACCAACTGAGATATTTTGAAGCACTTTCTGGGCAATAGTGCTATTTCTGTTCCTCTTCCCTTGCTACAGCATGTACCCAATTTACCACAGGGTACTGAACATCCCCTTGCTCCTAGGCACCTTCTGCCTTTCTGTCATAAGGTTCAGTCTGGGAGAATTTGGATCAGTGCTGAATATGTCAGGGGTTTAATTCCTTGCCAGAATTTTGCAGCAGGAAGGGTTACTGCTCTAGGCTAGGAGACGCTGTGAAGCTGGTGAGGGAAAGGGATGGATGACAAGAGCTTGAGGAAGGTGGGATAGATAGGTTGCTCTGTAGCCAAAAAGGACTTGGGAATATCACCTTACCCACCTTGGTGCCTTTCAGGGGAAGAGAAATTTGTTTAGTACAAGAACACATACAACTTTTCCTCCTTTTCCTTTTATCACCAGAAATGGGTGCACACCATCCACATGGGACTTCCTCTTCAAAAGATAATGGTCTGGTAGTATAGACTTAGGAGGAGATCCTTCCTAAGGACCTTTTGGCTGGTGTTTTGCACTGCACTGGACATCTCCTGCCAGGAATACTGCACTAGTGGAACCTGCCAAGCTGTTCCGTCTCTGCTGCCATATGTCATAGCTAATAAAAGTTGTGGTCTTGATAGCTTACCAAATATAAATGTGTCAATGGATGAAGTCCTATTGCTCTTTGCTTATCCACAGCACAGGAGGAGACATGATCAGGTTAACTTCCTGAATATAGCAAATTTAACCCATGTTCCTGGCTGAATGACCAACAGACTTCTCCACATATTTTACCAGTCATTGTAAAAATAGCGTGTGGAATCAATGAACCCAGTACAGCAGCTTTTACAAAACCATCTACAGACTGTGAAAATCATCACACCAAAATTTATTCTTGTAAGTGTGTTTTGGTAGCGTGTCTTTACTTACCATTTTCAACATTTGCCAGTCGATGCAGAAGTGGTAACCACACTAGACACTGTGGTGGGGGATCAGACATGAGAGTATCCAAGAAAGTGTTTAATGTGACCTTTTTCTGCTCAAACAAGCAAACAAACATGCACAGAAAAACAGTAATTAGACATCTAAAAATTATTTTATCTTGTGTCTACAGAAACACTTGGGAATAAGTTTCAAACACTGTTTTCCTATAGGCCTGATTTGCTAAAAAGAACAAGTGATACTAGCAGAGCTTTTCCAGACTATTTTTAGTTGGTACAATGATACAACTGATGACTAGCAGTCATTCTCACAAGGCTGGATTGGAGACACTTAGTCCCACTCACTTCCAGACGCTCTTCTAGAGTCACTGCCTGAAGATGCTTTGTGGTTAAGGATGGTATTCAACTCTGTATATTCTCGTCTGTTTTGAGTATTGTGTGACAAGTACAAGTGCATGTAGGGTATCACTGTGTATGACCAATTTTCAAATGAAAAATCACTGCTGATGGTACTCCAAAAAAGAAAATGAAAGAAAATACTGGCAAGGAAGTACAAATCTGAAAGAAATACATGGTAAGGAGAGGCCAGCACAGGAAATTTGTTACTGTAATTTAAGAAACTATGCTTGTCTGAGGAGAAATGGCAACTAGGTATGGGTGAGCTGTGATTACGGGATGTCATGTCTGCATATACTCAGGGACTGCAACTGTTCCTAAACTCTTCACGCCTTTAAGCACTCAGAGATCTATGCCCCTTTAAATTTCAAAGACATTTAAACTCTAAGATATCCCTGTTGATTTTAAAAATGCAATCTAGGGCCTTAAATTTCTAAGGTGTGTAGAAAAAGTAATCACAAATCTTAGTTCATTTGTTTTTTTCAATCAGCAACTGAGCCTTCCTTAAATAAAATTTAATATGCAAAAATATCAAGCCCTGCTGAGAATATATGCAAATGTATTTTACAGATATACATATTTAAGTAGTATCCTCATATCCAAAGGGATGGCTAAATTTTCATATCTGATTGCATAAGTTGCTGCTTTAACTTGCTAAAGAACTGTGGTTATCCCATGAGGAAGCTAAGCAGCAGTTATGCAGAGACATGTATCATCTCTGTGTGTTGTGGAATTCTTTTAAGAGCTGAGATTTCCAGCCAGAGTATCTGTGCTCCATTTATACACAATTACCACTGGATGTAAATAAAAGTATTATTTCTCTTATACACTGAGTGATCAGTGGAAAACATCTCACACTGCAACAGTCTCAGGGATGAGATACTGCAAGGTGTTTGGAAAGATAATAGAGATGTTTATCCCTAGGAGAAAATACCTCAGGCTACTGTGAAAAGGGACTTGATTCTTTAATGAACAGAAATAGCCAGAATATGAGCTCTAAATCTCACTGGAATACTACCTTTTCCTATAGTAACTGCAGTGAGAAAGCCCAGTCAAACACTACCACCTGCTTGTGGTATGAATTATCTTCCCAGCCATGGAGAGTGGAGAACCATTTCCCAGATAGGCATCCTATGGTATAAGCACTAGCTCACAGAAAAGGATCTTTCTTTTGGAGATGTGGATTTCTTTTTCTGCTGCGGATGCCTGGCATGGCTTTGCTGACCAATGCTGCCAGCAAATGTCTGTGTTCTCTGCAGCAGAGCTGACAGCACAGGGGGGAAAAATGTGGAAGGAAGCCCAGGAATAGAAGGGACCTCCAGTGTCCCACAATGCAGAGTTGAGCGACCTCAGGTTTTTTCTCTTGAAGGGATACACCGAGCCAGCCTAACAAGCAAATAGAGGAGGAGGCAAGAACAGCTCTTCCACAATGCAGTGGACTTTTGAATGCAGCTATAACTTTAAAACCTGATTGGCACCAAATAAGGTAACTTAGCTTCAATGACAGCTTTATGGCCAAACTGTTCTTGTGATCACTGATTTTACGGATTAGAGAAAAAAGCAGTGTCCCTTAAAAGGACATTGTCAGAGCAATTTCCATACATTTTCCTCCTGCAATTTTCTTTCAGCTGCTGGGAAAGTTGAAACTGAAAGCTGTTTTCTAAATATACACTACACACAGATGGAGTCTAGGTTTGTGGAATAACACTTAGACAAGTGCTAAGAAAATGAAGTTAGTGTCTATCTTTTTAGCTTGGGGTGATTTTTTTAAAGTGGTTTTTACAATAATAACAAGACTGTTTAATACAACTAGAGTATAACATCACATCAATCCTACCTATGGGGTAAAGTGGTGATGACAAACTCTGTTTTGAGCCATAGATTTGTATTCTGAAACATTAAGTCACTTCCTCTGGCATTTCTGTCCCCTAAATTTGCTGATGAGGAAATGTTGTTTCTACTTTGAATAGCCCTTCAATCTAGCAGTGGTTCATAGGCAGAAGAAAATACATAGTTTGATCAAGTAAACTAGTACAATGGGGGAAAATAAAGCATTTCTGTAATAGGAAAAATCCTTTCAGATGAAAACTGAAATGGATTTGACACCATAAGCAGATCACTCCCAGAATTTTTTCTTTCCCTGAAATTGAAGAATCTCCATATATCAGGGGGTTGAAAGGCTTCTAGTAAGCAAAAGTGATCCATAGTGAGAACAAGTGAGAATGCCAAACTTATTCCAAGGTATCAACTTCTGATAATGCTATGTGTAGTGTAAGAGAGTAAAAGAATGACTTGTGTGTGACTAAGACTGTAAATACCATTTATCATGGTGTCATAAAGATCTGGTTTTTTATTTCAAAACTCTGGTTCATCCCTAGTGAGGATGTAATGAGAACTACAGATAGTAAATTTAAATGAAGTATTAGACTAGATTTACAAAGTACTTGGCTACCTCCAGATGCAAAACAGCAGCTTTGTAAACCTGCTGTGTACCTACATCAGTCAGACACTTAACTATTGTTAGCTCTAAGTGGAGCTTGTAAACAAAACCATCTAATGCCTGCTTGAAGAAGTTGTTTCTAAAGATACCTTAATGCATCTAGACCACTTAGCTGGATGCAATCTCAAAACAAGTGCCATTTCTGATGGCTACTGAGATAAAGAATGAGGCCTGAATTACATTTTTTTCAGGAAAAGAAATTCCTTTTTTTCATTTGTAACAACAGCATGTTCAACATGCAAAGCTTGAATGCCCTGTTGCCATGCAAGAGCACTCTTTCATTATTTTAAAATGAAACTACCAGAAGTCACTTCACCATGTCAATTCTTCAACATAAGATGAAGTGCTGTTTTAAGTCTCCCCCTGTGAAACAAGACTAATTTCACATATGCAGATATTACCATTTAAAATTAATTGGGAGATGATTCAATAAATGAATTTCAACATGCCTTTTGGTTGACTGGAGTGCCTATTGATTAATGATGAAACAGAGAATACAAAAAATGAGACTCTATTTTACATGAAAATGACACTATTCTTGCTCCATTCAACTTACTTGTTCAACAGTATTCAGTTAGCAAATGAAAGGTTTATGAGAAGGAAAATACAACTTTATTTCTAACATTGTGCTATATTTCAGCATATTCCCCTACTATATATTGATGGAATTATACAGTGTGACATGTGGCAACAGCCAGATGAATTCTCTCTTTTTCCACTGGAGAAGTGGATGACCAGCCCCAATTATGTTTTAGCTGAAGCCCATGTACTGTACTCAGTGTACCTATGGAGTCTGCTGAGTTGTGGCAAAATCTGTATTTTCTTCAGGATAAATTGATTTCTTTCCTGACCCTATCTCACTGGTGTTATTGGTAAGAGACTAGGGATTTTCTAATACATACTGATTCCCATTTATAAAAAAGTTTTAAGGTGATTTTCTTCTCACACCTAAACTTGTGTGTCTATCAGTGGGAAAACCTTAAGCTTGATTTTTTTTTGGTGGAACTTGAGCTTTTTATAGAGAAGTTAGTCTTGTGTATGCTTACACCAACACCAAAAAAGTGGAGTGGAGGACTGTACGTCTTGGGGTACATATACATATAATACCTAAAGGTATAAATGTAACAGGCGCTTAAATTAGGAGGTTCCCTAATTAGGAATGTGTAAGTAAAGATCCTGCTCTGAATCATTTTTTGACTAAGCCTCTCTCTTCACAGTTATATGGGGAACCTGTAGAGACCAGTTTCCTGTTGAAAGCACCAAACCTACACACCAGAAACCAGTGGAGTGGACCTTCCCCTCATCCAGCCCTGTGTTTCCTGGGCAAATATGCCCACATGTGTAAGACAGGAAGAGTCTTGGCCTGCTCAGAGCGGTGACTGAGATCCTGTGTCTTCATTTACCTGTTGTGAGAAACAGGATTTTGCTGACTGCTCAGTGTAACCAAACGAAGGCCCCTCGAAGACAGCGGTGGGCAGCTTGAGAACCTCGCGCAGAAACATGTCATACCTGCCATAAACCATCACACCACTGGAGTCAGAAATCATGGAGAAAATATCTGAGGGGGGAAAAGACAAGGAAAGAACACAGCAACTTCAGTGTGAGCTACAGATTTGCTTTAAGTTCAGTATCATCTGATTTGAAAGAGAAGTACTAAACTTGTTTGGCTTGTGGAAACTTCCATTATTACTGGAATTTTAATTCATACCTCTCTCAACAGAAAAAAAAAGAAGAATTCTTTGCTGATTTTAATACTAATATTCCTGATTTTTTTTTCTTTGTATGTGGTAATTTTAAAGCAAAGTCTGATGCATGGCATGAGGCAGTAATTTAATCAGATAAGAAAGCTCTGATTTGACAAGATATGCTACATCAGCTTTTTGCCTATTGCCAGCTTACCATGTCAAATCAAAATCTTGACAATGTGCTCATTAAATCAGTTATTATTGTCTTGGACACACAAAGCACTGAAGGTCTTGCAAATGCATTACTTTTCACTCTTCTCCATTTTTTTATGTATAAAAATAGCACACTTTTATTATTGCAGTGATGTCAGTTTGTCAGCCCTTCTCTGCTTGTTTAAAATTATCCTCAGCTTAGCAGAAGATCTCTGACTAAGGAACATTTATTGTTTTTCAGGCTGTCATGTCAGCTGCTTCATTTCCAGGAACCTGGAAGGGAAATTCTGACAACAGGACTCTGGGACTGCTGACCCAAAAAATCATCACTGTACTTCAGCCTTCTACTGGATGGACCCAGTTCCTATTCTTAAAGCAGCTTAGGGAACAAATGGTGTTCAATTTATAACTTTAGTTCAGTCTGTATTTGAGTTTCTACATAGAAATAATCTATTAAAAAATGGCACCAAATCTGGAAGACAAAATCAGCACCTGGGATTTCTACTTGTCTATTTTAACCAACAATAATTTTTAAACTCAGTTTTCCTGGGCTGAGGTAGAAGGCTCACTGGAAACTGACGGTTTTTTGGTCAAAAAGTCTGGAAAATGGTGTTCTGGACCGAGCTACAGACATTGTATCATTAAACAGAAAGTCTTCCATTGCAGCTACTAGTAAACTACGCCTTTGCTACTGGGGAGCTGGGAATAAATCCTGTGAAATGAGAAATCTGTTCACCAAAATACATGGCATAAGAATGCCCTATGAAAGAAAATATAAATAGTACATAAACGTATTGTTCTTCTAGGTGTGAAAAGACACAGATGTTATTAAAAAACAATCAGAAGAAATTGTTAAATGATGCTTCATGATGTTGAGGCACTTGTCTGTACTCTGAATTCAATAACCCCAATGGGAAAAAAAAATCCATCAATAAGAACCTCAATGTATGCAACTTGTCTTTAAAAACCTCATTGTGAAGTTCAACCAAACATTTAGTGGGATTTACTTGGATATACACAGTGCAACTTCTAAACTGAGTCATGAAACTGTAACTTATTCCAATCCCCTCTTTTCTATCTGTATTGTTATTTCTCCAACAATAACAATTTTTAACAAGTAAAAAAGTCACTTACATCTTAATTTATCCATGATTTTTCCTCCACAAAGAGTTGCCAAGGCCATTTTGACAGCAAAAACGGAAATTTTACCATGTCCTTCCCTGTTCAAAAGTAGAAAGTAGACATATTTTATATGTCCATTTTACAAGAATCTGTTCAACTAAAATGCATTTCCTGACATCACTTACTGTAACAGACAATATATGTGGATTGACATACAGAGAAATAAGACCTTTAAAAAGAAAGTTTGTTTTGTGGGAACATACATCAGTACACTTGTTCTATAAAGATCTCAGAGCAGATTTATTACATATATGAAGCTGAGTATTAAACTGTTTATCTCGTTATACATGACAGTGATAATTATTACTACTATTTGTCATAAAGTAGCACTGGGAGACACCTATCACACTCATGGTTTCCCTATCCTAAGTGCTTTGGGAATCTTTTGGACCTAGAAGACTGCAAGTAAGTGAAAAAATCAACACTGGGAACAAAAGTGAAAAATAAGAAAGGGCTTGCATCATTGTACAAACTTCATCTGTACCTGTCAGTAGGTCCTACAATTGCCTTTTAAATGATGTTCATTCTCCTTCTACAGCCATGACGGTCCCAATGACCACCTGCCATCCCAGAAACCCTGGTCTATTTGAGTTGCATGAGTGAAACACGACTTCATACACTGCATGGCACACTTAGCCCCTGTAACACCTATCAGCCCCAGTTTAATGTTCAGCCCCTTCCAACGATGAGAATGAACATGCGCTCCTAAGTTTGTCTGCTTCTTAATGCTAATTTTCTTGACATCCAAATGGTGAAATGTGGTTTCTCTGGAATTCTCTGAATCTTACTGTAAGGCAGTAGAGTCTAGAGTTGCACTGGAGCAACTTCTACCTGTCATGCAAACTCCTCAGCATTACTTCATAGCTTCCTGCATGAATTAATGATATTAATTAATGACATCAGTGAGAAAATGTCATCATGCTTTAAAAAAGAGACAGCCAAAATTTCTGAGCTTAGCAAAATGGTAGCCATGTCTCCTTCTAAATTCTACTGGCAGGACTAATGACAGGGCTGGATAATAAAGTTTTGTGTAAGTTTTTAGAAATGGAGTTTCTGTGATCTTCAGTCTACTCTACCAGGGAACACAATGTTGATAAGGGATTTCCTGTTTAATGTATACAACCATGTCCTATGTAAGATGGTGTAAGTGCACTGGCAACAGTAGTATATAGAAATATAGCTCTTCATAAATATTTTTAAGATTACTCTGTTCATTGTCACTCATAATTTTAAGGAAGAAAATTGTGTCTGATCAGAACTATAGGATGAACTGATTCTGGAAAGACACGGAGCCTGTGACTAAGTCTCTTTCTCTGCTAATCCCAAACCAGACTAATGCAGTAACATATACATGTAAGACAGACATGAATGGGATATTCACATCTGTACATTGATGCATGCTGCATGCTTCATGCTACATTCATTAAGTCACTCAGATTTTAGAAAATGAGTCAGTTCCCTAAGCTTGACTAGGTAATAATCTTTAAAGTTCATTGAACTGGATTTAGTTCTACATCAGTTAACCCATAATTCTAAATATTAATTCTAATTATCCATTACACTCATTTAAAATTCTGCTTTTTGCCAGAAAATCAACTAGAAATACAGGCAAAAAGTAATAAATTCACTACTTCAGTATTTAAGAAAGAAATATTTACTGTGTTCTTTTATGCTGACTTTTGTGAACACATTTTCATTACACTGAGTTCCCTTTGACTGGCTTCATAAGATTACAATCACAGCACAGGAATTTCCAGACTTCTGTGTTCCCATCCTTTGTTGATTGGATTCTGATTTGTGTAAACCAGACTTAGCACTGCTATGGCTGAAATGTGGTCCTTCTATATTCTTTTTGTGCATGCTACCCTTTAGACCCTTAGGAATTTTTCTGCACTGTTTCATCATGAGGTTTCCGTCTGCATTTAAAAGAGTCATTACGCTAAAAAAAAAGAAATGCTAAGTAGAAGCAATGACATTATTAAGAAGCAATGGAAGATTTAGAGATAAAAAAAAGGCCCATGTGGAAGTGCTTCAGATTTAGATTATTTTTCCCAGGAGGTTTAGTTACATTTACTAATAGGATTATATTCTTGCATGGCAGACACATATCAGCTTGGCTTCAGCTTTCCACCCTAGAGCCATTGGCTTTTCCCATACTCAAACGGTTACAGAACAGAGGGACAGAAAAAGAAAAGGTATCATTTATCTCTTCAATCTCTCTGTTTGAGTAGATTAGTTTTGACATCATATTTTGTATTGGTCATTTGTACTCCTAAAAGCATCACGAGAGCCAGTACAAAGCCAATCTGCCCTCCAAATATGTATGTCTGTGTGTGTGTGTGCATGTAGACACATGCATATTTAAATACATGTAACTGATGAACAGACAGGGCAATGGGGCCTAAGACTCGCCAATATCATTTGGATCCAGAAGTGCCCTAAGCTATGTCTAAGCACTAAAGATGCCCTCGACTGGCAGCACTGGGGCCTCACAGTGCTGTGCAAAAGCAAAGGCTGAAGCAGCGGCTCACAGCAGTGGGAAGATCTCGGTAGAAGTCAGCGTTCCCTGAAAGCAGCTTCGGACTGGCTAATGCAAAGAGAAGTAAATTTTACTAGTGGAAATAGGAGAGGATAGAAAATATTTTGATTTTATATTGCACCTCTCTTGCTGATGTTACTCTTCAGCAAGAAAAGCACTAGAAGCATAAATAATGTCAAAAGCAAACCTTGAAGGTGATGTGCACTTAGCAACAATACAGGATGGAGTACTTAGGAAAGGGATTGATGGCCAGGGTTGAAGGTTATCTCCTGCTGCTTGGGGAAAGAAGGGCAAAAAGTAATACATGCTTTTAGACAGCAGAGCAGAAGATTTCCTCTTCCCCTGCATAGCTGCAGAGAGAGACAGCCTGTCCCTGGAGCAAAGAAACCCCAGAGACTGCCTGACAGAATCCACAGTCCATACAAGGCTGAGTCCAGCTCCAGGGCCTGATTTTGCCTTTTGGTTCACCAAGGAGAGTGGTACCAAATAGATGACACTGTCATTTGTCAGGGTCTTTAGCAACACCCATACTGAGACAGCCATATGGTGGGGAAAGCTATCAAGAAATAACATCACATCTTTAGAAACAGCAAATGCGTCCTATGAAAAGGAAACATGATTTTTCTCATTAATGAGGCTTAAGTAGTGCTCCCCTAATACTCTGAGGTATCTTTTGCAAAAGGAACAAAATTTCTTCAGCTGTTGGTTACTACCCACCCTGATCAAGGCAGTCAATTCTGAAATGTCAGAGGCTGTAATCAAAAATTTGCATTTTCACAGAGAGGTTTCAGAGACCAAATTTTATTGACATCGAGCAAAAATCTTTCATGTAGGAGAGAAAAATGCATGATGTCCAAATCTCTGAAATGCATTTTTTTTTTGCTGGACTTCCTTTGTAAATGCTTCTGTGGCTTTCAATGAGTAGCAAAGGTGGAGAAGAGAGGGAATTAAACACTTTATTGCTCTGAAAAGGTAAGTGAACAAGAAGTTGTATTTCCAAAATAGATATTGATCATCTTTATGTACTGAAATCAGTACAATTCAAATGTTCATGTTATTAAACAAGGGCATGAATACTTCCCCTTTTCTCTGTAGAAGTCAAGCCCCCTGCAACCAGACAAGGCCTGTTTCACAACCCAGGGCCCACAGCTCCATTCATAGGAAAGGGTATGTCAAGGAACAGAGAAAATTCAGCTATTTTCTTATCAGTTAAACTTTGCAGCAGGAATAGCTGGAGATGGTCTAGCACAGAATATTTCATAATTTGTTTAAAAGAAGCTTTTTGGGGAATGATGTCACTGAATGAGGCTGACATTCCACCTTGTTGCCTAGGCTTTGACACCAGCCTGGGATCAATTTTTCAGGGAGGTTTGAACTTGTCAACTTTTTATGTAGTACTTGGTGTGCCAGTGAAGGAAGTATGCTACTATTTCATAAAGCCAGTTAATCACCTTAGGCCTTGAAGCAAAAGCTACTGCCCAATTTTAATGTGTGGTTAAAAAAAGTAGATCAGGCATGTTTCTGTCTAGATTTTTTAAAGTCTGACCACCTCATTCTGCTCACTGGTTTTGGTCTGTCAGGGTCATCTACAACCTGATTCAGACTTCCATACCCTAATGATAAATTAATTGGAGAAGTGTTAGAAGTGTTTCTGTTTGTGAATTTTGAATTTGTTGGCTTGCAGTTTTATAAGGTTGTACTTTAGCTTAGTTTTAACAGCATGAAGGAATGTAACACTGAGTGTCACATGAAGTTCTATACACTATAATTTTTCCCCACTCTTCCTCCCATCAGGGTTCAGCAGCAGAGAAATATAATTATCTGTAGGCCTAATGAATCCCCAAGGCCATGAAAAAACCATAAAAAACCCCAGGATGTAAGCTCAGCACCATCAGTGGCCAAGTTGGCACACATGCCATGGCACTACACCATGGTTCCTTTTATGTTTTGCTAGCCAAGTTTTAGCTCTTGAGAAGACATCTGTATTGCAGGCCTAGGGAAACACTCCTTGCCAGAGGGCAGAGAAACCTGCCAGGTTTTCAGAAGGCTATAAATGAAAGAAGAGGCTCTGTTTAAAGTTTGGAGGATCTTCAGCCAGCATGGTACACAAAGAGCAACATATCTACTAAACAGAACTAAATAAATGAGACAGTGGCAGGCTTACTAGATTTTAAAACATGAAATAACTTGTCCCTTGTGGTCCTTTCATATTTGTTAGGTCCATTTCTCCACTTTCTCTGGATTTCAAATGGGACATGAGAAACTGCACCACCTTCTCTGGACCTGCAGCACCTTGCACTTGGCCTTTTTAAGCCTCATGAGGAGATTCCCATGGGCCCACTCCTCTGGCCTGCTGAGTCCCTCTGGATGGCAAGCAGAGCATTGCTTCTCTCTGAACATGAGACCACAAGAAAAGACCTTGCTCATCCTTCCACCAACTTGTAACTTTCAGCAGAGAATGATCTTCCTGCTGCATGGGAGGGGAGGGAAAGGAGCAACATGGGAAGCAGAGATAGCAGTTCTAGTTAGACTCCAGAAGCTCTCACACTGTCCCTGTAGCATCCTAGAGCCACCTCCCTCACTCTGTTTCCCAGAAACCAGGAAACCTGAGTGGTTATTAAATCAATAGTCAATCCAAAACTTCAATAATATGAGTCATACTAAAGGGTAGGGCACATTTTGAGAATCAGATGCTTAGCTGGTATGTCTGTATTTGTGACAGGTGTCTAGACTTCCATTACAGTACAGAGAGATCTAGCTGACATGTCTCTCCATGGAGCCTGAACTTAGGTATCTCAGATTGCACCTGAACCTCATCTCATATGTTTGGTGTATTTAATACGGGGTGATAGGCAGCTAGTCCCTACCTCTGACCCCAGAGCTGGGAGCCTCTTCCTAGGGATTCCTTGGGTGTCTCTGCCCTTCTGGGAAGTGTATCCCATGCACTACACTCTGAGGCAGCACAATAGACTGAGCTGCTGCTTGACAAATGCAGTGAGGGTCACAGCTTCCTCACCCCAGGGGGGAACCTGATGGGAGCCCAGAAACAGGTCATGAACCACAGCACATGTGACGGTTTCAAGGAAAGCAAAACCCCTTAAAAACATTCTCTGATTCCCACCCAGGGACTAAAGTCCTCCACTCCATTTTGCTGCAAGTAACTGTGTTGTGTTAGCTGAGATCTTTACTCCTTTACAGTGAGCTACAAAATAAGCATATTATCATAGGTCTTGCTTCCACAATCCAGGAAGCAGTTTGCTTGTGGCAAGCAGCAATAAATGCATCTGGCCATTCCCAGAATCCCTCAGTGTTCTTGTCACAGCCACAATGGTATGAATTAAAATGCCCATTCCTTCTTTTATTGCCCTTGAGGGGAGGAAAATATTCCTGAAGGTTATAGTTTCACAATGGATTTGCTTCTTTTCTTCCCCTCGGAGGGGCCAGAGGAGAGGCTGACTGCAGCCTTCTCATGTGGAACATCTACTTTTTCTCCTCATTGCCATGGTGACTGAGCCACTGGCTGGTCTGGCACCGACAGGTGCTCAATGACACTCAGTGCCAGGGCAGCAAGAGAGAGGACTGAGAAGAGAGAAGGGAAGCATCCTTATTTTAATGTTTAATGGCCAATGTTTTCTGCTGGTGAATTTTCAAAAAATAAGCCATAAAGTGACAACATCTGCATCTGTCAGACTTAACCACTGTTCTCCAATAACTCAGTTTTGAGGACTGCAAATATTGCAGTATAGGTTGCCAACTACGTATTCAGAAACTGTAATAGGTATACACAGAATACACATTAATGTAAGTGGCTTGCTCTATCTCAAACTTGTTCTTTTTGTAATATGAGTCTCCTGCAGTAATAAATATCATGAATTTCATCACTTCCAGGTCTTTAATCCTATTTCTGTCATGGTCTGAAAATCATGCTGCACTGGCATGAGCCAGAAAAAAAAATTGCTTACAGCTGCAAGAAGTTGCAGGGAAATGAGCTCTTTCAAAATAATGAGCTATTAACCCATGGCACTGCTGCAGAGGCATTGCAGTGGTGTCAGCCACTGGTGTGTCAATAAACAACAAGCCAAATTAGAAGCACATGTGAATTTGTTTCTGTAGATTATTCTTCTTTGATATAAACTGGAACAAGTCTGAGTGGCTGGATGAAAACACAGTTGTGCTGAATTTGGCTTGAAAGAAAGGAAAGCAGAGGCTCTCAATTTAGGTTGTCTCCCTAGTTAGCACTATTCACATGCTCATTATCTGGGACAGAATTGAGGCTGCTCAATTGTTTTCCAGAGATATTTCTGGTGGAAGTAAAATCCTTTCAGCAGCTGGGAGAGGAGGGAAGGAAGGCAGACTTACGGATCAAAGGCTGCTAGCAGGAAGTTGAGCAGCAAGCTGATGGATTGCTCCACGTTGATCTGATGGGTTGTTGGCATCCGCTTGTTGAGCTGGTAGAAGATGGTTGAAATCACAGCTTCCAGGCGAGCCACGTTCAGTTCAATGCTGGGGTCCAGGTTGTTCAGGGCATTCTCCCTCAAGGCTTCTATCACGTTCCAGATGTCCACCAGGTGCACTAGAGGACAGGACAGAGACACTCAGATGGCAAAATGTGCTCCTGAAAGCAACTGAGACAAAGAGTCACCTCCTCCCACAGGGTGGGGAATAACACAACCATGTACAACATGCTTCATGAATAATTAAACGAATTAATGTGTTTTCCATCACTGGATATTAAATCTGGTGGAGGAATGAGCAAATAAAATTCAAATCTGTTAATAAGCAAACAATATATTGATATTACTAGTCGTAATGAGTACAACTTCACCTCGGGAAATCATTCCTCATTGTATAAAGTATTCAAATAAAAGTCTGTATTTTAAAGAAATCACTGAAAGGTAAACATAGGCTAATTGTTTTTCTGAACCGTGCCTTTTTGAATCCCCATTCAGAAATTACTCTTAGATATTAATTTGCATAGCAGATGGGCTTTTCAGAAGATCCGAGGAATACTAAGTGCTTATCACATACTGATATTTTGAAAATTCTTTTCAGCAATTTGTATGGAAAGCAAAATATTTTACAGAAACATAATTGTTATTGAGTCAGGGTAGAAAAGCTACAGTTAAACAAATAACACATAATGAAGTGATCCTAAAGTCATATTTTGTGTTGTCTAAATATATTTGCCAAATGATTTTTTAAATCTGTCTCTTTGATGAAGTCCCAGTCTAAGCTGAATTTGATGGGGGCTGTTTTTACCTAGAAGGACAGCTTAAAGGACAACCTCTGCTCACCCTTCATATTGTACTCTAACAGGAATCTTGTTTGCATAGCACTGTTATTGTGGCAGTATGACTGGCTTGCTGTGGATTGCCATTTCCAGAAGAGGTGGACTGTGCCAAAAATAAAGAAAACCCTACAGTAATTTAAAAATTTGATTTAGTTCAAACCTGAACTCAAAGGTTCATCCCTTTATTTTACCTACAGTATTACCTACTGTCCTACTAAAGTGTCAATAAAAAAAAAAAGGCAGGAGGCTTAGGGTGCAAATTCTTTTTTTCATCAGAGAAACCACTGCACGGTTCTCATTACACAGCATGGGGATATATTTTATGATGTATCAAGAGCCACCTGTATGTGGAAGGAGGGTTTTTTTTTTGTGGATAGAGAAACTTAATTTAAATTCTTCTCATTTTATTTTTACTTGATTGGTTTGCAGGTGCTATCTTGGTCTGCAATGTGATATGATGGTCTGATGGCAAGGAAATGTAAGCTGATAGTAGATGGAAGATGAAACGAGATACAGTCATTTTACCTAGTCTAGAATTTTGCCCTATGATTAGGTTTCCCTTCTTTTGCCTCAGGAATAAATAGCCACCAACACCCTGCTAACACATGTGTAAGCCCAAAGAGGAAGATAAACCACAGATGAGTGGGAACAGAAGCAGCAACTACTTTAGGGACTAGACAAGGCACTTTTCCCCTTCTTCTTGCTGTTCCCTAGCAAACAACTGTGAAAACCTACAAGATGCAGTTCCATTGTAACACTGAAGTATTTATTTTATCTCTGTATTAAAAGGAAATCTCTATAGGCAACCTTGTATGCTGGCAGGCTGCCTTCAAAATGTTATCCTGAATTAAGCTGATGTATTGGGTTTGCATGGCCAGGTTTAGGTAGCAGAGCACTACAGGAGTGATTTCTGAGAAGCTTCCAGAAGTTTCCCCCATGTTTGGCAGAGCCAATGTCAGCCTACTCCAGGATGGACCCACTGCTGGTCAAGTGTGCACCATCCAGAATTTTCATGAGGAAGTGGTAACACCTCCTGGATAACCTATTTAAGAAGAATTTAAAAAAGAGTTTTGCACAGTTGTAATTATTGCCAGAGAATAGCAGGGTGAGAATATGCAAGAGGAACAGCCCTGTACACAACAAGGTCAGTGGAAAGGAGGGAGAGGAGATGCTCCAGGCACTGGAGCTGACATTCCCCTGCAGCCCATGGTGAGGCAGCTGTGCCCCTGCAGCCCATGGACACCCACAGGGGTGCACAGATCCACCTGCAGCCCATGAGGAGCAGGTGGGTGCCTGAGAGGGAGCTGTGAATCTGTGGGAGGCCTGTGCTGGAGCAGGGTCCTGGCAGAGACCGGCAAACCTATGGAGAGAGGAACCCCCAATGGAGCAGTGTCCTTGTAGGATTTGTGACCCTGTGGGGGACTCACGCTGGAGCAGTCTGTCCTTGAAGGACTGCACACTATGAAAGAGTGACCAGCACTGCAGCAGTTGGTGGAGAACTGTTGTCCACAGGATGGACTCCAGCTGGAGAAGCTCATGGAGTACTGTCTCCCATGGGAGGAATTCAATGCTGGAGCAGGGGAAGGAGTCGTCTCCCTGAGCAGCAGCAGAAACAACCTGTAATGAACTGGCCATAATGCCCCTTTCCGGTCTCCCTGTGCCACTGGGGTGGAGGAGGTAGAGCTTGTAAAGGAGGGAGTGGGGGAAAGGTGTTTTTAAGGTCTTATTTTACTTCTCATTATCCTGCTCTGATTTTGCTAGTAATAAATTCAATTCATATCTCTAATTAGAATCTGTCTTGCCTGTGATGGTATTTGGTGGGTGATCTCTCTCTGTCCTTATCTCAACCCTTTGTTTTATTTTCTTCCCCTTGACCAGCTGCAGAGGGGAGTGAAAGAGAGCCTTTGGTGGGTGTCTGGCATCTAACCAGAGTCAACCCACTACAGCTGGGTGGGTGGAGTATACAACCTCTGAACTCTTCTGTTTGTTTTCTAACTGGTGGAAGAGCTACTTCCCCATTAAAAAAATCAGGCATAGGTCTCAGATCCTTTTAATGCAGTCATTCCCATTCCCACTCAATCAGTTTTCACTGTCACAGAGGTAATCTGGATAAATGGAAGATGAATGATCTCCAGGAAGACAGCTGGCACGTAATAACTGACGCTTTCTGGGCAGCTTCTCCACATGGCTCAGATGCCAGAGAATGGAGGAAGTCACCAGAAAGCAGGCCCTTGTCAGGTCCAGGAGAGAAGGGTTAATGAGCATTCCACCACATATGGCAGCCAAGGAAAATACCAGAAATACAGAGCAACATGCCAGAAGATGCAGGAACAGGCTGGACCACGTGCATGTGTTTTGTGGCAGTATTAAGTGGGATGGACAGGCAGAAAGCAAAATATGAAGAGGGATGTTTCCCTCAAGGTCTATGGCCATGCAGGCTGTTGTTGGCCATGGCAGCTGTCTCTGGTCATTCAGACCAAGCAGATGAAGAAGGTGCTTCCACCAGCAGTTTCACCAACTTGGCTTCTGGTTATGTGTGCAAACCATCAAACATGAACTATAGAAAGATAACAATGTGAGAAATTACCGCATAACAAATTGCAAAAGACAGTCATGCCATATGCAGGTGGCTCACCTTGACTTGAGGCTACACTAACAAGAGAGCAATCCAAGAAACACAACAAACAGGGGTACCTGCACTACTGACCAAGGCAGAAATTATTAGGACAACCTTATCATAAATACTGACTCAGAATGTAAAATCAGCAACATTAGAGCTGGTGGGAAAAGAACAAACAGGGACAGGCTGTTTATTTGGAAGTGCATGAGTGTGGTAGTGGAGAGAAGCATGAGAGTGGAAAAGGGCAATTTGAAGGGTAACAAATCATGTCATCAGAACTGCTGGGGTACCTTTCAAACAGCCTGTGCAGGAATTGTTTTGACCATACATGTTCACTTCTGCAGTCATTGGAAGCTGTGATGGTTTCCCTCACATTGATAAAAGATTACCCAGGGAGGAAGAACCAGACATCCAGACTCCCTAACAGTGAGAATTTTATGCAGTAATTAAACTTTAATTGCTGTAGCCTAGTAGTGGAAAATTCTTGAATAAAAGAATATGGAGGAAAAGAGCTGGCACTATGAATAAGGCTGAAATTGGGCTTGGTGTCTTAATTCTTCACATGATCTAGTACTGATACTATGTGGCTTTTAGATTTTAATGCTGGATTTTTTGTTGTTTTGTTTTCCTACTGATATTATATTTCTCATAACACAGTCACATCCAGAGTTAGTTTTGATTATGGTCTTGGGAAGGAAAATGTCCAGAGGCTAGCAGACATGGGACTAATAACATCAGTATACTAAACACATCTGAGAGAAAATTACTGGTTTTATTGTTAACTCTAACCTCAAAGCCTCATAAGCTCTCCTGATGTTCATTGGTATGCCAGAAAGGTAGGGCACAAGACTAAGAAAATGACTTATTGGAAATTACACAGCTGTAAGAGTTCCCTACCCACCATGAAATATTAGTCTCAAGGAACTGCTGTGTATTTGTGCTATAAATAATTTTACTTGGGCTTTTTTTTTTTTCTCCAGAAACCCTTTGGTTCCACTTGAGGCTGAATAAACAACAATCCTACTGCACTATTTTATTTTGCATTTAGTTCATTAATTTTACATATATATAAGAGGCTGAGAAGTAATATTTCCTGGAGGAGGAGATGGAAGATGGACATGAGCCAGACATTTAACAAGAACTACTAATTTTGAAAATACCTGCTCAAATGTCTAGCTCCAAATCACAAGGAGAGTTTGTTAGGCTGCTGTACAGATGACTGAAGTCTCTGACCTTTACTCAAGTCAGTTAATACGGACAAGAATCATGCAGCTAAATTAAATGTAAAAAACTAAGTGTCTACTGTTGACTGGTGAGCAAGGCTCCCGCTCATTTCAGTGAAGAAAAAAGCACCTTAAAGCACCTGCTGGGAGACAGGTGGGATAAACAGTGCTTTGAATCTGCCCGTATTTCTTCACTGACTACAAAGCCTAAAGCAACATGTTTACATGTAACCTCGGAGCGGGTAAAGTTAACAGAGTTGAATACCACACCTTCCTCCTTAAACATTAACAAAATATGTCTTTACTAGTCTGACTGCTACATGACCTAAAATAATTCAGGTTTTATATAAAATATGAATAATAAATACTTCAATCTGTATGAACAGCTACCAGATACTGTCATAGTCACTACCTTTTACATTGCATCACTTGACCTCGTGCAGATTACATTCAGGTGTAGTGCTCTACTGATCACCTCGAATTCTATTTTTTTTAAGGTTACTCACATAGCAAGCAAACTTTTACATACTATATCATGCTGCCAAGTCAACCTGTCAGGATTGGCAAAAGGGAAAGTAAAACACAGGACTCTGCAAGCTCCACTCATTTGTACTAATAGAAATTTCTGCCTACAGCTAATGTGGTATCTGTATTTTTTTCAATGTAATAATGGAATGTCATCCTTGCAAACTTTGCATAAGCCTACATTTCTCATCTTCTCTTCTACCCGTTTTCCATAATACCTGCTATGCTCATTTATTTATTTATCCATCCCTGAGACTGTTTTAATCTCACTGAAGAAGGCATATCTCCTTACTTTGTTTGCACAACACGTAGCGCAATAAACCCCAAATCTGATTTCTACATGCTACTATGATGCTAACAAGAAGAGTTTGCAGAGTAACAAAGCAGCATATAAATGCAGGAGAGCTTTCATTCTCCTAAAACCTGCCTTGAATTCCGTCAAGAGACTTAAACTCCAAAAGTTTGTTTTTCACTTCTAATTGCTGTTGTTGCTTTTGTTGCCTTGCCCACATTTCCCACTGAAAAGTGAATTATGCCTCAGCATGTGAAATATGCCCCTTCAGAAACAGATTTGGAAAACTAGAGAAATCTGTCAGTTGTTTCTTCAGTGCCAGCAGATGATCACTATGCAGTAGGAGTAAAAGCTGCTTGTATCTAATGCCTGTGTGATACAAGGCAATCAAAAATCACAAAGCCCAGCCAACCTTCATGGACACTTCGGAAAGGCCTCACACTCTGTAAACAGCACAGCTACCCAGGTGTAGATCTCACTCATTTGCCTCATGTCTGAAAAAAATGTAGGCAACCTCCATAAGCAATTTCTAAACTATGTTCCCCTTTAAATTTCCTGTTAAGTGATCTCTAACGTCACAGCTAAGCTAAAGGTCTGCGTTATTGCATCTTCTATGGTGAACACTGTCTGCTAATTTAACTTCTATGACGTTATGTTATATTTAAACAGCGTCATAGGAGGTTCCATATTTGAGCATGCTCAGTAACAGACATCAGTGAATGTAAATAAAGTTCAGTGTCCAGACAGAAGTGGGACGACACAGATGAGGAGCATTACAGATGGCTGGCATTCACTCCACAGTAATCATTACCAAAAAGTGCCCTCTTTGAAGAGACCCAGGCTGAACTGCAGAGAATTAATATTAATGCATGAAAATACACTCCAAATAGCAAATGTTATTTCCTTCAGTGGACTCCTTCAGCTGTTAAAACAACATTTGGAGAGTGCCTGTTGCCAGCGCATTGAGACAGAACTGATCAATCTCTCCCTGCAGGATGCAAGGGTGGATGAAGATGGGTGGCTTAGTTTGAAAGGAGTTGTGTATTTTCCTCAGTTCTCAGATACCTTCAAGTTTTACATCCTGCCCTTCTGCCTTTACCTGTGTTCAGAATACCTCTTCCTTTTACTTTACACTACTTTCATAATGAAAACGAGCAATTAGTATTTACAGTGCAGAATTCCATCACCTACAACTCTGTCAACAGGTCAGTTTGTGCAAGAGATGTACCCTGGATACATTTAGAGAAAACAGACTTTAGCAATCTTATGTTGCTCATTTGACACGTGTCAGTTTTACTGATCTTGATCCTCCCTCTTTTCTTCAGGTACTTCCTAGGCTATTCATTCTTCATCTTCAAAAAACCAATGTATTTTTAATTTATTGTAACTAGTAACTTTAATTTATTGGCAATTAGCAATTTTCTCTTTGGTAGATACAGTATCTTAATAACCAAAATGAGAGAGAAGAGATGGACTACACTCCCTTTTTTCAACTCAAAGCAAAGAAATGAATATTTACTTATGCAGTGAAAAATGAATTTTTCTCTCCATCATTTAAAATTATGGAAAGGCTGGGAGATGCAGATAATCTTGGATATATCATTAATCTCAAAGGAGGCAGATTACTTCAAACATCAGCTGTCAAGAAATGATGCTGCCCTAAGCAAACATAAAAATGAAAAAACTGTAGCAAAGTTTATCTTCTATGTTACAAAAAAAAAATTAAAAAAAAATTAAAACCGTCTGTGTGCTTAAGTTTTCTTACCATTAAATGGATCCACTTACACAAAAATCCTCATCTGTTCTATGTAATTTTTTTGTAATACACCTGAACTATGAACTTCACAAGGTTACTTTTCCATTTATTACTAAATGAACATGGAAGAGGAGACTACATTTAATCAAACACAGGAAATGACTAAATTATATGTAAATTATTATATGTAAATTTATTTAACATATAGTAGGTCTATGTAAATGTAAGTTAAACATGTTCAAGTGATAGTTAGGACCCAAATCCTCCTTGATGTATTTTCCTTTGTTGGTGAATACAGGAAAAACTTTAAAAGAAATACTAATTTAAATTATTTCAAAATTTTACTATATGTTTCATGAAGATTTTAGTCCAGCAAAGCTCTTACACACATGCTTGAGTTTAAGCATACTTGTACTGTCATTTGAAATCAACGGCACTTGACTGTATGTCAGGTATTTCAGGTGGATTCCATTAAAAGGGAAAGATTTATGCTTCCTTGTCTAACAGTCCTAAAAATATTATAAAATATGTTAGACAATTCTCTTTTTTCATTAGAATCTATGAACCCATCACAAATAAGGGTATTTGAGCCATTTGTCATCGTCATTGCTAAGACATCTTGGGAAGTTATTCACATCTTCTGTTTGGATCCCTCTCTCCTGCAGCCAGGCAGGTAACAGAGGACTGACTGAAGCGTGTTTTTTCTCTAAACTACACCTCTTGGTGGCCAAGCTGCCCCTCAAATCAGTCAGCTGTAGTGTGATCACTGAAAGCTTTACCTGCACATTCCACCATTATGCAGATCAAAGTGCCAATGATGAAGGCTTGCAGTGTTTTATGCTCTGTGGATACCAAATTAAATGAAAAAGAAAATTTACCAGGGTGTTGCTTCTGCTCAAGCTAAAATGAGGTACTTTGTGGCAGGGTACACCTGGTGACAGCTGTCACTCTACACAGCCAGGCACATCCAGACTACTTATGGCCCAAATATCTGAACCTTTGCTCAGTCTGTACCTGGATATGTCCTGGATGTTCCTGTTCCTGCTCCCATGTCTCTCAGGCTTCCCATTTACCTCCCTTGCCCGCTGGGGCTGCCAGGCAATGTTCATACAGCCCAGTGATTTCTAGCACAGCTGAGCACCTGCTAGGCAGCTGATCCAACTGTTTAACACCTTCCTTAATGACCTGAATGATGGGACAGAGTACCCACAGTAGGTCTGCAGGTGACACAAAACCTGGAAGAGTGACTGATATGCCAGGGCTGGGCTGCCACTAAGAGGAACCTCACCAGGCTGGAGAAATACACAAACAGGAACTTCAGGAAGGGCAATAAATGGAAATACAGAGTACTGAATGTTGGAAGGAAGAACCCCATGTATCAATACAGGCTGGATGCTGACCTGCAACATGTTTGAAGCAAAGGCAGACAGCATCCTCCCTGGCTGCACTGGGCAGTGTATTGACAACAGGGGGAAGGAAGTGACCTTCCCCTCTATTCTGCCTTGGTGACAGCGAAGATCATGAAGGGACTGGAGCATATGAAGAGAGGCTGAGAGAGGTGGGACTGCTCAGACTACAGGAAGGCAGGCTCAGGAGGGCTTTACAAGTGGGTATAAACATCTGGCCACCATGATTAGAGGGATGGAGCACCTGTCCTATGAGGAAAGGCAAAGACAGTTGGGATTGTTCAGCCTGGAGAAGACAAGGCTTTGTGGTGACCTAACTGCAGTCTTCCAGTACCTGAAGAGAGCCTTCAAGAGAACTGGAAAGGAACTTCTTACAAGAGCATGTAGTGATAAGACAAGGGGGAATGGGTTTAAACTGAGAGTAAGTTTAGATCAGATATGACAAAAAAATTCTTCACTGTCAGGGTGGTGAGGCATTGTAACAAGCTGCTCAGAGAAGTTGTGGATGTCCCACTGCTGGAAGTATTGAAGGCCAGACTGGATGGGGATTTGAGCAACCTAGTCTAGAGAAAGGTATCTCTGCTCATGGCAGGGAATTAGAACTATATGATCTTTAATGTCCCTTTCAACCCAAGACATTTTATGATTCTATGTTCTAATGCAAGGGAGTAGAGAACATGGACCCACACTCTGTTCAGGGAAAGGAGAGTGAAAGGACCAAAGGAAACAAGCAAGAATTAAAATACAGAAAAGCATTTAAATGTAAAGAAAAGATTTTTCCTGTAAGGATTTTCAAACACTGTGACTCCACAAAGGCTGCGGAGTCTCCATCCTTGAAAAGAATCAAACCTGAACAAAATCCTGAGCAATCTGCTGTAGCTGACCCTGTTCTCTCCAGAAGTCCTTGCCAATCCCAGTGATTCTGTGATGTCCTTGTTTAATCATGAAGCTATACTGCAAAAACACAGTAATTCTTATTGGAAAGGAATCAGTGTTGCCCACTGACTTTTCTCAAAAATCATTACTCAAGTAAGCTGTGCTCCAAGGCTCTTTCCTAACACATGCAATAAATAAAGAAAACACAGAACCTACCCTGAGGCCCCTTGAATGTTTGAGAAAGAGTCCTCCACATCCTCAAGAGGTTTTGTATGAGGTGTACAGCAGGCCTTCACAGCACTGTGCCAACTCAGGTATTCCCTTTAGCTTTCCCTTGATGGCCAAGGGATTTCAGAGGGAGACCATGGTTCCCTTTAGTTCCCTGCCAACTGCATGCATTCCTGCTCCTCATCACCTTTCTGCCTCTGCTGTGAGACTGCAAAGGTGTGTGGTATGCACAGGTTCAGCAGGAAGCTGGAATAAGGCTATCCACTTCTACCTGCCCAACCTGGCGGTGAGGAGGAGTGCCTGGGTTAGGAACTGAACATTTAGATCAGCCAAACAGCTTTTCTTGAACCCATGGGCATATGGAGTAAGTCAGCTGCATTTGGACTCACTGGATCCACACACATCACCTGTCCATGTGATGCCACATGGGACAAGTGATGTCCCAGCCATCAGGAGCTGGGTTGTCTGTGCATGTGCCAGCCAGCTGCATACTGCATGCACAAAAGACCCCTGAAGGGGTGCCAAACCTGGCTGCTGGGTGTCTGGAAATCTGCAGGACATGATGTGTACAACTGAGGCACTGAAAACCTAGGGAAGGTTTTAAAGGTTCCCCTGTCTGCCTACCTGGGCTGGCATCCCATTATACTCTACCTATGTTGTGCCCAGGAGGTAAAACGAGTTATTCTAAAACCCCTCGGGGTTCTGATCACTACAGCACTTTGGTCAAGTGTTACTTATGAGGAATAATTATTAGGCTAACAGTGCACTGTAATGTGGTCTTTTCACTTTTAATATGGTACCTGACAAATCCACCAAGGTGTATGAGAGTGTAAATATCACCAGTAAAATTCCTCTCTTACATGTTAATTTAATTTACAACAGAAGTTCCTTCTTCCCCTGCTGTCAATTCCTGGCCATCTTATCTCACCTATATTTAACCTAAGCCTGAAGGGCTCTCTGTGGGTGGCAGAAGCCATCAGTCTCCCCAAGGAGCAGCACTAACAACTGTCAATTCTGCAAAAAGGAACAGTGGGTGATCCACCCTCAGTGCTGGACTGGGAAACTGCTGTCATCTACTTGTCACCCAGATGCTGGCAAAGTGTTTCCTTTTTTATAAACGTGCTTTGAAATTATTTCTTGGAAATGATGACTGAAGAATGACATATATAAAACGAAATAATAAAGAAATTTAACTCTAAGCTTTTTAGTATTTTGATGAAAACCAGAAAAGAATTAAAACTCTGCCCTGTTGCTAAGAAGTCAACAACAATCGTTTAAGTCCATTGATTACACATAATTTTCTTATTTTAAGAGTTAAACATATTTATGAATTGAAGACCAACAAGCAAATAGCAGATCTGTGGCTACATGTATTCCACAGTTAGAAACTTTATAATAACCCCCTCTGCAAAAGACAATGGTATTTCTAGACAGTGTCTCTATTATTCTTGCAAACCCACTATGAAATTATTTTATTGACAACATTATATTTATATATTTAATGAAAACATAATATTTATTTGTGGCACTGTGTGATCAGGCCTCGGTCTGACTTAATAGTTCCTTCAAAAGGGTTTTTGCAAGTGTCAGCTTTTAAATAGCCAAAGAACTCATGAGGTAACAAGACTTGGTCAATAGATACGTATGATATACAACAGCTTTCTCATTTCTCTTAAAAAAGGTCAATTTGCTTTACATGTGAGTTCTCAGGTCAATCTGTAAAATATGAAACTGGTGAACCTGACAGTGCATACAGCAACTGAATCATGGAGACTTTCAAAAAATGCTTCCAGAAGAGAACCAGAAGCCACGTCTAACCCTGCCACTTCGGCGATTAAAGCAGAAGTTCAGAAATGCCCGAACATACGAGGAGGAAGCCATAATGCGAGAGGCTGGCACGGCTCAGATGGTGTGTAAGAACGCAAGACACACCAGCTGCGGTCTCCCACAGCCGGCGGGACCCGCTGCACAAGCTCCCGGCGGCCGCGCTCCGGCCACAGGATGGCACCACCGGGTGTATTTTAAAGGCAGCCGCGCTCGCTCCAGCATTTTAACTCTCTCCTGGCACCATGTCAAGCGAGACAGCGCGAATCAAAGGCCGTGCATCCCCACCGCTGTCTCCCGAAAATGGCCTTGTCTCCGTATTTAGTCGAAGCAAGGCTGTGTGCGTGGAGATTTGGCTGTGTGGATGTCCTGTACCGGCGATCCCATGTGGCAGGCAAACAATGCCAAACCCGTGCGGTGGAAAAGGCGCGATGTCTTCGTGTTGGATGCCCTTATTACAGTGATAACATCTTCTCCAGCGGTATGCTTCTTCAAATGCCAAGTCTGACTTATACCACATCCTTCTTTCATCAATAATTTCCTTTTCCTCTCTGATACAACCGCTGCCAGCTCCATCCACTTCACTCCCCAATGCCACAAGAGGACTGCAGCTTGCTTGGCACTGTTACTAGCCAAAAGCAAGTGTAGAGTGAATGCAAATGTTAACAAATTGGGTTATTTACGTTTTTCATTAATTTTGAAGCAGTGCATGTTACCAGCTTAAGGATACAGGGTATTATCCCCATTCTCATATTAACTGCTCTTTCCTTTAAAAAACAGCTTGTGATGATAAGGGAAAATGCGATTTAACAGTTCTTTACAATAATCTCTTACCTAATAGCTATAGAAAACAAGTTGAGATTACATTATCAACCTTTAAGGTTCAGCCATATCACAAAGGTCAATGAAAAATAATGAACATCTATTACACATTTAGAACTGCTTGAAAACAAAAGCTCTCCTTGGCATATATCCTGTTTTTCACAATGTGATCCATGGTTACTTTGTTTTCAGTAGTATTATTTTTTAAATAACTTAGGGTTGACCAGACTGTAAACAGCAACACAAGGTACAGAATACTAATGAAAGATGAATTGTTCATTTTCTTGAATATAAAAGATGTGATATGTTACATATATGCAAGTTCTTAAACTGATCCTTATTCTATTAAATATTTTCTTACATAATGTGGACTGATTTGGACCCATAACATTTTCATCAATTAAAAATAATTAGAGAAATTCTAAAGCTGAACTTAATGCTTGGGTAAGCAGTCTGATACCCCAACTGCATTTTTCATCAGAGCAGAAGAGACTTCCTAAAGACTATTAGCATACACTTCTCTCTTATGAAGAGTTTGGTTCAGTCCAGAGGGTTTCTGGGAAAAATCCCAGTAACAACTTCAGCTGCTGAGAGCAAGACCACTGCTATGAAGCAGGACAATTCATGTGATACACAAGATTATGGTGAAAAAGCATCTTATGCCTGAAGTCATAAGGACAGTTCAGACCTTTTGCTGAGATTGGTAATCAAGATGCTAATTATTGTCATAGGTTCAAGTTTTCATAGGCATTTAATAATGTATTCCATTTGAAAACAACACAATTTATTTGCCCCCAAATCTTCTGGGATATGACCCATAATCAGCTTGAAAAGAGGGAAAGATGGATCCTGGTATCTAGAATATCCATTTTTGGAGTATCAATTTCATTTGAGTAGACAGCTTCTTATTCAGAGAAACTATACAAAATATTTAACTGAACTCTGGCTTTGTGTTCACACAGTCTTTCCAGATTTTCTCTCCTGACATTACTCATATTCAAAGCAGTGCCTTCTGCAAGAGTGGGTCGGTGATCCACCTCCCCAGATGATTCCCTCAGTAACCAGGACTCCCAGACCAGAATGCGACTGCAGTGCATTAGAATATCGTGCACTAAAACTTCACATCTCTTGAGGAGATAAGGACAAGGCAAAGAAGAAAAGCTCCAGTTGATACAAACATAGCTGGACAACAACAACACTGAGAAAGGCAACAAGACTGCAGAATGTGCAATGACAGATAAATGAGATTAAGTGAAGTTTCACACATCCATCCTTCCCCCTGTGTGTGACAGAAGCTCTTTAATGATGTTGTTAGGGCCCCTAGATGGAGTAAGAGTCTTGATGTACATGGCCACTTATCTGTCATCCTGTATTTTACACGTGCAGTCCTTAAAGATATCCTGCAAATCCAAGACAAAATGAAGAGTTTCAAGGCAAAATATAGATGAATGAACTGTGGAAAATTAAACTCGGGGAAGATCAGGACCTTTACAAGAGATGCAGTATGATACTAGTGTCAGCTTCATTTATCAGAAATTGAGTTCAACCTCCTCAAACAATCCACACTGAGAGACTGATTCATTCTTTCTTTTGTGCCATAGTGATGTCAATGAGTTCAAATGAATTGCTTTCAATTTACTCCCTGTAAGGAAAGGAGACATCTGTCTATCCATCCACATAGACCAAAGAAAAGGCTGAGCAGACAGAGTACTTCTGTGGAATCAGCCACACTTTTCTCGCTAAAGGGCCAAATATCCTGCTAAAAAACCTCTGCAGCCAAAAATAGTATCACAGATACAACTCAGTCTGAATTCAGCCTGGGAATGCCTTGATTCAGCACAAGGAAAATGCCTTTGTAAAGCCATTGTATATCACAAACATTAATGCCAGGAAGCTTAATGTTCATTGTATAGAGACCCAGAACTGTATTAATAACAATACCCACTGAGGACATAATATTGTGCAGTCTCTTCACACTTATAAAAGCAGGAAATTATTTTTATGGCCAACATCTTCTGTTTGCACAATTTGTCCTAGCATACCAGATACTTGCTGTATGAAATCTTCCACTAAGACTTACAGAAAATAAAACTAGATGCAGTAAAATATCATATAATAGCTATGTTAAAGCTTTTCTCTGAATATTCTGGGTGTTATGAAGTTGATCTATATTAATAGAGTTACACAGACTTGACTTTTGATGTAACTGAAAACAAATGAGCATGGAAAAAAACATTCTTTGGGAATTACAGGAAGAAAGAATTATAATAGAAATGACATCAGGTCCCACATTCTTACTTCCCTTCTAGGAACTATTTGCTATCTTCACCCTGAGGAAGCCCATAATCACTGAGAACATTCACCACTGACTGTGGCTGGCTCCAAAATGGACTTATTTGTAAAAGTTACTGGAGACAGGAATGAGGAATGGCTGGAGACAAGTAAGACTTTCTGTGTGAGGTCATGATGGAGACCACTGTTTAGGCAGGAAGATGGTGCAGACTGTGGTTAAGGTGGAAGAAAGTCCCATAGGGCCTACTTGCTCTCCTGAGCTGATTGACAGCTTAGAAACCAGGACAGGGCAAAAAAAGTTCAGCAAAATACCCAACTTGGCAGATGCAATGGAAAAGGAGTTCAAAACATCAGGAGGAATTTTTTCACTGGAAGAGTTGTTAAGCATTGGAACAAGCTGCCCACGGAGTTAGCTGGGGGAGTCATCACCCCTGGAGGTGTTCAAGAAATGCCTGGACAAGGTACTAAGTGCTGTGGTCTAGTTGACAAGGTGGTGATGGGTCAATGGTTGGACTAGATGATCTTGGAGGTCTTTTTCAATCTACATAATTCTGTGATTCTGTGAATGCAATGCTACAATACACATACTGGGCAAAATAGTCGAGCTTATCCTGTCAGGACTCTGCAAGGACATAAAAACAGTCCCTTAGTCTCTACAGAAAACATGTATGTATGCACTGAGCTCAGGTATGGCTCCTCAAGAATAACTGCTTCGAGTCCAGAATGGAGATGCAGGGCTTCAAGACGAAGGTCCTTAGGAACAAAGGACCATGATCACCAAACTCACTGGTAACTGCTCCAAAGATGACCTGTTACTTCTTTTCCCCCTTTCCACACAAACAGGATGTCAGACAGAAGAAGCCCCAAGAGAATGACCCAAATGTGACAGGCATTATGTCACACTGCTTAATGCACTCTGACACATTATGGAGGTGCTCACTCATGTGACACTGGGGCAGACCCAGGAAAATACCCAAACAGGACAGATCAGAACAGCCCAAGGAAAGGGAACAAAGGCTCAAGTCTGAGAGGGTTTGCCTGAAAAAATGTTCTTGGAACCAAGAGGATAACAAGAAAAGAGAATGCAGACAAGAGAATGAGTGTTGCATAGAAGTCAGAGATAAAGCGAATGCCACAGATAATGACACAAAGCTGAAGAAGGGACAGGGAAATAATGAAGGTGACTTACAAACAGCAACAGATTGAGGGGAAAAACACGAGGATGAAAGAAGAAAAAGCTCTCATGAAAAGAATAAGAAGATAGAGTGATTCTGTGATCACGAAGGTATTGGTTTATTTCCGTCAAACAGTATGTCTACATGCATTTTGCAATTTTTACTGTCCACATTATAAAAAGAATAATAACAATAACAATAGTAATAATAATTAATTTTCTTCTGTTTCAATTGTTTATTAGGAGGTCCAATGTAATATAGGATAAAAAACTTTCTGGATTGGGGTAACTATGCCAAAGGCTGCCAGACAAAGGTGAGTGATGCCTATTACCAGCAGCAGATGTTCAGAGACATGAGCGGGAACGGAACAGACTGTCCAACCTTACACATTCACCAGGAAAGCCATCAGAAATAGCACAGTGAATGGCAGTCTTCACAGAGTTCAGGAAGTCAGTAAGAAGAGATTTTCAGCTATGATCCAATTACAAAAGCTGTCTGCATTCAGGCAGAGCTGTGCCACCTGTGTAGCAGAGGGCAGCATGTAGGTATACTTGTGACGTGACCTAGGCCACATGTCTGTCAACTTCGGACTTAAAGAAAGCCAAATCAGTCCTTTTCCTCTCTAAAGGACAAAATAATATTAGCTGACAATCTTCTGTAACTCCTGTTTTCAACAGGAGCTACTTGGGATCATGGGTGTGTTTGAAAAATCAATCTCTAAGCAACTGGAAATGTAAGAGTTTTAAGGTAGATATCCATGTTTCACTCCTTTTGGCATTAAAATTAATTCCAAATATCCACTAATAGTTCTTGTCTCAGTCTTGTAAGGGACAGACTTGCAATAGCAGCCTTTAAAAGCAAATACTCAGGGACATCTGAGCTAACACAACCCACTTATGTAACAAGAGTACACTTCATGCTAACACTGAAGAAAAAGCTGAACAGCAGTCCCTCAATGAACATGCCAAATATACAGGTTATATGCCAGCCCTCTAACAGCTATTATGATTGTCAAGCATATTAATAAACTTTTACAGTTGAAAGGAAAAGAAAATCTGAACCTATTTTCAGGATACTGTGCTCTGAGCGAACACTTACAGACTAAGGATTTGTCTGCAGGGAATATGCTAAATCAAGCCCTTTTGAACTTTTGATTAAATAATTGATGCATAATGCAGAATGTATAATATATGCATCCTTTCTCCATAGTTGCCTGGAAACCCATATGGAACAGTACTAGCAATTCCAGAAGCATTTAGTCTCTAAGTCGTTGGTGAAGACAAAGGAACAAAAAAGTTTTTAAAATCATTAACTCATCTCTCTTTCCATTCTTCAAATACTGCAGGATACCAGAATTAGTAACTTACACAATTGGTATCATGACTCATGTAATACAGAGTGGCTTTTTCTTAAAGCTGTATCTCTTGGAGCGCAGTGAATAATGTCATTCATGGTAAGGGAACTTGTAAGACTCAGCTTTTGTTAAAACAGAAAACAAAGAACACAACTAATATTTCCAGCCTCTACCTTTCTGTAATAGTAATAAGCCAATCATAGAATATCCAAGGTGGTCAACAGAGAAGAACAAAAGTAAGAATACAAAATGGTGATTTTCTTTCCAAATTATAGGATTTTAAGCAAATCTCATAAAAGACTGATCACTCAGGGTTTAGAAGAACATGAAAATCCCATAATCACAAATTCAAGAAGCAGATTGTTTCAAATTGCAGCCAAGAAGACCTTTTGCACTTCTCAAGTAGGCAACATTGCTTGTCATTCAGTTTGATTGCTCTGTGACCCAGCCTGAAACTATCTTGTGCTTTATTGCTTCCGAGATGAAATGAAAAACAGGATAAAACCCAACAATGAGAACAGAGCACTAACCATGGAAACCTACAGTGATGAAGGACTAAATTATTTAATCTACAAAATTCTGTAATCATCATAATTGGTGGCTCTGTTTCTGATAGTCATCCTGAGAAAAAGAAGGGCAAGCACAAAACTGCATGGGCTATAGAGTTCCTGAGATGCAAAAGGCAGGATAGTGACAGTGAATACCTCCTGCCATGGCAGGGATCTTCATGGGATTCTTGCACATTTGTTGTGCACTCTAGTTTACATTTGAGAAAATCAAGACTCACTGAGTGAAAGGACCAATGTCTTTACACTACACTGGCAAGAGGTCTCGTTTGAGTAAAGAGTATCAGTTACATGGTTCTACATCAATCAACATGTAAAGATGAAAGATTTGGTGGTTAAACATCAACAGGAGGGACTGGAACACTTGTGAATATCCTCCAGCTTTGTGTTTAGGGAACTCTTTTGGATATGTAAGATCAATGCAAATTTTTCTCATGCAGAAGAGAAAGTTAAACTTGGATGTCCTGTCAACTTCCTCAGCCACTGGATGACACAAAGGTCACAGCACCATTTCCAGTGTGGAATCAAGACTTGCTTATCCTTTCCTTTTACTACAAGTACCAGATACTGTGTCTTTTCATTTTATGGTGAATGGCATGTTGAATGGGATGGGATAAAATGATACCTTAAGTGTCAGCCCAGCATAGAAAAAACACAGTCAAACTCCAAACCCCAACATTTTTATTTAGGTTAAATCAAATAATTTCTTAAAAATTGCTTGCCATCATGATGAGGGTCAGTAACTCATACAGGCTGATCTCACCATTTCATACCCAGATTGTCACTTTCTAGGCCAAACCTATTTTCAGCAGCTCTCTGTAGCATTACAGGAGGTCTAAGAGTATAGACAGAAAAGAGTTTAAAGAAAAGCATCTAAAAATAATGTATTTACAATAACTGTCATTCATTTTTACCAGGAAATTATTACATTCCAGGAGGGGAGAAATTATCCTAACTTAAAACAAATGCAAAAAGGCAGATCAGATCAGGCAAGCATCCAAAACCATGTATGGAGATTAAGCTGACATGCCCACGTGCCTCAGCTGTGACTACACAAGCCCAGAGGAAGTACAACAAAGAGCAGGTTGGAGGTGGAAGAGACTGCCTTGGACATACATAAGGTTTCCACTAAAGTCACGGCAGCTGTGTTTCCCATGTGGAAACAGCTGTATAGGCCAAAACAATTAAAAAAAAAAAAAAAAAAAAAGTCACTCATACAGAACATTATTAAAGGGAGAAACAAAGACACCAACATCCTGAGGTGTTGAGATAAAACTGCCGGAAAAACCAGCTCCCTTTTTGTCTGCATTAATTAAGCCACATGTTACCATCACCACCACAGCTTTTGATTCACACTTTCAATTGTCAATGATTTATTCTGATCTAGGGAAATCAGCAAGATCTGCTTTTGCAGCCACAGTCACAGAATGATCTCACAACACATTTAGGATAGTGCATCAAGGACAGCAGTAGTTTTGCAGCCATACAGTTCTGTATTAGTGAGTTATGTTTAATGGTATAATGGTTTTGATTATGGTATGTTGTTATGTCCTACTCCTGGCTGTCACCATACCCCAGAGGGAACTTGCATGTGAACATGGTATTTCATCTCAGCATGTTAATAAATTCACAGAGAACTAAGTACTAAAATAAATCAATTGCACAATGATCACTGGGAATAACTATAAATTGTGGGATTTGGTGGTTCCCAGATACTGGTGAGTGTCCAGAGATATGTCTAACTGCTGTCATTGTCATTTCTCATCCTTGTTTTAGGAAAGCCTATGATGCTTCTGTGCCTGGATGCCATGGATAAACAGCAGCAAATCAACCTTGCCAAGACTGCATTTTCCTGGCAGTAAGGGGAGCTGAGCAGGAGTTATGTTTGCTGAGAATGTATTCAGATGCTCCAAAACCTGCTCCAGTGCACTGGAAGTAAAATAAAGGACAACACTCTCCTGTTTGACTTGGTCAGAGCAACATTGGTCCACAGGTTTTTCAAGTTCTGTGATTATTTCAGACCTCATGGGGCCCACCTGCAGTTTTTCCATATCCCTCCTTGATGCTTGCAGTGTGCATTATTTAGGACCACCTTTAAAGCACATTTAGAAAATTATTATGATAAATTCAGCTATTCCTATTTGGTATATTTTGTACAGGTCAGACTAGAATAAACACATGGCATGTTTGATCAGGTTCCTGTACCTGCTTCCTACCTGCTTTTATTACCCCAAATAATGAAATCTAACCTCAAACAATTAGGGTGCTGCTATTTCTGAGGCTATATCCAACACCACTCGCCAGTAAAGCGGCCACAGTCAGCTCACACACTCCTGGCTTTACAGTCTGGGATTTGAAGATGACATAATCACCAGCAATGTGTTCTCCAGGGTCCATCTGTCCACAACTCTTCGCATTCCTTTGGAATTATTCATGCCCAAATCTCAGTATCTTCTCAAGATTTCTTTAGTATTTATTTGATTTTTTTTTTTTTCAGAAGAGGCATCTATGTCTTGTGCTGGTATTTATAACTCGGGGAAGACTATTGCTATTGCAACAGGTCCATTGTTACAGGAGCTCTGTAAAGCAATCAGCAAGTAGCCTACAATTATCTCTTTCCATACCCACCACATCCTCAAAGGTACCTACATTACCTATAGAGTTTCTCTTTTCATTATTTCCAATTTTAGAAATTGTCAGCAGAAATAAAAAGCATAAAATTGTTTTATATTCATGGTGAATTAACAAGGTTTGCCAGCTT
Source organism: Lanius collurio (assembly GCA_020086605.1). Lineage (NCBI taxonomy): Eukaryota > Metazoa > Chordata > Aves > Passeriformes > Laniidae > Lanius > Lanius collurio. Next base: position 24,616,590 of record JACBWW010000003.1, on the reverse strand, counting down.
TTAGGATTTCTGCATTCAGAATGTCACGTCTCCTGCTTTTGGGATTTTTGTCACATATTGCATCCCACATTTGGGCACTAAGCAGATTCATAGGTGTGGCAACAATAATTTGTAAATGTTATTATTATTTATTTATTTGCAGGGTTAACTTAGGTAAAAAGGAACACTTAAATTTGCAGGAATTTTTCTTTGAAAGATAAGAGAGATTTTTCAAATTTATCAACTTTTTTTTCCGGAGTCCTTACAAAGAAGTTCTTGCTTTTCTAAAGAACAAGGCTGAACTGGATTAAATTCTATCCTGTTTGACAAATAATTGCAATGGCTGATAATGACTTTTCACACTTTGATGACTGTATTTAAACTGTCGCTTTAAAATGCTCAGAGACAATTTTATAAAAGAAATACCTTCCACACACAGAGTATTTCCCCAAAGTTTAATAGAATTATCAGAAGGACATATATTTGCAATTTTGAAGACTGCTGGCTAAATATCTGCAAAGAAATCTTCTTCTTATGCAAATGAAATAGTTTCACAAAGCAAATTATTTGATTGATAGTGTTAATACTCTAGGTGCAACATACGTAGTGATATTCTGGTAAAAGGTGGTAAACTGTCATGTTCTCTTTCATTTTTGCCCAGATAGTTTAACTAGTTTCAGGAAAAACTCAGCAAGAGAGAATGGCTCTTAGAATATGATTTTTGCTCATTGCATACTGCCTACTTTGCCAGTAAAACCCAGCCTGCTGCTGAAGGTTTCAGGAAAAAACTGCTTTTGTACTGAGAGAAGAATTCACAAAGGAAGGCCAGGAGATGAACCTGTGTCTGTGTCTGCATTAAAGGCAGCAAAAACAAACAGTGCACTGTGTGTGATAAGTGTAGCTGCCTGTTAAACGATATCCCATGACTGCCTATGCTAATGGGCACCTCCGGGTAAAAAAGATGGTGCTAATGAAGCCTCTGCTCTGCTTTCCTTGGAACAAACACTTCTGGCACTCAGAGCAGCTCTCTGCTTCCATCCTCATACACTTTCAGACTGTAGCCAAGAGCAGCTCTCTGCAATTTATTAAATTAGCTCTTTAAAAGAACCCCTCAAATACAGTCTTTTCAAGCAATTTTTCCCTAATAAGTCTGGGCCAGTGTGCCAGGGCAGGGCAGGAGAGCACAGCTGAGAGAAGACAAGGATGGCTTGAGTGACAGGAGGTGCTATGCACTGGGAGTGGAGCAGAGCTGTCTTTGAGCTTTTTCTTATTATATCTTACCCTAAATGAAGCAGTTCAGATGCAGTAGAAAGGTTTTTCTCCCTCTAAACTCCCTTTTTTTTTGTCTCACGAACTTACTGTTGGGTGGTGCATAATGACAATTTCTGTAGGGCAAAAAAATCTCCCAAAACAGTAGGTGACATGATCCAGAAGTCTGATATTAACCATTTCAAGGGCAGTACTCAGTTCAGTGGCTGTATGTTTAGCAGCTCTTTCTTGGACAGCCATTGCTTGAATACCTGTCAGGTGAATGAATGACTTCTTTTCCCACTGATAAGAGAAACCCATCTGGGAGAGCAGCAGTCTACCGGAAACAACCAGAAGAAACCTGTACTTGATGGTGGAAAGACAAACAATCCAGCTTGTTCCAGAGCAACAGGCATTATTCCTTAAGTTGCATAGAACTTAATTCTTAGGATGACATTTTAAATTTCTCCTTTTTTTTTTTCCCTTCAGAAGAGATTGACACAGTATAAATCTTGAAACAAGATCAGCAAACTACTCCTCCTAGGTTATCAATGGAGACCAGAAGCTAAGGCCTGCCCATGAGTGACTTGGCACAAGCTGGCAAACTGCAGGGCATCTGCACTAATTCTTTATGAGAGAACCAACAGCTCCACAAAAGAAGATTGCAAGTGATAAATAAGAAGCACAAAATTAAGACTAACAACCAGCACATTTTCAGCCAGCCAGACACTCCCAGCAGTGAGGCTATTGTTAGCCCTTAGGTTTTTTTATTTGCTTTGCATGCAGTTGCATATGTACTTTGCTATCACTGACCATTTAATTGGATACTTTTGTCACCTCAGACTACTGTATTCTGTTACCATGAAAATGAAGTGAAAATGTTATCCTCCTAAGCACAATATTTAAAAAACTAAACAACTGAATGCAATATAATAGTGTCTTTCAACACATTTTCTCCTGAATGGGAGAAGCCAGCTGCCAGGGAGGTACTAAACCTGCCCTGGGTTTTGTGTCAGGGAGACAGCTCATAATGCGATACCAAACCTTCAATTCATACTTCAGCTAAGGACATATTATAAACATGAAAAGTGTATTATGGAAGTGATTAAACTATCAGCTCTGTGGCTAATAACAGAGTAAACACTCTCCAAAATATTTTCCATCACAACTTGGCCTTTCCAGTATGTTTGGACAGCATAAGCTAAACACTTCTGTAACACAGACAGATGTAACCCCAAAACTAGGAACTTAACAGGGCAGTAAATTTCTATCTACAGTGACCATTTTTTAGCACACTTACCACTGTGTGTAGCACAAGCATAGCCAGGTTGTCATTCTAGTCTGTATATGAGGACTAAAACCCACTTGTTTTCTCTGCATTGGTCCTCTCCCTACTGCTACTGCTGATAAGAGTTTGGGTTTTTTTTTTAATTGGTATAGAAAGGTCTGGTAAACCACATATACCCAAACCTGCCCTTCTAAGTATTTGCATACTATTTTGAATGGAGAAGTACACGGAGATACACTCCATTACAAATTTAGTATGCATTTCCCCTTTAAAGTTCAGAGCAAATGACTGTGCTAATAGAAAATGCAGCCATAAGGGAAAAAAGACTGAATCTCAGAAGAAAAGTTTTAAAAAGTCACTAATCAAGTGGGAAATTTCTCAATAAAACTTAGAGGGAGTAAGACAGATATGCAGTGATTACAAGCAGGTTCAGTCTCTCAGAAGAGCTGTTGTCTAGGTGGCCTTCTGGAAATAAAGGGGTCTGACCAACATTGCACTTACTTTGCTGCACCCTAAATAGAAGGGGACTGGAAGCACCATTTTTTCTCATAGAGCTGCTATAAAGGCATTTAATTTGCAGGACCATGCTGAAACTCACAAATGCTATTCACAAGAAAACTGGAGAATGAAGTTAACACACTTATTAATTAAAGTTGCGGCCTGTATCCTGACCCACCCTTCTATGACTGAATCACTGGCATATTTGAGGCAAGTTCCTTATGAAAACAGGTTAATATCTGAAGTCTGCCCAGGCACTCTGATTGGTGTCCTTTGCAATGCCCGATGACACAGTCCTGGTTTGTCAGTGGTATGAAGGACAGACTGGGGAGTGCAGAGGAAAGCTTACAACAATGGTAGGTGAAAGAAGTGCTGTCATACTTACAGTTGCATTTCTTCTGAACAAATCTAAGCTTGCATGCTGTTCGGTAGGTGGACAAACGGATGCGATCCAGATCCTGAGCCCCTAGTGGAAGAGAATAACGGTGACATTTGTATGGAATATGACCTGTGTGTATCTTTGCTAGCAGGGAAGCCAGAGAACAAAGAGGACACATGAGCTGCCTCTGCTTAACAATTTTCAAGGCCCTCTCCTTTGCAGAGAGAGTAGAGAGGAGTGAGGAGTAAGAAGGGGGATGTCAGGAGCTACAGTGTTAAAAAGAATTTTTATAAAGGAAGGCAAGGAATAGTCAGCCCACTGTGTCTGTCACTTTGAAGAACAATCTGGTCAAGCTGCAGGCTAAAAGACACACTGGCCAAGCTCCAACAGCAGGGAAAACCTCAGATGAATTTTAATATTTAACAAAAAAAGCTCATAATAAATATCTTTAGCTGACATGCCATATCAGAACAAGGTATTGCCAGCAAACCATATTAGAAAACATACTGTGCTGTAACTTAAGGCAATCTACAGAAGGGGGCAATGACAATGTAAGGGGTGTGAGGCCTTTCTCCATTTTTTGGATGTATGTTCTCTGCCACAGAGACCTCTGAGGGTCAGCTGTATGCTCCACACAAAGCTTGGCCCTGGCTGCTGCATCTTAAACATCCGGTAACATTTCCCAAACAGCTGTCCAGGAGATGGGAACAAACTAAGTGGCAGCTACCTCACATACAAGGACAGCACACAGGGGCCAGTGTGGGGGCAGAACCTGGCACAGTGTCCAACCAACTCATCCAAACAAGGTACAGTCAGGATGTAAGAGGAGTGGAATACAGCCCTGCTTTTTACATAGGCTTCCTAAATACTTTAAGATTTCTCAGCTGAACTGCTGCCATATGTTGGCATCTGTATCAGGATACTCTGTGGAAGTGGGGATAAAACAGCTCAAATGTTCTCCTGTTTGCAGAAGTATGAGTGATGGATGGAGAAGGTGGATTATGCTGCTCTTGGTGTTCAGGAATGCTGAGACCAGCCTGACTCCAGGATCCCAAAGCTAAACCTTCTGAGGACATGAAAAACAATCTTGCCTGACAGAAATCAGCACTGGTGAGGATGTGGCACAACAAAGTTCCTGATAAAGGAAGCAACAAGTGATAGTCCTGATAACTTATCAAGAGCTGCTGAGGTGGCAGAGGTAGCCTGGAAACATTTGATTGACAGTCAATCACTTTATACTATAAAAGCTCAGTTCCTTTTTTAATTGGAGGGACTTTTGACACACTCCTCCTGGATACGTATGCAGCAATTCCTGCCTTGAGTGGGGATGCTGCTCAAGGTTATTCCTTGAGGCCAAGTGAAAGATTTGCCCATGGTGTTGATATGGGTCAGTAACACCAATCTCTATTTAATAATTATTAAACTAGCTTTGAAATAATTTATTTAATAAATAGTGCCGTATATTAATAGTTATAACTATCTTTACTGTCCGGCAACTAGTTATGATCAAAATACTTTAGCTTAATTATTATCATTATAATCAATTAAATGTATCAATTACATCTATATAATCCTCAAAACATAAATTCTTCACCAAGTCTGTGTCTAGGACTGGATTGAGCTCTACCCAGACTACTCTCTCAGGAGTTTCCAGAGGGAGGGGAGTCCTTTCTGCACCTTGTGGCTCAATGGGAGGGCTTCCTTCCCTGATACATCTGAAGTTTCCATTCTGCCTGTGGCAGAATTGTTCACCCACCCTTTCTTCAACAATGTCATCTTCAGAATTTTTCAAATGTGCTCTGACCTATGAGATGAAAATGAGAATGATACTCTCCATTCTTCCCATTCTTCTCCATTATTTTCCTGACCAAATTCTCCCACACTGTCTTCCCAGGGCTCCCAGCTACTCCCTTTTGCCAGTTAGCTGTCTTAACACCATCTGCTCCTGGGAGAAATTACCTTTGACTACTTAACATCAGGTATGGGAAGTATTTTTGTGAGTTTTTTCCATCATATCCTCTATTGTTAAAATTATACAGGTTTTCTCCTTCTCCATTAGTATCTCACAGCTTTTGGAAAATTTCTTCACAGGTCGAAGGGAGGATAAAGCTTGCAACACTAAGTTTTTCCTTTTTAATAAGAAAAATGAGTAAACTGAATGCAAATTTTCTCCTCCTATCTTTAGTGAAAGCTACCAATAAACTTCTAGTGCTCCTTTACAAAGCTTCGACCTTTTAACAAGACTTAGAGAGTAAAAGCAAAGTGAGACTCTGGTTCATTGAGCTTCTGAGGTTGCAGTAATAATCTAAATAAATTTTTAGGCAACATTGCTATTTTTCTTTCTTTTTTACTATTTGCACACACAGTGGATGGTATTATTTTGATATTATTTGGGGAGTAGGTGTTGCTGAAAATAGCCTGGAAAAGATAATTTAATTTTGTCATGATTCACATTGTGCCACAGTCAGACATCCATTTGTCAAATAACTTCTGTAGAAAAGTGCCATCACTTATATGATGGAGAACCCTGAAAAACAAGTGGAAAGACATGCAAGACTGAGCATGGCAAATGAGACAGTGAATTTGTAACTTCCCTACAGGATTGCCAGTGGCCTTCTCCTTCTACTGCTGGCAGTGCCTCACTTGGTTTCCTTTGAAAGTGCTCATGTCATGTAACACTGTTTGCAGTTTGCAAAATTTACCAAGGGACACACTGCAAGCTTCGGCTTTGTTTTCTTGCTGGATAATACGTGCCAACAATGATGGACATTTCGAATGCTTCATCAGTGTGGATATACCTGAGCATGTCAGGTCAGACTAAGGGAAGACTAAGACCTAGTGGCTTGATGTCCAATGGAGCAATTTGAGTTATAAGACAAGCTTTAACCACAGGACTCTATAGAAGATGATAATGATTATGATAATAAATTGCAAAAGTTTGTAGTCAGGAACTAGAAGGATGCCTCTTCTGAAGGAAAGGAAACAAGAAGGTCGAACTGGATGTGTCAAAATACAGGGAAAATCCCAGCAGTCCAAATTTAAAGTTAGAATCAAATAGTTCAGGACAAACTTCCCACTTAAAAAGGATTGAAAAGCTGGATTTTATTTTTTCTCTTTTCTATCTTGTGTAGTCTGGAACATGACCCACTTTCTAAAATTATTGTGGGGTTTTAATCACAGACTTGCAGATTTAAGTCCCAAGAAGCCAAACTGTTGGCAAAAAAGCCTCTATATTACAAATTTTCTTCCTCTGATATTGGCAGGTTGTGGAGTTTAACTTTTTACCATAGGCTTATGCCTACCAGAACGTTAAGAATCTTCGCATGGCCTACAATATGTAGGGTATCAGGAGCACATGGTTTTTGTTAAACATGTTAAATGGGTGGGCTGGCACACAGCCAGGGGCACCTGAATGCAATGCCAGGATAAACTTTGGTTTCAGTGAAGCACACCCTCCACACACAGAGGTATCAGAACGCAAAGTTCAATGTTTCATGAATATGGCTAAAATACATTTAGTTTTTCACAAAAGACTTAATATTTCCCCCTCTTTTTACCTAGTTGGAACACCCAGTCCTCTGTGTACATATGCAGTAGGTGGAGGAACAGAGGCAGGCAAACAGAGAAGGGAAACACATGTGAGATAAACCAGACTCAGGTAAATACGCCGAAATACTGAAATGTGAAAGAAAAAAATAGTAGGCTATAAATAATGATGTTCAATACAAGAAAACAGTCCCTCCTCTGTCTCCAACTGCTGATTTTCCCAACACCTCCTTAACTCCTCCAAAACAATTCCACATCAAAACAGCCTTCAAAACTGTGGAAACAAACCATAAAACCTCACAGCAAAGTCCTAAATATTTTAGGAATATTTCAGACTAATTGAAATTAATGGTACCTGTGCAACTGACTTGAGCTGATAAAAAATCAAGGCCCCTCTGCAATTCTAATTAAAACTATAGTATGTTCTGATAATGGACAAATACATTTTTTGATTCTGGCCAAAGAACAATACCTCCCTCCAAGGGTCCAAGATGTTGTACACAAGCGACATAGAATATCCTGAGTTGGAAGGGACCCACAAGAATCATTGAGTCCAACTCCTGGCCCTGCACAGGATGATCCCAAAAATCACACCATGTGCCTGAGAGCTCTGTCAGGCTGGTGCTGTGACCACTTCCCTGGGGAGCCTGTTCCAGTGCCCAACCACCCTCTGGGTGAAGAACCTTTTTCTAATATCCAACCTAGTCCTCCCGTGACACAGCTTCATTCCATTTCCTCAGGTCCTGTCACTGGTCACCAGAGAGAAAAGATCAGTGAGAAATATTCATGAGTTACAACAGCAAGCCCTGTGTGATACTGAAATAATTTAACATAATTTAACAATTTATAATGGCACAACAGAGCTAGTGAACACTGTGGAATGGGCAAAGACAGTTCTTGGTAGGCCACCTGAGTGAGAAGTCTTTAATTTGGAGAGCTCAGATGTAAGGCTCAGCCCTAGGGAACAGTCCTGAGCACACTGAATTCACCAGCACACACCTGGCCTTTCAGTATGCACAATAACTCCAGTCCAAGTAATGCCCATCTTAGTCTCCCACCAAAGATCAGGGAGATGCTCTGTCATTGTTTACTATGTGGCAGGGGACAAACAACAGGAAGCTTAGTAATTACACACAAAACTCAAGTAAATCTAGTAACAAGGTGAATAAAACTTGATATATAATAGAATTTCCTGGAGAAACAGTGGATTGGTTGTAAGAGAAATTAGAAATGACTGTCAGAAGTGCAGGAACATTGTTGGTACGGTATGTCCTTGACACACTATCCTGCAGGGAGCACAGAAGCTCACTAGGAACTATAAAAAAATACGGTGAACTAGGGTATGACGTACATGAGTCCCTGTACTGTCTGGATGAGATGCAGTTAACTTTCTTTATAGCAGTCTGCATGCTGCTGTGTTTTAGATTTGCAGCTAAAGAAGTGTTGATAACACACTGCTGTTCCAGCTGTTGCAGAAGAGTGCTTCCACAACACCCAGGCTTTTTTGTTTCCTACTCTGTCTCCTCCCAGGGTTGTTTGGGGATGGGCAAGAGGCTGGGAGAAGACACAGCAAGGACAGATGGCCTCACTTGGCCAAAGGTTAGTCCATACCATGTAATGCCATGCTCAGCAATAAAACTGGGGTAGGGAAAGAAGGGGGTGGAGAGTTTTGTCTGCCAAGGTAGACACTGCTCCACGACTGGCTGGGCAGCAGTTTGTCTTTGGGAAGTGGAGAATTGCCACCTTTGCATCACTGGTTCTTGGTTTCTGTTGTAATTTTTTCCCTCTCTTTCTGTCACTTAATCAAGTCTTTATCTCAAGCAATGAGTTTGCTTCCTTTTGCTCTCCCTATATTCTCCTCCACCCCGCTGGGGGCTGGTTAGGGATTAAGCAAGTGTGTGGGAGTTTGGCAGCTAGCTGGGGTCAACCCACTGCAGATATCTCCAATAAAAGATGTAGCTTTTGGAGACCTTTATCCCTCTTCATCGCAACCTGTGTACTGTAGAATCTTTGTCTTATGGAGCTACTGATTAAAATAATTCAATAAAAAAATCTGATGTAGAAAATCTCTCTTTCCTGCTTTGGTCAAATTGGCCCATTTTTGTGCGGTTTTGGTCTCATGATATTCATTTGTGCAATGGAGATTTGAGGTGGAAAGCTTGCATAAATTTAACTGACACTGCATAGCAACTGGTTTGGTCTATCACAGCAAAACATTTCCAGGAAGTACTTACGCATTTCTGCAAACAGCTGCCTTCTTTCTGCCATGGTATTTCCTCTTTTCCCACAATCTTCAATCATTCTGCAAGATAAAATCATGTGAAAACATTAAGTATTATTCCCAGACTGAATATACGTACAAAAGCATCCAAAATTGATCCTGAAGAACCTTTGAGGTTGACTGGTGCTCCACCTGTATCTGATGCCTTTTGCCAGCCTCTGTGTGGCATGGTTCGTGGAGAACATGGTCCTCAAACTGTCCTCCATTCCCTGGACTCTGCTTTCAAGCATTTGTTCCCCCCCCACCCCTCTCTCCCAAAGGCAGTGTTCAGTTTTTCTGCTTGATGTAACTAACTGGCTTACATAACACAAGCTCTGAAATTCATTTTAGGTTTTCTTAAATAAGGAATCCTCAGTTTAAATTATGTAAGAGAGAAGAAATCGTAAAAGATTCGGATATTATTTTATAGTGTCAAAAACTATGTTCTAGCCAATTCTATTTGGAGGAGACAAAAAACCCCAAACCAAACAACAGCAACTAAATCTCTACTCCATAACATAATGCATGCTATTTACCCAAGCAAACATTCTCCCAATATTCATTCAAATTCAGGACAGTGTATCTCTGATTAAATGAGTTCAGAAAATGGCTCAGAAAACAGAATATATTTTCCTTCAATTTTCAGATGAAAAAAATCTTTCAAATATTTTGAAGAGCACTATTGCTGGATAGAGCATAGAGAAAAGTGACAGTTTCTCTCACAGCCAGCATTCAAACCATAAAAGACTAAAGCCTTCAGAGTAAAGATAAACATCTTTAGCAGCACTCAAAAAATTAAAACTAGTGTCAGCATCATCACTTCCTATGGGTAATTACCCTGTCGAACCAATATCCCTTCCTGCCTGCCAAGTCTACTTAGGGCTTCTGACCTGCATTTTAATCTACATCCTCATGTCAGCTAAACTGTGTAAAATGACATCAGACTACCTAAGTTATAAAAGAGATGCTCCGCAGAAGCCTGCAATCAAAAATTGCACTGTATCCCACAGCAAACTTCCATATGTGTACAACAAGAATGATAAAAGTATGGATGCTGAAGTCTGCCATCATCAAAGAACTCAAGATAGAAAACCAGTTTCCTTTTATTTCTCAGAGACAGAAAGGCAATCACATAAGGGATGTTTTGTTGTGCAGGTTTTTTTTTTCCTCTTTCAAAATGCACTGTTCAAATGAAGTGGTGGTACATTATAATTGCCTTTTCCAAATAGCCTATTCAATTCTCAGAATACTGATAAAGACTGCTGAAGTGCTGTCTATGGTGGGCATTTTGTGATGTGAGAAGCAGTCCCTCTAGGAGGTGGACAAAGGGTATAGATGCAGTCTCTTCACAGGGATATCCAAGTTCCCCCTTATGCTCTCATTTGTCTGGGAGTGATAGGGATGTGTGTAGCATGGCACTAAGTCTGAGCGAACATGTCCTCCCTTTCTGCACAGATAACAGCTCGCAGTACAATGCTTCACAGAAGTGGTCACAGCCTCTGATCTGCAGGGAGCTGGTGTCTTGCTAGCTTGGAGGTGTCAGAGAAGACTCAAACCTCCCAGTAAAATGAAATACCTCAAGATATGCCAGGCCCAAGCAGCACCTTAATCAGACAGCAAGAGGTAATATCTTTTTTACACGAATCAGCTTTAAATCTCTGCCCATGAAAGATTAAAAGCAATATAATCCCACTAACCATGACTTGAGTTCCCTGCTCTTTTCTGTTTCTAATGAAACTCATTGTAGGAGACAAATTTGCTATGGGAAATGACCAGATCTTGTAGGACAGGGGGGTTAATAAAGCCCTTTGAAAAGACAGCATCTTTTACTAGGCAGGGCAGTTGAGTGAACACTTCAGAGCAAACACAATTTTTGATTAATATTAATTGCTTGTAGAATTGTTTATAGGCCATCATAATTTTTTCTGACTTCTCCTACATACAGCATTTTTCCACAAACAATGTGCAACTTGTTTTCAGACCCAATACTATTTGTGTTATTTGACCAAGATTGGGTTCATTTGATTTTGGCACAAGGATGACATAATCTCTTCCATTTCTTGACACAACTGACACTTAAATCTTACAGATGTTTCTCCAGTTAATAATTTGCTGTTGTCATTCCACCTATGTTCTCTAACATTTGTGAAATAATTGCTGGTCTCAGAATGATTGCTACAAATTTTATTGAAAACATAAGGGGTGCAACTTTATTCTCACTTCCCTCATACTGCCACCTGGAGAAAAATATTCCTTAGCTATTGCTTTTAAATATCTTGAAGAGCATAGAACGTGGCTCACTTGTGACCTTATTCACCATGCAGAAGAATTTTCCCAGTCTAAATTCTGTAACAAAAAGTATTTTTCAAATCATGCAAATTGTACAGTATGTTTTCTACTTCCTTTAGAAAACCCATTCTCAAAGTGTCCCTTTAGTGGGGGGAAAAATAATAATTCTTTAACTGGTTTTCCATTTTCTGCAATTCATCCTCTCTTTATTTTTACTGTTTATATCTCCTCATATAAAAATGTTCCCTGGACCTGATCATCATTTTTCAGAATGTCCCATTATCTTCTGAAATTGAATAACCCTTTTCACTGCTGGGGCTTATGGGGATTATCAAGCCTGACAAATAACTTTATATTTATAAACACACAACTCAGGATTCACTGGAGAAGGAAGGAACTTCATATTATGTTTTTAGGACTCTCCTTGCACTAGATATTTCACAGATTTTAAAACAGCCTTCACCCTAAATGGCAATCCTAAAACTCCCTGTAACAGGTAAATCCCGTTAGGCTAATGAGAGTATTAGTGGAGGCAATATTTTCAGACAGATACATTCTATCCCTCTTTCCTATCTTCTGATAGAAGAAAAGTGATAGATGATACTCATCTACCAAAGTATTGGTACTTCTGAGTCACCACAGACAGCAATTCACTCAACTGTGTCTTCCAAGATTCTCACATGCATTTTTAACTCTAGAATGTGCTACAGCCCAGGCTCAACTAATGCTATTGTCAAGGTGCTGGGCATCTCCCTTTTCAGCCTTGTCCCCTGCGACCCAGCTCCCAGGTTCACAGCTCTGCTCTTCAACTCAGATTACAGACTCCTGCTTTGAGCCCATGATGTGTTCACCTCAGTCCCTGGGGCTGGCCCTGAGCTAAGTGACTGCAGTCGTGTTCCAGTAGTTCTCATTCTACTCACAGCACATGTCACGTCACAGAAAAAAAAAGTACAATTTGTTCTACACGGGAGGAAAGCAAATCACAAAGCAAACTTTAATGTGCTTTACAAAACAAAATAGCTTTCCAGAGACAAAATGCTGAAAAATATTAATTAATGTATGCATTTCTCATAGAAAGGACTAGATTATATTTGTCTTCCATGGATTCCTTTCACTATCTCTTTCCCTTCACTTTTCTTCCCAGGAAATAGGTCCTCCACTGCAAGTAAGAAGAACACCTATTGTGCATCTAATTAAAATTCTAGTCACAAGCTAATTAGTAAGGTACCAATTAGCATGGTATTAAGGCTTCAATATATTACAGACATTCCAAAGCAGAAATCATTCCAAGCATGAGATTTCCAGCCTCTGAAAAAGATACTGTGAATGTTTCATTTTTACCCATGTTTCAAGCTGAAAACTTTTATGACATTAGTAGTGTCCGAAAGAATAAATAAAGACAGAATATAGTTTGATTTGAACTATTTTGACTACAATTTCATCTTCATGCTTACCATATCAGAAGTATAATTGGTCTATTTTTAATATACTTTTCTGGTTTATAAAATGTGGGTGGGAATATCATACAATATGCACAAGGTGAGAACTAAATGCCTCATTTATCTTTCCTTTCCTGTTGAGCTGCTTGGATTATGAGCACTGCAATAATCTCTCTCACAAGTAAGTGTTTTTCTTGCTTTAGTATTATAGGGTAAATAATGTATTTTATTAAACCCCACTATATGTCATTCTTTTCATAAATAGTATATTTCCATTACATTTCCATTTCTCGAGCTATGTCTGTGCATGATAAAAGGAATGCATGCTACATTTAAATTATTAGCTCCAAAAAAACAATTTGTCCTGGTTTAGGCTGGAATAGAGTTAATTTTAGTCCTAGTAGCTGGTACAGGGCTGTGTTTTGGATTCAGTCTGAGAATATGTTGATAAGGCACTGATGTTTTCAGTGTTGCTAACTAGGGCTTACCCTAAATCAAGGACTTTTCAGATTCCCAGGCTCTGCCAGTGAGCAGGTGCACAAATGACTGGAAGGGAGAGCAAGGCCAGGACAGCTGACCTGAACTGGCCAAAGGGATATTCCATACCAGAGAGCATCATGCCCAGTGTATAAACTGGGGGCAATGGGCTGGGAGGTGCCAGTCACTGCTCAGAGATGGGCTGGGCATTGGTCAGTGGGTGGTGAGCAATTGTATTGGGCATCACTTATTTATCTTGGGTTGTATTCCTCTCTCTGTCTCACTATTGTTATTATCGTATTTTGCTTTGTTTCAATTATTGTTTTTATCTGAATCCATGAGTTTCACTTTTTTTTTCCTGATTCTACCTGCCACTGGGGGTGAGGCTGGTGGTGGAATAAGGCAGCAGTTGCATGTGACTCTTGTTACCAGCTGGGGTCAAAGCACCACACCATCAAAAGCAGCAGTTGCCTACATACCTGGAAAGCCCCACACATGTCCCAGGAGAATCCAAAATTCCTGACCTAACATGTGCACACACAGTTTGATGGGTCTGAGAAGAGCCACCCCACTGGCACACTTCCACAAATCCCCATCCCATTTGTCTGTGACAGATGAAGTGCCCCAGGGAGGCAGGATACACACCAGTGAGGAAAACTGTCCAATGAAATTGATTAATTCTGGCATGAAAAATTTATCAAGTCCCATGTGATAGTTGTGACGTAGCTGGGGGTTTGAAAAAAAAGGCTCCAAATCCTGGCCAGTGACACTTCTGACAGTCCTTCAGGCCGGATAAAAGTTGTTTTTCTGTCGAAGCAGGCACAGAGGAAAAAGAAAAACACTTTTCTCTGCTCCAGTCTTGCCCAGCTGAGTGTGCTGGGGCTCTGAAGCTCTTGGGAGCATTTTGGGACCCAACTTCTAGCCAGAAGTTTTACATCACAAGACTGGTAAACCCAACAGTGAGTATCTCGAAATCACTTTTTGGAAAGACTACCACCATTTGGTAGAAAATATCAACCAGGATCAAGCATCCTTTATCCAAGCAGTCTGTATTTCCCTAGTGAGGAAATCTCAAACTCTTGATATAGAAGCTGTTTTTTCTTCCATGAAATGATATTCACTTTGGTATCTCTGGGAATTAGAAGCATTAGGATGCAGAGAAATGTGCTGGTTTCTCAGTGGCTATTTTTTATGATGTTGACAAATCTGACACTATTTTTCATGCAGCTGGACAATATTTAAACCCAGCTTTGAGCAGACAACATGACCATTTTTCAGCACCACAGGCTTCTTGTCTGCCATTGCTCAGGACATTTTATCAAAATGCCCTCCATATGTAACAAACTGCTGTTTCTTAGCATCAGAAATTTAGATTTATGAAAATGAATGAGCCTGCTAGGGTCTATCTAACAGCGACTTTATGAGGAACTTAAAAGCTATAGTCAACAGCTAGGATTCATGGCAATGCGAGAGAGGAGATTTTCCACCGATCTTTTATTTTCTCCTATTTTCTCCAAATTCAGGTGTGTTAGGTAGATTCTCCTCAGCTAACTAGAACAGTTATGGCTGCTTATTTCAAAGTGAACTTGGACTGGAGAACAGCGAGTTAAAACGGACAGTGAGTGCTGGCTAAAACCGTATTTCTGACATCACCAGCCTCAGCAATCCTTGTAGTTAATAACGAAAATCCTGAAGGACTCTTTCAGAGCCCTCTTCCCCTTAATGGATTTATTGGTGCCTTATGAATGTCTTGTTCCACATGTTCTAATGAAGCAAGTCCCTAATAGGCCTCTCTCAACTTTACATTCCAGGACTAATCTTTAGCACTGTAATAAAATTGGTCAATGCTCTTTCCTAAGGCTAGCTATAATTGCATTGCACTTACAAAGTGTGTTTGTATTTTATCTAGATGAGATTTTTACAGTGAAGAAAGAAAACAAAAGCTGTTGCTAAGTTCATCTCCAACATGAGTCTCAGCAAGTCTGACTATTCTCATTTTTGTCATATTTTTCAATTTTAATAACACCAAAAAACCTGAAATTCTGACTTGACTTATTCTTTTAGTGAAATGTGTTTTTGTTTTTAAGATAGAATTTTCCAACATATTTTTCATCATCTCCCCTTTTGGGAGTTTTGTATCCTTAGTGGGCAGCTGTCAAAAATGCCTAATAAGGCACCCACTACAATACAACTGATTTTCATAACATACAGTCTTCAAGGAAGTTTGAATGCTATGCAAATCTTATCACTCAGGTCTAAAAAACAAGTGTGAAGGGATTAAACAGTTAAAAAAAAAAGTGTAATTTTGAGACAGAAAACGTGAGAGTCAGACTAATTTCGTATTTCATTTAATTTCATACTGTATGGAATCTGCAGTTTACTAGAGGATGCCATGACAAAGGAAACATCAGTTGATAATGCCTAGTGCACGTGGAAAGCAAGTTTAGGAATTAAAAATGTTACTAACTAGGCCGAAATATATACCAAAATCCTTATTTTTCTTCTTTTCATGGGTACTTGTACAGTACAATTTTCAGCTTTTCTCTGCAACATGAAGAACTTCTCTCAGAGAATCTTACTACTGCATACATGAAAGACATTTAAGAAAATGAGTACTTGCAACTTAAAATATACATATGAAACTTTAAAAAGCTGTCTTACAGGTGTTGCTTCGATTAATTTTTTTAGCCATGCTCTTTTCAAGTTGGCCTTCCTGACACTATAAGAAACTACTCTATTGGATGAAATATGGAAAGAAAACTAATGTTCAGTGCTTCAAATATGTTTTCATTTTTTGAGAGCATAAGATTATCCAATAAAATAATTTTGGTCACCTCCAAGAAGCTTTTCTCCAGGGCTTCACTGCCATCACTTCTGCTAAACATTAGGGATTGATTCCAGTTAACTGCTTCTGGTGATTGAACTGCTACTAAATTTCAATGCAGTGTTTCAAACTTCTATTCAAATGCGATACAAAAATTGTATTTTGTCTAAATTTTATTAAGTATTTTAAAACAATAAAGAAGATGCTGATTTCCTTTGAATATGACATTTCAGAGTCTTAATTCTACTAAGGGGTAGTTAGAAATAACTTCCCCTAACAGTCACTTCTTTTTTGTTACACTCAAAACACATCTTAGGAAAAGAAGAAGCCCCCAAAACTCAAACACAAAAGCCAGCAATATATAATTTCAAATCTGATTTTTCTGATGTGTGAATATCTTTATGGAGTTTTCCCATGAACTCATTTGGAGTTCCCTGAAATGGTAGTTCTTCCTTCAAAATATGTATTTTTAAAACGATTTGTATAGAAGCCAAGATCAATAAAGAACTGATGACCTCGGAACACTCAAATTTGCAATTCTACTTATTTCAATTGGTTAGAGAAGGCATAATTGATAAAGAAAACTGTAATGAAACTCAAGGGATAAAGAATTATAAGGCCTTTATCACAGGAAGCATTTAATTGATACTCTGATACTTTGGTAGTCTGGTCCTCTTTCTTTTTTATTTGTCATTGTAGAGGCAAATAGGAGGTTGTAGGATTTAAAATATAATTAAATTCCTACTTAGTTAAAGGGATCTTTCAGTTCTTCTTGTGCTGCCATAATTAAACCCAAATTCATTTGAGAGTAAGCTGTCAGTGAAACAATTGTGTTAGGAAGCATTTCCCGGCTTCTGCCAATTTTAATAATACAAGTTGTCAGTTTTTGTAAATACAGATTTCATAATGATTTGCTGTAGGACAGTAGGTACTTTCATGTCCTCAGAATAACAAAACCTACTAAATAAACCAAGTTGTAACTGCATGAGAAAATGCATTCCTAGGCAGCTGAAATTATTAAGACCCTTTGCATGCACTGGGAAAATCTCACCAAAATTAAGCACTGCAAGTAGTCAAAAAAATTAGTTAATTGAAAGACTACTGGGTTTTGTAATCTTACCGATGAAAAGTTCTGGCACCCAAACAATCAATGCAATAGCCACTGATTCAGAGAAGCTGAAAAAAAATCTTATCAGCTATGAAGAGTTTTCCATTATATAACTGACAACCAAGAAGTATTTAAGCTTTTTTATCTTTATGCCTGAAACAGATGCCTTTGGGTTTTTTTCACTTTTCAATTTTCTGAAATGTTTGAACAAATAGATTTACAGAAAAGAAAGTCTGAACTATATCTAAACAACACAGCTAAAAAGAAGAATCTTTAAAAACAATTCCATGAAAATCCAAGTCCCTCCAGATATATTTGCCAGAAAGGCAGGAAACAAATTACAAATGAAAGAATGATGAGGCACTGATGAAATTGTTCACATATACTCTGTCATAGTGGTAGCTCTTAAATTGTCTTGAAGCTCAGTGAGAGCAGGCACTAGGACAGAAGAATGGCACCAGGATGGGAATTAAGGCAAGTAGGAGCGTATTTGGGTTAAGTATATACCTTCTGAGACAAAGAAAGCTTTGATTACTGAGTCTGTAAGGATCTCATGCAGAGAGAAATCAGATCCTTAATGCAAGTAGGACCAGCCTCCAGGCTGATCTAATTAATATCTAAAGAAGGCATTCTTAGTAATTAGCTGCTGTCAGGGCATAAGGAAATGTAAGATTTTATCTCTTTTACCTGGCCATATCCCTTCCATGAATGGCCTGGTAAAAGGGGTAAGGGATGACCTACTTAAAAGGGATACCACTTGATTGTTTAGGTGGCTACATTCAAGTGAAGATGCTTTAAAAGCAGATGTCAACTTATTAACTTTAATTCTGTGTTCAAGTACCAGATCTCATTGAAGGTCACACCACTACATCTCTACTTTTGTGGTGGAAAAAGAAATTTCACATGCATTGTTAAGATGATTTCACTATGCAGCCTTAGTTATAATAAAGCTCAATCCTCAAGATACTCAGTTAAGATACTACCTCTCACAAAGTCAGAATGATTGAAATCAGGGTCTGTACATTCTTGCCTTATAACTGCCTGCCTGCATACCCATGAAAAACCACACAAGCAGTACAGCAACACAATCGTTATACATACCAGAAACAGAACAGGTACGCTGGCAGTGCCATGAAATACAAGAAAAATCAGCAAGAAAAAACAGCAATGAGATGTCTACATTTGTATAAAACTTAAATGACAAGAAATTACAGGTCCATACAATAATTTCTGAGTCTTCTAATGATGAATACATAGAAAAGGCAAAGTCAGATGGGCTCCAGTTCAAGAAAAGCTTTCTTTAATCTGTCCTTATCCTGCAAAACCTTCACCTACACACTGAACCCAAAGTATATGCTGGGATTCCATTGTGATGACTGTACCTAGCTGAAAAGGAATGGGCTGCTGAACCGGGCTCAGAGGTTTTCTATTTAGTTCTTAATAAATGTCTAACAAAAAAGGACAGCCTACAAACAGTAAGTTACATAAAAGGGAATGTACTTGGAAATGGCACTTCAAGGAGGAGTCAGAGTATCTCCCATAAAGATAAGCTTTAGTCACGTAACAGGGAACATAGCTCCTCTGCATGTGATGTGGAAGTTTACAGAGTACTGAGGTCACTTTGAAAGCAAAAGGAACTAAAGAATTAAAGGGAGTTAAGAAAGAGAAGAATCTTTCACCCCTTCATCCTTCTCTTCATTATTTGGATGTATGTTGAGATGCTATTCATGACACTATTATAAAAGTAAATTATGAGGAGAACTACACTTTGTGCCAGTTCCTACATCCCTGGTTATTCCTAAAGTATCCCACCACAAAAGCTAGCGTAAGCTTTTCTTTTCCAAAACTGTCTTTGATGCAAATGTAGTCTGTCTTTGCCTCCTGGTAAATTTAAGCCTCCCTTTGCTGGAGTACTCTCATAGAGTATTATCATACCTTCTCACATCAATATAGCTAATTTATTTCAGTGATTAAAAAGGTGCAGCTATTAAATAGGAGCAGAACTTTTTGCAAAACTGTCCTTTTAATAAATAGCAAGGTAGGCATCTTATGTCCTCACTAGAACACCAATATGTTAGACTTAAGGTTGTGGAGGGCTGTAATAACTTGAAACAATTCAAGAAAAAAACCCCATCCTTATTTCAACAGGTAAAGGATGACAGGAAATGAAAGCAAATGCAAACAAAAAAAAATGGACAGCTTGGTATGCACTATCAGCTAGTTTATTTTCTCAAATAAAAAACCTAATATAACAAATTACTTTTAACCTAATTAAAATCTGACATTATTTTATTAGGCAATATCATTATTACAATAGCATACAGAAGAAAATGAAATACAATATAATTATGTAGCAAATAGTCTCATATACTAAGCCAGAACAGAAAGCTAATGCTTGAAATATTGAATTCAGAGATAATGGCTGGTGATGCTTGTAAATGGACACAACAGAAACAGGCTGCTACATATGATTCACTCATCTGGGTCTCTTCTCTCAGATATGCACATTACCTCTAACTCTGGTTGGAGCCTGCTAAACTCGAGTTAGTGTTGTACATGCTTGACAAGGAACATTTTTAATAAAACAGTATCAATTATACTGCAAAAGAACATTTAGATTATAAAAAGCCCTCCAACATGGCACAAACATTTCAGCTGCTAGAAATGGGCTTGTAAGAAGACTTTTGTCTGGAAAAATTTCAGTGCCCTGAATTTACCTCTCCCATGGCAAGGGAATGTGAAGAAAGCCAAGGGGAGCACATGAAAGCACAGAAGAAGCACAACTAAGTAGGCTGGCACTCATGGCTGCAAAGAATCCTGATGTGCTTTGAAATCCCCAAATGGTTGTTTAAAGATTTTTCTTCATGTAAAATGAAGTAGATCACTTCTTAGAAACACTCATCTAAGGGTAGTCAAAACAGAAGACACACTGCTACACAAGCATTGCTCTAGGACACACTCAGTGCATCAGCTTTTGTGGAAAGATGACATTTGTACCATTAACAACAGGAAATAAGAGGTGCCAAAACAGGCAACACACTGTCACACAACACTTTGTCTGTACGTCACATTCCCTCAAAGACTAAATGTCCTCAAACTAATTTTTCAACACCTCCTTCCTTTGAAAAGATCTCATTTTTCTTCTAACACAACACAGCAGTTCTAGGAGAACACCTCAAAAACCACTCCAAGGAGAAACTCAATCACTGAGCTACAAGCTGTAAAGGTGCCATTCCCAAGATCCACCACATTTCAAGAATTGTTTCACAAAGACTTTCATAGTCACCAAAACTGAACAGCCGACACCTATGAGGAAGCCTCACAGCTGGCAGGAGAAGAGGAAGGGAAGGTCAATGCGAAGGCACAGAGACATCCTACAGAAAAGCATGGCCTCCAGCAGCTTGCAAGACAAAATATATCTTTGGACACAGAATACCAATGCAATTGGTTACGAGCCAATTTTTATGTGAAATGCGTTGGTTCTGAGCAGATAAAACACTTTACAGATGCTTTCAGTATGAAGCACTGACCACACACAGCCATGTACCACAGCAGCCCAGTGGCCAAGTATTCCTGGCTGCTGCAGGGGCACTTCAATCACGCCACAAAAGCGAGAGCATTACATGAATCCTTGCAGAGAGCAGTAGTATCTACAGACCTGGATTTTGACAAGAAAAACGGACTTGAATTCACTGCCACAGTGACAATTTCCGTGGGCAATTACAGCCCCTCCACCCCCAGAGGCCCTGTGTACAACCAGCCACTCTCTGAGCCAGCAGCCAGCTCTCCCCAGCGCGGCTGCGGCTGCACGCCGAACCACTGCTGTCCGAGTGGCCACCAGCCTACTCCAGAGATAACAGAAACTGGCTCTAAGGAGAAATCTGTGTGAGTTACAAGTGCCACACCACTGCCTGGAAAAAAACATGCCCAATTCGACCTGTTGGTAAGAGGAGACAATCCTTAAATTGGTCCAGAGGCATCTAAATTGAAGGCATCTGAGTTGGTAACAAGCAGATTGGAGCTAAGCTGGTAAATGATATTTGCAAACAAGAATAAGTACATTCGCACCTCAGGTGTCATTTGCTTCATTCTGAGATGATGTCTAATATTCTTCTGGGTATTCTGGCAAGAAAGCAGCAGTATATTTTTGGTCTGCCTTATCAAGTGCATCACATCAGAACAGGAAGCAAGAGACCTTCTCCTTCTGTTTGGCTCTAGTTCAACTACACTCAACTATTACATTCTAGTTTAGGCACCAAGTTGTCTGGAAGCCAATGACAGAGTGGAAGGAGAGAGGAGAAGAGATGGAAAACACTCTGAGGACTGAGACCGAAGAGTCTCATTTCTGGGAAGAGAACAACATCAAATCTATACAGTTTTGTTAAATGTTGATGAGCTGGGAATAAAACAGCTATCTGCTGTTCATGTTGAGGAGAGAATTATAAGGTGTGATATACAGGGTTTAATTAGGAATAACAGGAATAATATTTAAACACAGAAAATGCCTGATCTCAACAGGGAAACTCTGAAGATAAAGATGTATGAGGCTCGAGACGGTCTCTCAAGAGATATGGTGAATGCCATACAGTCTGTGGCTTTTAAAACTATCCCAATAAATCTTTTGAAACATATATTGCTGGCCCAATGCTACTTTCAGTGAGGTGAAATGGAGACTCCAAACGTATTTCTGGATGAGAATCTCAGTGGTATAAAATAACATGTAGTAGAGTTTTATCAGCAGAGGCTCATCTTGCATTCCTCACTTGTAGATATGTTTTTTTCCTCCTACATATTTAATAATTTAGTTTCTTAAACACAGAATGTTCAAAGTAGACTATTTCAGAAGCCATATCCCACTCCCCCATTGCTCTTTCTGCCTTCACTGTTACCTTTGTTTTGTCCCTTCTCACCCAAACCATCCATTTGCCTCTATTGACTTGCAATTTCTCAGACTTCCCCTGTGTTAGATCATGGAGTTGTGAAGTCCAGCAGCACAGTGCTCAGTGACAGCTTATCCACTTCTCACCTTAGTCCTGTGAATGTTAAATGGAGAGCAAAGGAGGGGAGCAAACTATGCAGCGGGATTTTGGGCTCATATCTCCCTTGTGTTAAAGAGATGCCAAAGGCTGACACATGAAAAATACAGAACAATTGGCAAACTCCCATTTTACCTGTGACTGAGATGACAGTAACACCCTATACACCAGTGAAGTGCATTAAAGACACAAGCTGCTTGTGAGCAGTGTTGGAGCTGTTAGGGAGCAGCCCTTCCCTCAGAAAAAGGAGCCAGTAAAGCCTTCTGGCACAAGTCTCTCCTCAGGTGTTCTTCACCTGCTACTTGAAGTGCTGGTGGGCAATATTTTTGGACTAAATTAGCTGGTACTTAACTGGAAGGCTGACAACAGGCCTGGAAAATACTTTTCAAGCATTATCTGAAAAACCTCTCTGAGCTCAAAAATTTCCATTTCCAAGCCCCCAAGAGACAAAAGGTCATTCTGGCTTCTCAATCCATTGCTTATTGACTCAGGTTATCAGTTATCTCAACTGATTTCAGCTCTTCTAATACCTGCATTTCACTATAGATGCCCAGAGGCAAAGGGTACTTAGGAATTAGAGGTGTGAATTCATTTCCAGAGGCACCAAACAGATTTAACAAAATCCATTGGGTAAATATTTAGCTGCAGGCTTGGTTTTAAGCAATCCTGTGAAAGAGTGTTTTACAAACACTAATGAATGGAAAAGGGGACTCAAAATTGAGTCAGGGAGGCAGATTTTTCCCAGATGCTTACAATTTTTTTTTTTTAAATTTACCACTTTGCCACTCAGTCCTACTTTCAGAACAGCTAGCAAACACCTTTGCTGCAGAGTGTTGCAATATTTGGCAAAGGCCCTTTGGTAGAGTCCCTTGCATGCACCTCTTTATTCTGCAGTTGAGGAGAAGCACTGAAAGGATTTCCAGTGGCAATCTCCAGCACCAGGTCTGTTCATATTACCCTCACTGTTTAAGGCTGTACCCTCTAATGCACAGCACCACAGAGATTTGAGGGAGGTAGAAAAGCATTACAGGGCAGCACTTCTGTAAGTATCATTTGTAGTTAGTCCCATGAGCTGACTACACCCGCAGGGATTCCCAAAGCAGAAGCCCCAAAGGGTCCATGAGAAACCAGGATGCCAATCCTACTCCACATAGCAGAAACCCTGGAAGTCTTTCAAAAACGCAGTTTCTGATAGAGTCAGTCAGCCTGCAAAGGTTTTAACATAGCAGTCATGGACATATAAATAACTCAGCAGCGTTAAGGTCAAAATCATGAGGGGGGAAAGAAACAATACAGGATCCCTTCAAACTTTAGTTTCATCTAAGATCTTGTTTTTTTGATAATCATGTTAGCTATGTAAGGAACATACTCAAGGTTGAGACAAACAACTGAACGTCATTGGATCATTTCAGAATGATCTGCTGAAACTGTTCTGACTGAAACAGTGTCACTTTCTTGAAGGGGACATTAGAAAACATTAAAAAGCTTGCAAGTTTTTAAGATTATGTATTTATAAAACTATAAGAATACTTACACATAAAAATGATAAACTAATGCACTTAAAAGAGTTGGAGAATCAACATTTTTAAGCCCCTGGAAGTTGCTGAATCTGTCAGCAACAGTTTGTACAGTTAGCTGAATTTCTGAACACTGACAAAAACTCAGATACTGGAACAGTTTTAGGTAAGCTACTTTGAAGAATACTGAGCACCACCTCAGTGCTTCACA
Organism: Lanius collurio; assembly: GCA_020086605.1. Taxonomy (NCBI): domain Eukaryota; kingdom Metazoa; phylum Chordata; class Aves; order Passeriformes; family Laniidae; genus Lanius; species Lanius collurio. Next base: position 24,592,491 of record JACBWW010000003.1, on the reverse strand, counting down.
TGTGAATGCTTTCTGTTCACCTCTGAAATCTCAACAGAAAAGCTAGGTACAAACATTTTTAAAGAATCAGCACCATATCCAACTTGAATATCGTATTTGCTAGGATCAAAATGATACATCACATAATCTTTGTCCTGACTGCTCAGTCCTTGACATGACAAAGGATTAGAAAAACAAGGAATACAGTACTCTCTCAAATGTCCAAAGGAATGATGTTCCCATTCTCCTCATGCACACCAAAGAAAGTGATCACATCCGCACACATTTTGTTACATCACGATTAAAAAAATATTCATTTTGTATTTGTTTCCCTAGTATTACAAACACTGACTGCAAAACAGGTAACACCTGAATGTTTATGGGATAGAAAACCTTTTAAAATTAAACTTTTTAAGCTTCCCACAGGCAACACCTACTCCGAAAATTCTTTTCTTCTACACTTCTATGCATGAAAAATATTTCTATATACATTTTCTGCCCTTCCAGGCAAAATACCACATCTAGACCATCTCTGACCTGGTAGAAAGGATTTTACTTGTGCCTGAAGTCATGAAGCATCAAACACAGACTCCAGTATGTGCATCAATTTATGCTGATATTTATGGGAGAAAAGTATAGATTTGGAAAGAAAGGGACCATAAAGTATACTTTTCATCCTTTTTACAGGATGATTTTAAAAAAGAAAAATGTCCTTTTTTAATATAATTTTTTTCCCTCCATAAACAATTCTTTTGTATTCCAGGCAGGTAATTGCATGGGAAAGTAAATGTTAGTTCTTTAAAAGAAAGGGTTTAGGTTTCTTCAGAAGCTGAGACAAAGTTTTACCTGAATGATGAAGAGCAGGCACTTAGAGAAATTTGCATTTGATGGCTCCTAGCCAGACTTACCATGGGTCCTGGAGCAAAATATTGTGGGGAATTTCTCATCTGGAACAAACACTGTGAATTTTATTTTGAAAACGTGGCATCCTCGTACAACCCCTGCTTCTCCCTTGAAGATGTCCACTGTAAAATGCAATAGTACTTGCTCTATTCCTTGTAGGCCCCCAGGTAATCTCCCTCAGCATCAACACCTGGGACAAGACAGATGTTAACACTGCTCCTCTAATTTCTGCCATAGAGACAAAGGGCAAAATTAACATCTCTCCATAGAAACAAATACTTCTAAAAGTCAGAAGCCATTTACTGAGTATTGCTATCACTTAGCTTGCTGTAGACTTACTCCCTTGAGCTGCTATCCAACACAAGCTGCTACAACAATATCCTTTCACAAATGCAGCCTGCACAGCATCTTATGGAAAATGTCTTGTGTGGAACTCAAAGCCCCAGTAAACACGTCTTAAATCTCTCCCCTTAACAGTGGCCACTGAAGCCTGTTGAAATCTACCTGGAGTATTTTGCTGCAGCCCTGTCAAGCGAAATACCCTGTTGTGTGTGGACTAAAAGGCACTGGCTGACGTTTGTAGCCATGCTTGGCCTGCACTGACTGATGTTTCTTTGCTGCTGGCATGCCAACTTTCCTACAGGTCATGAGTGGCTGTTCTCCAGCACAGTACATTTAGAGAAAAAAAAAAGGGAATAGAAAGGGTGCGTATACCTGCAAGTGAAAAAAAAATCTTCTCTATACATAGAGTTTAATCTCAGTTCCACTTAAATCAATGGAAAGGCTTTCAATTACTTCAATGATAATGAAGTCAATTTTGCCAGGATTTTACATATGTTTAATTTTAGCCATAACAGCTTGTGTTTTCAAAAGTAACCTGTGATTTAGGATACCTCTATTTCTGGATATCTTGTAAGATGTCCATTAGATGTCCACCTTCACAGAAGAAGAATTCTCATTCTGTCCCTAAAGATCAAGCTGGGCGATGAAAATAAACATCATCCTTTGAAAACAGTCTTGTCTGTATGTTTGTTTATCATGTAGTGTTGCAGTGTTAAAATTAGAATGCTGCAAGGTTAAATTGTAATGTGATCAGTATCAAAATCAAGGGGGAGCCAAGACAAAAGAACAGCAACATCAAAATAACAACCATAAGAGATGAATGATGGCAATGGGGAGATCAACAATCTCTTCTGCTCTTTAGTCACTCTGAGGCTCTCGATGAAAAAGGTGACATTTGTTACAAACCACAGGATCTGGTTCATCCTGGAGTGGCAGATGTGAAACAGTCACTGATGGAGACTGTACACACCATTTAATCAGCTCATTTTTTTCACATCTTTATCCACTTTAATAACTTGGGTTTAAAATAATAAGCTGTTTTTACAAAGATAGGGAAGTAATCTAATGACCTTGAGGTAGTAATTTCAGTCCTTGATTCCAATCAAAGTAATCTATCCCTCAGCTGTCCAGAATTTTGGCATGAAAAGTGTAACTAGCAAACAGCGAATAAAAAAATAGAGGAAGAAAAGACATAGAGAGTTTGCATGGGACACTCCCAGGAGAGAAAGCTTTAAAATATTGTCTCTTTATGCAATAAATCAATGAAGGGAGGGGGAAGTTATTTTAAAATGTGGGCATAACAACTAAAACTTCTCTTCTTGGCCAGCAGGTGTTTTTAGAGACCAGTCATGGTCTGTTCTGCTTCCATTACACCAGTGGGACCTTTCCGTTTGCATCTGACCAGCTGCAGTGGAAGGGAAGATGGATTGGCATTTTCTCAGGCAGAATGTACTTAAAGCCCTGGTATTACTTCCCTAAAAGATCAGTTTCAGAAACCAGAATGGGGCTTCAGATTTTCACCATCCCCTTCCAACAGGTACAACTGCGCAATATAAACGCCCTGGCTTGACAGTTAATTCAAGATCAGAAACATCATTATGAAGACATATTCTCTCATGTGGTAGCACTCAATTTAAAATACACCATGTAGAGTATTTTGTTTCTGTTAGAAATAACATTTCACACTTTAAAGTTCAGGTTTATGGACAAAGGGAGCGCATTTCAGCTACACAGAAAATGTAATACTTGTTTTTTTACAAACTGGTGAGATCATTGCAATGTTGTCCTTATGCTATTTACAACTTTTTATTATCCTGGTTTTGGTCAGAATTCAAAGTATAGTTATGTGAACTTAGTAAAAGGGAGCAAAAGCACTTTCTGCTCCTTGTCTCACTATTTTCAGATCTGTAGCTGTTCTCTACATTGTCAAAGCCAAACCCCAAACCAAAGAAAATTTTCTGAACTAATTGCACTGGTGGACTGCTGAAAAAACTTCTTATTTCCTAGGCTTTAGAAAGACAAATGGAAACAGAATGGCCTCGCTATGTTCTGAGTTGGCTTTCAGAAAGGATTTCTTTGAACTTCAACCAAAACTTAAGGACTTGGGATGTTCTCCCATTCAGAATATATTTCTGAACTGCAAGAGCTATTTATATATTCACCTACCTGATACATTCTCTGCCTTACAAAGAAAGGACTCCTACAATTTCAGTAGTTTAAAATCACATCTCTCTCTCTCTCTCTCTGCAGCTCAGTTGAATAGGCTGAGATGAGTCCCTTGTTTAACTGAGTGTGAGCAGAGAGCAGGCTGGAAAAAAAAGCCCTGCAAAGAACACGCTTCACTGTTAGCCATTCACAGTTCACATGTGTGGTTACAATCCCTCCTGCAAGGAAGATCCTCCAGGCCTGCAACCTCCCAGTCCCACTGCAAGCCTAAGATGGTGATACTCCAGCTCATGGGAATCTGCCTCAATCCTTCTCCCAACTGGGTGTGCTTATTGGTTTGATAGCACAAAGTTGCCTGTTGCAGCCAGCTCTGTTTGCTTTAAAACCATTAGAAGGTCCCTTGTGCCAGAATAATTAGACTCTTAAAAACCAAAACCTGATCCAAAATGAACAATTATTAAATTCTGCTTCTAGTCTTTTAGGTTATTTATGTAATTTACAGAATTTTACACTACCAACTCAGAGAAAAAAAACCTAACTTACTAATGGCTAGCTTGAAACCTACTACTTTAGATTCTAATCATGGTTCAGGATTACTCCATTTTCCTGCATTTAATGAATCACTGTAATAAATTCACTCTGTAAAGGAGACTCAGCATAGAGGTGCAGCAACAACATGAAAAAGGCGGCATGGCAGGAGCTGGTTTCATAACCTTACACATGGTGCAGCTGTAAGAAGAGGTTTCTTCTTTCACACGCAGGCAGTGCCCTGTCTCTGTGCTCACAATCGCCCATCATCACCTTCTGTCATTCACCCAGAGATTTTCCTTTCCAAAGATCATTGTTAAATGTTCAAGGTGCAGATATCACCATTGTTCCCCTGTAACGAATTATCTTGGCAGTTAGGGAAGGGATTTCCAAGTTTCCAGTAAAAAAGCACTTAAAGACACTTCAGAAATTAGATGGGAGAGAAGGGAATGACAATGCAGACAAGGGAAGGCAGTGGGGATACCAGAGGAGAAAGGAAGTACAAGGACGTGCAGCCTGGAAGCTAAGGGGCTCCTATCAGTGCCCTTCGCATCAAGATATTGGAAGTACTTTCAAAGCCCACTGAAGATGCTGAATTGTACCCTTGCACACAGAGTTGTCTGAGGTCAACAGTTACATTTCTAGCAGGGAACAAACACGGTGGGCTTGTGGAATAAAACAAGAACAGGTATTTCTGGTCAGCCTACTGATGAACAACACATCAGTTTGAAGCAGTGCGCCAGAGAAGCTTTTGGGCACCTGCTGGATGGCTGCTGACGTGGGAGCTGTGTGTGCGCACTGCTCAGGAAACAACGAATGGCTGACAGGAAACGATCAAAATCAAACAGTAACTCTTTTGCTTAGAGGCCAAAGGACTAGGCTTTGTTTCTCAAGCCACAGGAAGTAGCACATTTAAGATGCTCAGGGCTGATGCAGTTAGTTACAGGGTAGGATAATATTCTTTGAAGATTGCTATGGCCACACTTCCAGCAAAACAGGAAGCATATCCTGACCTTTGTATCCACATCACTGCCCAAGACTATCAACTGTCTTCTATCCTGCAGTGCTGCTAAGATGCATAAACTCACAAAATTATGTATGGAGATGAAAGCCCCTTTCTCACGTGACACAAACTCGTAGTTTTGGTATAATACTGTCCCAGTACATCCACCTGTATAACTGGGACAGATGCTGTAAGGAGAAAATTACCTAATAAGATGTGAAGAGAAGTTTGAGTGCCATAAAGCCAATGAGGTCTAACTGGATACTTGCTAAAGATTAAAAATTACCATGGTTTCAAGAGCTCAGTGCTTAAGTGTATTCCCTAAAGCCTGACGATGGAAATCCTCTCAGGAAACTAATGCAGGGGATGGAGTAGAATTTAAAACAGTCCATCTATAGATATTGGGTGGGAAAGAATCCATTTGTGTTGCTATTTAGGGCCATAACATTTCTTTGAGTAGGACATCACACAACACCATTTTCATTAAGCTTAGATATTTTCAAACATAAACTTCTTTAAAATAATCCAATTAAAGCACTTTTCCAAGTCCAAACATATTCCAAATAATGTGTTACTTATTTTGGAAATTATTGCAGCACTTGTTCTGTCTAAAAACCACATTTGTATTCATACAGATGAAATCTGATCAGTTAAATTTTGGTGTTACTACTGCTGTTGAATTTGCCCCCTAGACTGGGAATACAGTTTGACCATGCTATTAAATTAGGCACCCTAGGAAAGCCAACTCACTGAAATACGGTTTCTTCCAGGAAATTCTGAAAGGATCACATTTTTCCTTTCCTGCAGTTCCTGACTCCTCTCCAATTAGGGAAAAGAAAAGCAGACAGATTTCTCAAACAACTCTTCCTCATGAGGATACTGATGATCAGTCTCAAAAACTCCACAGAGAAGACAAGAGAATCATATGGTTATCTCCTGTCAGGCAGAAGATCTTACTAGTGTTTCCTGCCCCAAACAGTACAACATAAGCTCTTTCTCTTGACACCTTTGAGGACTTCAGTGTTCTCATAAATCCTAAAGAACCGTAAGAGAAACATGTGACTGATAGGAAATAATGAAATAATTGATGGTTACTTACAGAAGAACATTCCTTGCTTTGGAAATACACTCTTAGAGACTGCTGGTTTTAGGGGTTATTAGTGGGTATTTACCTTTTGAACACAAGTACATTTACTTTTGTGTCTGTGGAAACAGATGCACAACTTTTTTTGGTCTTGGTTCTGTAAATATTCAATTAAGCTAATAAACATTTAAACTGAAACAAATTAACTGTGCCGGTGCAATATTTCCATTTCAATTAACCTTTTAATTTAAATGTTCATCTGCCTACTTTCAATATAATTTAAGGCTGGTAAAAATCCAAGAAATCTTTAACATAAGTGAAAGATAGCCTGACTGGAATGATAATAAATCCTAAGGTGAGATGTCAGCAATGATTTTCCAAGCAAATTGACAATAAAGAACAGTAATGCATTTATGAAGCCTAGGGGTTATGAAAATGAAAAAAACACCAACTCTTTTTTTTTGCCTTGCTCTGCTAACTTCAGCAGAATTAACAGTCAAGATGTTCCTAGTTTTCCAGTATTAGCATTCCTCAGGGCACCCTCAGCTTCAGCGCTGTTGTCAAAGGGTGCTTGAAAGTCTAATCTGCCTCTTTCCATTCTAAGAAGCACTCCACACAAAAATACTCCTAACTAGAGACAGCTAACAGGCTCTTAGTCCTCACCTCGTGACATAAATGTGTGAGAAGGAACATTCCTAATTACAGTCAGTAGGTGGGTGGGTGGCACAGTGCCTCCCAGCCCTGCAAATCCAGCTGCTTTCAGTCCGTGCTCACTGCAGCTCTCAGTGAGCCTCAGAAGCAACCAGAGCTGCTTCAGCATCTCAGAAGAACAGCACACAGCTCGACACCATTAACAGATTACCTGCCCAGCAAAAGGGAGACTTGCAGATGGCAAGTCAACTCTCCTTGACCCAATCTGACAGCACTTCTCAGGTCACTTATCTTTAATAAAAGAGCTCACGACATTTCATCTTTTCATCAGTCATCTTTCTTTCTGGAAATCATGGAAAACAAAGTAATTCAACCCAATAATTTGTGTCTAATGACAAACATAAAACTTTAAGTGCATCTGTGTGTGCATTTGTGCATATATGCACACATAAAAGCAAGTATATGAGTCTTGGGCTACATGGGACAGGCAGGGAGGGAGGGCAGGAGGTGTCGTGTCGTAAGTATAGCCTGAAGTTGATGGAGGAGGTGGTATAACCACAGAAAAGAGCTTTTCCTTAGCTCAGCATCTGGATAGGAGCTTTTGTCTTTGATGTTCAGAGCCACAGACTATCTCAGCACAGGTTTACTGGGGAAGAATCTGCTGGAAGAAGCTGTGCTCCCTTTCAACTCAAAGACCTAACAGCTCTAAGACCCACCAGAGGCCCTGAGCTTCTGGCTAAAGGAGCTGATTTTCTCTTTCAGAGGAAGTTAATTCCTTACTGAAAGTAATCATTTGTACATATTCCCAAATGCATCTTTAAGTTTTAGAGTCTCTGCACTATATGCCCACCTTAAAGAGCTCTTCTTTTGGCTATACCTCTACTGCTCCATCATGCTAAGAAAATTTTCAGGGTGTCATAGCATTTGGCATTTTTTTCCTTAGGAGGCTGTAATACTGGAAACAGGAGGCTGAACAGACTCTTTTGCTCTGCAAAAGAACAAAGAAGTTCTCCATGGTTCACAGCTGCAGAAAACAACATGCAACAAGCCTGAAGGCAGGGGAGCTTTACCATCTCATGACTGCTCTGTAGCATAGACTCGTGATCTGTGAGCACTTGGGACTTGGCAATATTGAAAGCAAACTCCTCAGAGAAAGAATTATAGGAAGTCTGACCACAGATAAATGTGGCTAAATGGCAGCTTTTACATCTGTCCTTGAGGCATTAATATACAAGCCTCCTTTCCGTGCTTAGAGGCCACAGCAGTCCTGGACCAGACCCTCTTTTTCCACAAGTTGTTGAATGTGTTTGAACTGTTTCAGCACATACTTAAAGCTGAAATAGGTGTTGAAGCCAGCCCTACAGACATCGGAGATAAATATCCTGATGCCACAAGCTCTTGTGCTCTAGGAAGAACCAAATCAGCTTCTCCCAGGATGATTTCATAGTCAGCTTCCTTCCAAAGAGAACAGTTTTCTTTAATTTTCCATGTTGAATGCTTTAAGTGGCTGTACCTTTTGGAAATAACCGCTGCTGAGAGCACAGTTCCTGCATGTGAAGAAGACACTCTGGACTGCTGCCAGTGCCCACTCAGCCCTGGAGATGCTAGCCCTCCCTTTGGAAATGCTTTTGTTCATTTTGATTGAGCCAGATGAACATTCGGATGTGGAGCCCAAGCTCCTAGAGTCAGCATCTGCTACTGTAATCATCCTCGTACATATTTATCCCTAGAAAAATCTCTCAGCCATCTGATGGCTGAGTGAGGGACTGGCCTGCTCCTACTGGTGCACATATTCCTATATCAATTAGTTGCTGCAAGTTGTTCCATATTGGAATTTTGCCTACGTTACTATTTGCATACAAGGCATATACACATCATATCACATAGCCTTGCAATTTTGTGTCTGTTTTGATTCCTACTAATCAAGATTCCAGATTTCTTTCTTCTCAGAGGATGACACACAGTCATGTCAGTTCAATGGATTAGTATTTTTCTTTCCAGTCAAGTCAGTTAGGTACTTCTGCTGTTTTCCACAAATTCAAATCTAGTAAAAAGATTATCATATCAATAAATTGTGTGATTTAATCTGTAGGAGTGGGCAGATGAGATCTTCCTTGCAAATATGTTGACATTATTAATGAGTTACAGTTTTAATGCTGAATAAAATCTGCATTGCAAACCTGTGCAGTAAATTTATATTCATGGCACAGTAGTGCATTTTAGCAGTCTTCCATGACTTTCTCAGTTTGTGTACAAGAGACACCCATAAACTAAAGAATTATTGTTTGTTTTACTGCACCTTTCAGAGGTTTCAGCCAGCAGCACGTATAATTTGTTTTGAAGGTTTTAAAAAAGATTCAGTGGGACTAATGAGACAGTAGAAAGTAAGAGGAACAAAAGTCAAAGGGGGAAGGTTCATAGGTACTCATAGATCCGATAAATAAATAAAATGTGATATTTGAAAGCATGCTATTCTTCACCAAACCGTGATAAGGATTATAACCTTTAAGAACATTTGTAGAGTCTAATATGGTCATAGAAAAAACCCAGGCAATGGAATGCTATTTGGTGAAGGAAGCCACCTTTTACTGACAGTGCTCATACTCCTTCTGTTGACCATGTTTCACCAAGAATATGATTTTCCATACCCATACATCCATAATCTCTTATCTTTTTGCTAGTCTAGCAAGGATGATTTGCTGGACACCCTTTCCAAAGTTGTTTTGCTGGTTTTGCTTAATAATGCAGCCTTTAACTGATACTCTCACTTCCCTTTCTCCCTTCGTTGTGATTAACTACCACATCTGTGATTCCAAACGCGAACGGAGAGTGGCAGTACTCAGTAAGAAAGTACTCTGTTTCCTTTTATATAGATTCCTTCATTTTTTACTTCCCTGGACAAACTTACTCCTACTGCAACTCTGTGACAGTCAGTCAGACAGAGTGTTAGTGATACTATGCTATGAATCACTTGCATCCCTGGTGCCTTATACTTTGGGCCACAATGGATGGGCTGTATTAGTGAAAGACCTCCTAGGTGTTTGAATTAGGCTCCTCATTCACCCAATCAAACAAGGACCCTAAATCAAGACAGATTAAGCTCCACTGATTGCTTAACTAATTTGACCTGGACTCCCTTGCTCTGCTTGAAGTGCTGGAATCAGAGCTAAATCACTGTCCTACTTTGCTTGAGTTTTCCCTTGTACAGCTTATCTTCCCCTTCAAAGACTTCACCCTTTCTAAATCCTCATTTTCAAGAACCCCTACTCAACTTCTCACAAACCTGTCTCATTCTGGGATCAGGGCTCATTAACAGACTGCACATTTATATGTTTTTTTATTTCACAAATTCTCTCCTATGAGCTGACAGGCAGAGTGGCCTGCTTCTTCAACTCTGTTGAAGTCACCTCATTACAGCCAGGAGAGCCTCACTCAACCCTGAGCTGTGACCGCACAGCCCCCACAGCATGGCACAAAGCACACTTGCTCTGTGCTGTGGGAAAGCTGCCCACTGCTCAGGATTTGGTCTAGTTGTACCCCAACTCAGACTGCCCCTCCTTGCCACTGAAAGGGGTGAGTAAAGGGGAGGCCTGGCCTTTGCACCATCCCTCACTTTGCAGGAATGCTTCCAGTCTGCCCCCAGTGGCAATGAGTGCTTTGAACTCTGGACCACCAGAGGTATAAATGTATCTGGAGAAACAGAAAGGTTGCTTGAAATCTTAGGGCAGTGGAGGAAGACTGCACATTTCAACACTCTTGATATGTTGCCCTATGTTAAAGTAGTGGTAAGTGGTAAGAAAGAAATACGTTCTAAGTTGTAGATAATAGAAAGCATCCAAAATGTTGGAAACCCTTCATGGGAAGCAGGAAAAGTACTAAACCATCTAACTGGAATTTCAGGAAGGCTCACCATCTTCTCCACTACCATTTTGGTCCCTTAGTTTTTCCCCTTCTAAATTACTGTTGTCTTCCTCCATCTAACAGATGCCACTTGAAAACCTGACACATTTAACCTAGTGATGAGTAAAAGCAGGAAAAAAAAGGTGCATAAAGAACATGGGGGAGTAAATAGTTTTTTGAGTTTGACATGGGTCTGAATAAACATAAAAGTTCAAGGCTGACATTAATTATTTCTCTTTACCTGTGTGGATGAATGGTTAACAGGGCAAAACCCGCAATAACCTGTGGCAGTGTTTCCACTTTCATGTCTTTACAGGTGCACTAAAGTTTGTTTAACTGCATTAACAACACTGCTAGACTTAAGGAGGCAGCAGAAAACTTGAAGGAGTAAATTACATGAAAATTCATTTCTTCCAAGAAGACTCAGGCACCCCGATGAAGCAGATTGGGAGGGAGAGAGGAAGAAATATTAATAAATGCTAAAGGGAGCAGATAATTTTAAAGTACTGATAATAAAAATCACTAAGTAGATAATGCCCTGAATTCTGACTGACAACAGAGATGTTCTGAACCACTGTGCAGACAGTAACAAAATCAAAACTTGTTCAACAGCTTCAAGTGAAGCTGAAACAACAAAAATACCCCTACATATACTTTTTGCATTGATTTGAGGACAATCACCTCCTAATCTGTAAGACTGGCCTTTCTGCAGTAGAAGAGTCTAACAGTTTCAACAGTTGTCAATGTTTTCACATTGTCACATTAGCAAAGCAACTTGAAAAAAAACAAAACAACACTTGGAAAAGCTAAGAGAAAACTCTCTGTGAAGTTGAGCTGCCACACGGAGGAGGGTTAAGATCTCAGGTTAATCAATGCAGCTGTACCTTACCTGGTTCTGCAGTTTAACACCTCCACAAGCCTCTATCCTCTGCTGTGCACAGCATGTGCTGGGAACTGGAGCATTTGACCTTGCCCAGCTCTCCAGCAGAAACTCCAGTGCAACCTTTACCTTCAGCAAGGAGCTGAGTTCCTTCTCCCCCTCGTGTTCTGCGCAGAGCAATCTAATACACCTCATCATGTGGTGTGTTGCTATAGCAGCAATGAATCCAGCTGCTGCAACACAAAAGACTGACAAAAAGTTGGGTTTTTTTCCTGTCCACCCACCCGGTAAAAGTCAGGGTTGTTTTCTTGCGCAGCAAATCTAACCCAGATAGACTCATGTCACTTGTGAGAGCTAAGTAATGGCAAAGTCTAAAAAGAGAGACACAAACTATAGGTTTTGCTTTGGGGGACAACTTGAGGTTTATTTTTAAGAAAACAAATGCGTCAATAGTATGAAATCAACACCCCTTAAACAGATAATCATTATTTTTCTGCACTTGCCATTCACTGGTTTCAAAATTTAGGTCCTTATCTCCACAGGAATTGCAATAACAAAATCATGCTCAGCAGTCAGAAATGCAGTGGTAATCCAGGTACAGATACAGAGCCTGTATAAGTGACAAACACCAGATTTACACCTTCAGAAACAAAGAAACCATGCACTTCCACTATTGTGGTCTGGAAAAAACCATTTACAAAATTGTTTGCTTGCGGAACAGAAAAGAATATCTCTGCAAAGTGCTAAATAATCATTATTAAATACTGCCCTACTAGATTAAGAGCGAAGACTAACCATAGCAGAGCCTTTTGAGTTAAACATTGATGCTGCACAGCTTCAAATGTGTTCTTGCACTACTGAGACATCTTAGTAATACCATTCAAAGTCTGCCTTGGGAAGTGTACTAGAATACATGAATTACCACCTCTAAGGTCCCAGTCTTGTAACTACATCTTTGAGAACAAATTCTTCCTGCAAAGCAAGGCCAAATTTTTCCTCCAGCAGTTTCAGCACAGAAAAAGACAGAACACACAATGTAGCCAAGCCTTTCACCTGCAGAAAACTTCTGCAAGAGCAGAGACTGAAGTGGCAGCAACCTGATACCTGCCATATGAACTTGCTTTCCTGAAGTGGTCCTAATGACGTTTTCCCAGGAACGTGCCTTCCCCCAAATGTGCTACGCATTTAGAGTAGGCCAAATTGCTTCTCATTTTCAAGATTAAAATCCTTTTCAAGGTGTGAAAGATACTATTGCTCCAGGAGTGCCCGAAGTAAGAATGTAGTTCAGCAACTACATCATCAAAAAGTCAACTTTTCTATTTAGTTCTCCATTTATCTTAGTGTAATGGAATATGTAGAAAAAACAGCTGCTGCAATCATGGACCACAACCCACTCTGTTAGAGTCCAAAATAAAAATAAAAATAAACCCCTAATTACTAGTTCATTCTCTTTTACTGTTTTATAAGTAAAGTCAAACACTATCCAAGTTAATTCATAATATTTTTACCCTATTTTCATACAAGACTTGCCAAAGCTGTTTATGGAATCTGTATCTTGCTGTAACTGTCAGCAAAAGCTGGCTTTGGAGTTCACAGATCTCCAGTTTTGAAGATGCTCAAAGCTGCAGGTGTTCTAAGAGACCTCTGAATATGGAATACAGCCATGCAGGCTCCTGGAAGAGTCACCTTACTTTGCCTTGAAATAGGTATTTACTTATTGATTCACTTTTAAAATTCTGTCTGGCACTCTGGATACAGGGTCAAAACACATGGTGCAAGAGGGTTCTCCATGGAATAATTTATACAATTATTCAGGGCCATCCTCTTGTTAAAATACAGTGAATTTTCTTCCCCTGATGCTGACTATCAGAACAGACAGGCCATAAAGCACATCTTGAAGCTGAATAATGTGTCTGAGTTTCAATTTTTACAGTCATTTGCAAACTCTGTGTTAAGTACTTTATACACAAACAATTGCAAAAAAGCCCCAAAAGCTGAAAGGCAAGCAAACCCTCCATGCACATCTGTTAATATTACAGTCTGTCTTGAGTACTGTTAGCAGCTTCACTCAAATTCTGTACAGAGTAAAGAAGTGAAAAAGAAAACCTATTGAGGGAGTCTAACGGACTATTGAACAACATCACCTGTTATAAAAGAAATGAACACAGGTTTTTGAAGAGCAATATCCCTCAGTATGAACCAACAAATGATCCAGGTCAGGCAGCTGAAGCTGCAGGCTGGAGCCCCAGCAGAAGTCCCCTCCACCCTGTGACCAGAGGGCTTTCCCACTCAACAGGACTTGCAGTTGTACAGCACCTGCTCACTGTTTATAGAAGGGCTGACAACACACAGATTAACAGAGCCATAATTTCAATAGTTCATGTCTGCTCTAATGTCCCAAGGCCAAAGGCAGCCTCCCGTGTCACTCATGATTTCACAGTTTCACAGTTTTTATCTTTCCTGCTGTGTTCCCCACAAACCCAGTTCTCCTTCAGCCCATAGATTTGTAAAAAAGTTCAGGGGACCTGCAGGAAAATCCAGACAGTTTTAGAAATTGTGCCTGTCAGTAAGGGAAGACAGCCCTGAACTCTTCAGTTTTTTTTTAAACACAGGTAGGCACCCGGAATGTGCTAAGAAAGGTGGAAGCCAGCTGGCAGTTACTTTTGTACGGAAAGCATCGGGCATGGCTTGAAGCATCATCGCGTGCTTACTGTTCTGGAACAGAGTCAGTTAATAACTACCTGGGAAATGCAACAGGACAAGGAGCCAATGTCAAATGTACTCAGAGGAAGGTTACTCTGCCTTTCTTTACACACCTGTTGGCCAGGGACTGCCTGACACAGATGGCATCAAGCACATGTGATTCTATAAGATGAATGGCTATTTTCCCATCAAAATATTTTCTCATCAGAAATGCTGCTCAACATTCTAGATGGCTCTGTTCCTACTGCCATAGGATAACTGATCCTCTCACACTATACTTGAGCCATACAAAATAAAGGCAAAGCCTGGCTCCTGTGACTGCTGACTCCCTCTGCATGAACTCAGCCTGCAGCAGCTACCAAGATTTCACTCTCCCTTTTAAAAGGCAGTGTGAGCACAAGGGATGGAGTATTGGCACTGCTCCAGCACTTCCAAAGCCAAGCACAAAATGGCACAGGGAATCACATCTCACTGCCCCACTTGCCCAATAGACAGCATGACTTCCTTCACAGCACCCCTGCCCAGGCATCAGGTAGATGCTTGAGTCAACGGGCAGAAAAGGCCTCCCCAGTGCTGCCCAAAGGGCTGAAAGTTGGGCTGCAACCCCAGGAGATTGCAAGACACTAAAAGGAAACAACCTGTGGTTGGGTCTGTTGCTGTCAGATTTCTGGGCCAGAGATGATCAGAGTTTTAGGCTTTCCTTTACATAGAGACCAGTTCCCAGTCTTCTTTCCTCATTTAATTGCCTTCACAAGGAGCCAGGACCATTAAGTCCCATCGATCCAAGATGCATCCTGGCTGAGCCAGCCTCTCTGTCTCTGCAGAGCTGCTGGGCACGGCGCAAGGGCACCCAGCTGACTCCTGAGGAGTGTCAAAATGCTGTGCCAGCACTGGTTGACAGCCTGCCATGCTGGACCCAGGCAACTCTTGCAGTCACTTGGACGTCACCACCAGGTGCTCCTCAGGGACGTAGGTTCTGCAAGTCCTAACAGCATGGATCCAGCATGGCTTTCCAGAGCCCCCGAGCCGCATGCAAGCCACTGCACAGGAGGGCAGGGACAGCCAGAGGGCACAGCTGTGGCTGCACCAGTGCTAACAAGCCCAAGTCTGGGCTCAAGCTGACCCGGATGCCCTTCTCAAACTTAAATGCCTCAGGCCACAGTGGTGTAAATACTACGCAGAGTCCTCTCTGCGACTGAGCTGCTTCATGACACTGCAACTATTTTGTTCCAGTTCCAGCACGGCTGGGAAGGCAGAGAGCAGAGACAGGAGAGAGCAGCCCCGGTTTGGCACAGGAGAGACCCTGCACTGAGGCAGGCAGAGTTGTGTTATGAAACTGCTCCCTTATCTCGTATTAGCTGAAAAAAGGTTGTGACAACTGAAATCTTTACAGCTCCTCCTTCCCCCTATTCCCTCCTCCCTGAGCATCTAACTATCTGGTAACTGGCAGTGCATGCCACTGGAAGCCAAACAAACACTCAAGCCCTACGGTGCAAGAACCTATAGTGTCCCAAAAATTATTTCAATTATTTGATGAGTGGGATTTCTCACACAGTGTGTGCCTCTGGTTGAGATTAAACTCTGAATGCAAAATAAAGCACTTTAAGCAAAATAGGTCAGAATGAAAAAAAACCTTTGAAGCCTGGGCTCAGTCTTGCTTTTTGCCTACCAGTGATGGACCCCCGGGGTGGCTGGGAAGACGGGTGTGCCACCCAGGGACGCTGCCACACCAAGCCAAAGCAGGAACCCTACCTTGGCAGAGAGTAAGTACAGCGACCCTGCCTGCACACACCTCCGTGGATGCCTGGAAGGAGCCTACCAGCTTCTCAGCTGGCTCCTACAGGATTGCTGAACAACTCAGAAAATCCAGATACATGGGCAGGGGAAGAGTAAAAGAGAGGAGGAAAGCAAGCAAGCAAGGAGGATATACATAATTTCCAGCCTATTTTTCACCATTCCTACCTCTTCCCCAGAGTGCCTATGAACAGCCTAGGAACTGAAGGGTTTTACCTGTGTTCCCCATGCAGCTACAAGCAGCACATTCTTTCCAACACAGGACTGGTCTGTGCAATGCCCTTGTCAATTACTGGTGGGCCACCTGGAATTTTTGCTCACTATTCTGAATTGTTTCTGCATTTCTCCTTCCTGGGGAGAACTCACCAGCCACCACAAAACAGTGTCAAATATTTGCCATCCATGTCAAGACTTTGTCAAGTCAAGCTTTGCATTTTCTCTCTCTCTCACGTGCTTGACATACTCCCTTGCCTTGTCCTGGTGCCCTTCCAGAGAACGGTTACTACAGCACTGAATACAAGGCCAGTGATGCCGTATGAAGCAGCACTGTAACACTGGTGGGAAAAAATGTTTGAAGACTGGACTACAATTCTACAGCAGAGTGACAGCCTGAGCACTTCCAAAGCAATGGAGCAAACATGCAAACACAAGGGGCCAGGGAGTAGTTTGATAAAACAGCCTTTTTCTAATGGTTCTCAAAAGGATGCGTTTAAAAAAACATCCACAAATAAACTGACAATTAGGTTCCCTACTACAACAGTTGCTTCTACACTCCTGCAGAGGTGGTTTTATATGAAACACATTTCTTCACTTATATTTTAACATATTTCTGCAAAGGTAATAGCTCAAACTGCCTCAAAAACCATCAGGGCTAAATCAGCCCAGCCACCAGCCTCAGGCCACTCACCCAAAAGCAATGGGGCTGCTGCCAGTCCTGCCCAGACCTCCTGCTCTCTCATCCTCTACCACTACCCACCCACCCAGCACCTCAGTCCCACCCTCCAAGCAGCTTAGGTGTGAAGTGTGTGCTGGGGGAACACAAGTTGTAATTGGCATACAGGCGTGGCCTAAGGCAGATGCCCTTTTTTTTACACTGGGCAGACAATTTTAAAAGAGTGGAAGGCCTCTTTCAGCAGTTCAATGATAAATCACCTTTAAGACAGAGAGAGACATAAGCAATGGTCAAGGTGAAGGCAGCAGACAGTCTGAATCTGCATACATTCTATTTTAAGAATCTAACGTGAATGACCTGAATTGCCCATGTAGAGACATCTGCCTCCCTACACTGAAGTTACTGGGAATTGCTGCTCCTAACACTTGTCTGAAAAGCATCCAAGTTGGATGCTTAAAGCAGATGGTATCAGTACATCTCCTAAGATTCTGCTCTAAGTAGACGAACCCCAATCTCTTTTAAAAAACCCCAAACAAATTACAAGAGTGCAAACCTAAAATCCAGGTGATCCAGGGCTGGAGGGATCCTCTGCAGAATCCCCTTGTGCCAGAGCAGTTATACCTACTGAGAGAATAGCTTCTGCCTAAAGCTCTAGGTCACTTCATCCATTTATGTGCCTTTATCTCGCCTAACCAGCACAAACTGAAGAAGGTCAACCTAGTGCAGAAAAACAAACCTTGTGGGCAAAATGGAGACCAGCCAAGGAGGTGGGTGGAAGTCAGGAAGTGCCACCCTTCCCTCTGAGTTGATGCTTGTGCCAGGAGTGGATGGTGAGTGACAGTGGATGTTCTCAGAAACAGGGCTCTCAGACAAGGAGCTGAGCAGTATTTCTGATCACCTATTATCATGAACCATGCGGTTCTCTTCCATAATATTCTGCCCGGCAATACTGTCCAGATTATGTTATCAGATAATTTTGATTGCTAAAGTTTCCTCAGCAGTTGCAGTCAGACAAAGCAGTCTTCTTTGCTTTCTGATCCTAGATCCAAGTTCCTCTGATAGGAACGGGTATTAAGATTCCTGAAAATACAATGCTTTATACGGTCTCCCAGAACATTTAATCCCTATGATTATTAGAGATATATTTACATACTGCCATTATCAAATTTTGTGAGGTTTTGTTATCATTTGAGAGGGGTTTTTTTGCCTACATCTGTCACAAAATATAGAAATTCTGCCTTGTAAGAGATCTAAGGATTTCCTTTTCTCAGCTTAGCATAAACTATACATGATGATGTTTGCCTCTGTAGATATGTGGTAGGAATCCTGTTAGCATTTATGTATGCCTCCCTAGATACTTATTCCATGCTTTAATTAACCCTAGGATTTGAGTCTTTCATGAGAAAATTATCAAGTAGGGCCACTGTAGTGTGATTTAACCACTCAGCCAGAGGGAGACAAGGATATTTTATTTTCAGAATTACAAAGGATATGCCAACAACCTTTTAAGTACAGTAGTTCACTGGCAGTTATAGCACCATGATAAAACCAAAGTCACTGAAGATAGCACCATGACATTAGTAGTTGAAAAGCTAAAATGGATATGCATGTCTGGTCTGCTTTTGTTTTACCTAGTTTAAGGGTATCAAGGGAAGTGTGTCATATATATCTGACAGACTGCTTTTATAACCACAACCTGGCATTTTATATTTACAGCTTGGCATGTACTATGAGGGAAACTGATGGGCAGCACTCATCTAGTCCCTCATCTGAGATAAACATTAAGCTGCCACAGATTTTAGATCAGCTAAGCATCTCTATTTGAGAGCAATTCTGCAGTCTGGCAGGTAGAGTGGGACTGCAGCAAAGAGGCCACCAGCTAATTGAGACCTCAGGACCACTCCTGATTTCCCCTGCCTGTCCCAGGGCCTGTGGGCAGAACAAGCAGAACCCATCTCTGTGGGGCTCCTGCTGCTAACCCAGGGCTGTAAGCTCCAGTGGCCAGCTGACTGTGTGCTTAGGAGGGCTTTAGGCTACCTGAAACACCACAGAACAGATAATGCACACTTCACCATCTGGAGCTTTCCTCCTTAGCCACAAATGCCAGAAACCTTATTTCAAAAAAAACCAAAACCAACCCATTTCTTGTCCATATGCTACTGGGACCTGACTGCCTCTCTGAGGCTGAACCTGGTGGGTCAGGTCTGCCGGTTTCCAGAAGGCAGGGGAAGAACCAGACACAGCTGATAGGTGAAGTAAACAGTGTCCAACACCATGGCAACGAGAACAAATTCCTATCTATCTGCTTTCATACATGTTCTCTCAAGCTTGCTGCTGTGTTCCTGTGCTGCCAGGCAGCGTGAACATTCTGCTGTGGGGCTGCAACAGCATGCCTCCCTCAATGCTATGAAAGTTATTTTGCCCTCAAGCAACAGAAACCCAAACAGAATTTTGTTTGACAAGGCTTCTCACTAAAAAAGAATGATAGTATTTAACATGAACAGTCCTTAAAAGATACAGTCAACTTTTTTTTCTTTTTTTAAATAATCACATCTTCAACTTTTAAATATGCTATTATTACACAGTATGTAAAATGACTTCAAATAAAACAATTCTGTAAGTAAGTGTATTTTTACTTCCTTTTGTTTGCTTTACAGCTTGAACAGCACTTTTGGCAGCTTTTTATTATAAAAGCAGGGGAGAGTAGTAACAGAATAAAAGTAACACAGACAAGAGATTAAGGGAAGTACATTAAGCTAAAAGTATTTTTAACTCTTATTTTAATATTTGATTACACTTCATGGCTCATCAACATTTTTGAAAGGAGGCAAAAAGTAGGATTCTGCTGCAATTTTACATGTTGCTTTATCTTACCCCAAATGTTTTTAGTTATAATGCTTTGCCAATAGCCATCTTTTGTCCTTTCTAGCAACTTGCCTAAATAAGTTCGGGAGATCAGCAGGAAGCAGCAAGGTGTCTGGGATACTTCCATCTCCTCACTACTCTTAACTGAGCGAACATTTCCCTGTAAGCGAGAAGAGCCCCAGAATTCTGGAGAGGATCCAAATCCACATTCATGCACGGACTTTAGACAAACACAGATTTAACCTTGCCTTACCTGATCCACCACCTTGCTGTTTGTGCTGGCCCAAGGCAGTCTCCACCTGGATCATGGACAAACCAAGCACAGGTAAGGCTGTTGTGTACAAGCCTAAATCCTCTGCCATTTTACCCATCACATTTTGCAGAACACATCTCCATCACCGGGTTGACTTCTAGCAGGCAAATCAGATGTAAACTGGCTCTCTGAAGGTCTTGTATTACATCTAACAAAGCTGGTATTTCTGAACAGACTCTCTGCTGGAGGTCACTGTGCACCCATGCAGCCAAAGCACAAGTGAGGCTCACAGGATCTGCTGAAACGTAGCCAGCTCCTGCGCCCCTGCTCTGCTGTGTGTAAGAAACTCGGCTTATGAATTCAGTGAGTCTAACTAAGTTCATTCCTAAGCCTTGGGAGGACTGGAAACCAATAAATCTTGCATTGACAGAGATGCAACTATTTGAAATAAAAACAACTCCCGATTTTCATTTATGGGCCTATTAGCATTTTTTTTAATTCATGCACTGGGATGTAGTGGTTTCCCTCTCCCTAAATCTCTTTGAAAGCATGTTAATGTGTTTTCTTTTTAGTTTAGCAAAAGCAAAAATGGACAGATTCAGGAAGTCTGTTACTTACTACACAGCAAGAAATGCTGTGAACTAAATAGGGCACCATCAACAATTACAATAATGTTTAGGTATAACTGTGTCTATCTGCTATTAGCATGGAAGGAAAGTACAAGGCACAGACCTGTGATGAATGTAAAAGCCTTCCTTTCTAGAGAAATCTTCAAGCAAAATGTGATTATAAACCGTAGGTAAACCACAACATTGGTTTTTACATGACTTTTATCGAGCAAGCCTGAGTTTCCCGTTGGGAGTATGCTGAAGTACAGTTGTATGGGGAACAAAAGGAAAGCTGCAAGAAGACAGAATGCAATAAACTGGTCATCATGTTTCAGTGAACTCTGTCATTGTGCAGTACATCAAACACTCTCCAGTGTCCAGCTGAGGGCACTGACACAGCAATCTTGCTGCTTTTATCTGGCCATACAATACACATGCCAATGTCCAAAGAGCTCCAAGTGCAAGTTGGGACCTTGTTCATAATACCCACACCTACTTTCACTTTGACTCATTGAAGTGTGAAATGCTGTACAGGAAACAGAAGAGCATCCTGGCTAAAATTAGTCAGGTTGGATGCCTGCCATCAACTCAGATGGCTGAAAAAGGTTCTGGCTTCAGCTGCAACCAGTTTGTCGCAATCTTCAGACATGAAGCCTGAAAAAACTTCACAATTACTGTAACAACCCTATTTCCAAATCTCAAAGGGGTAAGTGGTTTCAACCCATATGTGGTAGGCTCACCTGGAAGACCCTTTCCTGCATCCACCTCTTTTTCCCTGTTCATGGCTCTGCAGGGGAGGGGGTCCCCAGAAAGGCTGGGACCAGCTGTGGGCAGCTACCCCCTTAACAGTGTGCAGACTGTCAACCACAGCCAAGAGCAGCTTGAAAATAGGGGGACAAAATGGTGAGAGAGAGTAGGAACTGAAGTACCCAGGAGAGGTATCACTCCTGAGCTGGGTTGCTGGGGAATCCATCTGGGATTGTTGGAGAGAGTCAAGGCTGTGGGTTGCACAAGTACTGCTGAAGCCAGCTGTCTGGTTTGCCTTCTCCCAACATTTATCCAACTCATTTCCCTTAAAAACATTCCATACAGAGTTTTGGCATAAGGCATTCTGGCAGAAGAGTCTGTAAAGAGTTAATACATTTCAGTTCCAGCTCTGGCAGGCTGGACTCATTTCCAACTTATATTCAAATCTTCTCCTGGTGCTTTTCCACAAGAAGAGATGCTCCCATTCCATTTCAGTAGCCTTTTCCTCTAGAGAAGCCAACATAGGAAAGCAAAGGAATGATGTTGATTAAAAAAGAGGCAAAACAGTCCCTGCCTTCCTGAGGAGACCTACACAACTCTTAAAACACCACACTGAAACAGCCTCGAGGTTCATATCGGGAAAGTGACTCAGGATTGGGTTCCTCATCATTTAAAAATACAGCACCAACCCAAACTGCATTCATATTAAGTAAAACGGTAGTTTTAACTAATTTTCACTGAACAAGGAAAATTTTAAATTATATTTTGAAGAATGTGGTCAAATGTATTTTAGCAATGTCACTGTTGTTAATTTAAGCTCCAGTTTTAGTATCAGCTGAAAAATTGGAAGGTATTCTCAGTTTATCATCTTTGTTTTGGCAACATTTTATTTCCTTAAGTTTTACCTAAATTTAACTACAGATGTTTTTCTTTCAATAGCAACATTTGGTACTTTTATCAGACAATCACCATAGCAAGAAGGTATCTGTAACTGTGAACCCAACAGAAAGGAGTGCTATCAGAATAGTTTTAGAAACAGTGTTTGACAATTTATAAAATGACACACATTATGACAACACTAAGGCCCATACTTTTCCCTGAAAATAAAACAAATTAAAATTAATTTCTGGCTAAAGTTATGGATAAAGTGAAAGAGATAAATGACCAACCCCCTTGCTGTTTCATCTGATCCCCTGACCACACTAAATAAACTTCAGCATTTAAATGGAAGCACGATTCCTAAGTCTCTGAATTTTGTGTTGAGAAGAATATACAGGACTGCCATCCATAGCATAAAAGATGAAAGAGGACAAACATTATAAAATAGGGAAGGTTTTGATTTGATTGCATATGAAAGATCAGCAGAGACAGCTGGGAAGCCAGCTCTCCCAGTGCCATGACATGTTTCACCTATACCTGTCCTAAAACTTAGCACTGTGTGCTACTATCTTCCCTGTCAATTGCCTGTCAATGAGCTGTATCTAATCCCATCTCACTTCACCTGCAGCCTCAAATTTCCAACTCCATTTCTACTAAAAAGATGCATGCCAGTGTAAATGCATCACAAAACTTGATTAAACTCCTCCCCTTCTGCTTCTGCTCTGCAAAATCATCTTCTATTTCATGTGTACCTGGCACATGGGAAGAGGCCAGGACTCCAGTACTCACCTCCTCACACCTGAGAGACACTGGAAGTCCCTGACTGTGGATGGGAGCTTGAGGACATGCTGATCTATTCCCTTCCAGATCCAGCCCTTTCTGAACACAGGAGTTTCTAGTCTCCAGGCCAGTGCTGTACCTGCACCTTGACTCCTGTTTTCCCAGCACATGGATGTACAAGGTTAGGTGGTATTTCTCCCCAGGCTCATGCAAGAACCCTTGATCTTTCTTCCAGATGTAAACCAGCAAAACACATTTATATGACAGGAATGATTTCTCTCAGCTACTACTCTCCTGTGATGGAAGCTGTAAAATGCCCCTAAAAAACCCTCTGAATCCTATACTTATCCTGAGCTTTGTGGGATCCATTTCTCCTTAGCCAGCTTTGAACATATTAAAAACAATGTCTGTTGTTTGCATCCCGATGCAACTTGTTCTTCTTTCTAAAGGACCTCTTCAGCAATTTTGGACAAAAGGAAACCTGAGTCACTGGATATTTGTACAAAGGGGAGAGAATGTTCACTATACACAAGAACCCTGTTATATTTTCACCTGCAAGAAGGAAGAGCGGAGCCTTTCAGGTGACTAACAAGTGTTCATTCTCAGGAACGATTCTCCACATCAAGCACTGCAGGAGAAAACCCTCTAAGATCTGAAGAGTTAAGTGCACTCTGGCCCAGGAAACGAAGGCGACTGCCCTCCTGGGATTCCAGCATGTGGGAATGACTGGTGCATTATACTGTGGGCCTCCAAATGAAGTAAATATAGATAATCTTGACGTTATCCTTATCTACCTTTACAGATGTTATTAACAAATCTACAGATAAATGCTGGGAGAAGATAGCTAGGAATTTGTATGTGAAGAAGTCAAGTTGAATACAGCTGCAGATGATTAAACCAGTTTTAATTAACTAGTACCAAGCCAGTCAGCACTTGGGAGCAAGAATGCAAATAAAATGTTTGCATGTCCTGGGCATCTGGCCTGGACAGCCAGGGTAGCAGTCACTACAGAAACTGCTGAAATGTCTGTAGATCACAGAGCACTCAAAGCCAACATGAGCATGACAGGCCATTCAACTGTGATAAAAAAATGCATAATGAAATGAATATGGACTCCTGCACTTGAAAATGAAAGCTTTCTGGGGTGGGGGAAGCAAAGGCCCAAAATGCAAAGCGCACAGAGGAACATATTTATCTCATTATACGGTAGGAGAAGGGACAAATATACCCCACAGCTTAAGCAATGTGAGTCTACATCCATCCTGACTGTCCTCTGGTACCATTAGTCCATCAGACCTGTTTGCTTTGCCTTTAACAGGTTCTTATTATGACTATGACAAACTTTTCAGAGAAACTGTAACCTAAAATTAGTTTTCAAAGGATGTATCTGTGAACAGGCTCTACATTTACATTGAAAATACCATATTCAACCATTTACTTAAAAATCAAAGCTGATTGTTCAATACTGATGTTTAGGGAAAACTCTGGATTTCTCTTTTTACTTTTTCCTTTGAAATTCTGCTCCTGAACTTGCCCCACCTGACACCAAAACTTTTGTTTCTCTCCAGTTCAGTAGCAGGAAGGTTGCTCTCAATATGGAAATTATTTTAATAGTAAAACACATCAGACACTTTGCAAAAATACTTCAAAATGAAATGTGGCTTTGAAATTATAGCAAATTATAATTTATATTTTGTTATCACTGAGAACATTATATTTTAAGAATTGTTCCAGCAAAGGATGTGAGGCAAGTTGTAAAGTCTTAGGGAATACAGTAAAAGCAACATCATTCACAACTGGGTATATTATTTTTTGTTTACAACAGGAAATTAGTTTTAGAAAAAAAATTGCAGAAAGACACTCATGTTAGAAATCACTTGTAGTCAAGTATTTGCAATACATACTTGAAACTAGTGGCTGAGTATGGAGGGAATTTTGCAGTTCTGGTGCCACTCTGCATTTGAACTGGCCCAACAGGAGATCCTGGGCTCAGAGTCTCTTGAGCCTGAAAGAATGAGTGGGGAGGTGTTCCCAGGATATGTTTCCAGCATCCTGATTCTCACCACACAGATGCAAAGGACCAGTTTCTGAGAATATGCCAGGCACCTGGGTACCTCACCTTGTCAGCAGAGAGCAAATGGCTCACAGTGCATGAAAAGCCCATGCAGCTCTGATTTTCCAAATGGGATGGTCGCCTAGGAGTTCTTCTGTTTGGTCCATTTTTCTTGCTTAGTACAGTTGGCAGGAAGGAGAATGAACCAACTGAGAGAAGGGCAATCAGGACTGTCTCCTCTATGTAGTCAGTCCACACCTGGCACTATTTGCAGCTCAGTGCTGCAACCTCTGTTTCCCTTGAGGGCATCTCAAAATCTTTGTTCAGTTCCTGATTTATTCTCCTGTGAGGTCAGTTTAAACCTCCATCTTCCCCAGCAGTGATTAACTTCACTTAACTTTTGCTACAGCTAAATCCAGTACTGGGACATTGGTACTTTTAAATAAATGTTGTGGGACTTTTTTTGTTAGTTTTTTGTTTTGTTTTGTTTTTTTTAATACAATGACACTGCTGCAAACAAATAGAAAGCAATCAAATGAAAGATAACTGAAATCAGCTTATCTGCTCAGACAGCAAGCAAGCATTGCTCAGAGAATTCAGAACTTTCACATGAAGTATGAGGCCTGTTCTTACAATGTACTGTGAAAAGCCAAGTTGGCTGGGACTTTTCCCAATACAGATTCATGGGCTGGAAGTGACCTTAAAGATTATGTAGTTCCAACACTCCTGCCATAGGCTGGGACACCTTTCACTAGACCAGGATGCTTAAAGCCTCATCCAGCCTGGCCTTGAACACTACCAGGGATGGAACATCCACATCTCTGGGCAACCAGTTCCAGTGCATCAACACCCTTATAATAAAAAATTTCCTTACATTCAACCTAATGTCAGTTTAAAGCCATTGCCCCTTTGTCCTTTCACTGTCAGCCCTTCTAAAAAGTCTCTGTCCAGCTTCCTTGTAGACTGCCTTCAGGTAGGGACAGGCTGCACTAAAGACTCCCTGGAGCCTTCTCAAAGCTGAACAGCCTCAACTCTCTTGGCTTGTGTTCACTGGAGAGGTGCTTCAGCTTTCTAATCATCTTCATGGCCTCCTCTGAACTCACTCCAGCAGGTCAATGTTGCTCCTGTGCTGGGGACCCCTGACTGGACACAACACCCTGGGTGGGGTGTCAGGAGATGAGTATGGGGGCAGAATCCCCTCCCTTGGCCTGCTGGACATGCAGCTTTTGATGTCACACAGGACATAACTGGCTTTCTGGGATGCAAGAGCACAGTGCTGGGTGGCATCCAGCCTCTCATCCACCAGCATCCCCAAGACATTCTCCTCTGGGCTGGTCTCAATCCATTCTCCACCCAGCCCATACCTGTACTTATGTGACCGCACAACACAAGTCTGTCACTGCAGATTTGGTGTGGCTGCATTCGATCCCACTCTCCACGTAGCCAACAAAGATGTTCAGCAGTGCTGGTCCCAATACCAACCCCTGAAAGCCACAAGTCACTGCTCTCCACTTGGACATCGAGCCATTGACTGCAACTCTTTGAGTGTGACCATCCAGCCAACTCCTTATCCACTGAGTGGTCCATCCATCAAATCCATCCTGTTTTACCTTTTTAAAAATGGAGGTAATGCTCCCCCTTTTCCAGTCAGTGGGAGCTTCATCAGACTGTCACAACCTCTCAAGTATAATGGGATAGTGGCTTAGCCATGTCATTTGCCTCAGGACTCATGGATCCACCTCATCAGGTCACATGGACTTCTGTACCTTCAGGTTTCTTTGATGGTTTAAAACCTGATTTTCCTCTACACTGAGTGGTTCTTCATTCTCCCAGTCCCTGCCTTTACCTTTTGTGACTTGGGTGGTGTGGTGGGAGCACTTGCTGGTAAAAATTGAACCAAAAAAGCAGGTGAGTACTTTGGCTTTCTCCATGTCCCACATAATCACATTCTTTTGCAACCATACTTAAAAAACTGTCCAGGCAAATTGAAACAAAGAGCATATTCATAAAGAGTGCACTATGCTCCTAATTTGTAATTCAGGAGGATTCTGGCTTAATTCACTGTTTGTTCTGATTCCAGTCCCCTGTCTATAAAACTGGATTAATAATACATCTTATCTCACAGCATTTTTCTGGGGACAAAGACATTTATGGGCCTGGTGTGATAATAAGATCACATAGACAAGAAGCTTAGAAATATCCAAGACAGATCATTCCTGCTAGCACTGTATGGACAATAACTCAACAGGCTCAGTGCCAGCCTGACATGAAGACAAGGACTACCTTGTTTCTTTGAGTCCCTGGTCAGTGTTTGTTACAGTAGAGAGGAAAGCAAGCAAGCCAGACAATAGACAGTTGGGAGAAAGGGGATTTCCTGGGCAGGAGAGTGGCCAGGGACACCAGAAGACATTGGGGAGGAGGAGGGAGAAAGTAGGCTGAGTAACAGTAACATGATGAAGGACAGGATGAGAGCAGGAGAGAAGGGACACAGCAGAACCAAATGATGGTAAAAACAGAGAGGGGAAGGTGTAAGCAGCTATAAAAGAAACTTTCTTGCAAGGCACAAATCTCTTGCCTACAAATTGTAATTATTATTAATGATCATTAATTCATGCTCATATGAACCTATCAGTAGTTTCTGGAACTGCTCAGTAAACCCAGCCTGGAGTCAGTTCAGGTCTAAATGGAGATTTTCTCAGAATTTTCAGTCCCTAAGTTCCTTGTGTCTTGTAACAACATTGGCAGTGTCAACTCCAAGCAGTACTGAATACTTCACATTTCTTACTCCATGCAAACACATAGAAGGGCAGTTAAATTATCTCACATAATAAATTTTCTCACATACACACACACACACACACCCTCCTTACAGTGTAGCTGCACAGTTTAAAATACCATTCCTTCTTAACCAAAGACATTGCTCCCTCACCAGGATTAGCTGTGAAGAGCATGACAGAAACTGACTGATCAGCTGATTTGCACTCTTAACTCACCTGATACACCAGATGTCCTGAACACGAAGCCCTTAATAGTTCATCAGTTACATACCTATTAGCCTCTCTCTAAAACTGTTGCATAAATAAGGAGATAAGAAAATAGTAATGAGCATTACAACATGCCTTGGATTTCACTGGTCTTTGTGAAAAAATAAACGGACTGCACATAAAAGTTGAGCTGGAGATGAGGGCTCCTTCTTTCTCTCCCTAACTCACTTAGACAGTATAAAAGCTTTCAGACATTTCTTCCCTGAACATGAAAAGGCTAAAGCAGCTGTTAACACAGGCTGTTGTTTGGGAGGCTGTTAATAGAAATCAGGAAGAAATGTATAGCTCTCCCTGTCTCTCACATATCAGTGTCAGGGCACAGTCTAAAAATTGAGCAATAAATTGAGCCAAAAGTCTAAGCATCCCACCATCTCACTAAAGCAACTGCACCAGTTTTCATCCTCTGCCTAATAGTGCTTAATCCTCACCTAAGTGACATGAAAAGTCCCATCTTCTGAGGAAGGCAAGGATTCCTCAAGGAATTAACCCAGGTATGTGCTAAGACCAAATACAATGTGCGTCTGTGAGAAACCTCTTTCTTGTTTATTTTGACAGCTTGAAAAATTTATTTGCTAAAACAATAAATACAGCTCTGACATTGTTGTATAGCCCTTCTAAAGAGTACAGGCTTTTGCAGAACTCTTGTTGTATAGGACCTCAAAATGGTACAGGATTTTGAAGTAATTTCCAGTATCTTACCACAATTTCCAATCCAATCACCTCAAAAACAAAATGGTAAGACACAAATCGAAAGCCCATTTCACCGAGCAGAGACCTTCAGATTAAATTTCTAAACTGAGCAGCTGCAAATGCCCTTGGGAAAATCTTTGTTTACTCTCAATAGGTTTTTTTTGTTTGTGAATGCTGTATGTTTCACTAACTACTGAACACTTCACTCCTTCAAATGTAGGGCAAAATAGCACTTGCCAATGCTTTTCTAGACCAGGATTCCCCTCACCCCAACTCCCAGAGTTTCAAATACTGTTCACACATATGCTGTTATGTTCTTGCTTTTTCAGCTAAGGCCTTAAAATTACACTGAACTCTGGCCACAGAGTGAAAGCAAAACTATGACTTCTCCAAATCTCAAAGGGCACTTGGCTGCAGGACCTACTGTGCCTATGCACAGCCAGAGGCATGCAGAACGGCTCCTCATTCACAGCAGTATAAACACAGTGATTGTACTGCTTTTGCTGTGGGTGTTTCCGGTGCAACCGAGACAAATGGCTGCTAACTTCCAGAGTATTTTCTAAAGGTGAAGTAAGTCAGAGTAAAAATGTCTATGCTTATTAGACTGGGCAATTAACATTTTAGGGGAAACCTCTTATAATGCGGGATGAAAAATGAGAAATGAACTGCTGATATGCTGTGAAATTGTATACTATCAGGATGACACTAAGACACACTGAGTTAGGCATAATGCTGAAGATTAGGATCATCAGAGAAAATATGTCTTTAAATGAAGGTCACATATTTCTGTGCAGGTGATAAGACCCAGGACAAGACAAAGGGAAAGCCTTTCACTTGGCTTTTTTTTTTTTTTCCCCTAAAGCCCACTTGATCCTCCTGCTGTGTGTACACAAAGTGCTCAACCCACTCCCTCACGCTCGAGCTGATGCTGGGTTGCCACTGCCACTGAAGCAGCCTGTGACTGACAGGTCACTCTAGCAGCACAAATCTGACCTTCATCTGAGACTGTCACACAAGCATATTGGTGTCAAACCTGCCTCAGCATATAAGGCACAGCTTATGTTGGCTTGACACTGCAGAGGAGGTCACTCTGTGAGTGCTTTTTGAACGACTGAGCCTGCAAACCAGGGATCAGTGTTTTCCCACCTCCTCTCCCAGTGCTAGGTGTTAGATACCCCAAAGCTGCTTCTAGGACCTGAAAGCCTGATGTGCTGTACTGTCAAACAACAGACAGGGATATGCTGGCCAACATCTGCACAAGGATGCCATTGGCGTTGCTTGCCTTCTTTGATGAGTGCATCAAAGCTGTAGTCACACTGTAATCACTTTTTGATTTGTACTCTTGATCCAGTACATGTTTCTGGGTGACTGAAACTATTGGAGGCTTTTCTGTTAATTGTTTCTTGATCAACTGAAATGGTAGAGGACAACTTTCCGTGATGCTGTGTATTGTGTTTGTGTGGACGTGTTTTGGTAGAGGGTAGGCTACAGGGCTGTCTTCTAGGAAAAGCTGCTAGAAGCTTTTCCCCCATGTCCAATGGAGTCTATGCCATCCAGCTCCAAGACACACCTGCTGCTGGCCAAGTCTACCAGCAGTGTTAGTAGCACAAACAATGATTGCAGAGGGAGAAAGGAATGAGAATATGTGAGAAAAACAGCTCTGCAGACTCCCAGATCAGTGAAGAAGGAGCGGGAGGAGGTGCTCCAGCATCAGAGAAGAGATTCCCCTGAAGCCCATTGAGGTCCACGGCGGAGCAGGCATACACCTACAGCCTGTGGAGGACCCCACACCAGAAGCAGGTGGATGCTCAGAGGAGGATGTGATACTATGGGAAGCCCATGCTGGAGCAGGTTCCTGACAAGACTTGTGGCCCCATGGAAAAAGAAGCCCACATGGGAGCCAGATTACTGTCAAGACTTGGGAACCCCTTGTGCTCCGTGCTGGAGCAGTTCATGAAGAACTGCAGCCAGTGGGAAGGACAAATGCTGGAGAAGTTCATGGGGATCCGATGGGAGGGACTCCACACTGGAGCAGAGGAAGAGTATGAGAAGTCCTCCCCTAGAGGAGGAAGAATCAGCAAAGAAAATGTCATGAATTGACTGCAGTTGCCATTCCCTGTCCCCTTTGTGCTACTGGTGGGGACAAAGTACAGAAAAATTGGGAGTGAAGCTAAGCCTGGGGAAAAGGAAGCATATGGGGAAAGTGTTTTCAAATTTGGTTTTATTTCTCATTATCCTCCTTTGATTTGACTGCATAATGAATGTAACTATGTTCCCCAAGTCGAGCCTGTGTCCTGTGACAGCAACTGCTGAGCAATATCCCTCTGTCCTTATCTCGACCCATGAGCTTTTTGTAGTATTTTCTTTTCCCTGCCCAGCTGAGGAAGGAAGTGACAGAGAAGCTTTGGTGGGCCCCTGGAGTCAACCCAGGGTCAATCCACCACATGGAAGGGCTGCCTCCTGTATCAATGTTTGCATTGTTTGCTCTGGTGCCATCTGGTTATAGACTGGGAAACCTTATGGATACAGATATATCCACAGTGAATTTTAAGCTCCAGCTTTGCTCAGTCAGGCCTAGGCAGTCCTGGGTGCAGCATTACTACAAGGCACATATCAAACTCCACCAGTTCCTTTGTATTTTGCTGTGTAAAAAAAAAATGGAGAGGAAAAGTATCACCTAGAAGAGAGACAGTCAAGCCTGGCCCAGGGAATGAAGGCTGGGGACATTCACACCATGTCATCATATTATAAAGCTGTTAAATGTGGAGACCTCACCTCTGGCTCAGGAAGTTGCCAAGCCACAGTCATTCCTGTGCTGGGAAAATGTTTTGAATGACCATCAGCATATTTTTCCTACCTCTGGCACCCTGATGAATACATGCATGACACCTCAGGGCTGCCTGCGAGCTCTTACATCCACAATATGCACAGCTGTACATTACTGCTGCTCCAGCAGCAGATGTGGTGTAGAAGCTTCCCGTGAGCCAAGTGGATACAGGAGCTGATACAGCTGTGAGGATGGTGGCACAACGAGGGCTCAGCAGTGTGTGGGGGAGAAGGGATCTGCCACTGACAGTGCAGCAACACGGACCCAGAGCCCATGAAAGCTGTGATGCCAGTGCAGGGCAGCTTTTCTCCCTGCTTATCAAATAGAGAATATGACACCTGTCTCAGGACACTCCCTTGACTGTCAGTGACTGTCACAGACCCCGAGCAGACGTTTCAGGCTGTGCTGCCTGACAAATCTCCCCGTGGACAGGAAAACAAACCTTTTCTTCTCCCCCTGCCAAGTGACTTCTTGTTTTGTCTGTTTTGAAGAAAAAAAGGAATTCTTGCTCTTCTGCTGAATAAGATACCTGGTATTCAGCAGTGACTTGTTTGTTCTGAGGAAGCCGAAAGGGCTTGGAATAAGCTTACTACTTTTTAGCACAGCTCAAAATACAAAGGATACCTCTCCAAAAGCTCTGTACAAGCTCCCTCAAAGAGTGGATCCAATGCTTTTACATATTACTGAGTGTTTTCCAGGGAGGCTGCATCTATTGGGGCTGCTAGAAGGTCCATCAGCTAAGGTACAAAATCAGGATTATTTTTAGAAAAATACAGGCTGGTGGAGGAGGTAGCATGCGATCAGAGATGTAAAAGCCTTTCTTGGCAATGCATCTTGACTCCGCAGGGCTTAAAGGATATGGCTATAACAAGACCTTTTTATGCACAAAATCTGGAAAAAATCTAGCTCAGCCTCCAGGCCTGTTTTCCATGGTATTTTCCTCTTCTCCTTCTATGGTCCAGTTTGACACTTTGCTCACTGAGCAGCTAATGTACGGCTCCCTTGGTTTCAGAAGCCAACACTCAAGCAAGTATTCATTTTTTTAAAAGCAATTTGCATTTTTTAGGCACTATTTAGTAGAAATCCTAGCATGTCTGTCTCAGATAGTCTCAAATTAGCTTTCTCCCAAGGAGCAATTTCTCATTTGTCCTTTGATAAAAAGTCTTCCTTACCTATTATTAAGGGCTGCATGCTGGGAGGGTCTCTGCTGTGCGATCCCACTCACACAAGAAGGAAGAAAATAGCCTAAGCTAATAAATCCATTAGCTCAAATCATGCACTGCCAGTAAGAGTGCACAGTCCCCTGGAAAGTCATTCTGAAAGTCCTTCTTGCCATCCATCCAGAAGAAGCTAAACCTGTAAGAAGCAGGCTTCTGCTGCACGGGGGATTGACATTTAGCTGGAAAATAGTGCACCAAAACCTAGTGTCTGCTTTTAATACAAAGTTGAATGAATTATAATCCATGTGTCTTGTGAGCTAATTTCAGGCATTAAACGACTGAATTTTCTTACTCTCAGAAAAAAATCATGTCTCCATTGCACAGACAACTGAGCTCTCAGGAGTCTCTCAGGAGGCTAATTTGCATCAAATTTCTGTTATAAGCATGGTTCATGCAAACATTTTAGACACGGCCCACCCAACAAGCTCCTTAGACTTCCCAAATCTGAATGTGTATGGGTGGCCATGTTGAAAAAGGTTTAGTCACTGCCTGTCCACCATAGCTTGGAGACCATTCAGATTTCCATTCCTAGGTATGCCTTTGGTTAGGGCAACAAAACCTCTTTTTTTTTCAGGCACAAATGCTCCTTTCAAAGCTAAACTTTCACGTCCCATCTAGACAACACTCAACAGGCCCAGCAACTTGCAGCACGCACTCTTTGCCATTTGAGATGTTGTATCATTCCAATGTCCAAGAGTAACAGAGTCACCCTCCACCTTGAAAAATGGCCAATAGGTTTGAAAATAAGTCCCTTGGCAAGCTATATCTGCATTATTGAAAATCCTGCTTTCAGTCTTGTCCTGTTTGTTTGTCTGTTTCTTCAGCCTATTGATTCAAGTGCTACACAGGAAGAAATAGGAGAAAAAAATGTAGACCAACCAGAAACTTGCAGGTTAAAATCCAGCACTAAATTGCAAAAACAAGCAAGCTGGAAAATAATGCATAGTAAAATGTAATTTTCTTGCTGTTTCTCTCAAATAAAACTTTGTGCAGTTTTGCTAACCATATATATATATATATAGATATATATATATAAACATATTACCTATAAATATATATACACACACATAAAGACAGAGCAATACATTAATGCACATGAGCCAAATCCCACAAATCTCAAAGCTTCTCTAAGTGCCAGAAGAAGCTGAATTCAGAGTGCTTTACATTGGAGGTTTTCTCAAGTAAGTCAGAAAGTGGACAAACCACAATTTTTATCAGCTGTTATGCAAAATCAAGAGTAACTTTTACTTCTACACACAGAAGTGAAACTTCAGCCGCATAAAATATTCACCTGACTTCAACAAATCCAAAGGATTGCACTTTCATAAGGAAACATGTTCCAGGGGAAACATGTTGGTATAAATTATAGTGTTCTTCTTTCTGGCAACCCCTGAAAATAGAACTCTGAGGGGGAGTGACAACTGGGGTGTCTCATGAAGATGTTGTCTCCAAACTTTGGCTAGCTACATCTTTCATTCTGGTCTTAATCTACAGAGTACTAGGTTTAATCTAATTTTCCAATCCCATAGCTAAAATTAAAACTGCTGTTACCTAACTATATGTAGGGGTTTTGTACATTGCATGGCAGTTTTTAAGGAAAGCCTGCCCCACATCCGCTACCTGGTCACCAATATCACAAAGCCTTTCCATGAAACGCCATTTAGGACACCAGGGAGTGCTTTATTAATTCAGTTCAGTAAAGACAGCAAGAAGAAAAGAAATCAGTAACAGCATTTCACTACCACTGGTCCCCACATCAAAGCCACAGTAAGTGTGGGGTGAGTCCTGTGTCCAGCTTGTCCTGCTTCCTTTGCAGCTGTGCCCTGTACACACATGTGAACAGTGGGAATACCAAGTGCTCAGATAATCCCCCACAACTGGGGAATGCATGAACTTGTCAGGTCACCCAGTACAGAGTAGTGTAAACCTAGGGCCAAGAAGATTGATATTTTCAGGTACTGACAATGCTTTTACCCCACTTGCTAAGCTAAGCCTCTCTCAATTTCTCCATATCAAATGTCTAGATGCAAAATCTCCATCAGTATTTTAGATAGCAATTTCTTCCTGCCTGCATGAAGAAAGACAGTATAGCAAGCATTAAATCAAGAACTTTCCTTGCTTTTGGCCCTTGTGTGTTCTTCCTTTATCTGCAGAGCTCTGCTCACTTGTCCTTGCTTTGAGAAACAAAAGTTTATAATGGAACAGTACAAGGAGTCATAAGCTGCCACTTTACCATTAAGTTCTGATTTTGTAATGGTTAATTTTGATTCCCATCACTCCTGTATACATGAAGTCCCTCATTTTTTATCTGGAGTTGCATCCTCCCTGTCCCTTCACTTTGCCCTTTGGCAGGCGAGACACCCTAAAATAATCTGACGGACAGAAACACAATTGCTTTTACAAGCACAACACTTCATTATGTATTTGTTTTGAAAACAGTTTCCAAAGCCTAGAGTATGTCAGCAAAAGCCAAAGAAAGAGTGTTGATGTTGTTACAAGGTCAGCTCTTCAGAGACAGTAGGCAGCAGTGTTGGCACTCTGACAAATTATCACCATGGCAAAGATGGCAGCACTCAGGCAGTGATTCAGCTGCTTTGACAATACCAAGGCTCCAGCTAAATGTGAAGATAAGTTACTCATACTCCCTCCCTCACACACAGACACACACACACACACACTCTCTCTCTCACATGCACTCTACCTTGGGAGTTTCTTAATGTCTTTTCTTTTTTTTTAATGAAGTTGCAGGGTTTAAGGAAAAATAGAAGCCACGTGCTTAAGGCTGACAGACCACAGTGAAAGTTCTTTCTCCTCATACACATACATTCCGTGCATATATACACACACCTACACAGACACCTCCCATTGACAGGATACTATTATAAACAGGCTTTTCCTTAAGCAGTTGAAACACTGAAATGTGATTCTCAAAAGACTTCCTTCCTCTACAGATAACTTCAATCTTCCCCTCTCATTAGTGCAAGGGCTTTTGTACCTTTGTTTGTGGGGGGACAGGCAGGAACAGTCTTCCCAGGCAAGAGAGAGCATGCACAGGGGCTGCACACATGGGGATGGTTCAGTTCCCAGAGCTAACTGCTCAATCCTGCTCCCCTTTTGCTCTCTGGGGAACATAGTTTGGCTTCTCCCCTGTGCTCGGTTGCCAAGATTTTTATGACAGTA
This sequence comes from Lanius collurio, assembly GCA_020086605.1. Taxonomy (NCBI): domain Eukaryota; kingdom Metazoa; phylum Chordata; class Aves; order Passeriformes; family Laniidae; genus Lanius; species Lanius collurio. The sequence goes on along the minus strand of JACBWW010000003.1, from coordinate 24,556,520 downwards.
ATAGCTGTTGTGTAATTCTGCAAGTATTTCATACATACCTTGTCCTCTTGCTTGTACACAATGAATACGTGCATCTCTAGTGTTAGCAGTGCTGTGTCGTACCCCTGTACTCCACATGCCACCAGAAAACTTACTGATGGAGGGAGATGTTTAGAGGCTACACATAAACTGCAAATCCTCTTAAAACTACAATTATGGGCAGGCTTTTGGAACCTGCTCTGTAAAAACGTACAAATTTCCCTTGGGCTTTTTTATTGGGATATTTTGTTTTAAAGTCACTGCTTTTGTTTAATTTTGTGGGTCTGGGAGGACAATTTAAAATCTGCTGGAATGAAAGAACCAACTTGAGATAAACTACCTCAAGTAAAGCCTGCAGACTTGCTAGCAGACAATGCCAGCACTATCTGCTCTGAAAAGCCTTTTTCCAGGCTGGAAAAAGCTACAAACTTCACTTTGCTATACAAGGTGCTTTGTTCTTAGTCTTGATATTTAAAAAAAAGCTTTTATATCTGTGTGTGCCCGGCAGCCTTGTCCTCGCTCCATGTTAGGGCAAGAATAGGGTGTGCATCAGCTGCCTCCTCTGCCTCTGCCTTGGCCTGCACCCAGCAGCTTGTAGCTGTTCCAGAGGAAAGGAAAGGAAATCCAGCACAGGGACATCCCATGCACCCACACCAAGCCCCAGCTGGGACCATGTAGGGAGGATTCAAGCCTTGATCTACCATCCAAGATGTGCTCCAACAGGGAAAATATTTCAACACTTCTGTGTGAGCAGGTTTTTTCTCAAGAAAGGAACAGGGATGGCTGCTCAACTGTATGGGAGTGCATGTCCACGTGCAAGGGCCAGGACCAGGAACAGCCCTGCAACTACCAGGGTGATGGGCAAGTCCACACCAGCCAAGCACTTATGGCACAGTGGAGGCTCTGCTGCTTCCTTGCCCAGAGGAGTTTACCCAAGGAAGGATTCTGTCTTTGAAGCATGACATGACCCAACTAATCAGCCTCCAGGGCAATGTGAAAGCCACTGCTCTCTCCCTCACTGGTAGCCCTTAGAATGCAGTGGGTACACAGTGTGAAGTAGGAGGATGCAGACATCTGTCTACTTATAAAACAGCAGCATTAATAGGGTTTCCTAGCAGTTGCCAATTCCAGGAAGTCTCCTCATTTTTATACCAAGAGTCATTAAGAGGAGAACATAAAAAATACTCAGAAGTATTTTGAAACATAAGGACTTCTTTCTGGAAGTACTGGAGTCTTGGAATGTTTCAAAATTCTCAGGAACAAATCACTGTCTAATGATGGTAAGCACCTCTGTGATCTTCTGCATCTGACACTGAAAGCTGGAATTTTGCACAAAGTCCTCCTGTACCAACAGCTTTAGTATGTGCATGTCTCCATCCTTCATAATCGGAGGTCACACACACAGCCATGCACTTGCTGCCCTATTGCTTCTTTATCCTTCAGTAGTTTTGGTGCTTGTGAACAGAACATGCTGCAGACAAGCACATCACAGCTGAATGCTGTGCCAGTCTGGCTACTTCTCCCCTTCTTCCTCAGGATGCCTCTCCAGCAAGACCTGGACTTCTCTGGATCAGCAAGCGTGGGTTGCAGGAAGGTCTCAGTTTGCTCAGGCTGAAGCAGCATGAGAAGAGAGGCAAAAAGCCAAGTCCACTGCAAAACTTGGCTGTTTTTCCAAAGGAGAGATTATCACTTTTTTTCCCTTTCAAGAAGATACTTGTCAAGGGAATATTAGTGGAAAATGGAAAGACAGAGCTGTGTTCCTGTGCCTGTGATCAGGTATGATTACAGACAGAAAAGATAAATGTACTTTCAGAGAGTGCAAGCGCCACTGTCAAAGCCACAGGAAAGGTGGAAGCATTCTCCCATTATGGGAGTACATAAAAGGCAGGAGAGAAAAGTAAGCCAGGCAGTGTTTTCAAAATGAGAATGTACATATGGATGCAAGAGTCTAATTTTAATCACCCACACATGAAATGTTTGGCCCAGCTCCCCATCTCTTCTGAGCAGGAGCAGTTGTGTAGGATTCCCTTTCCTGGCAGGTGTGCAGGTTGTTCCCTCTCCTCTGCAGCAGGGTCCAAATGAACACTCTTGACTCTTCTCAAGGGGAAAAAGAGATGCAATAAGAAGCTGCCCATGCAGCAGACCACTGGCTCCTCTCCGGCAGCGAGAACAGACATCAATCTAAACTCTCAGCCTGCTGGCAGGTGGATTCCCCTCCCACTGCCATCGCTGCTCCGCAAGCAGGTGGCCAGGTCTGGAGGAAGCCTGATTTCCCGTCACCCACGCACGCTGCTCAGCACAGGGATGCCAGTAATACTCCTTTATAAGGGTGGGAAGCAATCACTAACTCCCTGAGCTGGGGGAGAGTCTCTGAAAGGGGGGACTTCTCCCTTGCTAGGAGTGCCATATGCTGCCTTTTACTTCAGAAAACTGTAAATGCACAAAAAAAGGACGCTCCTTTTTTTTTTTAACCCGATACCTATTTATCCCAGCCATGCTGTTCAGCACACACTGTTTACAAGCAACAACATTAGGACTCTATTAATATTCTTACAGGTCTTGGGCCTTAAAATAAAAAACATCCATGCCTTAATGAGGGGAAAAGATACTACAAATAACTACAAATTACATTGCCCAGATGCAGAGCTTCTCCCTTTGTTACCGTTAGGCATCAGTCTGGAGATCAGCAGAAACGTGTTTGCTAAAAATTGATAATCACTGACTTCCTGTTTTATTTTTAATACATGCTTTGCAGATTGTCTCACCCAATCGAGGAAATGATAGCTCTCACTTCATTGCTGCTGACACTGTTCTGCTGCCTCACTGGAAAGAAAAGCAAGCCAAATAAGAGCAGTCTCACAAGGAGGTTAAGATGCATGTTTGTTGACCCTAGAGTACTGGACAAGAAGGGTGAGTATTGATGAGCAACATCTTACAACCCCATTCATTATCCAGCAGCTGGAAAAACAAGTAACATAAATATTTTATTGATTTTCAGGAACCTAAAGCATTAGCCATGGTACTGACATTCAGAGATCTGGGAGGAGGGGAGAGGGAAATGCAAGAGAGGTTTTTTCCAGTACTAGCTGTGAGTAGCTCATCCCATCTCTGCTTAGAGATTTAAGGCCCCGTCACAGCAATACTATTAAAATCTTGGATAAAAATATTCCTTTAGAAAAATTAGAACCCCCTTAATCTAATGGGAGCCAAATCAAAGCAAATGGCAGCAAAAGCAACTCCGCAATAAAAATCTGAAAATGCTTATGAGGTCCTGAAAGCAAAATGCGCCTGACAATATACTGTGAATCACAAATCACTGCCAGCAGCAGGAAGTATTTTAACACTCTACTGATTTTGGAGTTTGGACTCAATTCTACTTAAAATTTTATAGGGTAAAAACAATTCCCCTTTGTAAAAATAAAATTTCAGAGACGTGCAAGTCTTAGGTTAACCAGCTCCAGGACTTCAGATCCTGCCTCAGTGTGAACATTTTCAGAGATGAGATATAAAGGAACATTAAATAACTCTTCCCTTGCAAGCTAAAAATAAAACACGTGAATTCCTGCTTCCTTTCAAGATGCTAAAACAAGCCTTCAAACAGTTACTTGAAACAGTGTTTCACTGGTTTGTGCTACAACTCATCCTTCGCCTCAATTTATTTTCTGTCACTCCTTGGCAATTTGTACAGAAAGTTCAAGAAACTACTGGTGTGGGTATTGGCCACCTATGGAAAATACGGCCCCTCCCAACTCAACAAGTAACTCTTGATGTGGTTGTTATATTACTGGACACAGAAAGCACACCCAGCTCCCCATCTCAGGCGCACACTTTGCCAGTGCCCCAGCACCTAACACAAGCAAGGCTCCCCTCCCTCCACACAATGCCCACCCTGCTCTTCCCACACACCCGGTACAGGAGTTGGTAGGTGATCCAACACATCTCTCATCCAAAAAGGCCAGGGGCATTTTAGCATCCGGAGCTGGACACTGCCCTGTGCACCATACCCTTAGCTCACAACAGGTACATCTTTCCCCACTAGTAAAATCCTATTTGTATGCAAAATGGTGGTGTAAAGCTTTTCCAGCATGGCAATGCAGCTGAGCATAGATTCTTTGTGCTGAAATACTGCAGGGGAGTCTCCTGATTGCCTGCATCGATTCGAGGAGCATCTGCCTGCCTGCCTGCAGAGCCCGGGGCGGTGAGGAGAGCTGGAGCCAGCTGTGGGTCTGCCCTGCCCTACTGCTGCCAAACGAGCAGGATCCAGCCGGGACCAAAGCCTTCTGAAATCTCAGCTAGGAGATCTCCCCCGTGCACGGCGGGAGGGAGGAGGGGGTCAAGGCAAAGTAAGAGCTGTGGCACATCAACCCCAGAGCACGAGAGAGGAAGAGCCAGGCCACCACGCAGCCCTGCCAGTCCCAGAGCCCCACGGGGACGGATCCAGATCCCAGGGAGCTGACCTACCGAGCAGCAGATTTATGAGGAGGCGGAGGTGCGTGTGTGTGCTCCAAGGAGATAAACCCTGGTACCCTCCTGATTCATAGGCAGGGCAGTAAGAAGCTTTCCAAGGCTGAATATCGGTCAGAAACGATTTTCCTTAATCGTCTATTTATTTTGTCCTTTAAAAGTATGCTGTCAAGAGAAAAAGCTGAATTACAAAAACACCTTATCTGTGTTTTTCAAAGATGTCATATTACTTAAGGGTAAATTTAGCTTTGCACACTGAATATTCAACTGACTTGGCCCTTTTAACCTGTAAGACCATTCAAGCATAGCATAGTTCATTCTAGCACAAGGCTGTGCTAGAGCCCCAAATCCTAGCCTATGAAAAAACCCCAGAAAGTTGATGTTAAAAATTAGACAATAATTTATTTTACAATTGGTTAGTGAATGAAGGTACCAAATAAATTATCTTCTAATGCAAGGAAACTGAGGACAAAACATGACATTTAGGAAGTGCATTTGAACACTTCTTTCCTAGCAGAGTTAATTACCTGAACAGAGTAAAGCACATACCCATGTGTTTACATGACCATTGGTGAGAATAAAAGAAAAATATCTACAACACTATGGGTTACCCCTAGTGCAACAGAAGAATTCAGTAATGGTTAGATAAAATCAAGAACTACTTTGCCATTTTTAAGGACTACAGAGACAAACACATTTTAATGCTTTAAAAAAAAATACTTTATTTTTCTGCTAGTTTTCAGAAGTGTCTCACAGTCTTCACCCTAAATTAGGTCCCTCTTCAAAGTACTTATATGCCAGCAATGTTTTATGTTCAGTGGTGTCTAGTCTGGGGCTAGAGGTACACCAGGAAAGAACGAAATGATGGGAAAAATAGTCTAAGATTTAGTTAGATCTATTAAGTTTCAAAAAAACCTGAAAACCAAACGCAGTACCAAATAATTTAGTCTTCAAGAGCTGATTAACTCTTTTCTAAAGATGAATTTCATACAACACCCCCCCACACCCCCATTCTCCATCTTCTAAACAGTAACTTGAATAATTCTGCTTTGGACAGCAGGAGAAACAACACAATTTCCATCTCAATCCTAATACACAGATTTTTCCAGTCTGAACTCTTACTCTCTGAGTAGTGGTAGTGGTTGGGTGTTATCTTTCCCCCTGCATTTGGCCTTAATAGCAATTAAGTGGATTGTCTAATGACTCCAAAGCCATTACAAAGGAAATACTGAGGACACCAACAGGGCTGATGGTCACTAATTCCATGACAAGGAAAGTCACTACAACACTTAAAGCACATGATTAACAGTGGTCAGAGATCAGCAGCATGAAAGTATTGAAGAGCTTCTTACTATTTGGGAAGGTCCAGCAATACCCTGAAGGTAATTCAGAAAAAAAAAAAAAAAAAGCAGATTGTGTAATTCTTCGATGACTCTCAGGTTTGATACAATGGAGCACAAGTGAATTGATTACCAGCTGTAGTCATCAGAGACAAAACTTAGCAAAAGAATCCCTCCTATTCAAGGGCATTGGGTAAAATGGAGAAACAAGTCTCTTCCCCTGAGATCTTCCATTTAACACAAACAAACAAGGGCCAGAAATAACATTCCAGAGGGAATGCCTTTTTTCTTCTTTTTGGATTGTATTTTTATAGCAATTGGAACACACTGGTTCACATCATAGGACCCACAAGACTTCTACAGATAGCATTGCTTTTTAAAACCACTGAGGTGAGCTGCTGTGCAATGTCCAGATCCCCTGCTACCAGTTGACCCATATGGCCACACACCATGGTCAGAGAATGCAGATCCAAGGTCTCCTAGGGAGACAATGCCACCAGAGAGAGATTTTGAGTTTTAATCTTCTTTCTTGACAACTATAAACAATGGAAAAATTAAGTAGGTGGTTAACATCCATGCTCAGGTGGCTGCTCTCACAGGAACAGGAGCAATCTTGCGGAGGCAGCAACTGAACTCTGTCGCAGACCTGCAGAGTGGCTGGGGTTGGGAGGGACCTCTGGAGGTCATCTGCTTCCACCCCTGCTCTAACAGGGCCACTCAGAATTGCTTGCCCAAGACTACTGATGTCCTACCCAGGAACTGATCAGTTCTTTCCAGCATGATACTACTACATTTACATCATCATTCTCAGGGTAAATATTAAAAGCAGCGAATTTGTAAATGCTAGGACAATAGCAACATTAAAGAAAAGCTAAAATGATCTTCAAAGTTTAGTTTTTAAGCAAAACAGATGCTTCACAGTGCCAGAGTTCTGCTATATGTCCCTGAACAGATGCGACAAAAAGCTGAAACACTAATTTTCTGATCTGAAAAAAATCATGTTGTTGAAGTTAAATAACAGCTGAACCACAGAGAACCCAGGAAACAGGGCAGTCTATTTAGAGCATTAACGACATTTTGTTTACTGCTTAGGATGAATTCATCATGCAAACAGTCCAAAGTGAGATCCTGGCAGGCTCTGAACATGCTCAGAGAGGCTGAGGCCAGAGACATTCTACATCCATATTAGGCTGTGGATCAAGTCCTGAGCTGGATACAACAGTTCTGCTTTGCCTGAGACTTTAAAAACCCAATGATGGCAAATTACATGCAGAATCACCATCATCCAAAACTTCATTTGATCACACTATGGGAGTGTTAACTATAGAAGCATGAAACTATGAACACTGAACTGGAAATCAAAGCTCCTACATTACCAGACTGAAGGAGGATGAGTGGAAGGATTCTTGTGCCCAAGGAAAATGAAAATATTTGCAAATTAAACTAGAAACTTTACCCCAAAGCATGAATCTCATCTATATGTCAAATGAAATTTTTGATTTATGCCAAGGAAACTACAGAAGTAGCTTGCTTACTCAGCACAGAATTTATTTCTAAGAAAAGAAATAAATCTATGTCCCTAAAAATGTCACTCTGTTTATTGTTATGATTAAACTGCAGAGTGCTCAGCAGTTTCAGCTGGCCTACACAGCAGCGAATTTTTTTTTATTAAGCCTTTGGATTTTGTGGGTAACACTGAACTATAAAATGGTTTGTGTTGGAAATGGCCTTACAGATCATGTAGTTCAAATCCCCCAGGCCATGGGTAGGGATACTTTCCACTAGACCAGGTTGCTCACAGCCCCTTCCAACCTGGACATGAACACTGCCAGAGAGGGGCATCCACAACTTCTCTGGGAAACCTGTTCCAGTGTCTCACCACCCTTACAGTAAAGATTTTCTCCCTAATATCTAATCTAAACCAAACCTCTTTCAGTTTAAAGCCATTCCTTCCCCCCATCCTATGCCTGTATGTCTCTATCTCTTTCCAGCTCTCTTGCAGGTCCCTTTTAGGCACCAGAGGGCTGCTCCAAGGTCTCCCTGGAGTCTTCTCCAGGCTGAACAACATCAACTCTCGCAGCCTGTCTTCATATGAGAGGTGCTCCATCCTTGTGATCATCAGTGAAACAGGTGGAAACAGGACAGGCAGTTCTACTATGTTCAAACTTTCCCACAATGCCCATTATTACTGTGTTTAAAAACAACAATTTGGGCAACCAGCACACAGATCTTCACCATACTGTTAAAAATGGATACAAACTTTATGCAGTTAACTTTAACAGTCTGTGTGGAATTGTCTGCTTAGTATTGTGCATATCAACAAATATTTCCTTCACAGCCATGACTCAGGAAAACTCCTCTGAAAAGGAATGAAAGCTGTGCAGTGCCAGTCCTTCAGTTCACCTCCTGACAGTGATTTCTCTCACATCTACATACAAGCACATCCTGATGCAATTTGCATCTATTGGAATGGATGCTGACAAGCCCTGGAAGCTCGTCTCCTTCCAAAACCAAATTTGTCCCATTTGGCTTGTTTAGCTATTTGCACACATACATTGGTAATATCTGGCAACGCGGGGACAACAGAGCTACGTGTTGTTACTGAAACCATAGTAATATCACCATGTTATGTGCACTGAGGTACCAATAAAAATACTTTGCAAACAGAGAAAACAGAATGCCAGATATAGAGGAATTTGGAGAAAAAAGTTAATGCCAGAAATCAGGGCTTCATTGATTTACTGCAGCATTTGAGTATAGCGCTGAGCCCAGAAGACAAACTTTTTTATATCCAATGTCAAGATTTCCCCACAAATATTTTTATGGCTTTTGAAAGCAAATGTATAATGTGTCTTGAAAAACCCTGCTGATAGCAAGATCCGGCCCAGCAGAAGAAAAGCAGTCAAGCTGGGCCCTGGTTTTTCCCAGAGCAGATTTGTTCCAGCTTAACTCAGGAGCTGTTAGGGGGGCAGGTTGCCCAGAATTATTCAATAACCTCTTTACAGCGTTCAACAGGGTTCATAACCACGTCTTGCAACACCATGGAGAGTGACAGCAACCAAACCATGGCTTCTTCTTTATTTGGTCCCATCTCCCTGATAAGAATATGTCTATATTAGTAAGTGAAACCAGGCAAGGACATGCTACTGAGAGCTGGAGCTGTTGTCTGCACTGCTACAGCACCACAGTGTCCCTGGCACGGTTTTGGCTCCTTCCTCCAGAGGGCTCCCGGGCAGAGTTTGGGAGTTTGCAGAGTCCAGAGATGTTTCCAGCAGGCTGTTTGCTTGTGGCCACCCTACCCTAGAGACTGAGTTCAGTGGTACGGACACATGCTGTGCCATCCCAGTTTGTCCTGGTGCCAGAGGGATCTCTCTGGTGTGTTTACTAGAATAGTGTCTCAGTCAGTGAGCTAATTTAGTATGTTGAGGTCTCCACCTCTTCAGCTAGATATATGAATCAGGATGCCAGAGCTCTTCCCAAAATGATGCAAAAATGACAGGCTGCTTAAAAAAGCTTGTTTCCAAATTAGATTTTTCCCTCTAAAGTATTAATAATAATGGTAATCAGAGCAGCTGATTTATCTGAAAGAATTGCAGCTTTCCTTACAATCTTAAATACATGTCCTCCATAGCCATAAGTGAGAATCCTGACGGGTTGCTCAGACCTAAAGCTACTTTGATGGAAATCATATCCTTTACGTTCACTGTTTCTGCACTTTTTTTTTTCTTTTTAATGAGCTGAGCACTAAGGTGCTCTCAGAAGCCAGAATCTGACCCAATTAGGGCAAACTCTGGCCCTCTTCTCCAGCACTGACCCCTGTCCAAGAAATTGCCATGCTCTGGGATATATACAAACAAAACTCTTTGGCAAGTCAAGGCAATGCATAAACAGAACTCATAAATGCTGCTTTGCCTCATAAAAGGTAAATTTCAGTTTTAATTGCTTCTCTAAGAATCCATATTTTACATTCCAGTATCCTTAATTCCAAATGGAGGTTATCAAATGAAAAGAGGTAGAAATAAGGTAGGACACATCCTAGGAGAGTATGAAAACAAAGATGCTGTAAAAAATACTAACTTCTGTTCCTGAGTGCAGAAGGACTGAAAGTGCCTTTTAGCTAGAAAGAAAAACCTCAAAAACAGTATTTTCCAAAGTGGTTTTGGTATATGCTGTGCTGCCTATCAACTGATGACAAACACAATGGCGCTTTCTGTCAATGAGCTGTATCTCATTTCTTCATGCAGTGCCTACATTGTTTTTTCTGTTCTGCTGCATAAGGTGTAAATTCCTGGGATGAGCAGCACATCTCATGGTATCATATATCCTGAGAACTACATACTTCATCTGAGAGCGGGAGTTTTAGTTCCTTTATCATGCAGCCAGTGCTTCATTTCCAAAGTTATGTTTAGTGTCAGTAGAGTGAGTTTACTTGAGTTGACATCCTAACTCCACTTCCCAGGTGATCATCTGAATGGGTTTGTTGTTTAAAGGCCACTCAATTAATACACTTGGAGAGTAACTGTCACACAGTTTTATTTCCAATTGCACAGCCAAGATACTAAATTTTTTTGGATCTAGGACCTTTTTTATGTTTCTTTTAGGCCTTTTTCTCTGAACTCATCTGTATAACAGAAACCTGAATTCTGTTTGCAAACAAAATCATAGAATCATAGAATGGTTTGGGTTGGAAGGGACATTAAAGACTATCTAGTTCCAACTCCCTCCACCAAAGGCAGAGACACCTGCTACACTAGGTTGCTCAGAGCTCCATCCAACCTGGCCTTGAACACTTTCAGGGATGGAATCCACAGCCCCTCCGGACAACCTGTTCCTGTGCTTCACCATCCATGTATTTCTCCCATACACCTAACCTAAATATCCCCTCTTTCAGTTTGTACCCATTAGTCCTTGTCTTGTCACTACAGTTCCTGATGAAGAATGCCTCTCCAGCTTCCCTGAAGGCCCCCTTCAGGTATTGGAAGGCTGCTGTGAGTTCTCCATGCAATCTTCTCTTCTCCAGGCCCAACAGTCCCAAATTTCTCAGCCTGTCTTCACATGGGAGGTGCTGCAGTCCCCTTACCAACTTTGAGGCCCTCCTCGGGACTCACTCCAACTAAAGGCTGTGGTAAGGCTCTGGTCAGAGCACCTGGGAAGCAGCAGGACACCAACAGAAAAATCCTGCTGGTGCTCTGATCTCCCATTCCCCTCTCTGGCCTCCAGCAAACACGGAGCTGCTACTTCTCATCACAGACATGAAGTTTTGTATCTCTGCTGCTCCTTTTGTACCGAAGTCGCCTATACACTGCACTATATTTCAGACAGAGTGAACACTGTGAGTCTCGGCTTATGCCAACAGCTACGTCAGTTTTAGGGTAAGTGCTGGCAACCTCAGCACCATACAAGCAGAGAAGATGACTCTGGCACCCAGCCTGGCCTGCACAGCAGTTATTTCTGTACACACGAAACCACTTGCAACAGCAATATAAACTCACAGTTGCTCGTATCTGCACATCAGCTCGTGCTGTTCAGCACTCTTCCTTTTTGTAACACGAAGTCAACAATTTTCCTGCATTATTACATGGGAAAAATGTTTATCCACGGAATTTACCAGTTACTCTCCTGTCTTAATTGAAATATTTTTATCTAAGCAGCTAGTAATCCATTTATTCAGGTAGGATTTAAGTTGAAATAATGACTGAGTTCAGTACAGCTTTCGGAACCCCTGAATACATTGCTATACCAAGGCCTATGGGTCATGACAAGAATTAAAGCATGTGAAACTGACAGTTTCCCTAAGACCTCAGGAAGGCAACCTTTGTCTGGAATAAATTGATGGGTGTAGGATGTCTTCTTTTTACTTGTTTCCAAACATATATTCCTCTGTAGTGGGAAAATCTGCCTCACATTAATAAAAGGCCATATCTTTAATGAACCACTCAACTATGTTATTTTTAGTTGTCCTGTTGATGAATTATTTTATAATTTTGGAAACTGGTAGAATGGAGTCACTAAGACATACCCTCTCCATGCTCTTTATGCCTTGGCCGGGACATTTCTCATTGAGCAGTCAGGAAACATCAGGTCCAGTGAACGGAAATACATGACAAGCAAACACAGCAAATCTTATGAAGGAGGTCAGGAAAAATCTCAAAGCCTTGTTATTACAGAAAACTGGGAGGAGGACCTGTTGATTTATGCATCTCTTTAAGATGCTACAACTCCCATTTGCCAGAATTTTGTTTGTGTTTTCATCAGGTACAAGTTGAGTTTGTAAAAAGCACTATTTCCTCCAAACTCTGCCTATTATTTATCCTTAAACCATTACTACCAGAGAGGAAACTGAAGCAGGAGCAGCGAGTCTGAAAGCCAAGAAGGACTATATAAAGATGATCTTTTGAGGGGAAAGTGATCTCACAGCATTATAAATTGCAAAGTTATTTTCCATCATTAAGGACTTATTTAGGCAGATGCAAAAAGATTGGAGGATCAATAGAGAAATGTATCCAGAAGTATTATGCATCTTGGTAAAAAATATTAACTCTTTGCTAACCCCACTATGAAACATTCACATTGATCTTAAGAAAATTTACTCATGTGAATAAAATATAGTAAGCATGCAGCATTTACTAAGTAGGAAATAACATTCATTTGACCAAACTGAACAAAACAGACATTGAATCAAAAGGCTCTTTCTGAAGAAAAGGGAGATTGCTAAAAGAGAACAGCAACAACAAAAAATGCAGAACTGAACAGAGGTGTAATCCTATCAAACACACTGATGACAGCAGGATTATTTTCAACTCAGTATTGGCCAATGCACCATAACAAAGATTTCAAAATATTCACAGATTTATTCTCCTTCTGTTTGTCTTTTTCCCTCTTGACATCTGTTTAGCTAAGTAGGGAAGTATGGTAAAACCCAAACGTTTTGAAAAGCAGTGCTTCATAAACCAAAATGGAAATGAAATTATAATGTAAGCCACTTTCTTTCCCCTGATACAGTGCTGTCCAAGAACAGTGGTGTCCCTCTCCTACTCCCTGCCTGTCCTACCAGAATGCTGCCAGAAGCATAGATGCTATGTATACCTCATGTGAGAAAGATGGGGAAGGTCCAGTGCCCTTTGGGATCCTTGATGAAGGTTGTTTTGAATGCTAAGCAGTGTAATTTCTACAAAGAAACTGGAGGTTCTGTCACCTTTACTCCACAAAACAAGGACAGCGGCAACACTATAGGCAGAATTATTCCTGAGGAATTCGGTAGCAAGAATGCTGAGTACTAGTTTGCTTTTGCAGCCTTGGTGTTTAAGAGACTGGAGATGTCAAAGTTCATGCTGTCTGAGAAGCTGCAGCATTGCCCTTGGTGTGTGCAAGACTTAGAGCACAGTATTTGACTTCTCAGTACACACTTGTGTACCTGAAGTCACATGAAGACAAATACAGCAGAAACCTTGACAACTGCTCAAGGACCAAGGAACAACTTGGGTGCCATGAGCACACTTGGAGGCTCTCCAGCACCTGTAGAGAGACTGGTTCCATTAATGATCTTCATCTGCAGCTGGTTCTTAACAGGGATAAGCTGCTGTGGATTTGTTTTCCTCTGAGGGCTACTGTATAGGCCAAATATGAGCAGATTTCCACAGGGACAAATAAGAGAAGTACTACTCATGCAAAGGTCATGTGCTCTGCTGAAGTTTACATCCTTGTTCCAATGTAACACAACACTAAAGCACACCAAAGAAAATAACCCAAGGTATTCTTTAAATGTGAAGAAACCCAACTTATTTTTATGCCTACCTTGTTCTCAGTCTTACTGAATCACTTTTGCTAAAATATTTCAAAAATACTCAGGGAAACAGCTGGCTAGAAAAATTTCAGTTCAAATATTAAAAGTTTTACAAATACTCTGAAAAACTGTAAGGTACTATAACGGGAACTGCTGGGCAACTTTCCTAATTGGTGGTGCTATCAATCTACTGTATAGTCAGGAATTTTCATATTTTATTTATCACAGACTATACTATCAACTACCCTCCACTGAGCTGAAAACAGGCAGTAAAACAAAACCAGGAGAGAAGCAGAGAGTGGGCAGAGCTGCCAGCTGAACCTGGACAAGCCCAGTAAAACTGTTTTGTGGCCAGTCTGGCCAGTGAGAGACACTGAAGGACAGTTTCTTGTGCCTGCCATGTCCGTACAAAGCTATAGCAGACACATGCACATGCACATTGCCCTGACAGAGGCTTTCACAACATGAATAGTCTGTACCTCTCCCAAGGTCATGTGCCTGAAACCCACAGCCAGTCAGACTGACGCTTGAATACGAGTGGAGCCATACAGGCTATTGAGATAAAATTATCACAGTCGTATTTCAGCAGATTGAAAAGAAACCTGAGATGCATGTTCAGATTAGCTGCAAGAAATAGGATCCCTGGACAAGCAACAGGCAATCCTATCTGCATGCTGTAAGGAAAACTGGAGCAGGTTTCACATAAACCAACCTCTGGAGAAAGAGGAACAAAACAGTTCCTTCTTCTGCAGCAGTAAATGAGTATTTCCAGAGCCATGTGATGAGATTTTGGTCAGGACTGTACCTCAGATCCATCTGGATGACTACAAGGAGCACTCGGCACTGAAGTCTCCTTTCATAATTCAGTAGACAGACCTAAAATGTTTCTGCCGTGACACATGCAGGACACAAAGATCCCACCTAGGAACTAATTTCTGAATGTACTGTTTACAATTCTCAGAACAACTCCAATGAAGTGCAAATTGGTGAAGACTTAAGAGCTTGACTTACTTCCTGCTAACTCCAAAATAAAAACCAACAAACAAGTAGCTTGTGATATGTTCTTAAGACACTTCAATGCAATTGTGTGTGTGAGCTATGATAAAAAGACAAAGTTTTAGAATTTTTAAGTTTCCATTGTGTAATAAATAGTGGGTATTACAAAAATTTTGGTATCTTCAGGCTGGGAAAGAGTACATTTAGGATTGCGATAACGTATGTAATTTCCTGAGGTCATAAAGTTAAGCTGTAAAGTTCTTGCATCAGGTCAAGAGAACCCCTGACACACCAGAAACTCTACTTCATGATGAATTACAGTCAGATAAAGCTGTCATTTGAGAGATTGTAATACCAATGCTCTACTCAATAACCATACTTGTATAGGATGTTGCTTTTATGTCTGTAAGTGGGTTTTTGCACCTCTTACCTTCAGTAATGTGTGATCCTATCTTTGGAGTGCCTGTTACACTAATATGAAGCGACACTTCCTTACCAAGGGTTCAAATCTTAGTTGACCTTCCATTCTGCCCTGGACAGGCGAATGAATCGGACTGTCAATTTTGTAATAACTAGTTGAATTTCACTTTTAATAAGATTTCCAGAGCAGATTCTTTTTTGAGCCATTCTATCCATCAATTTCTTATAGGGTCAAAAGAACTGTTGTTCTGGATCATGCATACAACAGCATAAAACAAAGATAAATTACAAGTACAAGATTTGATAAACAGTAGACAGAAGATAAGGAATTCACCTTCAATAGACAGTTGAATTGTGAGTACTAAGGTCTAGCACTGAAAGCAGAACAGGAGATACCTGGTAAAGAGAGTAATGTGTGACTGCCATGTGGACTTTCCACAGCCTTCAGAGTTAGAGATGCTCAACATCTCTGAAAACCAGACACAAAAGGTAATATTGCACTTAAAGCCATGGAAAGTTTATGTATGTAATGCACTGTCTCCTGCTGCAAATATTTCTAGAGCATAAACAGGACTATTTAATGAGTGAAAAATGAATGTGTTTATGAATGAATGGATGTGCTTTCTAAACAGCCGTTAGGCCAGAGGGCAGTAGCTGTCAGAAGAGTGTTAAGAGTTTCTTAACACTCAGACAGTCTGATCTCTTTTGGGATTTGATACCATGAGGAAAGCTAAACCACAAAGCCATCTTGGAATACCTTCACTTTGGTCTCTGTCAAAAAGCATCTCCCCTCCCTGCCCCACAACCCCATCATACAGTTTATTCAAGAATGCAGCTGGTCAGGTGAAAACTCTATTCCTTTCTATCATCACTCCTCAACCAGAGGGTCTGTGAGTGGCACATACATGCAGCACTTTGGCCTACAGAGGGGTCATGAAAATGGGAGAAACAGAAGAATCACTACAGAATGATCTGAAAGCACAGAGCGTGAACCATTTAGGGTATTCACCACAATGGGGCTGAGGATGATATCAGAGCCAAAACAGATTTGGTTTAAATTGTAAAGCTCACATGGTATCATCCCGTTGATGTGATAGTTTTAGCCAAGTTTCACTAGACAAACTCATTTAAATATGCCTGTCATTTAAAATACTGCTACAGGAATCACAACTGCTGCATTTTCCAGCAAGACAAGTAGAAGGGATTNCTGCAGTATTTGGAATGTCCTGCTCTTTATTTAAAAGACAAGTTATGAGACGTGGCAAATAATTCCCCAACGTATATCTCTTTGTTGCCTACACCAACATGGGAAATTAAATGATCCAGACTGCACCTTCATTCTACTAATGGAGTGGAAAGCTGCTTCAAAACAGTTGCATTCTGCAGTTGGTCCTTTCCTTTGCCCTGTTTCCCCTCCAAAGCAGGGGAGCAGAGGCAGAGATGCCCAGGGAAGAGTGCTCTGCATCTCTGCTAAGTGGTGTCACAATTCTAAATGATAATATTTCTGCTCCAAAAGCATAAGTCAGACCAGCCCCTGGGCTGGAAAGGTCTCCCACTCCTCTGCTTTCACCACAAATGTGTACCATCCCAGGACTGTCTCCATGTGCCATGACTGACAGACCCAAATTTCTCTGCTTCCTCCCTGAGCTGAGTAGGTACAAAGCAGCTCTGAGCTGGTTTCAGCTTCAGCAGTTGCTAAAATGCTGTGCATCATCACTGGGCACAGTGTGGTGCTAAGTGAGCTGTGCAGCTCGTGACTGGTGTTGGGAGTACATCCCACCAGCCTGGGAAAGGGACAGAGGGGAGCTCATGTTGCTGTCTGCAGACACATGTCCAATGTCTGAATGGGGAGTGGGGACAC
>JACBWW010000003.1:24482119-24534724 GCA_020086605.1 Lanius collurio | reverse complement strand
GGCTGTGGATGCCAGGAGCCATACCAGGCCTGTGTGTGTGCCAAGCTGCCACCTCATGGCCTGGGACAGAACTAGGTAGGACCACCCCTACTCCCTGCCCTTGCACTGCACTGGGGGAAATCCAGGAATACCAACAAAACCAGTAAAGTGGTGCATTCAACAAGCTCCTTGGTGTGCACTGTGGAGGGAGCAGGAAATGTGCAAACCGTGCCTGCAGTGCTGCTGGCACCAGGCTGGGACACGTGAGGCTGGTTCTCAGCATGCTGTGGGATCGCAGGTAAAGGCTCGCATGCTCCTGCACTTCTGCCTGCCCTCTCAGCTCTCACCCAGCCCGGGTGCAATCAGCAGCATCACTCTCTCGCTGTGTCTGCACACTGTGTGACTCAGTGTCGCCTGCACTTTCATGCTCTACTGTTATACAGTACAAACAGGGGAAGTTTTCTGCTGAGGCAACAGTCAGTACAAAGCTACCATAAAGACCCCAAGCAAAAGCCACCCAGAACAACAAAAGAGGATTCAGGGTGCACAAAACAAGTCCACACTGTTAAACAGTGTTGTGTGAATAACTTACCAGCTGTTTTCTACCTCCACCCTCTGTGCTTTACTGGCAAAAGGTATTAGGAAGCACTCAAAACGCCTCAGCCTGACTCTAAGAGGCTAAAAATCTTAACAGAAATTGCATATGGAATTCCTTTTCTTTTATAAGCTTCAGAAAAACACGCTTTGAAATCCCCAGTGCTCTTCCATCAACGTGGAGGTGACTAAACGTAGCAAAGAGCAAAGGTATTACAGGGCAGATTCTTCTCTGCTTTTCATTACATAGTACAGCTGCTCACAACTGTACCATGATTTCAAAGCTTGAACATGAACTGTTACTCTCTGACAAAAACTCTGCACTTTGTATCAAAAAGCACCCAGCCACATTTGCAGAAGTGTGTTTTTTTTTTTATCTCCGAGAAGAATGTTTTCAAACATAAATTGTATTTCTTAAAGCCACTGCCAGTACCCAAGCACTCCCCATGAAGACAGATAACACCACACCCTACCCGTAGAAATGATGCTCCTCCGATCGCTTGCTCTGTTCCCTGCTTCGTCTGCCTCAGAGTGCTCAGATCAGATCCTGCCCCGGAGAAAAAGCAGAGTCAAAGGCTTGTGATACTCAGAGCCGAGTCCTGGAGCCAGGCTGCAGGAGGATCAAGGAGTGCTGGGCTCAAGCAGCATGGATGGGAGACGTATCAAAGTATACTATTGCTCACCCATCACACATAGGTAATTGAGAGCATCTCAGTTTGAAACTGCTGGTCACCATCTGGTGATAAAACATGGAGATGCCAAGTGAGTTAAAGCAAGCTTGTGCATACCAGCATATTTTAGTTACACTACATAATGAAACCCATCATCACCTTCATTCATACTGTGGTGTCTGTCCCAGCGTTGCAGTTTCATACGATTTGTGCTAACTTTTTCCCTCCTTAGCTTCAATTACAAGCCAATTTCATCTTTCCATCACACACACATAAACATAACCTTCCAATTCAAGACACTTCTAATATGAAAGGAACTTAAGTGCAAAAGAGAGCAGCTGAGACCTACAAAGTCATGCCACTCCTAAAAACAAGCACAGAAGTCAGGCATTGGCATGAATTTGCTAAAGATGCAGAATTAAAGTGTTAAAGAAAAAGACAGGAGTCTGGCCCTTTCCCTACTTCACAACTCTTCAGTGTGAATTACTGAATCCTGGGACAGCAGCAAGATGAGGCCTAGATGACCTTTAAAACAATGAGTAATTTCCTAACATGGCGAGATGTTTTAAATATATGTAACAGCTTTAAACACCCGAAGCGCTCTCCTTTAATTATTTTTGCTACATCTGAAATATTTGAGGAAAATGTAGATGATATCTCTAATTTGTTAATTACCAGCTGGCTCTTACTGTGCATTATTAAGCTACTATGGCAGTGACTAATGCCTCTGACAATACTAAATTACCAACAACACCTTGTGGAGGAATGTGACCTGAGCAGCCTAGAAAGGAGTAGCCGCAGGTGTTTATTTTCAGATAAAGATGGTTTATTAACTCAGGCATAAGACAGCAAACATTAAATACCACAATAATGCCCAAGTCTAGAGGGGGAGGGCTGCACCCCAAACCCCACATGCTGCCTACCCCACGAGCACTGCCATGCCCCGTTGCTGGAGTAACCCAGACACCTGCATCTCACTCCCTGCTCATGGCACAGCTGTGGAGGATGAAGGGCACTCAGGATTTTTCTCTGGAGGTGCTTTAGCTGCAGCCGTGGCTCCCCTCTTGGCAGCTTGGGCAGGGGTGCTGGATGTGCAGAGACGTACCTTGTACCCATGTTCAGGACTCCTCCACTTCCACCCCAGCAGTCCCAAAGGCATTGAAACATGAAAGACGAAGACAAAGGAAATGTAATTGCCCACAGAAGGTCCCTCTGCACAGCTGCAGCCCAAGCACTGCCCTTTTCCTCTCTTCTTTGAATACAAGTCTTTTTTTTCTCCATTTTTTTTTTTTTACTCTAAGCACATGCTGCCAAATTGATTAAACTAATAACATTATAGCTTGGACAGGAACGTACACATCTTGGTTGTAAGTGTGTGAAATAACATTACGCTCCTTTCCAAATCCTCCTGGAGTGGTTAGGAAATCCAGTCTTCTCTTGTGCAGTTGCATTAAAAAATTGCTGAACAAACCTATTCTGGTGCAATGGGAAGAGACACATTTTCTTCCCTACTCTAAGTAGGTCAATGAAAACATGATGTTGTGAGGATGAAACTGTTTTCCTCCATCTTCTTCCCTCTTAATGGCAGTTTCAAATCATTCCAATTTAATTATGTTTCTAGTGTTAGCATAGTAACATTGTAAGGTTATTAACAACTAATGTATTGGTGGTCTTAAAGCCTGGGGTTTGTCCATTCTTGTGGGTTTATTTTAGCCTTAGGTATACACATGCAATTCCTACACATGGCACATCGTGGCACAGCTATGAAAAGCCTGCAAAGAAATCTGGATGTGAAACACAACAACACATTATAAGGCACAAAAATTTAACTCTCAGCTCTGGGACTGACACTGAGCTTCTACATCAATGTGATGTCATTTTTAGGATGACATTCTGGCAATCACCTACTCTAAATCTGTGACCAGTGAACTTGCTCTGAATTAGTACTGATGTAAACAAAGCCAGAGTATTTCCAGGGGAACTACTCCAACTCATAGCACCTGGACACTTCTCTGCATGCATTTCATCAGGAAAGAATATCCAATAGGTGAAGAAACATTCAACTTGCAGCTATAGCTGCCTGAATACTAAATGCAAAGTAAAGGCCACTGGCAATAAAAATACATTTTGGGGGAGAACACCCCTCTCCTCAATGAGAAAAAGGGAAGAAATTACATAACACTAAAGAGAATACAGAGTGCCTAAGTATTATCAAAAGAAACGTTAAGCAAAAAAAATGGATGTTGCTTTTCTACTATTTCAGAACAGATGGTGTAAATTAGTTTTGTTCACATTATCTGAAAAAAAGAAAGCAAAAATTAATTCACCTCATGTAATGCCTATTGCATGCTCTCAACTCACCCACACAAGAACTCCAAAGGCCCCCTTGTGCAGCAAAATGTTTGTCATAGCAAAGGTTACACGCTCTTACAACCCCGTCCTGAAAACAACAGGCCTTGCCTAGGACAGTAAAGCTAAGCATATACAAGTGGACATCACTTTGTCCTCAGTGTGAAATTTTTACCCTATGAAACCCCATGACTTCAAAGGAAACTCAGATTTCATCCGAAGAATCCAATTACATGTTTCAGATTTAGGATGGACTGTCAAGTGCCAGCTGACAAAGTGATGTCCTCAAGTATTTCAGGACAATGATATTCAAGCTGAAATGCAAAGCCAGCTGTTTATGCTTATCTAAGGAACATTTCAAAATGAGGAAATTATATGATGATCAAGTGCCTCCTGCACCTCAGCAAAAAGCATTCCACTCAGCAGAGAGATCTTTGCAACCAGAATTTAGAAAGAATGTCTGTCATTAAAATAATTCCATGAGCAGTATTATCACCAGTATCACCAAATCACAGGGATGGTAGGAAAGATATGTAATCCACCTCCCACTGGGAGATAAGAGTCAGATACATTTTGTTCATGTTTATTAAAGTAATTCCTAACACTTCCAGTGATGGAGACTCCACAAGATCCACTGGCAAGGTATTTTGTGGATAAAACTTTCCTAGGGTTTACGTCATCTTCCTTGTTTCGTTTTAGATCCATTTCTCTTTGTCCATGCCACAGAGATTACTGGCCCAGTCTTTGCAACAGCATGTTCTGTGTTATTTGTGCTCAAAAACCTGCCTTTCTCCTACTCACTCCTCAGAAGGCCGCTCTTCTCTAGGCTCAGAAAACATATCCTTTTCAGGGTTTCCCCCTGGATTATGTCCTATGGATCACTGGTCACTTTTCCTGCCTTCTTCTCCACATCCAAAGCGGTCAGCATTTTATTCAACAGCAGTGCTCCAAACTGAACACAGAACTCCAGCTGAGTGCTCACCAGTGTGGGGATTGTGCCCTGCAGGCTGTGGTCCCATCTGCAGCCCAATACTGTGCTTTCCTTTTTTTCCTTTCTATTGTGCAACAGCTCAGCATTGCCAATTCAAGTTCAACCAGAGATCCACAGTAACCTCTACCCTTTTCTGAAGAGTTGCTGTGCCACTGGCTGTTCCCCATCCAGTACTGGTGTCAAAAGCTACGAGGACACAGTTCAGCAAACCTCCTGGAACTACACAGCACCACGGCACCCTCTGTGCACCCAAGAAGCCAAGAGTGCCCTTGCAATGCTACCTCACAAAAGGCACCAAGTTGTGTGTAGTTTTTTATCAGCACACAGTACAAAACACTGGAAATCCATCAAGGACTGGCCCAGTATTTACATAAACTTCCACACTTTTTATTTGCTCTATCCACCAGGAGCAGGGCGGAAAAACAAGTAGGACTATTTTTTCCAAGGCTGAAATACCCAATTTTATGTCCTTGCTCTGTATGGAGCCTGTCAGTATTGGTAGTTAGTCAAGGCTAGTACAAGCCCAAGCACTCACCCAAAGTGGTGTACAACAGAAAAAGGATAGGATGATGACCTGTGAAACAGGTACAGACAGACCTGGCTAGGCTGGGGTTGCTTTCTGGCAAAGCTTGGTTTCTCTTGGAAATAATACAATGAATGACTTACTTAGTACTTTACATGCACAGTTACAAAGCTCAGGCTTTGTGCACAAGGAATTTATTTCCGCCTTCTGAAAAAGAGAGCGGCCTGAAAAATTATCAGTCTATCTTCTTAGTTGATGCCTTTTTCACAGAGAATACGCTGTTCCAATTAAAGTGGATATTAAAAAGTGTTACAGCAAAGATTAGGCCTATTCAGTCCAAGTTACAACCAAGTTATGAGTAACTGCACGTGAATCACAGCCACCACCTATTCCCCCTTCCATGAAAATGTACTGGCCTCCAAGGAGTTCACGTAAACCTGAAACTATTATTTTTCCAAAAGTCTTTTAATATAACACTTAATTCTATTTAGGAATACCTTACCAGATTTAATGTAGATGAAGAACTTATATTTGTTTGGATTCTTCAAGAATTCACTACCCCCTTTACATATTTAACTGTATGATTTCTGAAATCATATTTGCTATCACCTAGGGTCACATAATTGCTTTTTGTCATCACCATTTTAGCAAGTTTCCTCTGTTTACCTCCACTTCCTACTATAAAACATTTTTTCAGTTGCTCTGTTAAATTTTATGTCTGACCTGAAACTTTACATATCAGATATTGGAGTCAGGATGAATGTATTGTTTACAAATTTTCGGTAATTTTCAAAGCTAAAGTTATTGAAAAGAAATAGTTTTACCTGTGCTAAAAGAAATCTTTAACCACTCTTTTGCTGAGAAGGCTTCATTCCTCCCTTGTTTCACACACAAAAATTCTGCAGGCAGATACAACCGTTACCTTCCTGCTGCTATCACATAACAGCCGCTGAGTTTATGAACAGAAGCCACACTTCATCCCCACGGATGGTTCACAGGGAGTTTTAGTGCTTACAAGTGCAAGTGATTGCCCTGGCAGCTGAGGGTGTCCACCTTTGCTGATGACTTCTGTTTTGCACTGATGTGGGTCTACAGGAGACACGCTCAGGGGGCTCCTTGCAAGCCACACACAACCTCTTGCATTTGAAAATGCATCTCCTCCAGAAATTTCCTCCCTGAGATGCTCGAGGCAAGCAGAGGAGATGGAGCAAGAACTTTTGTTGAATTACCACTTCTCCATGTGCTGCCAGCCTGCCCTGCTTGCTGTGACTGTGTTTGATGGGTCACCCAACTCCATGGCTGGAACTGGGGGAAGACAACTCAGAGCTCTGGATGAAGAGGCCTGGCAGGTGGCAGAGAAAGATGGGAAACTAGGATGCAGAATAAGTTGTATGGGCAGTAACATGATAGATAGCATTATCAGAAGTGGCTTGTTTACAGAATAGCCTGGCAGAGAACATAGCTTGACTCTCAGCTTTGTTAAGTTCTCCCTGCATTCCTGTACCAACCAGCATAATAGAATTTGTAGCTGCATTACGCTGAAGTCATTTATTTTCCCTAATGGGACATGGAAATTGATCAAAATTTTAACAACAAAAATGAATACTTTGCATTTTGTTATATCTGTTTGGAAATTCATTTGATCTGTTTGGAAACAAGATTGTTGATGTATATTCAAAGAAAAGTTAAGTATTTGCTATTGAATAGCAATTAAAAATATACATCAAATACCAACATAAAGGACTTGGTAGCTCTCTTAGAAAAACTTTCATTTTTCAATTAGGTGAGAAAGCTTTCAGTCATACAAGACAGCTAGGATTCCAGGTTAAAAAAGTGACAAGATTTCAGAATTATCAACTCAGAAATTAAAATATATTTAAATCATTGTGTTGCCTTTGTAATTTAACATTTTTTAGATGCAAAGTTAGTAATTCTCCAGTCAATTTATAGGAAAAAACTGAATGATCTAAAAGCAGGGAATGGATTGTATTTCCATATCACACAAATAATACAGTAGGTCACTTAATCCATTATAAATGAGTTGCGCATTAAAAAAAATAAACAACAGGGGACAGAAACTTGTGATAGCCAAACTATCATTGCTCTATAAATCTGGATAAAATCAAAGTGTTACTGATCTTCTTCCAAGGACATTTGAGCAAATGTCACATTAAGAATGAACACATGATGAAAAGGTAGCAATTACTCGAGAGCACATACTTCCAATAAAAGAGGTATTTTTAAAATGTAGCAGGAAAGCCCAAGATTACTAATTCAATCTGCAGCTGTTACTTGGTAAGGCGTACTCAAGGACAACTTCATTCCAAGCTTGTTCCTCTGTGCTTTGCTTTTGCTTACTTTCATTGTGTTTAAAAGAACTAGACACAAGTTGTCAATAAACTGCTTTGAAAGTCTACTTGCTGACAGACTTTTCTGTCTCTGCTTCATTCCCCCCCCCCCCTTTTTTTTTTTTTTTTTTTTTTTTTTTTTTTTCTTTTTTGTGCAAATTTTCTTAAAAATTTACAAGGAGGTATTTCATACCAGACTAGTCTTATCTTTACCACAGACATAAAACAAAATAAGAATGCAGCATGCAGGTACTACTTTTCATCCCTTGATCCTGGAGCACTTCACAGAACCAGGCAAGTATCACCATCACTGTTTTCAGAATGGGATACACCAAACTCCCTCTCATGGCTTCTCAAAGACCACAGGCACAGAAGATGACTTGTTCCCTCCACTGCCCAGGGAAGGTTATGTTCAGCAAGCAGCTATCACCACGCCAGCAAATGAATTAATAAAGAAAGATTCATTATTTCCACTGCTTTCCTATCTCTTTATTACTCAGAGTATAATCCCCGAATCAAGTTTTATAGCAAGAGGCCACGTAATTGGTTCAGACACAGGAAAGAGACACTAAAACTCAGTTTCCTGTAACATCCCCTGCCAGGAAGGATGGTTTTTTCAAGACTTAGGTATTTTTTAAGAGTGTTAGGTATTAGGCATTCTCTCAACTACCACAGCTGCAATTAGATGCATTTTTAAGCATCCTATTAATGGGAAGTATCGCTGCATTTCCAGGTAAAGTCGTTGCATACCATAATAATGGCTCAGGAAGTTCTTTATTCCCTGATACACCAGGAGCCAGAATGAATAGTAAGTGCAAGAGATCCAACATCACTTGGACTGGCAATTTCCCTGGGTTTCCATACGTGGGCTCAGAGGTGATAATATGGCTGCACAGGACATAATAATTGCATTAGTTTGGGAGTCGGGTGGGCTTGTGTTTTTTTACAGAATTACACAATTACAGAATTGAGGCTTTCTACAGTGTGGTGCACCATACAGACTGTCACACTCTGCCAAAACAAATCACTGGGAGCAGAATCATTAGCACCCAAAGGAAATTGTATCACTATAAGCTGCTTCTTTTGAGCTCAGAAAAATACTAGCACATTGTCAGGGAACATTGGGGAAACAGTCCTTAAACTGCCTACCAACCAGTTCCTGACAACACGTCCATTTTCTTATTTATGGCAAAATGACCACTGCAAAAACCTTGAAGATGAGGCTAGAAGCAAAGTTTTACAAAAGTAAAAAAGATCATGACAGAAAGAAGAAAAAAAATGGGAACCATGTATAGTAACTGTAAAGTCTAACAAGGAGGGATTTTTAACTCCCATACGCATATCCCTGCCACTGGTTTTAGCATGGTTTGCAAAGAAAAATGTGTAGGATTTATTAAAGGGAAAAATGCTGCACACCCATTTTCACCTCAGAAAGTAAGATGTTTTTGAACTCCCTTGACAAAGTCACCTACAACTTAATGGTAACAAAAAGGGAGGGACCATGACCAGCCTCCTTGAGAAGCAGACATGCTACCAGCCATGACAAAGCAGTGCTTCACCCTAGGAGACACCAGTCAGCTCCTTAGAACAGGAAAGCATGGCATATGCTAGTGATGAACACTGTACCAGAAGCAGAGTAGCACCTCAGCCACTCACACAGTACCCAAAACCAGGAAGCATCAGCTTCATCGATGTTCTGAGCCCTCCTTGATGCCCCTGAAAATCAGCACCTTCATGATCTCTCCTCTGTCTGCAGCAGCGAGAGACATGGGCTGGGGACAGGCTCCCTCTCACCCTCCCATCCCCTCTGTCTCAGCAGCACTTCTCCATTGCCCCCTGTGTGGGTCCCGAGAAATGCAAGGAAGGGGAAGCATGGTTGCAGTGAGGAAAGAAATCCAGAAGATCAAGAAGAGGGTGTCACCATCCCCAGCAATAACCTGTTACAAAAGCATTTAGGAAAGTGATGTCTCCTTCTCTTTCCTTCCTCCCTCCCCACCTCCCAGCAAATCCTAGCCATCTTAGGAGCACATGGCTACTGAAGGAGAATGGGGCAGGGAGAGAAGGAGGGCAAGGAGAGAGAGGTTCCAGGTACCACATCCTTACCCAAAAACCTCAGCAGTATCATGCTGCTGTGTAGTACCATCATTACTGAACACATGCAGTATCATACTCACCCTAACCAAGAAATATTCACCCTAACAGCTGGCCAATGATTTTCTATTTCAGGAAATATGCCAACATTGTATTAATTTAGAATTTGTATAAATACAGCTACATTTTCTATGGGAAACTATCAGTTTATTGAATGTCTTTCATTTATTGCTAGGACAATTGGAAAATATTATTTCAGGTGGATTAGATGGACCCAGAACATACTTTTTAAAGTCAATCCAATACCACAGTATAGTTCCTTACCCTGGGAACATCCTGTTCCGAGGTCAGCTGCTCATTCCCTTCCAGGAGTGAGGTTTTTCAGGCAGCTTCACTTCCCAGAATTCAAAGCATGTTTCTTTGTGACAAAGCTCTCCAGTGCCTCTTGGACATTTAATTATGAGAGAAGGGTCTCAGATAATGAAATGGGAACATCATGCTCCTGAACTATAACTTCTGAAAAGCAATACACTGTGGTAGGGAAATGCAATTAAATTTTGAACTGACTCAGGAATTTCCCATGGAACATTAATTCTATTTTCTGCTCACCTCTTGAATGTCAGTCTATTTTTCTCTTTCAGTTTAGGAAGCTTATAAAAGGTGCAGTGAACCCCTACTTCTAAATCTGTGGATTCTCCCTGCCTCCTTGGGGAGGCCATAGCCATGGGAAGGGTGCATCTGAAACAGAAGCCTATTGCATTAAACCTTATCAGAGACGATGCCTAGCCTGAGGAACTGCTACCTAGATACATAACACAGAGAAATATTAAAAGTATTTTCACTCCCTTCCAACCCTTTCTAGTCTGCAGGGGCCTTGACTTGCCTGAAGCTGCACAGAACCCTGTGCAAGAGCCAGAAACTAACCACAACTTCACCAAGACTCACTGCAAGTTTTACTCATCCTGACATTTTTTGTCTCAAAGGTCTTCCACTTCAATACCAAAACAAATATTACAGTAATTCCTTAATGTAATGAAAAAAAATTCCTTCATGTAAGCAACTGTTGGCCTGGAAATTTAGCATGGGACTGAACTGCTGAGCTAGTCTGAGCTACTTAAAAGAATATCCAGCTATTAAACTGTAAAAGAAATTACCTGAATGCCATTTCTCATCTCTGCATCCGTTTTTTTGTTCCAGATTTACCTTAAAGGTTGTCTATCTCTTTCTTCTCCATCCCCTACACTCAATCACACAGAAAACACTTCACAGCAGATCTGCTCACCCAAACACACCCGAATGATTTGCAGAATTCAGGCAAGCTGAGCAATAGGGATGAACTCAATCAAACACCAGAAAGATACCAAAACATACCAGACACATCATCTTTGAAACAGAGGAACTGTTTCTATTTTAGTTCACCCACTTTCACATATTTCGCACGACACAGACTGCCATTATATGCATCCCTTCAGCACTGATATCTAGAACCAAAAATGTCAGGCGTTTCAGTTATCCGCAGACAGCACCTATTTCCTATGGCTATTATGGGCAGTACTAACACGTCAGGAATTCTGAGTATGTTTGGGTGAACTGACACCAGATCTAAAGTTAGGGGCTCCTCTACTATGAATGTAAAACACACATGCCCAGAATAAATGGTAAAAGTGATGCTGGCATTTAGGCAACACACACTCAAAGCACAGATTCAGATGAAACTCTCAGACTACAAGTTCTTGTTATATAACAAATATTACATCTAACTTCCAAACGAGTTTCTGTATTTTAAAATCCTCTTGGGTATACAAACATCACAACTTTACCAGAAATGTTTCAGAAGCTGCCTGAAAAAGACATTGATCAATGAGGCAATGTATCTCCTAGATACTGAAATTACTTCTGATAAGTTCTAGAAAGAAAATGATAGCCTGAATTTCCTTTTTTTACTCACAAATTCACTGCCTAAGTGAGGACTACTAGGGGAATTCACATATTTTCTGTATTACTGCTAGAAAGACTTTGTTCAGAGAAAATGAGAGCAAATTTTTTTTTTTTTCAAAAATACCTCAACCAAACAAAACATCAAACGCCAAGTAAAAGCATTATTTGGGAACAAACAAACAAACAAGAAGGTTAAATTTAATTAACCCTGTGTTGTGATCAAATTCACCCACGAGGAAATAGTTTGTAAGTGAAACCATGGCCAAACAAGCAAGCAAACATTGATTACATCCTCTCTAACACAGAAAACAACTCGCTTTTCAACTCTGTAATAATAAGCACCATTTCAAACAGCATGTCCCACTAATGAAAACAAAGGTATATAACAAAAATTATCTGTTAGGAAAACAATATTCCAAACTGTAATGGCAAAATTATTAAAGCCCAAGACTCCCTAGGTGTGCCTAGAAAAAGTAACCTTGTGAGTTAACACTTCACTGAAGAATAAAGTTCAAATGCTCCATGTGGGGAAAACGGGAGACTAAATCGCCCGGGAAAAGCATTATTTAAGTATCCACCTCATCCTAGAGGAACGGCCAGAGTGCTCTGAAGGCAGCAGGAAAGCCCAGAGGAACCACCCTAGCAAATGCATGCAGAGGCAAGCTTCCTACTTACCCTACTGTATGCACCATGATCTCTTTTGCCACCTTAGTAATTCCCAAGTATCCAGAATGATGTTATTTTTTTAGGGAATATTACAGCTGCTAGAGGAGACAGAGGCAAGCTGACAAGCAGAGCTTTGCGAGAAGCCAGGCAGAGAGGGATGAATTTAAACCTTGGCTCAAGATGCTGTGTATTCTGCGTCTATCTTTAACTTCTAAATGATTTGGTTTCACATTCCTCTGAAGTCCTGCTGGCAGATGCCTTGGCGGAGCTTTACCAATCGCAGGCACCCGGTCCCTTCTCCTCCTCTATCCCTCCACCTCCTTCCCTCCCATCCTCCCAAGCTGCCACTCCACCCCCATCTGCCCCATCCCCACCTCTCCTCACACACACACTCACACACTCACACACTCACACACTCACACACACACACACACACACACACACACACACACACACACACACACACACACACACACGATTTGGCTGGCAGGATTTCACGCACTTCCAGCCTCGGCTGCCCCGCCCATGTCTGAGGGAGCCGCCCGCCCGCCGCGCTGCCGGGCACCGAGGCCAGCGGCCCGGCGAGCAGCGCCACACGGAGCCTTCGGAAATCGAGGCAGGTACCTGCACTCAGTGCTTGTGCCCTCCCTGGCAGGGTCCCTGAGCCCCAGCGCCACCGACCTGCGGGTGGCCCACAGCGGGAGCCGTGGGGCGCACCTTTCCGCAGGGGATCCCGGGCACATCGGGCTGGGGCAAGGCAGCAATCCATCCGGTGCTGGACGAAGGTTCGGCAGAGACTCCTGTCTGGAAGCTTACAGCACTCCTGGCAGTACAGGGAGCTTTACGGAGGAAAGGCATTTCAACAACAACAGCAGCAACAACAACAAAAAATACCCCAAAATAAAATATAACAGAAAAAGTTTTTACCAGATCTCGAACACAAAGCTTCTGAACTTCCACTCTTAGTCCGTGGGTCCTTACAGTAACAATGCACTACAAAGTTGTTAAGGCTCTGAAGTAACTATGCTACAGATTAATGGCAGCATTCTAGGTGACTGAAGTGGGGAAAAAAAGTCCTTCCATGTAACTCAGAAAGTCAGTAACCCTGCCAGAGATTGCTGGAGTCCCTAGTGTTGACACGAACCCCTGACTCTTAAGATCAGTCTTTAAAAGCAGTAGATTTTAATGTTCAAATGCATATTCAGTTGAATACTGCTTGCCATCAAGTCTGCCTTATCTCAGACATGGGTGGGAACAGAACAAGCCACAAGGCTTTATGTAAAATGTATGAATTATTGAAGACTTTCAGTTGCAACAGGAAAACACTAATTGCCAGTCACACCAATTCAAACAGAATGACCTGGTAAATGTCTCTGGTTTCTTAGCGTCTTCAGCCTTTGTCCGAGCTGCTGCCAAGAGGGGGTTGTAAGGATGCAGCCAAGCAAGCAGCAAGCAAGCTGCTTGGGGCAGAGGGGGCAAGGCCAAGCTGTGCCCAGAACCCCTTGGCTAAAAACACGGTTTGAAAATACCTTGCCAATGCTCTATTTCATGAGACATTACACATTTCAAGAATGCCGGTGTTGAGAGGCTGGACTGATTTAGCAGTAGAAGTGATCAAGCATATACTTCAGACTAATGAAGGAAACTGGTCAAACTTGGAAAGGTCTCAAGGGGGGGTAAAAAAATCAGCTGAAGGGTGTATTATAGTGCACATTAAGAAAGCCTCCGCATCTCCTGCTTGATAACATATATAAAAATACATGTGTTTGAGAACACATGCAGCATATAAGGCTTGATTAAAAACAGTAACTCCATAGTCATTTTCATGGCCAGTCCACACAGACTGAAAGGCAAGAGAGCTCCTCTTAACCTGGATTCAGCTCAGGTTTGTGGGCCTGGAAGTGTTGCTAGCAACATAGAAACATTAAATAACAAATCATCGGACAACTCCTGAAAAGTTAAAAGATTTATTTTGAATCACTAACATTTGTTACTATTAGCAAAGCCAGACCCCAGTGTGTTCAATATCTGCCTTCCAGAGTGTGTTAAAAACTGCAGCAAGAGAGAAACATGCCATGGACTTCCTGCCAGACAGGGAAGAAGCCACTTCACTGCTTTTTCTCAGGATTCCTGATACAGCAATTCAGAGCATGTGTCTATTACTCAGGTTGAGGAGCTGCAGCAAACTGCAGGAAAGCTGCCTTGTCTGGCACTGCTTTCTAACAGAGCCACCTCTAACGCTGCTGTCTTATAAATCCCTCAGAGCACAGAAAATCAGAGCCAGAGAATTCCTGTTCAAAGGGTGCAACTTCATATAAGGCAGTACAGTACATACATCAAGCAATTTTTTTCCAAATTGTAAAAATGTTAGCCTTGAAGGGCAGATAATCACTAGAAGCAGAGACCAACTAACATTAAGTTCTGAAAAAACACAATCCTGAAGATGCTCAGGGAGACAAAGGAACAAAGAAAAGTCTTTGTGCCTTTGTGGCTGAGGGCTCCTTTCTAATTAGGGCAACAAGGAAGGAAGAAAGAAGCTCCCCGTGGAAAAAGGTGCAATGGACAAATGTGGTGATTCAGAAAAGAACAGGAAGGATTAGGACTGAGCTGTTTATAGGACTTCAACCTACCTCTAGAGAGTGCTTAAGTGTTAGGGAAAACAATGGTTGGGGAAATCCGCAGAAGCACATCCATGCTTTTATCTGAGCTTGTATGTTTCTCTTAGTAGATACAGAGGGAAAAGATATCTGGCTTTGAATCCTCTTAAAGGGCACTGTTTGCTTCCCATGCCTCCAAAGAGGGTATTTAAAAACCGAAAGGTATGGGGAGGGGAGGAGCTTTGGAAAATGATACTGGAAGTTTCTAGGAAACCTTGGATGTCAACGTGGACAGCATAATCCCAATCCCATGAATGAGACAGTCAGAGGTCAGATGTCCAAAAACTGTATCACATAAGCCAAAGGAGAAGAGAGGTGTCCAGTTTCCTCAGATGAAGAGCTGTGCAGTAATACCAGTGCCTAATGTGCAATGCAAATACAAAGTGTACAGCTGTAAGGGGGAATACTACTCTCTCTCTCTAAGCAGTGTCTGTTACTTATAACCATCATCAAGTGTAAAAGATCAGGGACTTCTGTGGCATTAGATTTGAGATATATGAAAACATATTAATAGCAAGTTCTTGTGCAGGAGTGGGAGCGTGAGTTGGAGCTGGCATGGGAGCAGACAAGGGAGAGGCAGAGAGAGGAATCTGGTACCAGTAACAAGTGTAAAGAGGCAGCATGTTTGGAGTCATGTGACTTCCTACCCATTCCCAATTTAGCCAAGTGCCTAAGAGGCATGATCTGTCCCTTCATGTTTAGCTATTTTTAATGTGCACAGAATTTGCTCTTTGTCTCCCCTTGTCTGTCAATGTCTTGAATTCATTTGTCTTGGCAGTCTTAAGATTTGGGCTTACTGGGACAAGCAACATCTACCCTCCGGGCTCAATCCTTCCGGGTCTTACTCAAGAGTATTTCTTCCTCTTTGGAATGATCTTGTTAACCTCTGCAGATATTTCAGCACAGGTTTGTTCAAGAGTAAGAGCTCTGGAGGAGGGACCATAATTGCACTGACAGGCACGCAGTTCCTGCCTGTCACAATGGATCCAGCAGTGTTTATTCAGTATTACTCAACCTGCACACCCCTCACCACCCCAGCCAACCTCCAGCCAAGCCTACTCAGCTGCTTACAGCAACAGCCTCTCTAAAATGGTCCAACAGGTGAGCTTTGGCCAAGTGTTGATCCATGTGCTGCTTCTCTCCTGCCTACCACTTTTTTTCCTTAAAGAGATGTGGGACAGCTATTGCAGCCAAGTGGGCTCCTGGTGGGAGCCCCCAAGGACCCACTCCCTTGCTGCCCCTGCACCATGCAGCCTCCAGCACAGCAGGATACATCTGCCCTGGAAGGAAATCCAGGGGATGGACATGGGTGCACCCAGGGCAAAACACTGCCCTGGTCTCCCAGTGTGGAGTCTGCTGTGGGCACAACACTCCTGCCATTTCCATGAGGCTCGCTGGGTAGTGGCAGGAAGCTCAGCCACTGGAAATGTTCAGATGGGTCAGCTCTGCTATTTGCAAAACACATGCAAATTGTTTGAATTTTTGGTTACCATTAATAAAGTAAATGGGGAATGCACTTAGTACATACTCTGTGACCAGTTTTGCAGCAACAGGACTTTCTGTGCTCACTTTTCTGTTCTTAATTTCTATGTTTCTGTGATTCAAGCCATAGGGAAAGAAGGGAGATCACCCATGGTCACAAACTAAAGCTTCAGGAACAAATCATATTTTCATTAATTCCATTTTACTAAATAAAAGAAAAAAAATATTACTTACTTTTCAACATGTCTTTCTTTTTGCTATGTCTGGTGTTTATACTTTTGGTAAGAGTTTTTGGGACAAACTCATGGCTTAAACCAGTATTTATCATCATATATAAGCATGTCATGTGTACAGGAGCCAAGATATAAAGACATTGGCTTTATTTTTGTACACAATAACAAAGTATAAACATTAATTATGGAGAATTAAGCAACTTATAAAAAACTCTGTGCACTTGCCTTTACCAGATCAATTTTCAAGCTCTCTAGAGAAGTACCTAAGGGGAGAACCAGAACAATTCTGCTTCCATTTATCTTTACC
Organism: Lanius collurio; assembly: GCA_020086605.1. Lineage (NCBI taxonomy): Eukaryota > Metazoa > Chordata > Aves > Passeriformes > Laniidae > Lanius > Lanius collurio. Next base: position 24,517,895 of record JACBWW010000003.1, on the reverse strand, counting down.
CTAAATGTAGGAAAAAGACTACTCTTTTTGTTAGGTGCCCAAACTGATCAAAAAAATTAAGACCTGAGTTATAATGAAATGAAGAGTAACTTCAAAAAATATGAAGTTTTGTATGTAAATGGATAATTTTACCAGACTAAAAAATATTTTTCTAAAAAGAAAAAAAAGCCAGGTAAACCTAAGCCCACAAAGTGCTGAGGCCTGGAAAAGTCTTTCTGGAACTGACAGTGCTCCTGGATAAATAAAAAGGCTGCTTTCAGACTTTCTAATATAATCTATTATTGGTCCTCTACCTGAAAATGCTGAACTTTCAAGGTTTGAAGTGACAGCTATAGTTCATTTAAGTCGCCTGGTGAGCAGTGCACCTAATGAAGATTGTCTTCCTCAGGATTTATGATCCTCTGCTATTTACTGCTTCCAGCAACAGTAATCCCTGTTTCCTCTTAACTCTCATGACCACTCCTGCCCATCAGGACAGGAGTGCTGCCCATCTCCATTTCCAGCTTCATGCAGCCATACTGCACTACCACCTTCACAATTATCCTTTTAACTTCCCCAGGCCTTCACGGTTGTTCTTCTAGATACTGCCCTCAGTTATCAGTATTCCCACTCCCTTCCACTCCCCCTTTTGTATTTTCTCCCTATCTGTGGAAAAAGCAGCAAGCTGGTTGTGCAGCTGATTCAGAGCTGTGTGTGCTCAGACTGAGAAGCGAGCATACATGGGAGCTGCTTTGGGAGGGGAATGTTGCATGTCCTGATCTTTTCTGGGTTGATATCTTGGATTCCACTTCAGGAGAGTCAAGGAGAATCACTATAGCTGAGATTTCTTCTTAGGTGTTTAATTTAGCAGAAGGTGTCTAGTGAGTTTAGAACTACTGGCTGTGGCCAGGAGTGTTAGACAAACAAACATAGCATGATTGCATTCCATTAAAAAAGCCAAACTCTGAAAATAAAATAAACAAACAGCCCACATGCCAGCTACAAAGATTCATGACACAGTCTGTGCTCCAGCAGGAGATGCTCTTTGTCTTCTCGATGATAAGAACCCTCTACTGCTTTAAAGGCTTCATGTGTGCTCTAACCAAGTACTCAAAAGGTAGTGAATAGTGCTAATTAAGAGAGTTCATTGCAGCCTGTTCTTGAAAAAGTAAAGTGAAATGTTTGTGAAAGTAAAGATCAGAATACCAAAACTTGTCTCGTCACAATGTTCATCTGAAAACAAAGTCCTTATTCTTGAAATTATTATATATTGATTTTTTTGTTATGGAAATGGCTCTGTTATCCTGTCTCACTCCAGCACCTTGGTTTCATTGCAGTGCTAAATTCTGCACTGAAAATGGTTTCCATGAAGTTATTTTACAAAAATGTCACAAACACTGTCATTATATTTGCCTGGAGAGACAACCACAAGCTTTTTGTGGAAATTCAGCCATTGCCTGAAGTGTGCATGCAGGCAGAAGTGACTTTGGCTGGAGTGACACACGCACATTTTCAAAACTGGAAGAGGATAATCTATGAAACAGATTCTCTGTTCAGTTGATCCAAAGGTGGGAACAATCCCCTTTCATTCATCCCACATACCACCGAAAACCCCTCCTTCTTTAAAATAAAACTCACTTTATTTCACCCTCCAGACAAAAAACTTGGAAAAGAAAGGAAAACACTTTTCTCCATAAAGAAAAAAATACACAGTAAGAACAGAGAAGGAGGCCTGGAAGTCTCAGAAACTGCTAATGAGAGCTGGAGCATTAATATATAGGCCAACACCACGAATCCCATCAGATGAGTTATGTAAAAGCCAGTAGCGCCTGACTTGCTCTCTGAAATGCATCAGTGCCCTGCAGGACTGGGGGAGGTGTCCCTGCCACACAGCCCTCCCCTTGCCCCTCCGTCCTGGCCCCAAGGCAGCACGGATCCCTCAGGCTCTGCTGGGGGTACACGGACAGAAGAGGAGGTCTCATCAGCCCGAGGGTCTGCGCTGGGGCGGGAGCATGCAGGGTGAGACAGCCTGGGAGAAGCTTGTCCTACTGCTCCCTCTGCTGTACCCATCCTGTGGAGAAATCCCAAATGTCAGCGCGAAAAGCTGGGATAACGGATGACAGCTTTGAGCGCGGTCTGCAGGTAGCACAGGCTTGGGGAAGAGATAAAGCCACTGATGATGAGAGGCAGAAACCATCACCACCACCACCACCCTCAGGAGATAGCACGGCACGGACCTCTGTTTGTCCAGCACAGCCAATCTCTTTGGCTCTGTACCTGCCGGGGTTTCACTTGCACTTCCAGAACGGTGCAGGGGAATAAAGCCTCTCCTTGGCATGATCCTCTCGCTTTGTGGCATGGATTTAGATCATGATCTCACTTTAGGAGACAGATAGGTGTCCGGATTGGCTCCAGAGAAAGGCTCAGGAAGCTCCCTTGGCAGGGCAGCAGCCAAATCCTGCGTTAGGAATGCACGCAGGAACACCTCCCAGCAAAGGGGGGAAAACACCCCACCCCAAGTCACACATCAGTGCCATGCCACATATAAACAACAGGCAGCCAAAAGAGAAAAAACAAAAAGCAGAAAGGAAAGGGGAGAAGTGGCTTATGGTAATGAAGTCAATTAATCATGTGGCAATTAACAGTCTGATTGTTGTAGAGAATGTTTTTCTCTAACTAAAAACCACCTGAACACAACTGTCATCAATAATCCCACCCTGTACACTTACTTTTGAGGGCTGAGAATTTGGCAGAACTGTATAGCACCTATGGAAGGCATTAGCAGCTCTCATGAAAGCATTCATTTGAACACAGGAAAACTTGTACCCTAAGGAAAATATGTATTTTCAGACATTCAAACATTACAATGTACTTTCTGCAATCTTCATAGCAATATTTCAGTTACTCCACACTTTCCTCCTAGCACTAATTTATGGAAATCCAAGCTAGACTAGAAACCATTTCAAAGGAAGAAATGTCTCTCAAGCACTTTTTCTCTGAGAAGGTGCACACTCATCAGAATAGGGAGGAATGATGAGAATAATCAGCACCTTCAGGAAAAGTGGACACTTTCTGTAATAAAAGAGGTGATGAAAGGTTGGAATGCAAGGTTAATTCTTTGAAAATTCAGCCATGAACTCATCTTAAACCTCCTGGAGAATCTCAGGAACTTTACACAACTTGTACCAGAAACAAAACAAAAAATCTCTTCCTAATAGCAATATGTAACTAAAAAAATTAATCCGTGAGTTCCAGAAAGACAGTGTTCCTCATTCACTTTTTTTCCTCCATGCCCAAAGTATTATTTCCTTCTATATTACAGAATATCTACCAGCTAATGAAAATACGGGAAACTGGACTTTATGATATAGCATGGTGATAAAATGAATTATATTTAAATGTCAATAGAATCTATGAAATAGAGCAAATTTGGAAGAAATCCATTCAATAATTTTAAAGTTGTGAATAATTAGCATGGCATTTTCAAATGCACTTAGTCAAATTCATGACCCAATTCTGCTCTAAATTCTTTAATTTTAGCTTTTGCAAAGATATATGAGCCATGCAATACTACATTAGTACTGGAATGCTGCAGCAGTAGGTGAGTCCTGCTGAAGAACTCCCCCCTTAAATGAATGATTCCAGCAAAAGAATGGGACATGGCAATTTGGGGCAGAATGAAGCCCATTCTTTTCAAAGGCAGCACTACAGGTTTTCATAAATGCAAACAAATGCAGTTTAACCTCAGGACTGACACAATGTACCTAATTCCAACTTGCCTAAGTAAGTAAGAGATGATCTGAACTAAACCACTACACTAAATTATATGGCAAGAAGAAGCTGGACTGGAGCTGAAAACAGAAACTAAACAACTTCCAAGGGAAAAATGAGATACTGAAAAATATTTTATCTGTATTAAGCCAGTAATATCTGCAGATTATTTTGACACTGTCCTGTTAGGTTTCATGATGAACAGCCACAAATATACAAAGTGTGGCACAGAGACCAAGCACAAGTCGGGTCATAACCTACTTCCTGTCAGATACCACAGAGCTGCTCCTTTTTATAGCACCTCCTTCCATCTCACTGAATTCATCATATTTATCCCCAAATAAAAGAAATTATAGTGGGTTTTTTTTTGCTTTATTCAGAGAAGCACATGCTTTATCCAAGAGCCTCAGACATTCCAGTGTAAATTATTTGTTCTTCTTGCTACAGAAAGTCTTGCTCCAGGACTTTGTGACAACACTGACTACCTGAGGGAAATCAAATTAACAGCAGCTGAGACAGAACTATTAAAGGCATGTTTTCCCCTATGTACAGTAGTCTGCTAACGTATCCACAGGCACAGAGAGTGAGGATAAAGCAAGGACATTTCTCAGAACCATCACTATCTTTCACATTACTGTCTGTTCTTGTGAGGGAGCTATGGATGCAGTGATACTGATAGGCAGTGGGGTTCCTTGAGCCTCAACTCAAGCATGCAGATTTCACAGATATGCACACCGTGAAGACAGTAGCCTCCAAAATAAACCAAGCAAGCTTTTTGCTTAAGACTACAGAGGTAACTGCAAGGTTGTTGCTTGTTCCCAGTGTAATGATGCAAGGAATTGGTGCACCTAAAGCCTCTCCTCTGCCCTCATGGTACCCTCAGGAGGCACCATCCAGCCTCCAGAGAAGGAGGTGGGCTTGGGATGACACCCAGCCTCTTCCTGCACAACCTGCCAGGGCAAGATGCTCCCAAAGGAGCTGCACTCATGCCCCTGCGTTAAAACCTCCTGCTCAAACAGGGAGATGGCATCTCTGCTGTTTCCAGAGAAGGGCAAAGACACATACACTAGCAAAATGCTCAGGGTGGCAGGGCCCACTTTTGTAACTGGGAATAGCACTGTGAAATGCAGGCAGGAGACCACCACACTGTGCCCATGCTGCTCAGGCATTACCCAAGAGGTGAATGTGTCAGGGCTTGCTGTTAAACACCAGGCTAGAAGCAGTAGAAGACCTGACCAGGTCTCAGCTATGCCACAGATTTGTTTTGTTAATTTAGGAATTCACACATTTTCTTCCTCCCTCTAACTTCTCATCTGCTTTGTCTGCATAGCCTTCAGTGGTTTTAAGGTGGGTGTCATGTTACTATGTGTTTAGAGCAACTAAAACGTTGAGTACGTTTGACCTCCTAGTACTACTGGGACAGAATATTGAAAACTATTCAAGTAACATTTTCATTCAATTTAATGAATGGGAAAAATAACAGAGTTGAAAGAAAAATGCACCTTCCTTCCAAAGCCTCTTTAATCAATCCCAGAATCTGAACCAATGCTGAGCATAAAGATTTAAATTTGGCTTAATGAAAACTGAATAGACCAAAAAACAACAAAAGAAGTGTCTTTACAAAAGGTATGGATTCAACCCAGCCAGTAAATAATTAAAGCTCCTCTCTGTTCCCTTCCACTTTCTATTTTAAGGCTTTTCATTATATGGGATCAAAGTCAGCTCGAGTTGGAGAGAGTTAGACAAATCCATCATGGAGACAGAATGAATGTATGATCTCATCCCCTGTGACAGCAGCCCGACGGTACCACCTGTTTGAACTCGGCTCATACCACTTCTGATGACACCGGCAATGTCAAGCAAATCACTCGAAATTCAAGGGGGGGTGGAAACTCTCTCCACCTAAGCAAACAACAAAAAAGAAAAAGAGCTGTAAATCTGGCATCAGCAATGTTTACAGGCAGCCAGCATTGCAAAAAGAGCAGCCACAGAAAGGGTTCAGACCCCACGAACATAAATCACTCTGAGCCTCAGAAAATCAGTTGTATGAAGAAAGACTGATTTCTCTTTGGAAAAGTGTCAAATGAGAGAGAGCAATGCAAGACAGCTGTATAAAAAATTATAAATACTAAAAATAAGGGAATCAAAGATTTTTATTTTCTCAAAATGAATGAAAAAGAATACATGGAAGCCAGAAGAAAAAATAATTAGGAGATATTAAAGACAAGTTTAACAGTGAGTTTAACACTGATAGACAAATTTAGAAGAGATTAAAGAAAATTCTGTTCTACCTTTTCAAACTTAAATTTTAGGTTTACCCTGTGGTGCTGTCTGCAGCATAATATAATTGGGACCAGAAAGGGCTATTAAAACCAACATTCATTAGATTGTTAATGAATACCTGCATGTTCCCATTAGAAACTCATCTGTTTTAAAAAGAAAGAATATAATCCTTAATGAACCTTACTTTTTTTAAGCAATAGAAGACAAACATTTATACTTCCTGACATAAACAATGATTAAGTGCCAGGGATTACGACATCCCCGTTAAGGGGAATCCCCAAGGATTAAGAAAATCCCCCTCTTGTCACATTATTCCATAACTGTCAGCTGGCCAGTTCCTGAGCCCTGTCAGAAACAATATACTGGACCAGATCCAACACACCAATGTTTGGTTAACACTGAAGTTCAGTCAAGACATTTCTGTCTAAAACGCTTGTTTAAGGAAAAAGATTGCAGCATTGTGTGTGCACCATAAAGCTTTGTGGTCTAAACCATTTTTTGCTCTGACTGCCACTAGCTAGCAGCACGTGAAGATGAAGGCAGCAAGCATACATCAACTCTACTTGGTTTGGTGTATAAAACCACTTCGGTCTAGATCTGGGTCAAGATACACTATTTCACTTCTTTGAGCTGCTTGATGTGTTCAACACAAACTTGACTTTGCGTCTGCCACTGCACCAGGCACATTTGCAGTTCTAGGAGTCGCAGGGTATTCTGGCTGATTAAACTTGCAACTACGCAGATGTAAGAGTCAAACTGCAAAGTTATTTCAGATATAAAAAAACCTCACTGCTGCAAAATTTATGCCATTTCTTTCTCAGTCTACTAAGAAGAAAACAAAAAAGCATTTTGGCACTTCACTAGCTGAAAGAGCTATTTCAAAACGTGCTCTAGATTAATACTGCATGGCAGGACCTTTTCCCAGTGAAAAAAGGGACTCTGGGGATCAGTAGAGGCACCAAACAACAATGTTCTCTTCAGTGACCTCATTAGCACCTGATGTGTAGGAACATTTTCTTTAAATGTGTGATTTTCCCATCTACCTTGAAATGGTTCTTCAATCAAATTCATAAAATTACTTTCATTTGGTACCAGACAGATAAATAAACCAATGTTATTCAGGCCCAACAGCTCTTCAAATGAAGGGAGGAGGAAAAAAAAAAGCCTGCAATAAAAAATTAGATTGGAAATGTTTTGATGCTTTATGTGGGAGTTAGCTGTATGCAGAATTGAACTGTATTTCCTTGGTTTAGCTGAACTAAGCTGTACTGACAAGAGCATGCTGAATTAGATCCGGTTGTAACCCGAGGTGAACCTGCAGGGTAAACCTTACGTCACTATATTGCTGCAGTTCTTTCTTTTTCCACGAGCAAATGTAGCTCACTTCCCTCAGTCTCTGAAATGCTGTATCGTGTGTGCTGGCCATGGGGTAGAAGTCTAAATAGAGCATGTTTGGATTTATTCACTTCAGGCCTCTGGGAATGGAACTGAGCTACTGGGAGAGACTGAAATAAGACTACAAAGGCATTAAGGAGGCAAATGTGAACGTTAACGGGATATTAGAATGCACCCTGTATTTAAAGACATTTACCCACACTTCCGACTTGTACTTTTTCCTATCCAAAGCAAAACCAACACTGTTGCTCTCTCAAAGCCATGTAGGGACAACTTGCCTTGCATTGTGGGCTAATTTGACCCTCACAGATGAAGATGCCAAGCTCTTCCTGGCTACAGTATATTAAAAGTACTCAATTTCTACAGCACCATTCACACAAATTTGAAGGATAAGACATAACTCTCCTCCAAAAGCCTGACAACTCCTTAGCAGGAAGGACAATGAGGACTCAGGGTACTTGGCATGACAATCCCCTCTGCCAAAGTTCCATGACCACATCACTGCTTCAGAGACATAACTGAGCTGATAAAACTGCATAAGTTCTACCTTACTTCCAGACCTACCAAACCTGCTCCATGTTCCACCTTCAGACACATTGCTAAGCACAAAACCACTCTCTCTTTGGCAGAGCCAGCTGGAGGCCTCGGTGGCACAAGGTAGGTGGGCACATAACTCTCTACTATCTCAGTGCCTGATGGCTCCTTTCTTTGCTAGCTTTATCCCTGACTTTCTGTGGCATGGCAGACCACACAGGAGCCCTCCCTGAAAATGATCCATATGCTCAGTGGAAAAGCAACTCTGTTTGCAGTTGCACTAGGTAGGTAATGACCATTATCCACCACACAGGCTCTTTACCTGCAGCCCTGGAAGAAGTCCTCTGCCTGCTCAGTTGGAATGGCAGGACACTGTAAAACGGAAGACAAATCATTCAGCGTACACCACTTGCTGATTGCAAAACCTGGGTTGTAATCCACGGACTGATACTCTTTCTCCTTCAGAATCATAAAACAAGGCAGCTGGTGAGCAGGGGTGGTGCAGCAAGGACAGAGCCCAGCCTGCAGCCACCAAGCACATTTCTACATAATGACCACCCCACAGAACCAGCAATTTTCTTCACTTGAAAAACATTTTCCTGTTTTCTCTACACTGGCAGTGGACTACATAGAGTCTATGCTGGGGATCTTCGACATTGCCAGGAATTATCTTGCTACTGTAGGTTTTTCCTTTGTAAGAGCTATGGTGCTAAATGTTATTTTCCAATAGTGTATAATCATTCTTTAAAAGAAATTCCGGTACATGACCTTGATAATGATTTTTCTCCAGCTCATATGCAATGGAGATGTTCTGGAGACACCATGATTTTGCTTAATAAAAATATAAATCTCCATATAATTTCATCACTTCAGGCCTTGAATAACTGGAAATCCTCCTCCTACATAATTTGTCATGATTTTCTTTCTTTGAGTTCAATGCAAGAAGTGCACAGCTAAATTATGCAGGACTATAAACTTACATAACTGTTTGTAAGACAGAAGAACATAAAAAATAAAGGAGCTTTAATAGCTAGGAATATAGAGAAGTCCAACATAGAACTGAGGAAAAAATTATTTATCATTTGTTCTTCAGGTAGACAGGTTTACTAGTATTTAATTAGTATAAACAGAAGTAAATCTGAGAATATACTGTCATTCCCTTAGACATATGGACACCAAGAGCTGGCAGAACTAATTATGAAGCAGCTACCTGAACAAACATCAGTAGAATATATAGAAAGGTGTATTTACATTATGAGATCACCCATCTATCTCTTGCCTTAGTTTCCCCTTTTGAATAGCAGTGTGACAAAGGAAGCACCAAAGGGGATCGATCCACCCACATGGCTCACTGATACCACTTGCACAAAATTTGGAGTATCAGGCATCCAGAGCAAGCATATGTAATTCCTTTCACTGCCTACCTACCAGAAGGGTCATCAATAGTCAACCCTTTATGCCTTTTGGTAGATTCTCCTGCTCTTGGAGCAGAGAGAGTCTCGCATTACCCACGCAGCCTTCTACTCTCAATGTAAAAATCTGGAGGGAAATAAAATCCATCAATCCTCTGCTTGGTTTATTAAATCTCTCACACTGTTCATCATTCCCTGTGGCCCTGCAACTCGAGCTCTTTGGCTCTCTGCTTGTGGGGCACTTTAATCCTTTAGCTTTCTATCTGGATGGCTGTGGGCACAATTTGCCCAACCCCTGGTCTCTTTTTCTAGTCCCTGATAAGGATCTTTGCTCTTACTTGTGGTCTCTCCTGCCTCTGCTGAAACAGCAACAAGCCTTTTACAAGGTCATGTATATACACACCTTACAGTCAGGTGTTCTTTGGCTTACAATGAAAACCGCAGGACAGCACAAATGAACCTGAAACGGTTCAAGATGCAAGGTGCTGTTGTAAAAATTATACTTGGATACAACCAGAAATGGGGATGAAAAGTGGATTCATTAGCAAATGACAGCTTTTCAGCATACTCCAAGCACGTGCGTTTGGAAATTCTTGCTGTTCCTCATGCAGATTACAGTTTGCAGCTCCCTTGTACTGTTCTCCCATTAGGTGTGAATGAAGCATAGAAACAATTTGTTTTATCGCCTCCCCTCTCACAAAAGAATTAAATTAAAATTAGCAGTATGGCATCACATTAATAGGGCAGTAAAAATATATATATAAATACTATAATGGCTGCAGGCTTGTTCCTTCCCTCCTATAGCAAATCCTGTAACTGGAGGGAGGTTGCAGCTCTGCTTGGGATCCTTCTACCAGATTTTGCCCTGAGAGTTTTGCTGAGACTGTGGGCTAAGTGGCAAAACCCAAGCCTGTACTCTCAGTCCTCAGGCCATTTGGTTGGATCTGCTTTGTTGTTCCATCTTGCTGGCAGCCCTTTTCCATAGTGATGCTCTTCTAGACAGACCTGCCAGCCAAGCATCATGGGGGTCCATTTTGTTGAGAAAGCTTCTCAATTTATAGGAGCTTTACTGTAAACCTAATACAGGTTGCTGGTTTTTTAATTTTTACTTTCCCAGGGCAGGCAGTGGTATCAATATCCACCGTTTGCCCATTCCTCCCCTATCCTACAAGACTTTGCAAGTCTGCACCTCAGGATGCTGAGGGGCTAACAAAATAGCAGGACATGGCTTCTACTGCTGACATCCATTTGATACAACTACATTTTTTCAAAACCACTGGGCATGACTCAGGTCTATGGAAAACTGCAAACAATAATCTGAGCTTTAAAAACCAAGAGACTCAAGATGTCTGCATTATGCAAGTAATACTCAGCCAACAAAACTCTTCACCTGCTCCCTAAAATACATGACACTGTGCTTACTGTTGGGTTTCCAAAATGCACAAAAATATTTATCTGCATATCTTAAACCACTGTCAGATCTAAGATGAAGGTTACTGGGGCTAAAATAAGGGACAGAAACCACCTGTATAGGAATTTGGTTTTTGGGCTTATTTAAATTTAACACTTTATACTTAAGAATATATTTGGCCCCGGTTATTTAAGGACTTCTCAGAACACTCAGTAAATCCTACAAGGAACGTACGTGTGCCATTTCCACCAATATTACTGGATTTATGGGCAAACTGAGATCCACCCCTGGGTTCACAACTCCAGCACAAAAGCTCTTGGCTTCCCAGAAGACAACAAATGTGCAAAGGAATATCAAGGACAAAGGAGCTACCCAGAGATACTTCTCTGCAGCCTTTCAAAACAGCACTTGGAGGAGGTGTTTGCCATCTGCAAAGAGACTGTCATAGAGGAAGATGTGGGAGCAGGCTAGGGGCTGGATCATGAGACCCAGTCCACAGGTTCTGGGCACAGCATTCCCACAGCAGCTGACTCCAGCCATGAGATCAGCAGTGGAAGAGCCAAACCAAAGTGTTAAATCTCTTCTAGCCCTTGGTCAGCGATCTGCTCAAGTATTACTCTGCACAAATTTTGTCATGCAGGAGTGGTGACCCTCTCTGAAAATTTCCCACTATGGGTGGGAAAACCATTTAAGGTACTTCCTACAGTTATATGCACAAATACCTGGAGCTTTTCCATCTCATACATAAACTAAACTTCTGTAACTGTGAGTTTTGTTACTAGGAAAAAAACCCCGTAAAACAATCAAGATTTCCTAATGCTTCTGCCACACGCAGAGTAAGCACTGTTGAGAAAGCTGTGTGCACAGAATGTGTTAATTGCCAGGTCCCAGGAACATTCCCTTTAGCCCACTCCACATCTTCCTATCTGACAGCCTTTACCATACTGTGATGAGAGTCACAGACCCGTATTTTGAAAGTCTATTATTGCTTTTTAAGTTTATAACACAATCATTAAAGTTATTTCTTAATAAAATTCGGATGTGGCTTACAACAATTCCGCATCAGTAGTAAGTATTAAATTATTACCCTTAAATTATACCTTAAATATACCCTTAAATTATTTTGAAAATACTTTTCATATGATTAAACCAGGTCCTTTTCACTAGAAAACAAGTATTTTTGACTTAAAAGATAATGAAGATGGCAATTAGAGATTTATTGTATCCTATATCCTGAAACCTTCTCAGCTGCTGTTTATTAAAAAATATTCTGAAGAAGCCAAAGAACACTACAAATTCAACCCTTTAGTGCTCTGTTTTACATCTCTGTTGGACAAACAGCATCAGGACACAAAAGCCATTAACCTCTTTTGTTGAGGGTCATTGCATTTATGACACAACAGAAGTACCAGCATACACTTAATTGTAAAGGCTGTTTGCACATAAAATAACCAAATGGTCAAACTAAAATAGCTTCCCAAACTCTGCATCTGTAGTCTATACATTGCCACACAACTCTCAAGAACTTGCATGTGAACTTCCTAGTAAGAGTTCCGAACAGTTTTCAAATTCATACAAGTTTAGAGAAAGGAAGTGAGTAGGTAATGAAATGAAAATATGACACTTTATTAGCATGTGTCAGAATTAGTTTCTTCCTTTGTAAAAAGAGTTTGTTTTTCTCTATACATCCAGGTTGGCAACTGCTTTTATTGTTCTACTGAGCTGCTCACTGGTATCTTAAGAAGAAAATTTCCAGGGGCAAACTAAGAGAGCAAATTACTTTAGAAGCATTTTTTTCCTGAACCATTTTGTATTTTAGATTGTAGATAAACGTGTCTTCACAACTGCTCTTCACAATTTGACCCTTTCCCTCATACTGCCAATGATGTCATTGTCCTGTATCTTAATTTCTTACTGCTCTGAGGTCACAGATTTTTATTACCCGACTTCACCACAGGATCTATCTGAGGATCAAGGCATGACATCAGAACATGACAGCTTTGTCTCCTGGCTAGAAATCTCAGCTCTCTACAGTCTTGCAGACATTTCTGCTGCTTTTGTTGACTTTTTACTGTTTTCTCAGAGCTACTGAATTATTCATCTGTCAACATAAATGTAGAGTTCATCATATAAATATGCAAAGTCCCCATTTTAGAGCCTTCATCCAAAGACAAATAAAGGCTTTTTATAGATCATTAAATCTGCATAGCAAAAGACACACTATACCACAAATGTGGCACTATAGTAGGACTTAAGTTGAATGTAAACTCTGAGTAGAGCAGTATTCCAGCCTACTCTCTGCTATGTTACTTTTTACAGTAAGGCTTCCATTTTGATTTACAAAGCTAGTTCCTGCTTCTTGTCTCAGTTGATACAATCCCAAAAGTGACGTTCACCTAAACAAGCCTGTCTATTCGATTGCATCAGAAAACTTATCTTCCCTGTACTAATATTTGCTTTTCATGCAGAGCAGCTACTTCCTACCAGGTATTTTCAACGTGGACCTATCTCTTGGCAAGAAGTCTACAGATCTGAGTGAGACACCATCAAGGTAGAACTAAATACTCCCAAAACACCCAGTTAGTATTTTTGCCTTTATGGATCCTGTTAAGACTGCTAAATGTAGAGAATTTCCATATGTTCTGCTCCCCTAGACTTCAGTGAGAATAAAGGGGACAAAAGACTAATTTGTCAGTGCTTAATTTACTACATTAATTTTATGCATGGTCAGTTATACTACATAAAATAATACTAATGCTGGCTCATGCATTTTGCAGTCAGCTTTATCAGATAAAGTCTGAAGATTCAATTAAAATTTAAAAAGAACAATTACCTTTTAAAAAACAGCTTGAACAAAAGGAACAGATTCATCACTCAGTGGCAATAAGATTATATACTAGGTGAAGACAGACTGAGCACCTAAGCTATGGAAAAATCTGTTCAAACACTCAACATTTGACTTCAGTTCTCATAATATATTCACAGTAACCTTAGCAATGCCAATTTGAGCAAATACTGGGGCAAACCCCAAAAGACTGATTTGGTTTTGATTGTCATTTTACAGAATAAAATGGTACACTGGCTCTTGAAAAGGAACTAAGAAATTATACTAGGATGTATTCTCTCAGAAGGCAGTGTCTCCCTTCCATTACCTGCAAGAAAGCTGGCAAAGACAGAAGTTAGGATGGCTGATTTATATTAACTGTATGATCATCTTTTGTCTTGTTGCCCTCATGTCTTCCCTGGATATTTAAACAAGGAACACTGAATACACCAAAGCAACAGGAGACGTCATTTGCAGTCTTCTCACTGAGTTCAAAGGCCTGATAAGCCGGCCATTTGAGATGCAAACATTTCAAGAAGCGAGGCATACTGTTAGCAAAGAGCAGAGCTGTGTTTGCCATCCTACTCTCTGCATTGTAGGTATTTATTTCATTCTCCATAGTCACGACTACAGAACGTGTTCTGTAAAATCAAGTTCTGTTTATACTCTTGCCCTCATCTAGCCTCAGAAAACATTTCCTTTTCAAAATCCTTGAGTTCTACTGTAAGCATTTTCTAGGGTAATACTATCACATGAAACACTGTCACTTCCTGGAAAAAAGAATGACAGATCCTTAATGAAACAGACAAACTCTTAAAACTTCAGAACAAGCTCTCTATACCTGCTATACCACCTGGCATCCAGGGTGAGCTATCATGGCTGAAACTCTGTCCCAAGCAGAAGACGGAGTTTTGTGAACTGGAATTATATAAGGAGCTCAGCAAAAAGAGAGCTGGCAGTTAGGATAAGGTCCGTGCAACACAGTGCAAGTCCAAGAGAGAGTGAAAAGAGATGGATGCTGGAAGCATGCAAGCTATCTGAAAGCTGTTCACGGGATCTGAAGTTTGCAAGGAACTTCACGATGACAAATTTCACAGCAGAAGGGTGGATATAAGACTTGCTCTTAAGTGCGTGTACCTAGAGCAAGGTACTGTAAAGCAGCATGTTTAAGCCAGATTTTATTCCTCAATGCAGAATCCAGCACCAAAAATCTGTTATGAGTTATTTCCACTTAAGAATCACTTTTTTCATTAAACTGATACCCACTGAAAGTAGCTTTTAAGTGTAGTCAGGTGAATGAGTGTCTGATGAGCCCTGATACAAGCTGAGCTAAGTTACCGTCTCTTATCTGAGGTAACAATGATCATGTGAATGCAAAGCAGAAAAGCATACCTTAAACCACCATCTTGTACCACACACTTGTGATGAGTAGCAAGTGCTCTTCCTCCATTTCAGGGCAGAACTGCAAGGCAGCACAAGCCAACACTGTCTTTGGTTTAAAGTTTGTGCTGAAACAGCTTGAGGAAGCTCACACGGGACTGTAAGTTCCACTGGGAAAATCACTGAAAATTCTTCAACTGTCTGCAGTATCCTATCAATCCTCTAGATAAACTAGAAAACTCAAATTAAAATTGATGTCTTTACTTAAATTGAGGTTTTACTTTAACTTTGTAAGTACAACCATCATTTTTACAAAATGGCTTAGGAAATTAGCTTTCAGCTCACGTGAAGCTTTTAGCTGTTGTTCATAATTACTTCTCAAGCTCTTGCAAAGACGTGTTGCTCTAAAATGAACCAATTTTATCAGTTTTATTGCCTTACTCCTACTAAAAACTGGCCTGTATAGGTTAAGTTTTACCTGTTCATAAATGTGTATAGTAGCTGAAAATAAACAAGACACGTTTGCAGGGTGCAAGGCTTAAGTTTCAAAGTGAGAACATGGGAAAACGCACAGAAGACAGTAGTTAGAGCAATGAAATAAAGTTAATAAAAGAAATAATAATATCAGGAAATTAGTATCTTTCTTAACAGCAGATTTGTTAATGTTCTGGAGCATTTTTCTGAGGGAAGCAGTGGGAGCTCCATTACTTTGATAATTTAAAATTAGACTGACAAAAAAGTAGCAAATGTACAGCACAATAAAGAATAATTCCATCCAGGAAGGGGAATGAAGTAGGTGACTAATAAGTCTTTCTTTCTAACAGCTATGAATCATACAAGTGCAGTGGTGGCTTGTATAGAAACTGTAGTTTCTACACACAGATGGTAATGCAACCTGGTAGCTCTCACAGGGTACTTGTCGGTCATGATTGGCGGATGCAATTCTTCATAGACCATAAACCATAAATACACATTATTAGACTATCTGCCTAAATCCTACAGAAACTTCATATAGCATGCTTTACTTACCACCCCCTGTCCCCCAGACAGCAAAAGCAATGCCAGTTTCATTATTGCATGCACTCTCATTTTGCTGGGACAGAATGTCCTTAGCTAAAAGCTATTGGAGCTACTTTATGAACTCAGAGTTTTGCATGTAACCAGAAGTAAAAATTTTTTGTCTCAGGTCACACCATGCTTTACTTGAGTTCAATTAATTCTCTATTTGAAGGCATACTTAAGACAAACATTTGATCTGTTGAGTACAAACTCGGTATTTCCTGATAGAAGCTGAGAGAAAGAATGAAACACAGGCTTTTTACTTGATTCTTCTGTTTTCCAATATTTTCTCAAGTACTGTAGACAGACAAGTGTTATTTGAACTAATCTTTCTAAGCCAAGCTGTTTGACCCATGTTCTTTGTTGCCACTGTGACATCAAGCCATTACAAAGTTGTGCCGTGACAGTGCTCAGAGCACAGACTGGGGGTTAAACATTCACCACTGCAGCAGTAGTCTGCAAATCAAAAGAGGGGGAAAGTAACAGTATAAACTATATATCGGATGGTATCTTGGATAAATCTGAACGTGATGTGCCTTAATTTTTGTAAAAAGCAAGATTGTCCATAAAAAAGGGTACTGTAAAGCACTTTTTGTCAAGCATCACAGAAGGTAAAACTTACTGTGGTGCCTATTCTGCTTTTTAAATAATTATGTCCAACTACAGGTTTGCAAACAACGTATAGAGAACAAAGACTAATTTTCCACAAACTGTTAAATTAGGAAGAGTAGGAGAATATATTCAAATATTTTTAAATCTTGCATTTCACCATTTTTGGGAAAAAAATGCTGATTAAAAAAAAAATCAAACAACCAACCTCCACGCTTCTTCAGAAATCCTGTCATTGGAGCAGGCTGAGGATGGTCTATCACACACGTTGTCTTGATGGAAGGTAGCTTAACAGGAGAAGAGGAGCAACAAGTGCTACTTACTTGCACATTGGAAACTATCTGTTTCCTTTGCTGGCAGGTTACTTTGCCTTTGCAGTCTCTTCCCAAAGAGTCTAAGCTGTCTGGAATATTATTTTCCAATTGACATGAGTGGCTATGCCTGCATGTCACTGTTCAAACAACTTCATGATCAGAAAATGATGCAGTCAGGTTTGGTACTGGAATCAGCTTGGATGACACAGAGATAATACTGTGGATGCAATATAGCCTAAACTATAAAATTCTGGTTTTCTTTATCACAGGAAAACACATACCAGCATAAAGTAACAAACAATAATATTTTCCTTCTTGCATTCTCACAGTAGCACAGGAAAACTGAAATAACACAAAAAATCAGTAATACACCAAAGATATTTACCCACATAAGACTTTGGTGCAAATCCACTGCAATGCGAACAGCAATGCAGATTTATAAAGCAAACACTTCCAGTCCCAGAAGACAATCACTTCTCACTTAGGGCACTGGACAGAGCCAACTGGGATCCTTCATCTAATTAGAACAAAAAGTCATGAACTAGAGAATTGAGGTTTGATGCAACTACATGTCTTGGGAGACAGTCAGCTGAAGGACCATTTCTAATGTGAGCATAGCACAGTCAATGAAACTATACACATTACTGTCTGAAAATACATTTTTCAGTGAAAGCTGTATGAATTGTTCCTATTTTTTTCCACTTTTCAAAACACTTGCCTTCAAAACATACTTTGTGTTTTTTCTCTTTTTAACTACTGTGACTGAAGAAGGGGTAAAGCTAAAATAAAGGAAGACAGGAAGCAAAACAAAAGGGAAAAATCTGGAAAGGCACAAACTGAAACACAAAAAACAAAACACATTTCTTGATATCCTATCATCCCAAGTGCTTCTGAATGCTCAGAATAACTTTCATCTCGGGAGGAAAGTTACAGCTGACTGGCACTAACTGTTGAAGAGAGTGCTTTGTGTCTTCCTCCAGCACAGGAACCAGGACCCCAGGATGCTGGGTTGGTGACCAAATCCACGGGGGGGCCCTGAAGAATAAATGAGGGGTGCGGTTAGGATGGGTGAAAAGGAGGATGAGGAAGTGTGATCTCTCGTGATGAAGAGATGAGGAAGGAGAGCTCTCTTACCGGCTGCTGCAGTCCTTAAAGGCCCACCTTCAGGTGAACAGTGTACTTCTGCTGTACAAGCACACCAGGACAATTTTACATGTTCAAGATGGTGAGTACCTGTTGCAAATGAGTGTTTTAGAGTGAGTCACTTAAAGAACCTGGGCAGGGAGGGGATCTATGACCACAATATCTCTATGAGATCTAAATACTCCTTTGAATTCCTTTGTCATAGTTAGGACCTGAAGATGCCCTAGCTGATTTCCTACTACTGTCTGATGTCATTATCATGCTAAAGAAGATAAGGAAATGTCACATGTATCAACAACATTTCTTTTAAAAAAATCAGGCCTGCAGAAAGCAAATAAGCAGCCCAGAATGGGTGAAAACAAGCAAAATCTCAGTCTGACCTCAGTGGCATAACCCACTGACCACCTCAGACAGCCCTCAGACATGAGCTGTCACAAAAGTGACAAAGCAAGTTCTAGTGATTAACACCACAAAGTGTATTACTTCTACATTATTAACCTTGCATATTTTGCTACTGTGAGCTGGAAAGCACAGGGAAACTCTCAAGCGCCAGAAGCACTGATACCCTTCTTAAACTTACGTTTCTGACACTGATTATCTGATCATAGCTTTTTCCTACATGAACAGCTTCCAAGGTACTGATTCCAGCATCACTCAAATGCACGCTGTTTTATCGATGTGAGTAATCCCAGATGTTCAGTGCAGTTCCTTACATTAATAAGGACACACAACTCTCAAGTGGTTGTAGGATCAGAGCCTTCGGGTTGTGAATAGTCATTGGCTTTTCTGCCATTAACAGGCCATTGATGAACTGCAGTTTCCTTCACATCTGACAGATGGATATTAAGGTACACATCTATCACTGTCATTTTTCTCTTGCAACTTTTTAAAATGCAGAATCACATTCAAAAAGCAATCAATAGCAATCCAGTTGCAAGCACCTCTAACGAAGCGCAGCAGAAACAATTTGGGTAGTAGATTTTCATCTGAAAGGTCTCAGAAAAAACATTTCTCAGCTCCACTTTATCTGCCCCAAAAGAAGATCAAGATGTTTATTACGGGATTTAAGCCCATGAGGATAGACACATGCACTGAACTGCCTACAGAAAGAAACTCTACTGTGTAGCACAGCTCTTTGCATAAAGTTATTGCTGCCATAGATGGCTTGTCCTACTCACATCTGTTCTTGAATATATATGTCCACAGCTCTAAGTACTGTAAGTAATTATAGCTGAAAGGACAATGATAACTATCAATTCTTAAAATTATTTCCAAAGGGAATGAAAAAAAACTTTTTCGAAAATTGAAAGCCTCTACTAGGATACCTGTCAATGTATCTGCTATATTTTTAATTCAAGTTTGTGAATACTGATTTGCAATGATATGGGTCAAATTTGCACTAAACTCTTCCACACTGCTCCCACCATGCATGGCAGCTCTTCTTGATCCTTGACTCCTAATCCATCCTCAGCAAAGTCTGGAAGTCACAGCAGCTTTATATTTTGTGAAATATTGAAGAATATGATCAATTAGAAGTACTTCCCCCTGCTGTGGGAGCAAATGATAAAGGCAGAATGAAACCCAGCACACCAGATGACTGGACCTGTTTTCAGCTTTTCTTTCTTGAATAAAATTTTCAAACACACATCATAACTCTGCAATGCAAACAATCCCATTCACAACATAACTCACAAAGAAGAGCTAGCAGTCATTTTTCAATTTACAATTATTACTTTTTGATTTTGGATGCTCAATGAACAATCAGTGCTGCTTGAAAATCAACGTGATTCCCATTTTATGATACACAAGTTAGAAGAGAAAGGAATAAAATCACACAATAATTTTCAACAAAAGTACAAAAAACACTAATAAGCACATGCTAATGTAAATTGGCTTGTATCTCCAGCACCCCAACTGAAAATCCTTTATCTTTGCTCATAGATTTGTGCACATGCCTTGCACCTTTTACAATCAATTAATTCAGACTAAGGGATACTACTGCATAGGCCACTCTAATCCAAACTTCTATGCCTAAGTGGTAAAAATTATTTTATTAAATTATTTTATTAAGCCTAGATATCAAACAGGTCTATGGTACAGCAGTACTGGAATGTTTCAGATGAGCTTGTTTTGTGATCTAATTCCAGATTAAAAAAAAAGTTTTTAATAATAGTTTTATTTTCAAAAGAAAATTGAAAATATCGACACAAATCACCCTGAAATCACAGTACTGGCTCAAAAAGCACCACTATTCTGAAGGTTGGTAGTGTTGCAACAGGCTTCAGAACTCCATCTCCCTTGTGGAAAAGCCTGCAAGAGGCTGAAGCCCAAAGTTTCGAAGTTCATACTTTCAATTCACCACTAAAACTCTCAGAGAAACTGTTTGATTTACATAGCAGCAAGGCAACAAAGCACCATCTTATCCAAACAATCGAGTTTCATAAAAAAAAAAAAAACCAAAACCCACTTTTCCAAGAATGCAGCAGTAGACTGAGCAGCTCCAAGAAGCACCTGTGAGGTCAAGCATCTGAAGAACCATTGAGAAACAACTCTCCAAAAGCTTCAGGTACCTCCCACTTAGAGAGAGGAGAGAACAGAGAGGTGCTTCTTGCATTGGGAGACTGGAAGCAATCCAACAGCAAGCTCTTCTCCTGGCACCACTGTGAGACAGCACAGCGCTCAAAAAGGCAGCAGCACCCATGTACAGGCTTCCAAATGGGAAGTGGCAAGATTCTTATGAAAATGGCTTGTTTTTAATAAAAGGGCCTGCAGTGGCCCAAAACAAGACACAGCAGTAGCCATGCAGGAAAGCAAAACAGTAAGGAGAAAAAAGAATGACAGATCTCATTTAAAAAAAGAAAAATCTATTAAGTCTAGATTTAATAAAACCAGAGAGAAGCCACATGCATGTGGCAAATCTTTCAAATTTATTTTGCTGATCACATTTGGGGGCAGAAGAAACACCATTCCCCAAAATGTTCTTCAGAATGAAACTAAAACCTTCAGTTGCAGTAAACTGACAGTTAAAACAAAAGCCAAAATTAAATGAGCTGCCCTTCTACATACTTCGCAGCCATGAAAAGCTTTAAATGTATTTATCAGTCTTTTCTTCTTCAACTGAAATTTTGCTTTTCAGCTTTCTTTAATCCTGGCTTTATACACACCCCTTCTTGGATCTTAATTGCTCTCATCCTACTTTCAACTTACATTTTGTGTTGCCCTGGAAGAAAAATTGCTTGTTTAACAAGAATAACCACAAAGGGATGTCATCCTATTCTAAAACAACATTGAACTATTCCTACCTTACTTTCACAAAATGCCTTTACAAAGGTCATTTTAAAAAAGTATGTCAAAGGAAAGCCAGTCCATCAAAGAAAATGCTAAATAGACATACAGGCAGAATATTAAGATTGCACAAATGACCACATTCTCTCCTGTTTACATGTATTTGCATGCATTCACTCACTCATTCAGCAATTCTCTGCTGCAGCTTCATGACTTAAAGGTAAATTCAGTGCTACAAGGATTACTGGAGGATTGGGAGATTTCATCACCCAGGAGGTGAGGCCAAGGAAAGGATGAGGGTGGGTCACATCACACATGGCGCAGGGAACAGATTTTTTTTCTAGGATTCTACACAGCCTCCTCAGCTAGAAGGTGAGGGCCAGGCTTGAAAGCCTGTCAGAGACCATCAGAACCAGAGAGTACTGATGAGGTGTTCTTGGCATCTGGGGGAGGTCTGCAGCTCATCCTGCCTTGCAGAAAGGTTCAGCAGCTGTGGTGTGGGTAGGGTCATTAGTAATGCTGCATTCATGACTCATCTGTGGCTTATTCCTTAAATACACACACAGAGGCAGGAATTTTTGTTTCACTGGGCTTCAAGTCGGTCAGGGCCTTCAACAAAAATCTGTGTATTAGTCTGCAAGGAAATTTATCATCTGACCTTGACATGTTTCTTCCACTTTGAGAAAGAATACTGGCTCCATAGTTCCCTGCTTGTAAGAACAGGGAACGTATCTCAGAAGAAGAGAAGCCTTGACAACAAGGGTATTTCTCAGTTACAACCCATGCAAACAAAGATTAAGAGAGTCTTGGAAGAGACTTGGTCAGGAGAACAAAACCAAACAGCAGGAATTTTAGCACAGAAGTGCTTTAACTTGAGCTGAAAACTGAAATCTCCCATCAGCAAAATCAAATGAAGTACTTCATTAAAAGCCAAGTTTAATTCATGCAGAGAAAATGCATCACTTTCAAAACAGACTGAGTGTTTTTGTTTTGGGATAAGCTGTGTCTCTCTGGGCTGCTGGAGGAGCTCAGCAGATTTCTAATTTTGGTGTCTTGTAGACTGGACTATGTATTTTGCTGCTTTTGGACAGCAAAATACAACCTCCCCACTGGGCACAGAAGCTGCATACTGATGACATGCCAAGAAAAAACTATCTTCAGCCTGGGAAACCTGACACAGTAGGAGACAGGAGAGAAAGGATGAAGTGCTGCAGCAGCTCAGGAAAGAAAAAAAAAAGTTCAGACTGAGGTGAAGAAAACAATGAATTTGGCAACATTAAAATCTTTTGATCATGAATTTTTAAATGAAACATTTTAAAATATCTGAATGGGAAGTTTTGGGTTTGGCTAGTTTTTTTGCCGATCAATGTTTATGCAGAAAGCAAAAGCTTTTTGCAAAACATTCCACAGCACTGAAGATTAACTTTTTCTTTCTTTCTTCAGTCATGTCAATTTTCTGCTTTTTTAATCAGATTCTATATAAGCTGTGCTAGAATAAAGGGAGGCACAATGAAGTTTCTCTTTGTATTCAGTGATAGAATAGAATAAAATTTGGACTGGTCTGTTCAGATGCTTCTTAGACCACTTACAAAGTAGCAGTTTATTTCAGTATCACATGTCTAAAATTCACTAGTACTGAATATTAAATCACATCTTCCTGGTTAATTCTCTGTGAAAACCCACAAAAGTAAGCAATGTAAGTCAGAACTGATTTTAAATCCAGATGTTATTAGACTCACCAGTATCACTGTTAATTGTCTAAAATATGAATAGTACCTCAAAAATCTATTTCTGTTCTTTTTCAAAGACAAGACATGGCAAATTTGGGGGAGGTTTGCCCCTCCCACAACAATGTGGGTTTGATTCTTTTAAAGCTCTGTGTGTTGCATGTGTGAGTTTTTCTTCCTCTCTTTTCATAACAGCTGTTTTTTCCTTCGCCTCGCTTCTGAGAACAGCCTATGCAATTTTTAGAAAATAAGCACTGCAAATGAATCACCAAATGATAGTAGTTAAGCTCCAGCCATTGTGGATGCTCCTACTGAGGGGGAGCACAAGGGTTTGCTCAGGAGCGGGCAGTGTATGGGTGGGTGACCTTTGGTATGGGCTGGGCAGGCTCAGGGGGTGCCTCTCCTGCAGTCCCTGCACATGGAAGAGCATCACACAGAAAGGCGCAAAGAAGATGAGAGGATCGCTTACTGACACATGCTTGTGTTGACTTCTGGTCAAGACAAGCTACAGCAACACCAGATTACCCGCAGGGAAAGAACACTGCCATCTGGAAGAAGCCCAGTGAAGTTACCCCCTGGCTCCTGAGGAGCCTTGCAGGGGTGTGAAAAGCAAGGTCGCAATTAATTCAGCTGGGATTGCACGGAAGCACTGCGCAACGGATTCCTTTCAACCCTGCTAATATCCTCTCATGGAAAGGGGATTGTGGAGACTTTTTGCAGACACAAACCTCTCCTTGTACATTTTACAACCAAATCCCATATCTGGATTTAGCTCAGCATAAGCTAACATAATCTTGAAGTCCTGGTGTATGCAGCAAAGCTAAAAAAATCTTATTATGGCACTAAAATCATGGCTGAGGTAAATATATTCTGCATCTCTACTTTCAGACATTTGCAGGTTCTGAAAAATACTGTCCTTTGGTCTCAGATTTCTTATCTTGTCAGTTCAAGACTACTAAAAACAAACAAGAAAAAATGTTTGCCACTTATTTTTGATCATCTGAAGTGCTCAGATAGGAAAATAAAAGAGGAAATAAGTGTACAGAACATGGAAGGACATAAGTTCTTATCATTTGGCCTTGAAGCCTTCTCTCTACACCCAGGGGCTAACTTGGCAGCTCAGTCATGCTAAACCACTTGGGATTGTACACAGAAATTTCCACAGAAAGTCAGCTCCCACATTTTCACGGTACCATTTCTTCCTACTTGTGCTGCTAAGGTTAAAAAGGAGGTGAACTGACAGAAATAGAAATATTTCTTACTTGACAATGTTATTAAATACACTTAAATCTGATTAAACCAAATCATTACTTTTAGCAGTGACCAGTGTCATTGCTAAAATGGGAATGCAATAGCTAAACATTATGGAACACAAGTTTATATGGCTGTAAATAAAGCAATGGATGAACTCCCACCTCTCTGGAACTTGAAGCCCCACAGAGAGACACTGGCTGACTTATGGGCTGACTTAATAGACTCCAGTTACAAATGGGAAAGGTGTCCATCCTCAGTCAGGTCACTGAGAAGAAAAGAATTCTTGGTGTTCAAAATATACCCCCTCTACTGCACGAAGTCTTTCTTGGATTAATGCAGGCATGGACTCCACACCATTTGAAAGGGACTCTGACCATTGTAATCCATGTTCTTAGGACTTTGACTTACTCGCTGCTGCTGTGTTTTTGTGATCCACTCTACAAATAATTCCAAAAAGCCTGTTGTTCATTCCTTACTTTTTTTTTTTTTTTGCATTATCACTGGCTCCTCCCGCACCAACTGTTCCCAGTATGCTAAGAAATCCTGTCACCTCACCTTTGCAGACATGCATGTCTGTATATATTCAGGCACTTACTTCCCTTCTCTGGCCCAGGTGTAGTTTGATCTTGCCTCAGTGTATGCACTGGATGTTTCACAGAAAACACAGAGCAAACAGTCATAGCAGATTCCCTCAAGAGCGACTTTACCAGAGCTGTATGAATTTCTGGAGCTAAGGATCTACTGCCTAGACTGTGCGCTACACTCTCCTTTTGTATGAGAAGGCACAGATTAGCTGTACTGCTTTGTATTTTGCTTAAAAGGCTTAGGAGCTAGGGTATTTTTTTGCTACATTTCTTGATAACTGTTCCATGTGTTTTCTTTTTAAAGGGGATATTTAAAAATAGAATATTAAAAAAAACAGTGGTAACAGTGCAGTTACAAATGCTGAAGTTTTAGAAGGAACTGCTGGGGGAGTTTCTGCTAGAAATACTTGCCAAGTAAAAAAACACAACAGTTAAGAAGACAGTTAACACAGATGCACAGACAACACAGAGCAGAACCTTGTATTTCAAAATCCAGCTAAACACTGTAATATCTCATGACATTGACAATTCACAAATAGTATGCAAGGGGGTGTTACCACTTTCCAAAACAAAGTCACATCAAACACTCCACTCTTGCAAGGTAGAGGAGGATCGTCTTCTTTAAAAACAAAAATAAAAGGAAACAAAAGGAATAAACTACGAAAAATAAGCTGTGAAAAAAATAGTAAAGGCCTTTTCAAGGTCTGAGCTTCCAGACACACTGCTCACATAACAAACACTAACAAATGTTTTGATAATTCAAGGACTGAGTATGAGTATATGCTGGAGCTTCAATTTAAACACTTTAACACCATTTAATAATTTTTCATAACCAATCACTGATGTGCTCTTTCCAAATACAAGTGTAATACAATTTGAGGTAAAGCATAAGAAGCAAATACATTCTTAGTGAATTTTTAACCCCTTGTCAACAAGGGATTCTTTGGACTTAGCCAAGCCAAGAAAGAGCCCCAGGAAGTTCTACTGCTGTGAGGCTGTCAGAGACAAGGAAGTGATAACCTTTTGGTTTGGGTTTTGCAAACAAAGCAACACATTGGTTTTGATTACTTTGTTTGAAGGCTATCAGAAAAATGTAGATTGGCCCAGTATCTTGCACCCCTTAAATGGAAATAGATGCATGAAGATCTAACTACAACAACATGCAAGCTTCGCTGTCATTTCAGTAGAAAGAAGTTAAAACAAAGAAAAGCAAGGAAAGGAAAAATACCACCATGAAAAACCAAACATCCTTTCCCCCTCCTCCCAAAGCCCCTTGAGAGCCATCCAGCTAGATGCTGATAATATTGGATAACTAGATCTGATGAAACAAGTTTCTTTGTAGCTTGGCATGTTGGTTTCAACAAATTTGGATGTAAATCATAATACCAATGGGACAACATTGCTTCTTCTCTCTGTTAAGCAGAGGCCGTAGAGAATCCCCTGGAAAAAACAGCAGTTAATTCAAGTGCCCTGGCTGGTTTCTGAATATGCAGCTCAGGAGTGCTGAAGTCAGGTCAGTATATTCCCACCCTCCTCTGCCTCCTGAGTGAGGCAGCCATAGGACCCACTGCGCCAGTCGACACCATCCCTTCCCAAGTACTGCTGCTTCAGACAATGTGCAGCATTTTGGGCCAAAGAAAAAAAGGGAGGTGAGCAACAGCCCAGCTGTTGAGGTCAAAGGAATGAAAACATCTGTATCCTGCCCTCAGGGGTGCAACTGCACTTCCCCACCTGGCCAAAAGGGCAGCCACCCCAGCGGTGCCGACTACCTACCTGCAGTTCCCACCTGCAGCACCAGAGCTCATGGAATCAAAGGTTCATGGGATAGCCGTGACCATTTGTAGCTCTGGCAGCAGTTTTCAGCTCTCCTTCCATTGTGTAATTTCAAGGGCTTGCAAAACACATGTCAGTGTATGAAAGGGAAATCTAGGTTTCAAGGACAAACTTTCTCGACACCTGAGTAGTAAGATGACATTGACTTATAAGGTCTGCTCTGAAAGACAACTTCGTTTTTAAACCTTTTTCCTTGGTTTTGAGCAGCAAAGGGCATAGACATATAAGACTATTAATATTTCTGCTAGTATTATTTTATCCCTGTTTCCTTTTCTTCCCAACTCCCCTATTTTCTTCAGCCGTGTCCATAACTGGATGTTCAGATTAAGGTGAGAGATGTATTAAAATACATAAACAGTAGGATCATCAAACACAGTATGTGCAAAATGGCAGGTTTTAGAAATATTCACTGCTAAAATTTCAACTGTTAAATGTGTTTTGGTAGGCAAAGAAGACTCTGCAGCTTTTTTAAACATGAGGAAATCCAAAGGATTACATCAAACCATGTTACAGACACTGACAGATACAGGCTTTCAAGCAAAACAGCTGTCATTAAAGCTCCTGTGACTGCTTAGAATACACTGCTGCAGTCTCCTAAAAAAACCCCAAATCCATGGGGAAAAAAAAATACCTTTAGCCTACACTTTAGCTTCGGAACAGAGATGCAGCTACATCCTTCTTCCTTTTTCTACGAATAAACAAAAGCAGTATGAACCATTTCTACCCCTGTGGTCACGAGCAAGGGCCAGAAAGCCCCAATAGGGCCTGTAACAAACATGTTCATCTCACAGCAGGGACTACAACCTCACAACTACTTTCCTACGACTGCACTTAGCACTATATGTGCATTTCATTTTATTTAACATTAAGGCCTTCCAGATACAACATCGCTTCCTACTTTTCAGAGGTTCTCACTACTTGAAACATGACTCTGAGCACTGGGTAAAAGTTCTGGAACAGCATCTGGTACCAGCACAGCTGCTAAAATGCTGTTGTGTCATTCCTTTCCTCAGACACTCATACAAGCTGTCCCTGCACATTTATGGTGACAGCAACCTGCCAAAGCCACCAGGGTTTGTGTCATTCTGTATGACAAGCAATTAATTACTGAGATGATTTCCATGTTCGTAGGCCATCCACAATCAATGGGCAGTAGTGGTAAGATAGAGCAGCTTAAATCCAAGTGTCACTGGCAGAACAGGAAGGGACCTTTGGGCCTGTAGAGGACAAGAGCAGCTCCATGGTGCAGAGGGAAGGAGGGAGGCCAGCATGAGGCATGACTATACTATGGGATGTTTCTGTGTGGAACTGGCAAGACAAAACGATCGGGTCCAGGACATGTATAGAGGCGACTGAAGGTCAAAGAGAAGTATCTAGAAGAAGTGTGACCTCTAAACCAGCCTTTTTATTGCATTTTTTATTACCCTCATGGCCTAAATGTGATCAGCTTTGATCCAATGTCATGTCATCCAACCAAAGGAGGGCATAGCTAATGATTTTTTATCTCAGCACTCAAAAGCATTGTTTAGGCCTGGTGTAACCTATTTCTATGTTATTTAACAGGATGCCAAACTTTCATGGTTCCCAATTTTATTTATGGCATAATACTTGCACAGAAATACAGACAAATGCATATTAATGCCTTTAAAAGTAATTTTCACAGGAAATGCAACACAAATCTAGCTTCGCCTGTCTTAAACCTTCCCTGTTCTCACCCTGTCCAGAGAATAAGAGTCATTTATTGGGAAGCATGTGCCTTTTCTTTCTGCCCCTCTCCCCAGGTCAGTATCCTCAAAGCCTTTCTTCTAGTCTTTCCATTTGGCTACTTGGTGAACTCCAGAAGCATTTGCATTGATGGCACAGGACTTAGCACTAGATCTGTCATATATGGTTAAGCTGCAGCTGGGCTAAGCTCCCTTTTTTATCCTGAGTGGTATTTTCTCTTTGAACTTTAGGAATTTATACAGTGTTTTATCCTTTCAAGTATCTCTACAAATTCTTCACAGGATCTACAGCACAGGCAGGGCCTTTTTATGACAGAAAGACACAGTAGGTTTCCATGCTTTGCAGTCACTGCAATATAACCCACTGCTTCACTAAGCCCACTAACATTACATTCATTATTTGGAATGGAGCTTATGGTAAAGAAGTCATTTGTTCTGATAGTCAAGTGCACCATCAAGAGTCTGATTGCCTACAACGAATCAAGAGAGTTTTATAAGCCCTGCTATGTGCTTTCACATGTTGAAAGGAAAAAAAAAACCACAAATTGTGCAGGAATAATTATCTTTCTGGTAGCTTGTTTTTAGAAGTAAAACAGGTAACATTTATGTGTAAATGCAAATAACAGTGATAATATGGGGCTCCCAGGGTATCAGAAAGGTAGCATTCCCTGTGGAAATACAGAAGAGCGCTACAATGGGACAAATGAAATATACCTTTCACCAAAGTATGAAGGTATTCTACCCATTCTTCTGCTTAAGAAGGATGACTGACTAATGCTTAGTGAAAAGAAATGTACTAAGTAGCTGCATTTGAAGTTATTACCTTGCATAATACCTATTGTGTACCTTTTCTGTGCAAAAAAGTTTCATGCAGTTGTCCATAATAATTTCAGTCTTGATATGACTAGATAAACAGGGGTCATGAAAGAAAAATTAGCAAAGTGCCTTTTAAGCAATCCAGTGTTCACAAACACTGACGGCTTTAAAATCTTCTGCATCCGTCTAGAGAAACAGGGACTGCTTTTGTAGTCCCTCTAATATTGCAGTATTTACAGTATGTATCACCTTTCTCTGCAGAAGGTTATACAGGGCACAGTGTGATGCAGTTCAGCTTCCAGTGTCCTGTCTTGTGGGCTTGAAAAACCCAGCAAACCGACCCTGCTACTGCTAACACTCGTCTTCTCGAGAAAATTCCTCCTGCAAGTAGTCCTGTAAGGTCAAATGAGACTCTTTGCCAAACAAGCCTTTGCAAAATGAGTTGTGCTCTGTCATGTTAAGTGAAAAGGAACTTAGCTGGACCATGTACTAATTTTAATTAACACAGTACAGTCCTTCATATCAGATAATCTGGTTGGATTTTTTTCTCCTTTCATCTCCTTCCTTCTTTTCTTTTAGCTGCTTTCAAGCTTTTTTTTCTACCCTTCCCTTTTGCATTTTTTTTCTCCTTTCACACACTATTTTTCTCCATCCCACTTTCCCCTTTTAACAACCCACCTCCTCCTCCTCCTCCTGCATCCTGTTTTTCTATCCCTTTGTCCTCTCCCAGTCCTTTGAAGGACTACACCTGTGTTTTTCTAACAGTCCCACCAGAAGCAGCTGAATGGAAGTGATAAGAAAACTGATAAAAACCCCTTGAGACTTAAAAGCTGTATTCCTACTAGCCTGCACAAAAGGAAATGGTAGACGTGGGCTAAGGAGAGAGGGATTAAATGAGTCAAAACTTGCAGTATTCCAACACAAGGGATTTAAATTTCTGTAATTCCCATTAACTAGTACACACCACCATTAAACTGCTTGCTCTGCTTAATATTTAAGAAGGGAAAAAATGAGCAGAGTCACATGGTAAACATGTCTGGAAGACTAAAAAAAAGAGTAAGAAGTTAATGAAAAGTGTGTATATATGTCAGACATCATACTCAGACCAGGAATGGCGTTATCATTTCCATTACAGGAGCACATACCTGCCTCTGAAACCTGCAGGAGTTTTAATCGCTTTTTGAAATCCATGCCCTAAAAAATTACCTCATTATTTCCCCTTTTCAGAATAGAGCTTTGATCGCACTCATTTTGGACACCTCGCCAGGTAGGTCAATCCCCAACAAAAGTCTGGTCCCATTCTTTAAGCCAAAACACACTCCCTAGGTCTGCCGGTGCATTTAATGTGCTGGCTTGCAGAATTTCTCTGTGCACTGTGTGCACTTCGAAATCAGCAGTACCTGATTTGGGAGTCACACAGGCAGCTGCCATGTCTTCAGGTTAAGCATAAAGGGATTACATTAGATCTGACAAATGTCATTTATTTCCAGGATTTGGGAAAATCATTTTCTTGTCCTAATAATTCCAACTAATCTAACTTAAGGATCCTAGAAAGATAAAGCTGAATCTCTGCTTTTATACTGAGAGTATCTAGAGCTCATTACGGATTTTGCCAAAAATCCCAGATCCTTGGTTTGCCTTACCAGCTTAAGAAAAACTTTATCCACAGACCTTCCAGAATTTTAAGAGAAGCCCATGGCAATTTCCAGCTGGGTATGTGATGCTATTCATCCTGCAATCTACAAGTGCTCTCTCCTAGTGAGAGCTAGACCTTCAAGCAAGAAAACCTGTGTGCCCTGAGACAGTAAGGCCAGGTGATTCTCCAGCATCAGATGTATAAAATTAGGGAAATGGGCTCAAGGGAAATGGGCTTCTGCAACCAAATCCACGTGCAGACAAGTTCAAACCACCTAGCTTTCCTATGTCCTTTCTTTCTGATGCAACTAATATTAACGTCTTCAAAAGAATTATACTTATTTAACTATCAATTAATATATGGCCTGTGTGCATGTGTTAGCTGACTGCCATCCATGGAAGGGGCTTAGCCACGGAGTTTGCCTAACTACACAAAGAGTTTGGAAGCTATGACCCACAAAGAAAGTTTGGTACATTCTGTACTGACAACTGATTTTTACACAACTCTTGCTCATTATAGTATTTCACACTTTAAAATGTAATTCAAAACAAAAAGTATGGCATGCACAAATTCCCACTGATCTCAAGCTGTATTAGTAACTGTGCTGGTAGAATCGGAGCTGGTAGCTGGTTTTTAAGGAAATTCACTGCAGTGAAGTGTCATTTTCCACATTCCCAGTTGTAGTTACAAGAGTGCCTGGATTCAAAAGACTAAATAGCCTCCTTTGTTTATTACATAATCTGAAAAACTGCAAGCAGAGAGCAACAAGGAAAGCACAGATCCTTCCTCTGAGCACTCTGACATGCCCCCTCTTCAAAAGAAGTCTCTCTTCAGGCTCACTGCTTTGGTACTCAGCCTTGCGCTTTGGCACCTTTTTTTCAAATTGCAAAGATCCCTGTTTATTATGCCCATACATACAATCATCTACATCTACACATATGTATGCGCTCTGCTGGCTGCCCACACTCAGGCCCATCTGCCAGGCTGGCGCTCTGCCCACCGAGAAGTTGGTCGGTCCATTTCACTAAAGTGGAACTGTCAAGCCGTGATGGGCTTTGGTGGGCAGCCAAGAGCCCTCCTTTCTCCAGGGACGAAAGCCTCCCAGCGACACTCAAGTTTGTGTGGCACACCACGGGAGCACGACCATGGGCACACATGCCAAAGCAAAGAAGATTTCAAAGAGGAAAGCAAAGAGGAGAGCTGACTGGTACTTCAGACTGTGATCCAGCCCTACTTTGTGGAGGTGATTATAGTGGACAATGTTGCTGTGGCTGAGCACAGGCCAACCACCATTTAACTTTGACTTTGGCACCAATCAAGTACAACAGGGCAATTGTGAGACGACTCAATAGATGTAAATAGCCACTATACAGGGCAATTCAGCGAGGCATAAGGGCATAGACAAGTGGCCTACAAAAGGCAGCTCCTTCCAGGAGCGTGCACACTTGGAGAGTAACTCCAGTTGCCTGGGAACCAGGAGCCAAGATCAGAACTACAAGCATCAGATCTTCAATTCAGCCCAAATCTTTCCAGGAAGATCACCTTGCGCATGCTGCTTCCTCTCACATTTCCATTTAAAGCTGACCTTTACTTTCACACTTGCACTGTGTCAAGACAGAGGTGGGTGATGGTTTGCTTTGGGGTATTAATCTCTCAATGACAATAACATGCCAGGAAATGTTGCTTTATCTTCTACTTTTCCTCCAGGTACGTGTGGACTTGGCCACTAGGAGCCTGCTTTAGAATGTCTAGATGTGGCTGTTCCGCATGGATAGAATCAGCTCACCCACCCTCCCTGGTGTCAAGTGGGATGCAAACTCAGCTCCACCTCCCTGCACCAGCCAAGATGAACAGTTGAACATGGTCTCACTGTTCAATGGCTCTATTCACCCGTAAGTATGACAAGCAAATTCTGGCACTATACCAACAGCTCCTCTGCTCCCCAGGAAGGCCTGAGGGCAAAATTATATCATGCTTTTATTTAAACCAGCATAGTCAAACTTCACTATGGAGGAGTTTTACCAGTTAAATGAGCCTCCACTCACAGGACTCAGTGGTCAGGAGGAAGTTCCAGCTGAACTTTTGAAAAGTTGGAGATAATGCTGAAAGATTCTTTCCCCTGTTGATTTTAATCGGGTCAGAAAAATCTTATGATACTTACATCACAGAACAGTTTATAGACATCACCATCACGACATTTTAATTGCTGTTACCTCTTTAGACAACTAAGCCAGGCAGAGCTTGTCAGCACCAAGAGAAAAGAAAATCAAGTGTGCTTCTAAAGCCTGAATTTCTTAAGCAAAATAAGCAGACATCCAGACCACCATATGAAGGAATTTCACATGTATCTTCTACTTCAATTTGGAATGGCTCTTCTGACATCTCTTCCAGCTAAGAAGATTACAAAAGACCAAATCATTTGAGATATTGCATTGCTTCTTGACATCAATCTGGTGAAAGATTTAACTGAAAAGAGCCTTTATTTTTGTACTTTGTATGTTACTGGACGGAATTCTGTTAAGTTGTAATCTCTTTTGAACAATTATAGAAACCACTGTATTTCCCTTTACAGGCTGTTCTGCCTATACAGAGAAGAGCATTCCTATAAAAATACAGCCTCTGTACAATAAAAGGTACTGCTCAGGATTTCCCTGTGGATCCTTGTGGCATATACACAGGCACATGAACTGTCAGTGGTACTTCTCACACAATCAGTATAAATACAGTGGTTCCAAGAGGAGATGACATCACACATTTTATAGTAAAAGAACTGCATGAAACAATTATATTCCCTAGCAGCAGTTATGGATACGCCACAGGTAAGTAGAAGAGTTGTGATCTTCCCTCTTCAGTGGGATGAAGAAAATAACCAAAGACTGGATTTATGTCATCATAATAGAGGGAAGGATTTTGCCCCATACATTTCAGTCTTGTCTGTCTTAAGCAGCAGGCCAAAAACCTGGCTCTACTGAAGTGAGCAGAGTCAGGGCAATTAGTCTCAGATTTGGTGATCTCCACACCAGGACACAAAGACTACTGAAATTTCCAAGTACTTACAAGTGGCTTGGCATTTTATCTCAGTTGCTGAGACTGCTAAACCATCCCTGCACGGACTTCTCCACAGGTGACACTATGTGCAGCTATACATCTAAAGATTACAATAGGTGCATCTAACTTAAAAACAAACGAAGCATTTACACTTTAACTGGAATCTGTAAGATTTAGACCTAAATTGGCACATCTTTCCTGCATGGTTTTCAATATGTCTTCATTGTAACAGTTTCCCAATTTAAGGCAATGTGAGAAGACAGAAGCTTTTTTTTTTTTGCAGGACCATGAACACACACCCCCCTCCCACCCCAAAACCAGGGCTAACATCTGTGGCAATCACAAAATGGTGACTGGTTACACACAGGAGATTAAAATAAACAGATCAATAATGTTCTGCTACAATTTTCAAATAAAAAGATCACATAGTTTTTTCCACAGTTCCTCTAGTAGCTTTTGTAATGACATTGGAGAGGGAGACATTGCATTACACTCTTCTAGGCCATTCTGGTAGTCCCTCACATAATTTTCCCCCTGCTTCCCCCCTGTTTTCAGCAAAAGTGTCATTCTTGTGCTGTTTGTGTAAGTGGACAGAATTTCAAGCATCTGCTCCCAAATGATTATAAATCAAGGAACCTTCATGCTCCATTAGCTTGAGAAGATGGCGTTATTAATGATTGCTATTCGAGGAAGTTCACAGTAAGTGTCTGAGTGAAGACACCTCTGATGCAAGGCTTTGTTTTAGTTTCTGAAAACAGCTGCGTGGGCAAGTCTTCACTCTCACTGTTTAACATATTTCTGAGGCTACCACTTCTAAGAAATTTCAATTATTTTTGTTAGCTTAGCATTAACATCAGTTTCCTCTGGAAACAGAAACAATACTGTCATTCCACAGCAACACTCATGGAAAGTCATTTAGCTTAACAAATACTGGGGTCTATGAAGATGCAACACTGCTCTTACTCCTCCATTCTTTATCCAGTTTCAGAAGTCTGAAAAAGCTGGTCCAAGTCTCAAACACAAAGAGTGAAAATTTAAGTATTAGGTCATATTACTAATGGACTTGAAACAATATAAGAAATGACTGGGTATATATAGCCTGGCCGAACTGATTTGCTCCACATGTTAATACACCATGATTTCCTACACGATCCTAACCAGCAGCCTTTCACTTCCATAGATGCAGGACCAACTCTACAAAGAAAAGGCGAGTCAGAGGTCTGATTGAGTTTTCTGCCTGTTAGTTACTTGCCTAGGTGCACAATGAATGTGATGCACCCCATGCATGAATACCACACAATACCAAATTTAAAGATAAGAGATCTGACTCATCACTCCACTGCACCAGTTTTATGCCTACGGGGCTCCATGTTCTTCCATGGTGACTCAGACCCAAGACTCCCCTCTCTCCAGGAAAAACATGACAAGTCATGCAGTACATGTCAGACTTAGCCATCAACTACAATCTGCATTTGCACTGCAAAACTAATTGGAATGTAACATTCCATACCACTTACATTGTGCTGTTAAGCCTAGTGATAGGAATATATATAATTAATGTAAAGAGCAGCAGTTTAAAATACAGTCATCAGAATTAACCCTCGTATTATTATACGTGGTAACACACTCAAGGAACCCTGTTTGAGAAAGCAGTCCTTGCCAAATAGTTAATAATGTCAATATGTGCACGCTAAGATTAACAACATGGAATTAAGTAGAAGGAGATTAGCCACTGGAACAAAAAGTTTCTCTGGA
>JACBWW010000003.1:24466688-24481748 GCA_020086605.1 Lanius collurio | reverse complement strand
TACTCGCTCCGAGCCAAAGGGTGTAGTGGGGCGTGGGGCAGGGGCGAGGCCGGGCGGCGAGGCCGGGCGGTGGGGCTGGGAGCCCCCTCCGGGCCCCCCGAGGGCGCGGCTCCGCCAGGGGGGTGCAAGCGGGACCCCCCCTTCCCGCCGGAGTGGCGGGCGGGCCGGGAGAGCAGCGGGGCGAGCGGGCGGAGAGGGATGATGTCATCCCCTTTCCCGGGGGGCGGGGCCTGTCCGCGGGAGGAGGTGGGCGCGACGCCGCGGCGCCCCCAGGAGCGGGCGAGGAGGCGGATGCGCGCCGAGCCGGGCTCGCACGGAGCTTGGCTCTCACGGTGCCGAACCCGCGCCTCCGAACCAGCGCTGCCCCGGGCCGGGCGGGGTGGACGCCGTGCCCGCGGCGGGGGGCGATCGCATGGGTCCCAACCCCGGGCGGGGGCTCCTCGTAGTCCCCCGGCAGCCCGGCCGGCGCTCCCGCTGCAGGGCGTAGAGCGGAGCGCAACTTTGGCACCGCCAGAGCCAGTGCGGTGACGCACCGGGGAAAGAGCACTTGATCGGAGCTGCGGCTGCAGCCCTTCCCCGCGAGCAGCAGGTGCGGGTGGCGGTGCACACGCTCGGCTCCAGCACGGCTCGCTGCTGAGAGCAGAGGCTGCCGTGTGGGTGGGTGTGCGGGAGCCTCCCGAGCACATCGGGTAGCCCGGCTGTGGGGAGAGTGACGAGTAGCAAAAGCTTCTGATCGTCTTGCGGTTCTCAAAATTGGCACATTTAGGTTTGCTGGAGAACCGAATGGTCTCCAGTGCTCAGTTTCTGTGACCCACTTATTTTTCCCGAACAGGTCAGATAAGCCATAGGGATTAACCATGTAGGCTTAACACAGAGGTACCTGAGAAGAAAATTCAACACCTTTCAGAGTAGCAGCCTCATGTTTCCTTTCATCTTCAACCATCATGTATTACTTTTAAATAAGACACAGCTATCTGCATTAAAAATGCAATGCAGTCTTTATGAAAAAGACAACAAAATTTTGAAGGGGGATGGTTTTTTTTAATCTTTAGTTTTCGTACATTTTCCCATCCACTTACAAAAGCAATTAAGAATATGTATAACTCTTTAGCTACATACTTAAAAACTTGAGCTTGGGTAATGCTTAAGCATCTCGCTGTTCCTAATCATATGGTGCCAGGAAGGCTGAAGGCTTTTGGGATACTTCTACATCAGTCCTATATTGGGACTGATGCTTTGTCTGATATGAAAGCAATATGAAAAGACTGCATCTTTGACTGGAAAACATAGAAGCAAGAAAATGAAAAGGGGAGGATCATGCATGATCATGCTGGAGGCTCAAGAATGCCTGGTTAGATAGCTAGGGCATTACACTACCCTCCTTCATGCAAATATTAAGCATAGTAACCCTGATTTTAAAAGTCTTAAGAGAAAGGCACAGGCAATGCTGGATTCTCACTCTGATACCACTTTGTGTGTAC
This sequence comes from Lanius collurio, assembly GCA_020086605.1. Taxonomy (NCBI): domain Eukaryota; kingdom Metazoa; phylum Chordata; class Aves; order Passeriformes; family Laniidae; genus Lanius; species Lanius collurio. The sequence continues at coordinate 24,480,267 of JACBWW010000003.1, read as the reverse complement.
TGGCCTCCTCACAGTGCTGAAGCAGTGGGAAGGTGAGGTGAGAAAAGGATGAAAACATGATTCAGGAGAAGCTGATACCACAGAGAGTGGCCTGCTGGTACCCTCTGGCTTGGTGAGGTGCACCAGGAACTTGGGAGGGATGGAGGCTGTAAGAAGTGACACAACAGGTGAAGTAAGGTATGAGGTCATGGAGGACACAGAGGTTGAAAGGGGAGCTTGAAATGAGATGTGTGTGATGGAAAGCCAGCACGGAAGTCTTTGTGTCTGCAGATTGTATCTGTCTTGGAAGTTGATTATTGTTCTCACAATATAGCAGAAAAACACAGGGAAAAGGCAGCACCATGGAGGATGAAATGAAATGAGCCCACAACAAGGGATTTTATCACTGTAACGATGAGGTAAGGGAATACTTGTGTTTCAGCAGGGACATTTAAGTGTCAGTGACCTGACTGAAAAGAAAGAGTGACACGTAAAACAGATCAGACCATAGGAGAACCTGTCCTTAAAGTCTCTGTTTACAGCTCACAGGAGAATATACCAGGAGACCTTGATGCTCAGTAGGGAGTCCAGTGAAGGTATTAACAGGACTGAGAATGTTTGTAGCTCTCTATGCTGCTAACTGGGAGGGCTGCTATAAATTACAGCTTCTGAGGCTTTGTCAGGGAGTGTTGCTTCATTTCTTGAAATTATGGGCTAAATTAATCACTGTTTTAACATAGAACTAAATTATTTGCACTTATAGGCAGTTTCACCACAATAAATCTTAATCTTTCATTCTCTAGAGCATGCTCTTCCTGGGCTGAGTGAGCAATGGAGTCCTTGCTCCATGGGTCACAGACCTGCCTGGGATGGACTGTGCATGGCAGGAGAAATGTTTTCAAGGGAGATTGAGACGACAGTTAGCGAACTGCTTTTCAACAAACTGTTGTCACATGGAAGGCAGAATTCCCATAGAAAAATGCTTTGATGTCTGTCAAAGCACCACAGGAACAAGACTTCAGGACTTTATGATGCTCTTAGTGTGGTTAGCAGTCTTGAGACAGACAAGTGTCTGACGGAGCTACTACTGCATCAGGAAGGTTATTTTAGTTTAGGGTACATAATAAAATCAGTGTGTTCTAAGTGACACTTTCCTCGAACGTCCAGTTTGCAGGAGAAAAAATGTTTCTGGATTTGCTTGAAATTGAAGAAAATGAAATGAAAGCCAAACCATGAAGGGAAACCTTTGCAAAATGAAAATCCTGCTTTTTGGACAGTCTCATGGAGATGCTGAACATACAAATTCAAATTCAGGGTTGTTCATGAGTAGTCTGAGTGCTTCCTGCAACTGTGAGGTATATTTTAGCCCTCTCTTCCTTGCAGAGAGACCTTGGCCTGTGTCTACCAGAGCAGGCTGCTTTGCAATCAAACACCTAAAAACTCTTGTCTCCACCCTACATTCCCCTAGCCCCCATTAATTTTTGTACCTGCAAAGCAGCACACTCCATGTACTGAGCCTTTGTAAATACCTTGAGGAGCCATTTCACCAGAAAACCCTTCTTTATGCCCCTTTATATGGAGGCATTTGGATTATCTCACAAACCACTCTCATGTTTATTAGGTTCACCTGGGCTTGTCATGAATACTAGTCAAGTGCAAACATTAATCAAATTAGAGATTCATTCCAGCCAGGCATAAGGTCAAGGTTCTAATTACAAGGCTGACAAATGAGAATGACTGCGAGTAATTTAACTTAAAATGTAATTTTAGGGCAAATTTAACAACAGGTTCTTTTCTAGTTGTCCTATTATCTTTCACCTTGAGTTTTTAAGATGTCTCATACATAAAAAACCAGGAGTCTAATTTGCATCTCTACTGTGTGGCTTGTCTTGTTCCCTTCCAGCCCAGAGGAAGTGTCTCAGGTATGGCTAGCTGTGGTTCTGTTTGAAGTTCAAAATAGTTCCTGCATTCCTGATCCTTTTTTCTGTCACAACTTCTAAACAAGCTGTCCTATCACACATTGACCAGCCACCAATTCATGAAGGAGTTTCCAAAGCTTTTACTGTCTTTCCTACAATTTGCATTTAGTAACGTTAAAAACCATGAGATCTGTAACAGTGCTCAGGTTTTCCATGCACAGCTGATTTCCTCTTGGATAACATAAGTGGCTCTCTAACAACAGAGATGACAGACATGATAACAACATATTTTGACCAAGCAGCACCCCCACCATTCAGTGTCAGCTTCTGGGGTTTCTAATTTCAAATCCCTCCACTGCTGAAGAATGAGAGACCACATCTTCTACATCCAAGAGTGTGAGGAGAGCAGGAATCACACTAGACAATGCTGATCTTAATGTCAGTATTAACAAATCGAATCTGTCCCTAGTTCATCTATCACTGTGCCAACTAGGCATCGTTTTGTATGATTAAGTACCTGTGAAATCAAATAGTAAACTGAATTTGTTCCATTGGGTACATTATCTGAACTGGACGCTTGAATACATCATCATTAGTATGATCTTTGACTTGTTGGAAATGCCAGAATACAGATAATAACGATAAAAATACTGACACTGTACATTAGTGGTTTCCTTGACTCATTACATCCTGAGAATAAAGTCCATACTTCACTCTGGAAAAATGCAGTGCTTAACACTGAGATGTCACAAGGAAGAAACTGGGTTTCTGCTACATAGAAATTAAAGGTGTTAGCAGGCAGAGAACTTCAAAACACTTTATGCCCTTACTGTAATTTTTTCATTAATAATTTTATTTATGCTCTCCTTGGAAGAAGGAAATTGTGTTGACTGTTTAGCACCAGATTATGTGTCTAACTGGGCCATCTTAATGACCTGTAAGTTAGAATTGTGATTAAGTCTGTTACTAAATTAGTAGCTTTGTTGTAGTTGTGGGAGTTTTATTCAGAATGGGATGGCACTTCCAGAGGGGTCATGCTATATTAGAAATATTTTGCCACAGACCTTTACTTGCTGGCAAAATGAGGAGACTTTTCACATCTAACACTTCTAAAGCACCTTGTGAGAGTAGGATTCACTCTGCTCCAAGAGGGGTTTAAAACTTTTTTAGTGGTGAGTGTCAGTGGCCATTACTCATGACTGGGGACGCCAGGACACATCTGCCTTCCCTTGTTTTAGTGCTGCCACTGTGTGACAGCTTCTCAGCTGAGCTCCAACAGGCCTCCACCCTCCCCATAAGAGTCCAGCCTGTTTGCCAGAGAAAATAATGGGTCTGAAGGGAATCTGAGAGGAGCACAACTGTTTCAGAGAGAAAGACTGACAAATGCATACCACAGGAGGCTGTGAGGAAGCAGAGTGTTTTTTCACCAGACAATGCTCTTTCAAACAATTGGATTTCAGGTTGTCCAACTTGATGAAACTGCAAAGCTCACCAGTTACAATAGTAAAATATTTAATTCCCTTTTAGGAATTAATATTCAATAAATTACATATTCTAGAGCTGGCAGTCATCTTTCGAGAGAGTGAAAACGTGCTATACAATTATTGTCAGCCAATATAAGCGAGTTTATGAGTGTTATTTGCATTAATGTAGTTGTGTGGTGTATTACTGTTTTATTGTGCTGTTGTGTTCTACATCTTGAAAATGCAGAAGCATAACTTTAAAGAGTTTGGAAGCTGGCTATTGTAATGATACTTTGGAGCAATATAGGGCTTTACAGGGACTTCAATTTCATTAGCACATTGCTGCAGTCTGTGCCAAGCAGCTAAATATTATGCAGCATTTTTAAAATGGAAGTGAAGTTACATGTGTGTCACCTAGACCTCCACACACACTGAAGGAAATCAGTGGTTCACCTGTGATGCTGCTGCATGCAAGAATGAGGGATAGGGATTTGGCAACCGGTTTGACTTAATAACCCAGTCTGGGCTGAGTGTTGCCCTTGGCACAGCCCTTTCCTTTCTGTTCCTCCACCTGCAACAGGAAAAGGTGGTGGCCCCTTGTAAATGCTTTAAGATCTACAAGGGGAAAATGGGAGCAATCCTTGCGGTAAGCAGGTGTATCCATACCCATCTAAAATAGTTGATTATGGGAGCAGACCCTTGAAACAGTGGTAGTCCACACTTCAAACACAGGCACCTGCAGAATGTGAGTGTGAAGCTGTAGAATCTTGAGAGGACAGCAAGTCCATGGATTCATCTAGTGCAGGCTCTAGAGAAGCTAAGGCTGCTTTGTCAGTTGTGTACCCCCTATATTATGTGTCAGGGAGATGCTGTGTGACTGAGCAGCCTCCCTTCTGTCCTTGTGACTGCACCAAGCCCTGGCACTACAGAAGTACCCTACTGCACTGCCAGGTTCACCTTGCAGAGTAAACAACACTGGGATCACACAAAAGCAACTGCACAGAAGGGAATACAGGGACAAAGGCTGCCTGAATAGGGAGGATGCAGAAAGGCACAAAATGAGTCAGAAGGGACAAATTGTAATGACAGGTCTGAAAGGATGCTAGAAATGGAGGAAAGCCAAAGGAAGGTTTGCTGCTTAGTGGAGAACAAGAAAAAAAGGAGGTGACATCAAGATTGACACGTTCAGTGGTTTTCAGTCACAATCAAGGTGCTGGTACTCAGAAACTTAGCATGCTTCATTTTAACAGGTGTGTAGAAATCTCCAAAATCGAGGACAGAAAACCTTTTAGACATTTAAGGAATGTAGGTATATTGAAGTAAGCCAGGCCCACTGAGCTCTGCTCTGACAAATTTAAAGCCCTGTAGTGGTCTTAAAAGCACTAACAATAATCTTTGACAGCTGCTAGAAGAAATATCTCAGTGGATAAATGTAGTACCTGTCATTAAAAAGGAGAAAATTAAGAAAATTGTGACTTTCAGGGGAGTCAAGCTAGGACTGTCACTAAGAAACATTTTAAAGCAAATACAGTTTGTTCCTAAACATGCAGAATACAGTCAGGCAACAAAGACTTTTGACAAATAAATCCTGTTAAATAGATCTAAGCCCTTCTTTAGGACAAAGAGCCTACTGCTGTAGGCACCTGCCCCTATTGCTGCTGGTGGCATGATGTCTCTGGGTGGCATTCAGGAGGGTGCCATGCTTTCCCCTTCTGTTCTGAGAAGTTTTTACCCACAAAATACTTAATGCCTGCACAAGTTCCCCCCTTTCTGTGGGTGCTGGATTTACTGGGCAAGTGCTATGAAGATCCTGCATACAGTTGAATCCCTGCCTACCCTTTGACTGGGTCTGGGGAAGGTGGTCAGTTAAAACCCTGCCATGTTTTGTTAGCAGAAGATAATTTGCTGCCTGCGTAGGTGGGGCAGATTCCTGGCAGTTCCAGGATATGGGCTGCACAATCCAACTGCAAGGATACTGTTCATAAACTGTGCACACTGGGCATCCCTGACCCAGCTGCTGATATATGGCAAGCATCGGATGTGAGTAAGGCTTTTAAAAGCTTTTGATGTAGTCCTGCATGACGTTGTTGTGCAGGACTGCATCAAAAAAGGAAAAAAAAAAGAGGCCAGGCTAAAATCACTCTGCAGTCTGGTAGGTTCACAAGTGGTTGAAATACCACTTGTTCAGAGTAATTATCAATGATTCACTGTCAGACTAGGGGAACACTGTAAGTGAGGTCCCACAAGGGTCTGTCTGGGGTCAGTTTTACTCAGTGCCTTCATTAATGACTTGGATGAGAATAATGATTTGTATAGAGAGTAAAATTTGTGGATGACATTGAGATGGAAGGCTTTGTGAGCACTTTGGCAAACAGGATTAGAATTTAAAACAATCTTTCTATACTGGTGAAATGCTCTGAAATCAATAAGATCAAATTCAATAAAGAATGCAAAGGACTCCTCTTAGAGGGGAGAAGTCAAATGCAGAGGTGTGAAATGGAGAATAGCTGGCCAGGCAGTGGTACTGGAGGCAAGGCTCTGTGTCCTGCAGTCAATCATGAACTGAGGATGAGTCAACAGTATAATGTTGCTGAGAAAACATTTGCCTCCAGAATGACTTCACTTTCCCATGAGCTGAACAAACGTAATTTTGGTGAATAAAAGGATAATTAGTCTGTGCTACTCAGCACTAATTATTCAGGTTGTGTGCCCAGTTTGGAATAATATAAGAAAACACATAAAGCAAAATTAACTAGAGAAGAGGAAGAGGAATGATGAAATTTATTTAATCTAGAAAAAAAGGAAAATAAGAGATGACCTGTTAGCATTCTTCACCTGTGTAAAAGATTCACAGAGAAAAATCAAGTCGTCTCCATGCCAACAAAAAGATGAGAATTGATTTGCAGCAAGAGAGATGTATGTTAGATCATCATTTTCTCAGTATATCTCAGGATTTGAAGAAGTTTCCTAAAGAATTCCTATTGTCAAAGTTTTAGAAGAGCAAGACAGGCAAACTTCAGTCATGAATGTGCTACAGAGTTGATTCTTCCTCAATGGAGATAGGACATTTATGTGTCTTCCTACCTTATGTATCTGTGATTTTCATCTGATACTTTAATCACCGGAGATAACACGATTCTTAATAACCTCATGCTGCAATTCAGTATTAAATTGTGTAGTAAATACAATAAAGTGTGAGTCAATTAAATTCTGAACTTCTGCAAGATAGTGATGTACAGAACCAAAAAGCTGACATACCACAATATTTTGTTATGGCACAGCTTCTTCCACTAAAGGGCTCAGTCCTAAGAATCTTCATAAATGTCTTTGTACAATTATCTAATCTTTACTCTGGAAATAAAAGGAGCTACTCACATCAGTATAAAATTGAAGGATTGAGCTTCCTTGTGTATTACAGATGTGCACAGCACAGAAACCTTTATCAACCTGGTGACATGTGTCATTGGCTTTTTTTCACTTCTATTTGTGGGCTGAGCCCATATAAAACTAACCCTTGATCTGATTCCAGGTGTGGAAGGAAGCGCTGTGAGCCCCTGCTGTTGCACACGTGCAGTGTGTGCCTGCTGCTGCCGTGCAGCACGCGAGCTGGGCCCGCGGGATGGGTGGGCAGCTGGCCCTCGTGTGCCCTGCTCTGCTCAGGCTGCAGCAGCTGAGGATCCGACCTGCAGCCTCTCTGGAGTACTGTTTTGCTGCTCTGATAATAGCATCGTGAAAGGACCCAATTTATTTTTGCCATGTACACTCTGTTCTAGCATTTTGTCTCCTATTCCCAGAATCCTTGGTTTGAGAGTACAGGAAATGCTGTAAAATCAAGCAAGATGCCATGAAATGCTGCTTATTCATTCACAGGTTGGTTTCTCTTTTTTTCTATTACCAGCTCTTTGGGCTTTGGAGACCAGATATGTGTACCAAGAGACATTTGGGGTCTCTGGAGACTGCAGCAGAGATTTGAGATTCCCAGTTGGTTATGCGGAGTATTGGGCAAGTCTGTCAGGTCAGCAGGAAGCCTTCTTACCCTAAGTTTAATTTTTACCCTTTATTCTTTCCTGGGAATGTTTCAAATGGGAAAGAGCTGGGAAGCTTTCTTGAGGGTAAGTAAATGAAATGAGAGAAAAGCTTTAATTTAGGGACAGAAACTGAGAGCTGCAAGGTCAATTCTCATTTGAGGCAGTCTGGGCCATGGCTAGGTGCCTGGCTGAGGGGTCAATCTAGGGTTAGGATTAAGGGTTTAGGTTCCAGGTTCAGGCAGGGGAAAATGCAGAACTACCTCCTCTAAAGGGGAAACTGGTCAGGGGTTGTGTCAGTTTGATTTGAAGTTCAGGTTAGGGCAAGAGGACAAGAGGAGGAGCAGAGTGATAGTGGATGTGGGGCTGGCAGGCAGCTACCAAAGGAGGCTAAGGGCTGCAAAAGGAATTTTCCACTAAGGAATTTATTGTCTGGGGCACAGCTAATCTTGACCCTAAGGTGCTTTGGGAAGGCTGTGGCTGGCCTTTGGGACAGGAGGCGTAGCAGAACCCAGCTTCTTTGGACAAAGCTGACTGGGAAGATGTAGTAATTTGGAGGGGCTGGAAAGAGCCCAGAGCTCAGGCTGGAGCTTCTCCTGGCTTTGTGCAGTAGCGTTGAGACTGGGTAAGGTGGCCATGAGGGCTTTGTGAAGGAGGAACAACCAGTCCCTTCTGAGCAGAATCCTGTGGTTGGCTCCACAGGGTACTCTGCAGAAACCTGGGCTCTGCTCCACACCCTTTCTCCAACCCTGACAGCAGAAGCTGGCTGAGCGAACTGTGAGAAGAAGACAAACAAGGTTCTGGCCCTTTTGGAGCTCAGATCTCGTCTTGGCTTCCTCTCTTCATACCCTCACAGCAAACCACCCTAATCCATTCTGCAGCCTGAGGGTGGTACCTTGAGGCTGCCTTCAACCCTGTCTCTGCCTCTTTGGTCTCCTACTTCCTTCACCTTGACCTTTCTTACTGTAGTCTCAAAAGTCAAGTCTACCTAAGTGCAGGTAGGTGGTAAGTGCTGGTCTAGATGTGTGTATCCAGTCTTCTCATAACCTTTCCAACACTTATGTCCGCTACAATCATATAGTATATAAGAGAAAAGTCATCTGATCTTCAACTCTGTAAAAGAAAGAGAACAGCAGCAAGGTGTGGGAGTCTAGTAGCATCAACTGTTTGGCTTTGGAGAGCAGTTGGCTCAGTCTCTGAACAAAGTGGATTCAATTTTATGAAGAGATTTCTTTTGCTGGAGACACAGAACTGTTCACTAGGGGAATGACTGGATAGTTACATCTGCTGTAAGAAGTGGTGGGAGTATTCCCCATCCAATGCTAGTGCCAGGTGTGTGGTATTGGGAGTTAGTGGAAAGAAGGCTCCATTTCCTCTATTTTCTCTAACAAATTGCATTATGATTACAACAGAATGGGGTGAACATTCAGCATCTCACAAAGCCAAGGTTAGCTGAAGTGCACAGCATTTTATATTTTCTCTTGTGAAAACAGAGACAGAAACAGAAAAATGGAGCTCCAGGGGTTGAGTATCATTAATGTCTAGCAGCAGAAGGAACAAGCTGATTAACAGGGAGGTTAACAACTAATCACACAGGAGCTGGTTAGTGTTATTACCCCAGAGAATATCCCCCCCAGCCTCATCAGCTTTGGCTGAGAGCAGCAATCCCAGCCTCTCCACCTCCATGCTGAGGGACACTGAGCCCACACCTCTTCTGGATACAGTAGAGAACTGGTCTCTGGGTGCATCTCAAAAAGCAGCTTTTTCATGGATAATACTGTTGACTTTAGTCATAACGCAGACAATAGAGACTCCACCATCTTACTGTACATGGAAGAAAATTTATAGGATTTCTTCACTGATTTATGGAGGAATGGGAAACACCCTGATTTATTAAAACAAAGTAACTATTTCTCCAAAATTAAGAACTGCAGCACTTCACTCAGCCAAGTGTTTCTCAAGCTACAAGAACACAAAGAAGTAAGAAGAGACTATAAATCAAATAAATTATTTTTTATATCTCTTCTGTAGCTATATCTGTACCCTCCATCTGCAAGACTCTCCTGTTCAGCTATTCACTTTGCAGAACAGATACATATGAAAAGCTGGCCAAATTGAAAAATGTTAGACTTCTGTTTAAAAATTTCTTATAAAATCCCTACTTTTTGAATTACTCAGAAACCAGATCAAATATTTAATATAAAGTGTATTTGTTTTGTTGAACTCTGTACCAGTCCGGTGACAAATTATGGTGAATATAATTCTTCTTCTTTTGTTTTATGGGGAAGAATTTCCCCTCAAAGACAGATTTTGCTCAGATTGTAATTTGGGCCAGAAATCTCTGTAACATTCAACTGTCAGTAATAGACCACTTTTCTGAGGACTGAACAGAAATTGCAAAGTACAAAATCAAATCAAATAATAATTACACTTTATTGAATTAGTGAAAACTAATTAAATAGAATATTTGACAGTAGGGGAGCAGGAGGAGAAGAAAATACACAAAATTTTTCTTCCTTGATAGCAGCACTTTAACCTTTTTGTATCTTCTGGCAGGCAGAGAGAAGATCTGTAATGGATAGGAAAAGAGGGTTCCCTGTGTTCTTTTCTCACACTTTCCCTGTTGTACTTTTTACAGATCAACATATTTACTTCCATTGCCTTTTTTCTTTTCAAATGACATTTTTCTTTTCAGTGTAAATTTCACACCTGAAATTTTGGACTTTTGCCCAATGAACTCCCCTTGAAATGTGTCCCCTTGAAGCTCTTCATCCACTGCCAACTCTCAACTCTCCCTTGATAGATTGCCCCATTTTCCAAGTCCTAGATCCCCCTAGGGATTTCAAGACCCCTCTATTCTTTCTTTGCAGGTCTTATAGAGTTCATTAGAGGAAAAGCAGGGAGAAAATATACACATGGCTAGATTGCATCCAAAGCCAGCTTCTCTCTGGAATGACAACAGCCATGTTTATGCAGTGCTGGGGCCAAGCAAACAAACTTTGCTTGAATCTTCTGCAGCCACACAACTGTTCATGCCTCAAACTACCACTTGCTGCCAGGCTCATTGGCACTTCTGGAGAGCCATGCAAGGATGGTTATCCTTGTTCTAGAGCTGGGCTGGCTTCTTTCATTGGCTATGGGAGCTAGTACATTATTATGGAAAAATGAGAAATGAAGGAGGTGTTGCCTAGACAGCTGAGCTGAACCTGCTATCATGAAAGTTAAATTTGGAAGCAGCAGTATCACCTCCATTGTTATCAGCCAAAGATGGGGTTGGATTCTTCTGTTTTCTGAAGTTTCCTAACCCCACATATCTGGGTGATGAGGAGTTGGCAGTGTAAGTGTAGATGTCAAAGGTTTATGTACTGGTAGTTTCCAGATTTTTAAAAGTCTTACCCTGTGGTATCTGTGTACCCAGATATCATCTAGGTGTTTGTGCATCAGTGAGATCATTTACAGGAAAATCTTCCTTGAACTTGTTCTAGCACCTGTTCTGGCAATGTGATTGTGTTAAAAGCAGGTCCCAAAGTACAATCAGAAAATAATATCAGCAAAAAACTTGAGTAATAGCAATAACAGAAAGAAAAAAACACATATAAGAGGAAAAACTGTCCGCCAACATGTGCATACTTCAGAAACAATGAAAAATACATTTCATTTCAGCCCTCGGGTATTCACAGGACACTAAACCGTAATTATTCTGTGCAGTGAGGAGAAGTGGAGAGAAATACAGGAACAACCCCAATTAGTGGGAAGGGAGTGTGTAGCTGTAAGTAAACTGTGCTGACAGTCTTCTAGCTGGATCAGAATTCATTTTCCTGAAAAGTTTTGGAACAGATTAAATAGTTGAGGTTGTTTACTACAGGAGCTGTTGTCTCTTGCGTGAAGAAGACACCATGGACACTTAACACCATGCAACAGGAGAAAGATCTCTTCAGATATTGATATAATGATGTGTTCCCTACCTCCAGATACGTAGATTCCCTAAGCCATGAGTTCAGACATGGCTGGTAACAAGTTTTGTAGCGATGCCATGATCTGTAGTATGTCAGCTAGGAGGCACTGACACCAGTGAGAATTCTGCCATTACCAGTCCCAGTGATGACATGAAAGTTAAATCCCAGGTTTTTTAGCTACTGTTTAAGCCTGTTTGCTAAAAGTTATAAAACAACCCTGATATTTTCATGCCTCATGGAGACAAGCTGCTTGAGACACCAGAACTGTGGTACATAGCTTTGCCTCTCCTGGAAGAATTTTGTTACCACCAACAGTGGCAGTGTTTTTTTTGTGAACTCCTGTATTATTCATAGGTCAGTGGCAGCCCTCTTCCAGTGGCAGTGTGTCACAGAGGACATGCATATTGCTTTGTCGTGAAAGTGTGGCCAAGCTGGAGCTGGACAGCCTCTGTGCATCAGCTGAACTGATCTGAAGGAGGGAGATTATACACAACAGGGTAAGACTTCACAGTTCATCAGTTTAATTGTAAAGCAGATGGATTTAAAAGACTTGAGGTTCTAACTGTCTTAAGTTTTGGTTCCAAGAGAATTCATGCGAGGCCCTAGGTACTTAGCAACTGGGAATTGAAATGCCACAGCTGCAGGATGAAAGGCACTGAGGTAGGACAACTCACTGATGGCTTCAGATTTGTTCTAGAAGTTTTGAAGGAATAACTTTGTTTGCACAGACTGCATGCCAGATCAGGTATTTACTGTCCTCTTAAGCACTAGTACTGGATGAGGAATAACTTAGAGAAGCAGTATAAACTGTCATCAGTGTGAATCATGTGTTGGGTGCTCCAGCTAACTGGGCAGAAATGTAATTTCCTCCCTGATACCAATCAGCTTTTTTTTCTCGTGTGCTGTAGTAGCCCAGTATTAATAACACAGCACCAGAGCCTCACAAGACAGCAAACAGATTGAGAAACCTTAACAAATGAGTACCCAACCCACCAGAAATCACAACAGAGTTTGGGTATAGTAGTTTCAATACTCTGATGTGATAAAATAAGGCTGAGACTTTGTGTCAGCTGATCAATTGACATAAATTATATTTTATATTATGTGGTATATGACATGTAGTATTATTATATATTTATTATAATTATTTCAGCTTCTGTTAGCCTTTTCACTTTTACCACTTCTAGAACCACAGGGATAATTGTATCTTAAGAAAACTAGTAAACTTCTCCATGTTTGACAAGCTGAGATCTCTGTTGAAATGAAAGTCCTTTTCAAATCAGTCACATCTCTGAACATGAGATGGTGGCTGATAACATGCTTAGGAAATGCCCTTTAATGTTGTCTGGCAGATCTAGCCCCAACTCGTTCAACTATAAGAAACCAAATGGGCTGCAAAGAAAACCCACACAAAAATTTTCCCAGCAGAAACTTTGGTTACTACCCAGTGTGAGTTACAAATTAGGTAATAGGAAAAGCAAAGAAATAGCAGGGTTTAATAATGTTAGGCTTAAGTTAGTATTAGTCCACTTCTTATTGGAATCACAAAACCTTAGCACAGCTTAGTCGGATAAGTTGAGCTACGTGGGAACCTAGATTTCAGAACGCTGTTTAAGTCACATTGTTCTGTGATCTCTCTCTAAAAAGTTACAACTCTCAGAGTCTTCAGCAGGCTAACAAGGGTAAGGTACTTTTTAAAGGATCATAACTCAAATAGACTAGCAAAACTGATTTAAAGACTGACCTGCTTAAATATGAATGTTAATTCTTGGGTATAGGTAGATTGCATTTCGCGTTTGCATTTATTTTATTATAAAACCTCCAAAGTTTTATAATAAAATAAATACTGCTTACTTAAATCATGAATATCCAAGAGTGACAGGCTTGGCAGGAAAGGCAGACCTCACTGAAAGCTATGAGAATCTTCTTGTGCATGCACAGCTTTTCAGGAATTTGTGCAGTTTATCCATTAATACACCGTATCATTTTGGTCATGCTTGCTTGCTCCTACACACCTCCTCCCCTAAACGAAGGCAGTGTGCTGCTACTGCTGCATCTTTCAGAGACCACAGGACTTGCAGGCAGAGCTGAGCTCTCTTTGCAGAGAAGTTGGACGTTCCCACCGGGGAGCAGAGCTAGCAAAGGGGCTTCTCAGGCTCACCCAGGCAAAGGCATCTGTGTGCAGCTGGTTTGAAACTGGACGGTGCTAACCTTGGAGATTTTACACCAGAACAGTC
>JACBWW010000003.1:24414287-24456723 GCA_020086605.1 Lanius collurio | reverse complement strand
GAGTTTTATCTCTTTTGCATAAGAAACACGTGAAAGTCTTTGGGAGTTTTCCAGTGCCAATTAATTTAATCAGTCCTTATCACTCCCAGTTCTGAACCTTTTAAGGAACTGGTTTGAGCAGTTGTCACTGCTAACTTGAAATTGCTTGATGTTACTGTATTATACTTTTTAGTTCTGAAAAATAGTTTAGGACTATAGCCACATTTGAGACATGTATTTTACAGGCTTTCTGAAAGCTCTGTCATCAAAATTTATGTATGTTCCTGTGAGAACTTAAGGGATGGAAAATGTCATGCTACTGTAAAGAAACAGATTTTGACAGTGACAATCCGTAACTAATTTGAAGGAATCTTACCAATTAGTTTGAACTCAAGGTTGGCCTGCCTTAAAATTATTTTGCTATGAAAAGAAACGTGTTTTTCTTCTTAAAATCACATTTAACCTTTTTTCTTTTTTAGAAAAGAACATCAGCTACTTTTTCTCTGAAAAGCAGAAAAAGCTGTAACACAGTAACCGTTTAAATGCATTATATTTGAAGTGCTGTTACAACAAGAAAAGCTGTCCATGTGGAGAAAACAAATTAGCAAATGTGAATCCATTCCAATTCCTTTTTCTATTGTCAAATAAAGCTATTTAGATAAGACCGTCTCCCTATTTCTGGAGTACTGTTGACTTCACTGATTACATTGCAGATATTAATGAAAAAAACTCAGAAGTAAACCACATCATCATGTACTTTTGGCATGTGATCCATAAAAAGTGTAGAAGGGGCAAACTATTTTTCCTCTTGACTTCAGTGGGGAGGGGAATAATGTGTGTAAAAAGATAGATACCAGTGTCAGAACTGAGATCACTCAGTCCTTTTACATGTATTTAAAGGACAGTCTGGCCTTCTGACAAAGACATTTTCTGTTTTCTGTAAACTGTACTTAAATACCTGCAGCATGAGAAGTGGATTTGATACTGCCATATGCAGAAATTGACAACACAGTAAAATAAGTGTGAAGCTCGCTGCAGCCAGAATAATGACATTTTATTCTGACTACACATTAGCATTTTTATGCCTACTTTGCAAAAGATGTAAAATAGCAGGTACAGGGTGACTCTGGCACCAGAGCAACTTCCCAATTAGCTGATTTTATTAATTCCATGAATGAAGAGCATGTCTCATTTTGTGCAACTGCAGGCGATTTTCAATAGGAGTTTGCTCTGACACACTTACTCTAACGTCAACTTTTAAACAATCAAAGCACATATTTCCCGGTTCTTTTCAGGTATATACATATGACCATCTAATTGCTCCATGAAGAGCTTTTTGTAATCTAAACTTTCCTCAGCTTGAGGGCCTTTCTTCTTGACCTGCTATTTTCTGAGACTAAATAATTCCCTTTTTTCATTTGTGCTGTCAGTTTGATAGTATTTTTAAAGCCTGCTTGTTTCTCTCTTGAGTATTCACTATGCTAGATAGTACAAAATTTGTCTTACACATTCTCTGCATGGTACAAATTTATTTTACAGGTCGTTGTCATTTAACTTCTGCTGGCAACTCAGCCCCAGAGAGCTGCTCACTCAGTCCCCTACCAGCAGCATGGGGTGGAGAATCAGAAGGACAAAAGTGAGAAAAATCATTGGCTGAGATAGAGACAATTTAATAGATAAAGCAAAAACCACGTGCACAAGCAAAACAGAACAAGGAATTAATTCACCACTTCCCATGGGCAGGAAGGTGTTCAACCATCCCCAGGGAAGCTGGGCTCCATCACATGTAATAATGACCCAGGAAGACAAATGCCATAACCCCAAATGTCCCTGCCTTCCTTCTTGTCCCCAGATCTATATGCTGAGCATGATGCCATATGGCGTGGGATATCCCTTTGGTCAGTTGGGGTCAGCTGTCCTGGCTGTGTCCCCTCCAAACTGCTTATCCACACCCAGCCTGCTCACTGGTGGAGTGGTGTGAAGAGCAGAAAAAGCCTTGACACTGTGCAAGCCCTACTTAGCAACAGCTAAAATATCCATATGTTATCAACACCATTTCCAGCACAAATCTGAAGTAGAGCCCATACCAGTTACTGGGAAGGAAATGAACTCTATCCCAGCCAAAACAAGTACAGAGGTCAAAAATACTGTTCGCTACCCTGGACCATATTTTTTGCTTCTTTTTATTGGTGCACTGACTTGTAATGCTGTGTGGATTCGAGGTGCTCATAATTCCAGGTGTGGCTGCTACCTGAGCCACGCATAATCCTCCTCTTTGATATATAACTGTTAACACCGTTGAACTTTATGGTAGTGGAGCTGCACTGCAAATTTTATTTGTTTTCTCAGTGTTCAAGGGGAGCCTGTTGACGAAGCCTTGCCTGCTCCAGCAGCATGAGGAATCACGCTCATGGGCTCTCGTCCTGCTGGGGGACTTCAACAATTGCGACATCTGGGAAAGAAGCACTGTGAGCTGTAGGAAATCCAGCAGACTCCTGGAATGCAGGGAGGATGACTTTCCAAGCCAGGTAATAGCCCTACCAGAGGGGATATGATACTGGATCTGATGGTCACCAGCACAAGTGAACCACTCAGGGACATCAAGCTTGGAGTCAGACTGGGCTGCAGTGATCACAGACTGGTGAAGTTTGCAGTCCTGAGGGATATGGGTCAGGCAAAGAGTCAGGACCCTAAACTTCAGGAAAGAAAAATTCCAGTTCTTCAAGGATTTAGTCAATAGGTTCCCCTGGGAAACTGCCCTCTGAGAAAAGGGAGCAGATCAGAGCTGACAGCTCCTTAAAACTGCTTTCTCCTAGAGCACAAGAGCTAGCAATCCCCCAGGTATGAGAAATCAGGGGAGGAAGGCAAAAGATCAGCATGGCTGCATTGGGACTTGCTGGTCAGGCTAAAGGGCAAGAAGGAAATGCAGAGAGTGGAGGCAGGCACAGGTATCCTGGAAAGATCAATTGTGTAGGGATGGGGCCAGGAAGGCCAAGGTACAGCGGGAGCTGAACTTGGCAAGGGATGCACAGAGTAAGAACAGCTTCTACAGGTATGTCAGCCTGAAAAGGAAGGTCAGAGAAGGTACGCACAGACATACACATGGAGATAAATGATGCTGGCAAACTGGTAACAGTGAATGAGGAGAAGGCAACTTTTCTGCTTCCATATTCACTGGCAACCATACCTCTTACCCTCCCTGGAGGGTTCTGCAAGGGAAGATCAGGTTTGGAAGCACCTGAGGAACTTGAAGATACATGGGTCTATGAGACTTGATGAGATGCATCCCAGAGCTCTGAGGGATTAGCTGATGTACTTGCCAAGCCACCCTCCATGATGTTTGAAAAGTCACAGCTCTCAAGTGAAGTCCCAGGTGACTGCAAAAAGGGAAACATTGTACCCATTTTAAAAAAGGAAGACCCCGGGAATTAGTAACCTGTCATCCTCTCCTCTGTATCCAGGAAGATTATAGAACAGATTCTCCCAGAAGCTACACTAAAGGACATGGAAGACAGGTCCCTTCCTACTCAAAATATTTTATGATTCTATGAAAAATATCACAATATGGTCAGAGATCAGCCTTGGCCTGCATATATGCAATATATGCACTTTTTCAAACTACTCTGGTATTTCCTGCAAACCTTGCACGGAGATCCAAGCCTTGCCAAGCTGGAGAGCAGCAGCTACTTCTTCACTTACCCCATCTCCGTCGGCAAACTCTGCAGAGAACAAAATGGGCATTTCTGAATAAAGTATTTCTAATGACTGTGACTGGAAATTACACAAAAAGTGTCCTAACATTTACACACCACTTACAAAGGATATAATTCATCCACCAATTAAAAATATTTTGCCAGACTTTTAAAGGTTACTGCAGGGAGATTTTCTTCCCACAAAAGATAGCGGGATGGGCACTGATACAGGAAAATTCTCACTAACATCTTTCCTTCACTATAACTACTAAGGGTGTTGCTTTGGGTAATTGTTTTTTTGTTATAAGGCATTCTAGCTACCTGCACATTTTCAAACTATGGAAACATAAAGCAACGCAAGATCTTTCACTGCTGCCTCCTTGGGGGATCAATCTGTTCCTCTCAGTCACTGAACAGTGTTTCTGTAAGAGCCCTTACCTCTATGTCAGCACAGTTCTTTCCATAGAACCCTTTCTGGAAGTCCATTTAGAAATCACTGCTTGCATGGCAGGTATGTTTACCTATCTCAACAGACCTCCAGTGCTTCTGGATCTCCAGTAGCTATTTAATCCTCAGGAGACAGAAATTGAGCTGTTTCAGAGCAGATTCCCCAAACTGTCTCTGTTAGTCTTATTGTGTGCTAAGGTCCAAGATCCTTTTGCAGCCCAGCCAGAGATTTCTGTAGTATGCACAGGCTCAGGACAATGCCCTCTGTAATGCAGAGGCACAGGGAACAGAAATACACGACAAATTATTGATATTTGTTACTGGTATTTTGTTTATGAGGCTGCTGCCAGTCCCTTTACAGTCTGCTACTGGTGCAAACCAAGCCTGCTGCTATTACCTTTATCAGTCCAGAGAAGGTACAACACCACCAGTCAGTTTCTCTAACCCACTGGGGCAAAAGAATGGGTATTAAATCTGTCTCTGGCCAGGGATGGATGGTGGTATCTTACTGTCTGCTGCAGAAAATGTTGCAGCCCTGTAGGTGGTGATGTTAAAGATTTCCCCCTACACTGAGTAGAGGGAGAGCTGCAGCTACAAATAGCAGCTGAGGCAAACAGGTCCAATTAAAGAGTAATTCAGTAAGGAATAAAAACTCAAAGACTTACTGAGTTTCCATTTTAGTAAAAGAAAAAAAATACAACTTCCAAATATATCAGATCTACTTACATTATTTCATTATTAGTAATTAGGATATTCTGGCAAAGCAGACCAAGCCTTTATTAGCTGAAGCAGCAGTTTGGCAGCGGCTGAAGTTTTATTGCTCATTGATTAAGCAATAGATACAAGCTGAACCAGTAGCCTCATATGCCGGGTATTAGAGCTGAATGCCTGGCAGATTTGTGTGAAGACTTATAGCCATGGGACAGATAGATCCATATATATTGCCCCGGGTAAAGCTGCATGAATGACTCTGAAAGGAGAAGGTTGCTGCATCATGGCAAATAATTGTTAATTTATCTTAGTGTGAAATCTTTTTACACCTCACATAAAATAAGCCACTTTTATGGGAGGGTTGGTTCAAGAATATTCCTTTTCAGGGCAATGATGGGGTTAAGTGCTGCCTTTTGTGTGAAAAAATGAACAGTCATTCAGTGAACTTTGGAGAAAAACCTTTCCTTTCTTTGTTAATCCCTGCTCTGACAGAATTATTGACCAGCGACCTGAGGAAACATCTTGCCATGGATGCTGACACCCAGTCGTGCACCCATCGACTGCACAGCACCCAGAGAGAAGCTCTGATGAATCCACTGCAGATATCCCCAGATGTCATCCTTTCCCCACTGCCTAGAAATAACATTTTTGTAGAGGAGCTGGAAAAGCAAAACATTTGTTCCCAGTCAGGTGCAGTCATACTGGTTTCAACCTCTGATGAAGATGAATTTTCAGTGATACGTCTGCTCTGGCATCGCTGTGGCTGAGGTGCAAACATTTTATTGCTGACACTGCTGTGAGTGAACTAATCTGCAAAATAGAGCATCCTAAGCCACAGCAGTTCTTTGCCTCTGGGAATGTGAGTCAGGGTGCTTAGATTGCACTGGTTTCTATTAATTGCCTGCTTAACTCCAAAGAGCCAGACATGTCTATTTCATTTAAAATTACATTTTTACAAACTTAAAATAGAATAAAATATAGGTTGTAACAAGAGTTACCTAAAAACTCATTGGACTTCATTTCCCTCAGTTGCACTGTGATGTGAGAAATGATGGAGCCACATGCATAAAAGAGCTTCTCCTGCACATTTCTTTGGCCCGACATTCAGACCTTGTATTTGACACGAAACTCATGGTCTTTACAGAACAAGTCTTGCCCCAAAAGTTCAAGCTCCGTCTTGCACAAGCATAAAATTAAATTATAAAGAACACTTCATAAACTAGTAAGCTTACACTGTGTCCTGCTTCTTTTTCCCAAAAAAGCCAGGAAAGCAAATACCCATTTGAATGTAAAAGAGGGTTGGAGATGGCTACAGGAGAGATTTCCTGGGCAAACAGAGGCATCTTCTTTGCTTGTGGTCAGTGAATTTTCCTTTCATATAAACCATAGTTGAGGTCAGCTATAGCAGAAAACAGTTACTGAAATCTGCTTTGTTTTTCAGAGAATGTGTGATCTTGATCAGGACCACTCAGGACTTTAATTTCATGCTGCAAAAGCAGCCTGGGTTGCAAGCTAACTGTGGAGGTAGAAAGCAGATATTTTCTCCATATCTGACTTGTTGGTTGTTGCATGGCAATCAGCAGATCCCATTTTCCCTTATGATTTCCAAGTGAAATTTTCCTTGAGTGGAGCCTAATCTGTGCTGGAGTATAATGAATGACCTGTGCAAACACAGGCAAAAGAACTTCACACTGCAAGAAAGAGCCTCCCACGAGCTGTTAAGAGATGCAGTTGTTGAAATCAAACACTGGATGCACTTTTTAAATGCCCAAGGATGGGTTGTTCAAACTTTAAAAGCCCAGCTTCACTACAGTGGGGTATAGTCATTGAGTGCTGCGGTGTGGTGCGAGAACACGGGACATTTTCCTGCAACAATCCCATCTTCTGGGCTGAACAGAGGCTCTCCAGTGCACTTGTTTTACAGCAATTCAGGGACTGAGCCCGAGAGCAGCACAAGCTCTGTTTAATTTCATTTCCTGAAGGCACAGACTGAAGCAATATTAGAAGCAGACTGCACTGGCCTGTAGAGAACTCACAGTATTTGGATTTTTTTTTTCCCACTGCTTGCCAAAGCCTCTGACATCAACTTTACCCCAACAGGGAGCCAGAGGAAGGAGAGGGAGGTGCAATGGCAGATGGCAACCCACAAGGAGGCGAGAATTGCATACTGCACTTTGGCACTCTGTGACAAGGACAACTTTACAGTAACCTAGTTTGCTTACAAATTGAATGAGAATTATTTGCTATTTCCCCCCCCCCCCCCGCCCCCATGTTTGGTCAGATCACTTCAAGACAAGCAAAAAAGTATCTAATTAATAGATTGACTTAGCTCTGGAAAGCTGCATTTCTAATACTGGGAGGACATAAGAGAACTGATTTTAATATAGTTAAGCCAGACATGTAATTTCAGGCTTTGATACGGTTTCAATGTGTGGATGAGCTGGGGGACAAATTTGCTTACCCAGTAAAGCAGCAATGAGTTGCTCTATTACCTGAATGTCCCAGAAATTTGTAGAAATTCAACAGAGGTTTTGCTGTGCTTTCTGGTTGTCTTTGCCTTCAAACAAAAGCATGTTCGATGGAGACAGACAACAGGTAAGGGAAAAGGAAATTTTACTTTCTTGGTGTTTTCTGAAAAATGGTTCTCCTGTCTACTTCTAGCCATTAAAATTAACTTGCTATCTAAATGGATCTTGTCTAAATTAATTGTGCTGTCTCTGTGCAGTGTTTCCCCTAGGAATGCCCTGAAATACTATTATGTCTTTGCCTGTTCTTGGCTGATTGAGATATTAATTAGTTATATGAATAAGCCTAGGAAAATAAAAGCAGGTTTCTCTCTTAATCATGTGAGCAATGGGCCTAATGCCTTATACATAGAGTTTAGCAGTAGTCACTTTGCTGTGTGACCTTGTTCACTACTCCATAGTGCCCTTGTTGAGTGGGGCAGATGCAAAGAAGAAAGTGAGTTGTGTAGGGAGAGGAGACTCATGAATAGTGTTGGGCACCACAGCTGGCTCCCAGCAAGTGCTGTACAGGAATGGGCTCTGATGGACACAGGTACCCTCTCAGGTCCCAGCCACAGGGTTGTCATGGAGCTCAAAATTTTTGTCATGCAGCCCTGTTCTGGGATTTATTCATCTTGGTTTTGCATGAGTCAGTCAGACTGGGCTAAGTGCAGCAATGCTGCTTCCTCGCTTTGTGCTCTGGGCCCACTCTTTAGAATCACAGAGTCACAGGATCATGTAGGCTGGAAAAGACCTCCAAGATCATTGAGTCCAACCATTAACCCAGCACCACTGTGTTCACCACAAAACCATGTCCCTAAGTGATACAGCTACACTTTTTTTGAACACTTCCAGGGACAGGAGACTCCAGGGCTTTCCTGAGCAGTCTGTTGCAGGGCTTGACAACCCTTTTGGTAAAGTAATTTTTCCTAATATCCAGTCTAAATCTAAACCTTCTTTGGCACCACTTGAGGCCACTTTCTCCTGTCCCAGCTCTTGTTATTTGCCAGAGTTGGTGATTGTTCAGGGACACCTTCCCTGTCCTGCCTAATGTGCATGTTAGAGTCTGGCAGAAAGCCTTTGGACAAACAGGGAGCCTCAGAATATGAGATGTTGCTTTTTCTGAAATTCCTGAAAAAACAGAACCCCTCTTCTGATCTAGCAAATGGAAATGTGAATGCTCTGTAGGGTGAACATATTCTTTATGATTGAAGTGGATATGACAGCTTTGTTTTCTCCTTGGTTGGTTGTTGCTTGCTCATTTCATGAGGCTTCTCCAGGATTTTTAGCTACAAGGAAGAATTTCTTTACTGGCATTCTTATCTTCCCATGGTGTGGAAAGAAACCCCATGAATCATATAACTTAACTTGGCTCAAAGCTGAGGGGAAGGTAAATGTACATTTTCTCTGCCACTAACTTACTTTGAACATTACATATCTGCATATGCAATCATAAATATTTAGTTAGAACAAGAAACGAGTACTTAGTGTTGCTTAAGAACGCTAAAATTGCAGACTTGAGTTGCAGTAGCTATTTTATGCTGCTCACCAGTAAATGCTTTACACTCCTGCAATATGCCTGTCTCCAGTATGCCTATTAAAAAAAAAAAAAAAAAAAAGATTTAAGCATTACTTACTTTGTAATTTAGCTTTGACCTGTAATATTTACATTTCAAAATGCAGACTTGATTTGAAAATAACCATATTCCAGGAAAGTAGGTGTTACAATTGTGTCTGTACTAGGTCCAAAACTTTCTCTCTGTATGCTCTGTGAACTTGTGTAATTCATATTCAGATGACTATATTGAGAAGGGTTCAAGTGTTTGCTTCCCAGAACATGAGGAATTCTTTCAGACAAGGTTGGGATTTACCAAGTCCCTTGGTTTCCTGTCACAGAACTGGTGGAGCCCTGAGCTCGAGGGAGAGAAGTGGGATTGTCTGTGACACCTGAACATCTCAAAACCACTCAGGGTCTGCTGTTGGCTCCTCTGAATTAAATGCAGAGCAGTTCATTCACTTCGCTGTGTAACTATCACCTTGCTTTGCACAGTGATTTTGCTTGAAATGATGAATAATGCCTGGGTAGTGTAAATTCCCTGGGGGCCATAGCAGATGCTATAAACTCTGCCAGTGGTGTTGAGGCATTTGGGAAATTCTTTTCCCTCCATACTTTACGCTATAAGAACTTCAACACTTTTTTGCAAAGGAGTTTGCCTTGAGGGATTCTTGGGGTTATTAGCTGTCCACTGCTTAATTTTGTGGCAAGCTTGCCTCTTTATGTCTTGAAATATCCTTAGACCATTCACAAACAGCCTAAATATCCCTCGACTGTGCAGCCCCACTTAAGCCAGTGCTAGTTGACGGCTACCCCAGAGCAGAAGTTGAGAAGAGAAATACAGCTCAAACCTCTTATGATGTTAAGTCATTTATTCCCTCTGTCCTGGAGGGGGACAGAGCACCCGACCTGGGCAAAAGTCGGCGAGGTGAGAGGGAGGGACTTTCCATCCTGCTGGTTTTATCACAGACAGGGGGAAAGGGGATACCAGGGGCGGAGATGGGACAACCAACCAACCAGATCAGAGCCCCGGCGGCTTGAACCTAAGGTAGACCCGACTCAGTCACATGGCGGGGGCCCGGCCGGGGGGAGGGGGGGGGGGGGGGGGCAGGGGGGTCCACCGCAACAAGGGATGGCAAATGCCAGAAGAAACACAAATAAAACAGAGGTTTTATGAGTTTTAATAAAGTAGTTTTAATAAAGAAGTTTTAATAGACTGAAAAGATTGAGGGACAGGAAGGACATTCTCCTGTCTGTAGTCTATACAAGATAAAGACAGATTCAAATCAGCATTAGCATTCAATATCAGTTTTTCATATGCCATCTATTGACTGTCAGGGAGATCCTTCTTTTGAACCAGACACACTGCACCCCATAAGCAGCACTTATTTTTGTGAAGAGCATAACCATATTCAGGCCCTGATGACCCTGAACCTTTGCTTAGGAGTGCTGTAATTAGAATTTGTGTCTCTTTACTTTGAGTTTCAAATCTGCTTAGCAAACCTAGAGGCTTGGCTCTAAAACCAGCATTTGCACTAAGATGCTGTGCTAGCTACACTCTTGGATTTGTCAAAACAATCCAACCAACTCTCACAGGAAACCAGAAACAAGAAGGAAAAATTTGGCCAAATTCCTTTATCCAAATATTTTTACAGCATGAGAAATTGAACTAATAATGCTTCTGTCTGGTTAACAGCTGTCAAAGGATGAAAAATAAGCTACTGGGAATGTAGTCAATCACTCACTCCTTTTAATGTGGTGTGAAATCCATAAAGGCATTTATACTGAATCTTAATGTGTTTTACAGAAAAATCACTGGTAGCTGTGTTGAAGAGATGCCAATTTTTAACAAGCAGCGTCTGGTGCTTTCCAGGCCACTCCACGCATGTGCATTCTGTAGAAAACAACGAGCTTGCACTCTGTTTGCTTCTGGGAATGCATATTTAGTAACATTCCCTCTCTTCCCCCTCTGCTTGAGGTGGGTCACCAGGACATAAGCTTCATTCACAAAAAGACATCTGAGCTTCATCCAGCTCCTCTCTGATGGTGGCTGCGGTTTTCATCCATGTGTTGCACGGTCGCTGCTCTCCTGTGAAGTGCATGGGCTGTGTCCCACAGACGCGGTGGCACACGGGGACATAACCACAACAAGTCCTACTGATTTCACAAGCCTGTTATTCTAAGACAACAAAGCAGGTGGATCACCATTCTCAGGGCTGTGGCCCTCCCTTGTGTGCTGTGTTCTTTAAGCAGCGGGCAGTGCTGACACTGCCTTGCACGACACAATGGGATATTAATGTGTGTGGAGAGCTCGGTGTTGAACCACACACAGAACAGCCTATATATAGCCAGAGGTAGCAGCTTTTTCAATCAGGATGGCTATTTTTGTGACCGATAGCACTGGGAAATGAAGAACTCAGTGGCTGTGCACAGAGAATGCATGGCTCAGGTTGTTGAAGGATTTGTGTTTCCCTCTGACCCTGCTCTTCACTGGGGTTTATTGGATGGATACAGCTGGATACAGCTGCATACAGCTGTGATGGTCACGGTCTGAGGCATCTTCTTCATTCTGCCCCAGAGGAGATATACTGTATCAGGTGGTGCTAATGCAGGGGCTAAAGGCCCCTTTGGTTTCCCTCCTTCTCTGGCTCAGCAGACCAATGGCAGGGTTTAGGCTGGTGACTGCTGGGTGTCTGCAGGGATGATCATCCTGCCCAAAGCACAAAAGGAGAGCCAGTCCCAAGGCTTTCTGCCATTGTTTCAGGTGAAAGCACATTGTGAAATGTAACTCGTAACATTCCCTTGTTTATATCTCCACCACCAGTTCATCCAAGTCCCAAAATCAGGGTGGCCATTAAAGACTAGTCTTGATGGCAGTTTTACACCACGTAGGTCTGCAGTCCTGGGGACCTGAATACATGACAGCTAATTTCCCATAAACTCACAACCACTTGAACCTTGCTGCCCTTTTTTCGGTACATAGGCTCATTTTGTGGTCTGAGGATCACCTGTTATGATCAATTCAGGTAAAGTTTTTAACTAATATTATAGACAGACAGGAATGGAAACAAAAAACTATCTCATCTATTAACTGGCATATAACTGCCATGCATGGGAATGGTAAAATAATAGAAAAATACATAAATGCTGTTTTCTTTTCTGTTTGTTACTTTTACCTAGTGATCTGTAGAGATGAACAATTACTATTCCTCAAATCAAACATTTACTCAGTTTCATAATGTATCTTTCACATGTAAGTTAAGCCTCTTGTCCACACTTTCTCATAGCTCCACAGTACAAATAATTCAAAAGAAGGCAGTAGAGATCCTTAGAGGTGGGATTGCACTCAGAATATCTTCCTCGTATCTTGTCACATTGAACTCTCCTTTCCAAACTGGGATGTGCACAGGCATAGTCATAACAGGTCAGTCCAAAATAGAAAGAAAGAAAGTGCCTCAGGATGGCTCTAGGGCGAACACTGGTGTCATGGTTCCTGTCCAGCCTGATGCCATCAGTATAATAAAAACTGTGGTTTCAGCTGAGTTCCTTCCAGACACTCATTCAAAGTGCAAAAACCATCCAGCAGAACCAGGATCTGTGGAAGAAATGACCAGGGCTGAATAAGAATGGTGGTTATCTCTGTTCAAAAAAAAAAAAAGATTACCTGTAAGGCAAACACACACAATACAGCTGCCTGCAGCCTGCTAGGCCAGGGAACAAATTAGGAGCATTGAACTTCCAGTCCCTTAGCTCTCAGAAAAGTATCTCATTAATCCTATTTTCTGAATGATTTCTGAATTTATGTACTTCATAACATGCAACTACTACTACTACTAAATACATCATACCAAACCAACACTCATGCTTTGTACTATTTATTCATTTTCCTCTTCTAACAGATCATCTCCCAGCCTACAGAAATTGCATCTCATGGTAACCTATTAGTGATGTACAAAACTTTCCTAATATGCCCCCACATCCCAGTGTGCTGCTCTTTTATTCAACTAAACATATTATAGCCTTGTGCGTCTCTCTTTCACTCATGACAGAAAGGACACATAATTTTTTCATTAAGATCATACCTCATAAAATTTTATTTTTCCTACTAGACACCAAGTTCCCTGAGTTTCCACTGAATTCAGTAGTGATGTGGATTGCTTATGAAACTAAGCCTGAATTCTCAGCTAAGTGAAGCATTTGGGATTTATTTCAGTCCCACTGAAATCAGTGGGACATAAATATAATTTTAAACAAACATTTGAGTGTTTTGCCAAGTGCAGTTAGAATGCTGAACATAGGTCTCAACAAGAAACTGTTTTCTATTTCTTACCGTGATAACATATTTTGACACACCGTTATGGTATCAAGTCAGCCATATAATCTTTAACACATTACAACCAAGAGAGAAGTCATCCTGCTATACTAAAATTCGTGAATAAGAATAATCTTTGAGTGGTATTTCTGAAAATCAGCAACACCCATTTTTATATGAAAAGTACAGTGCCCCTATTTCCCAAGAAGTCTTTCTCTTGTCTATCTCTAAGAAAGCTCAGGCCAGGAGCTGGGCAGCCAGTGAAGAGGCCAGGTGCACAGACTTCAGACAGATGTTTTGCCCATGTGTGGAGCAGGCAGCATTACATGTCAGATGCCCATTAGGTGCCTAAGTGTATGAGCATTCCTGAGGAGTACAGGAGCTCACTGAGGCACCACAAAATCTCCTGAAGACTGCTGTAGCTTTGTCCAGAATATTTGTAAAGCCACAGCTATCTTCCCCCAAATAGAACCTTTTGGTGTTTGCTTTTTATTATTTTTAGAGTACAGTTTCCCTTTTACATACCTTGGATCTTGTTATGCATTGCATCGTTACAGCTACAAGACTGAATATTTCCTTGTTGTTCTTGCAGTACTTCTGTCTTTCCAATTTTTGGAATTTATCTGAATTGTTCCTTAGAGTGTTTGTAGAAATAAATCTTTGTCTAGTTGATAGTTACTCCCCTCAAATTCAGATACTAAAGCAGCAGCTCTTCTAGAAATGACTGAATGTATTATTGTGATTGTTATGTGTGTGTAGAATTCATAGAACTGTAGAATGGTTTGGGTTGGAAGGAACCTTAAAACTCATCCAGTTCCAACCTCTCTGCCACAGACAGGACATCTTCCCCCAGATCAGGTTGCTCAAAGCCCCATCCAACCTGGCCTTGAGCACTTCCAGGGATGGGGCATCTACAACTTCTCTAGGAAACCCATTCCAGTGTTCCACCAACCTCACAGTAAAGAATTTCTTCCTAATATCCAATCTAAACCTATCCTCTGCCAATTTAAAGCCATTTCCCCTTGTCCTATCACTACTTGTCTTACTGCTTGTTATTTGGCAGATGAGACCAACTCTCACCTGGCTACAGCTGCCTTTCAGGTGGATGAGGACAGTCATAAGGTCCCCTCTGAGCCTCCTTTGCTTCAGGCTAAACAGTCCCAGTTCCCTCAGCTAATCGGCATAGGATTGTGCTCCAGACCCTTCGCCAGCTTCGTTGCTCTTCCCTGGACACGCTCCAGCCCCTCGGTTCTTTGGTCTCTGCTTCCGTCACCTCCCTCTTTCCCCGGGGAGCAGGGCTGGGCTGGCAGGGGCGAGAGAAGGGGCAGGAGAAGGGGCAGGCAAGGGGCTCACTGGGCCGACGCTTTGCCTTTGGTACCAGGAGAGGGAGCAGGTCCCCGCGCATCCCCCCGGGCTTTTGTTCCACCTCTTGACAGACTCGCAAAGCTCCACCGCGAGCTTCTTAACTGCGGGGTCGGAGGAGTGTTCCGCTCCAGACTTTCTCACACAGGCACACAAGCGGCTTTTAAGCAGTTTTCCATGGCTGTACAGCTTTGCACCTGTGAGTCATTAGACACAGTCCTGCCACCCTCACTCATAATCACGAGTTTCACAAAGAATTTCCCTGGAACCTGGGTATTTCCTTGAAAAAAAGGAGAATTCTCAGAATTAAAGATGATAGGAGTAGGCTGTCCAGGGCATGCGAAGGAGAAGTGTTACACATCTTTAGTTTCAGCAAGTGGAAGGTGGTGTACTCAATTCAGGAATGAAAGAGGAAAAGAGAATTAGGAATGCATTTGTAAGACCGTGGAAAAACAGCACCCTGTAAGAGTGAATAAATAAGATTTTTCAATAAAATTATGAAGACATCTGGGTTCAAATAATGCAGCAATAAATACCTGTGCTGCTTTCTGCAGTAGCAATGCTATGTTGTATGACTCCAGCTGAACACAGCTTTACATATTGTACTGTATATTATTTTCCTTTCAGATGTGAGGGTTAAAAAGTTTTCTTTTCCAGATTCTATCTCAAATAAAACTGCACAGAAGACATGTCTCTGAAAGGGAAGCTGTTATGGCTGGCAGTGGTCCCACATGTGCAGGCAGGCCTTTGGGCACTCTGGTCAAGTAATGCTTCATCACACACTGCAAAATAATAATAAGGACCATTTGAACTTAGACAACTTCATGGGTCCACAATATTTTGTGCATTCATTGTTACCTGCCTGTGGAGGTAAGTTGTCTCTGTGTTGCCCATGTGCCATGTAAAAGCCTGTGTTTACAGGGTTACCATTTCTTTTAGACTCATAATCAGTTAACTAAGCTGGAAGATGCTAGTGTTATCATGCATCTTTTGTATCTTGTGACAGAGACAATTTCATCTGCAAGCACAGACTATGACTCGGAGTCAAGAGGAGGCAGCTCCACTCCTACCTTTTGTGCTCTTGGGAAACCCATGCCAACACCAAGAAAATGCAGGAGCAGCTCCAGCACTGTTACGTGGCCACCCTCACTCGGGAGTGTGGCATTCTCTAAAAGCCAGCTCTTTTCCACAGAAAGCCATGAAGTGGGACCACCTGATGACCCAGGCCACCTCAGACAAGTTAGACAGCACACAGGGGTATGCAAACGGAGAGGCCTCCACCTTTCTGCCGTGATTTTCTATCAATATATTGCCGTTTTTTATCACAGCTCTTTGGTCATGCCTCTGTATATGGACTTGCATCTTCAGAAACCTTTGCTGTGCAAGATCTGCCAAACTTAGGGACTGTGAAGATGTCTGCACAGCTTTTTGCAGGGTGACGTGCTCTGAGCTGAATGAAGATAATAGTGTAGGTGCCACGCCTGTAGAAATAAAAGGAAACTCAAGAAATGCCATGAGTCAATCGCAGTGCTTTGAAACCAGAGATAAACAAAAAGCAAAGTGACTTCTACTGAAATAGATGTTAGTGTAATGATTATTTAAGGGAAGGCTTTGGATTTTCTTCTTCACAGACTTAAAACCGGTACAGAGTTTAAGTGCTGGTCCTCACATTTCTGCCTATATCTGCATCCCGTGTCTATCTCTCTGACTTTCTAGTTTCACAGAAAGCCATGCCTAGGGATGAGAGAAGAGGACCCCTCTTGAGTGCCAGCTGCCCTTCCCCAGCAAACTAGAGACAATGTTCCCCATGCCAATGCCCAGCTCTTCAGTGCAGTGTCCTTTTCCTCTGTGGAAGACAGGATGGCAAGGGCAGGGGCTGCAAACATCTTTCCTAAAATCAGCAATTGGCTTCATTTCCAGGTTTAATGCTACTGTTGGAAAGGAATATCAAAGCTGAGTATTAAAGAAGTGTCAACAAGCGAATGGGTTAAATGGTGCCCTAAGTCTGCGAATGCAGTGGGTGAGAGCAGAACCTGTTTATAAACTGCAGTGACTGTGCTGCCTGGAGATGACTTCATGCCTGAAGAACTCCTGTAACCTTTTTCAATCGATGCCTTTCTTTTTCTCTCACATAAATGTCACATAAGGACACACACAGCATTACATGAATGTCAGAGATAATGGCCCAGCTATTGTGCTTCCTTTTATTTCCCTTTCCCCTCAAAAGTGAGGCTTTCCTTTTTCTGCATGTAAACAAAATGGGATTTGATGACAAAAATCTAATCATCAATCAAGTCTTCCTTTACCAGTAAGATTTTCAGAAGAGATGATAAGCAGACATACAAGTGCAGCTTTTTGCTGTGATGATCACAGAGGAGTATAATGAAGATTAATCATCACTTTATCAAACTAAACCCATTTTTTTAAGTACCTCAATTAAATAACAGCTTAGATTCTGCAGAAGTGGCTGAGCCAAAGATGTGCCATTGTGATGTGCTGGCATCTTCTCTTCCCTGAAAGGTCCTGCCGTCTCCTTGCGCATCCATGCACATGCCTGCCTGGCTCTGCTGCATCACATTACAGCTGCTCTAGGCCCTGTGCCCCTCCAGCCTCTCTACTGTCTTTATTACACACCCTGGGCATCCTTCTGCCATGTTCCCACATCCCAGCAGAGCCTTGCTGCAGCCAGAGCACCCAGCATCTAACCCCTCTAAAGCGTCTCACAACCCCAAATATATGTTGGTGCTATCAGCTAAAATTCTACTCTGGTTTAAGAAGATGGATTGATTCTGCAGCTCTGAACTTCAAGGCCATAAAGTCTTTCTGTGCCAGTACGACTGAACAATGTTCACATGTAGGTTGGTGGAGTTCTGATACCTTTTCTCTGGAAGCCTCTGTTTGCCCATCACTAAAGGAGCAGAAAGACTCTTGTTTGTCCTTTGCTGGTATCCCTCCCCAAGCATCTGCTGTGACCCTGCCAGGGCAGGGGTCCAGTGGGAAGCCTGAGGGGCTCTTCCTGTGCTCTTCCCACAAAAGCCCATGGGATACCCTCCTGAAATAAATATCTTTCTACTATTGGTGGGATAATTTGGTCTGCTTGCTGCTGCTTTGCTCTGAAATGATTTCTCCAGCAAGACCTCAGCCTGGAAGTATTTGGAGATTTGCCTCACTGAGAACTGACTAAAAAAAATTGCAGATTTTGACCTTATTTTTTTTATATCTAATAAAAAGAAAAATTAATACATTTAATTAATTCATATTTCTCTCTCTGATCATGTACTACAATAGAACACTTGAAAATAAAAAGCACAAGGTGCTCTGAGGGATTTCTAGCCTTCCTGACATGGCCATTTTCAAGATAATATTAGGAGACAATAGAAAGCATAATCGTTAACTACCTGGTAGTGATGTCAGACCTTCTTTTCTCTTGGGTTAATGTATTATTCAATCAGCACAAATGGAGGTCTTCAATATGCCCTTTTACTGGGATTAAACTCTGGTTACATTTTGACATCCATAAAGACTTCAAACAAATCCAGTGATCTATATGCTTAATAAGTTGTGATAAACTGAAATTGAAAAAGATACTGATAATTTTATGAGGTGAAAACGGCTAATGCTGATTACCTGACAGTTAGTTATTATTAGTTATTTTATTAGGTTTATTGCTGTTAATCAGTGAAATTGTGCAATACTGATAGCGAAACTCCTGGCTTAAATCTTACCTATGCCTCATCTTAAGATACACAGAGGAAGTAAAAATGAAATGTATGGTGTTTTACATTGCAAATGCAGCACAGCTGGCTGGCATTTTTGGCATGATACATGTGCAGATACAGCACAAACGAGCCAAAATCAGCAAAAAGCCCAGGGTTGCACACACTGCAGACAAACAATGAACCATCACTGTATGCTGTGACTCCAAAGCCCCTAGAAATTACTGTGTTTTATCCTACAGTTTCCTTTCTTTATTCCACCCTTTCTTAAAATATGCTCTATTAAATGGGAACTGATTTCTATTAGCAGCGCTCCGGAAAGCAATGGGAAAGCTACACCCTGTGCAAGTTCGCTTTGTTTTACTGCTATTTTAATTTCTATCAAAGTATGGTCCATGCCTGAGCACCAAAATGTGGTGCTGGAGGTCTGCAGCCAGTGAGCCTGCCCAGAGCTCCCTCGTCACTGACCTGCTGGACCCCCACCACAGGCTGAGAAAGACACACACTCCAGTCTGTCTTTGCTACTTTGGCTAATTGTGGTGTAGATAATTGTCAATAGGACTGAAAGAAAGAGCATCAATGCATTTTCCTAAGTTAGTGATGTACAGGCAGATAACAAGTTGTGGTCCCTTTTGACAAGGATCAGAGGTGAAGCAGTGACCCAGAGTCTAAAGGTAACACACTCTATTACCAGCCCACATCTGACCGCTGCCTTGCAAGGCAGGGGAAAGCAGATGTCTTATTACCTGCCATCCTTAAGTGGCTTTTGTCATCACATCAACTTTGAAATAACACACACTGGGCAGGGACACACACACACACACACACACAACAGTGGCCAAATGAACTGCCAGGCAGTTTAAATACAGCAAGGAAAGACACCAGTGTTTAGAAAAAGCAAAAAGCAAAAATGCATAGAATTTTTTTTTTTCAGCTTTGTGGACAATGTGGGGATAAGACTTGCACTCAGTTATCACAAATTACTGTGATACTTTACAATGCATGGTGCTTCCCCTAAGGGTGAACTAAAGCAAGCAAGCTGCAGAAAAATTAGGGGCAATGCTCAACATCCACAAATTTTGAAGTTATATAGTCAGTCTAAAGCCTATCTGATAAGTAACCTATCATCTCTCTCAAAATGTAATTTAATTGATACTTTATAAATGTGGATGTCCCTACAGATGTCTCACTTGGCTGCTTAAAAATATTCTTCACATCACTGAAAAATCAATCTTTTAAACAAAGGGAATAATTTTCTGGGGCTGAGATACCTTTCTCTTCTGTCAATAAGAAGAAAGGCAGGTGAAGCAGAAGCTGGCACTGAGCTGGTCTCAGGCTCTCCTGGTGCCATGTGTATTCCAAAGCTGAAGAGACACACCTAGCTCACGGCAGAGTAGCCAGGGCACAACAAGGGATGGTGGTTCCATTACAGGGGTGGACAAGCTGGAGGATGAGAACAACCACAGCATGAGGTGTGCTTCAGCAACAGAGTGCAGAGCCACAAGGGACTAGCCACGGTGGATAGAGCCAGGTCCATTTGACAGCACCAGACAGGGCAAGTGGAGAGCCTGGCTTAGAGTCCAGCTGGGGAGATCTGGGCACCTGGTCTGGCCTTTGAGAAATTCTTTCACTTACAGAAGATGCTGTTGTGTATGATGCTGAGGTTCATAGTTGTTGGGCCAGTTGTTCTTCTGGCTCCAGAGAGGGAGTGGCAATGTGTGCTCTGGGAGGAAAAACTATCAGCAAGGAAGGAAATTAATGATGGAGTCATTCTGGGATCAGACTTAACACTGCTGTGCCCTGGTAGAAGTGCAAGGCAGGAGGCAGAGCAGCCCAGTGTTGACATCAGATTGGGAGGCCCTGCCAACATGGTGAGGGCTGGAATATTATGTGAAGGCATAATGCATGAGCACGAGGACCAGTGGGGTAGAAATGGAAATCCATCTAACAGCAAAGGGACAGTCTCCATGTTTTGGGATTAATCATGGAAATGTCTTTGAGTTCATCAGCTGTGAATGACAGAGGTGGAGCAAGTCTTGGTTTTATTAGTCACAAGGTGACAATGAGCCACTCAGATGTGTTGGCTGTGAAGATAAAAAAGGTGACCACTGAATCCATTAAGCAGGGTACTTACAGAGAGCAGGGCTTATTAATGCTATCACAGAAATCTCTGGAGAGGTCTCATCCCCGCTGCCTTACGCCAGTCACTCTCAGCCAGGAAAGACACAGCCAGCCATGGAGTGGAGTCAAAGGTGATGGCTGAGGGCAGTCACTCTCCTATGAGGGAATATGCTCAAGAGTAATTAGCTCAGCAGAAGAGTGTAGAGCTTATATTATTGCTCTTCATAAGTAATTCAGAAGAGTTAGTAGCAGGAAGGGAAATGGGCCATTTAAGTTAAGCTAAAGAGCAGTTTTGGCACAAGAACGAGTGGTGTGAGAGGCTGTAGAGATCCCACTGTGCCAGCAAGGGAGCTGAAGGAAGTGAGAAATACCATTAACCTTCTTGGCTGTCCTTGGCTGTGGGCTGAGTAAACCAGCCCAGCAGCAGGGGATGTGGTGGGCTTTAAAAGGGGACTTAAGAGGTTAATGACACGTTCATTGGAAGAGAGAACTCATTTCTGGGTAGCTAGGAACTTTGGGCTGGGGTAATTAGTGGGTAATATAAGCTGATTTTTGCTTTTCTAATAAGATACAGCTATTCTGAAATGCTCAGAAGTTTGGGATATCGCAAAGGGTGAAACTCAGTTTGGTCTGCTGAAAAATGAGATTATAAAGCTGAAGCAGGAGCTGCCAGTAAAAACAGAACCTTCTTGTTTCAATCTGGGTCTTCTGTCTGTGTGCCTGATGAATGAATGTTCAAAAGGGTAGGGGAAATACAAATGGCAAAATGAGTATATATGTTGAGATCGAGGAGGAAAAGTTCTATATTCACATTTTCAAGTTTAAAGTTACTATGGCCAAAGTAAACTTTAGCTATTGGTAGCCCCAGGCATATATAGGCTTGAATTCTTTCATCTTCCTTGTCAGAAACTACCTGGACAGATTCTTTACCAGAAGAGGAGAAGCTCTGTTGTAGAGTAGCACAGAGGACAACATACACTCTGCACATCTGTGTGCTCTCTACAGCTGTGTACTCCTCCAGCCTCCAGAAAAGTCATTCCTTTTCCCTTTTATGCTGGCAAAGTCAATGAAGAAGTCTTCATTAGCACCAAGTTGAGATGTATTTATGGTTGCAAGTTTTGTACCTCTCTAAGCTGTGGGGATCTGAAACTATGAAATTGTTAAAAGGTGAGCCCAGGTGTCCATGTGCCCTTTTTTATTGATGTTTTAATACCTTTTGAACATCTTCCTAGCTGCTTTTGGAGGTGTCTGAGGCAATACCTATACCTATGGAAGTGCCCTCCTGGCATATGCCATAGAACATGCATCAAATAAATTGTTTATTTTCAAGCTCTCTACCACTGCACACAAAATACCCTTCAGGATTATAAAGATTGCTTATCCAAAACCCACACAGCTCCCTCGAGCTGCCAAAAGCCACAGTGGCAGAAGAAAAGCTGTTCTCTCCACCAACAGCACAGCCTCCATGTAGCAGTGCAAAGCTGGTTTTCAAAAGTTTGGTGTTTGCTGCCGTGGAGTTGGTGCAAGACACATGCAGATAGCTTTTCTCTGTATTAATGGAAAGGTTCTTTTTGCCTTTGGCTGGTCTGGGAAAGTGCAGGTCCACTGACTGGATCTGCTGTTTCCTGCGACAACTGCGTTATGGTTCGTTTGACTCTGTGTGGGAAGCAGAGATCCCAAGTAGCAAAAGCTACCTCAGGGAAAAAAAACCCTAAATCAGACACATCCTGATAACGACCCTCCACCTCCCTTGTCACACGTTCATTTTTACAACAGCAAAATCAAAAGTCAAAGAGCAAGACCAAGTGTAAAATTTTGCGGCATTAAATCAGGGAAGGGAGTAGCCATCTTGGCATCTCTGGCTGCCTTCTGAAAGCAAACACTTGCCCCTGCTTAACACTTGCTAGCCTGAATGTAATATGTCCATGTTGAAGATTAGCTTGGTATGTTGGCACAGAAAATGTTCTGACATGGGAAGACAGGGTAGGAGAGTGACAGCAGGTGATCAAGGACAATCCGCCCTGGTGAATGAGCATTAAAGGCTGACGGAGAAGCATGGACTTGGTAGGGGCGGGGGAGGAAGGGGTTTGGAGAAACACTGATTGAGGTCAAGAAGATTTTCCTTTCAAAAGGGGAGAGACAGAGGAACATTAAACAGGTAATGAGAAAGTAAATGGAGGAAAGCTATTGCACAGTACAGCTGCATGATAATCAGGAGAGGTTATATGTGTATTTCCGAGCTATTCACACTGATCAGCCCAGGGACTGGGATCATGATGATATCTGAGCATACAACAATAAAAGGAGATTTCCCAGGTAGGCATGATCCAAAATGAACTACCTGCAGCTCTATAGCCCTGTACACCAAATAAAATACCCAGGAGTTCAAAGGCATAACCTGGACACTGTCTGCCTCTGTTCCTTGGGAAGCTGAGGGAATACATTTAAAGAGTACAATCATGTGAAAATCAAGGTCTATAGAGCCCTCCTTTTCATGGACAAATAACTTCCTCTGAGATCAGTAGGACCCACGCATAAGTGGTCTGAGTTGAAAACCTTTAAAACAAGCGAGACTTCTTAGTCCTTCTATTTGCTTCAGCTCTGCATTGTTCTCCATTATTTCTGAGTTAAAAACAAGATCTCTCTTATTTCAGGTCTGGAGAGAAGTGATATTTCTATTTGTTTGAAAAACTGAATCAGATTTTTTTAGTACTAAGATTAAAAAACCACAAACCTTGTAAGCTGTGCTTCATAATTAATACCTTTTGGATTAGGCAGGTCTGAGATACTCTTGTTAAAGCCATTGTTTGTATAAGAAACCTCCCAGTGCTTCAATGTGAAAGTAGGCTGCCCTAGAATATGTGTCTGCATCCTCTCATCTGCACCATCATAGTACAGCAGAGCCTGGCAAATTGAATTACCAGAGTGTCCTGTTTTCTCCCAAAGAGAAGAGAAATTTGTTTGCCTCTTGCCGTGGGCTTTCTTGTGTTGTTCAGAAAGCTCCTGCGCACCAGCAATGGCCCGGGCGAGAGCATTGTGAAGGCAGGGCCAGCTGCCATGGAAGCTGCCTCCAGCCCTGCTGCTCTCATTCCTGAGCTGTCAGCTCTGCTCTTCCAGGGCAGCAGAGCTGTCGGGGGCGGCCGCAGCCGCCCCACTCCGCTGCCCTCTTGTAATTACAGCACATCCCGCTCGCAGGCTGCAGGAGCACCTCATTAACAGCGCCGCTGACGTGGCTTTTCCTGCCCGCCTGTGACACTGCTCTGCTTTAAACCTGCGCCTTCCTGAAGCATCGGCACTGGCTTGGCTGGATCAATCACTGCTGCTGTTAGCGGTGCAGGTGGAAGGGTGGGAAAGAGCCTGAAGCCGATCCAGAAGAAGGCCTGCATTGATAGCGCTTTTCCTGTCTATGTGATGTGGGAATTGTAAGGATGCCAGCAATTCTGCTCCTTTTCAACATCTTCTAGCAAAAGAGACTTCTGCTTTCTGTTCCAGTTGAAATGCTTCCAGTGGTTGCTCTTGGTTCCACCTGAAAAATAGGCTTTAGATCAGAGCCTTTGGGCAACTGATTTTATGGACATGTTACTGATCTCTGGAGCCATAGTTCACCAGTGGAAACCCAAGGAAGGTTCCAATGGCATGTCATCTGGGAAAGGTGAACTTGACCTGAAAATAGATCCCAGCTTCAAATATCAAAATTAGCTGAAATGGTTTAACTTCCCACACAGATACTCTGAGATGATCAAGAAAAAGCTATGTGGGAGGCAGTAGCCAGGGCTTTCTGAATCCTCAGAATCTTCCTCAATTCTCCACCTTCTGCCTTTTAGTAGACCCTTGTCCAACTGCTACCACCTTCCCATGCCCCTAAAATGACTCCAGTCACACCAACCATGGTTAAAACTGGAAATACCTGTATTTCCACAGCAGTGCCTCACATCAGGCAGTGGGTGCAGATTAGCATGAATCCAACAATGGTTTCCCATCTCCTGGAGATTGTCCAGGACTAAAAACTCCTCACAGGAGAAGCTGAACACACTTCACTGCTCCTTTGCATTATTGTAACACAGAGTACCAGACTGGAAGATCTGCTTCATACTCTGTACAGAGCCCCAACTTATGAAATTTCTGTTCACAATCCACTATGTGGGACTATGTCTCAAACATGAAATCAGGCTGACAATATTTCTGGTTTGTACAATTACGCTTCAAAGGATAAAAAACCATTTTTTTACATCACTTTAGAAAAAAAAATTAACCCAACTAGAAGAATGATAAGTCCTGCCCTGAAGAAAGGAATCACTGATTAACTTTTAGCATATATAAACCCCTGCCAGTTTCTGATAAGAGTCACCACACTTCACACAGCAATCACTGTTGAAAATCAGAAGACCAAATTACTTTTCCATGTATAGGTAATAAGTGCATTTCATGATGGGCAGAAAAGCCTGTTAGGACATTTCTGGTTCTGGGAATTTTCAGGCTAAGGAATTAGCAGAGACATAAAATTAATACTGTTGGATAGGATAAAAAACTTAAGTTACTTTTACCAATATGCAATGTGATGGACTCAGCAGCCACTTTACTTGAGCCTGTTTTTAACTGGGATTGGATTCCCAATACTTTAAAGCTGCTTTCAGTGCTCCAGTTTTATCAATTGGCTTGGAGAGTATTTTTTTCAGAATGAGAAATTTGCATTTAGATGGTCCAAGGTTAGTGCAGCTACTTCAATCCTGACATCCAGTGTAGCAGGCTGGGGCTGTGCAGGGTGGCAGGGATGCACCAAAGACTGCTCCGTGTCCTACACTATCCCTTCTCCTCACACAGGAAGAAGTCAGTCAGGAGCTCCTTTCTACCTGGGACACAAATGACTGCTCAAGTGACTGCCAAGCCCTTGTCCAAGAAGCCTGTATAGGGTGGCACTTCCTGTATAGGGTGTCATTTCCTCTCCTCTGAACACAGACCGGGGAGACTAGAGTGCAGCTTGTTGCAGGGACAGTATTTAAATTGTAGGTTTATGGTACAGAACAGAATGATTATCAACTAATTTCTTTGAGTGTCCTATAAGTCTCTCTGGCCAGGTGCTGAGACATTTTGTGGGCAGAACCCTTGCCTCCAGGGGGTTTACCCCCAGGTTCCAGTCTTGCCAGTTAACATCATGGACTGCCAGCCTTATGAAGCCAAGGGAGCAGCTTATGTTTTCACAACTATGTGCACAGGTTTGCAGGACCTGGCTCTTCTTTTTTCACCCTTTCTTTCCACCTGCTGTTTCACTGGAAGTCTTTATGTGTGGCAGGCTGCTTTTCCTTACACTGCTTAGATGAGACCCCTGAGACAAGCCTGAGTATGGGAGTGCAGTGACTTCAAGTC
The DNA here is from genome assembly GCA_020086605.1 of Lanius collurio. Classification (NCBI taxonomy): domain Eukaryota; kingdom Metazoa; phylum Chordata; class Aves; order Passeriformes; family Laniidae; genus Lanius; species Lanius collurio. The sequence continues at coordinate 24,430,960 of JACBWW010000003.1, read as the reverse complement.
AGCTCTTTGCACACAGGTACAGTTTAGCTTTCTGTGAGGTACTGGGATCTCTTGTGCTTTGGCCCAGTGTTGTTATTCACCTTCTTTGGAAGCAGTGCTCTCCTTTAATTTTTGGCTTTTACCAGGGAAACCATTGATCTAACCAGAAGCTCAGCTTTATCAGATACTGATCAGAATCCCATTCACTGAGGACAAGAGTCTTTTGATTAATTGCATTGGGAATTTTACCTGGAATTCAACACATATATGGTCTCTGAAGGCAAAGTTTTTCAATGAATTTCATCATGAAGTATAAACAGCCTTTGACTATAATTGTTTTACTAATTTGCAGTCATGTTTTTTCTGTACATGGACAAGATTTCTATGTAAGGGTGGGTTATTAAGATCAGATTCTAGCAATGATTATGCTGCTGGTTACTTTCTTGATTACAGCATGTAGCCTTTTTTCTATTCCCTCATCAAAGGGATTTAGTTCTAATAGGGGCCCTTTTGTGCTGAAACAGTAAATTATTCTATCATCTGTTGTTCACTTACTAATGTTGTTAATTCTCTTCAGGCATTTTTTTCTCTTTTCTGCTTGAGGCCTGAGAACTTAATTCTGCAATTTGCTTACAAAGTTAGCAAATTATAGTTTTAATCTTTGAGTTGACAAATAGAAATCCTATGTCCTGAAAGTAAAAAATGATGGATTTTAAAGTTTATTTGATATTTAGAGCTAATAAAGTCAAGAGATTGGAGAATAATTATAGCTAATAAAATTAAACTTTAAATTTTCTTCATTGAGTTAGAAGCATTATAGAGAATTCCTTGATTTTCAATGCAGGTTTGCAATGCACACCATGTGCATTATGCAGCCAAATATAAGTTCCATACCCAGAGTAAAGGAATACGGTTCATATCTACAGGATGGACAATCATATCTTAGGAAACAGCAGCATGCAAGAAGATGTGAGGGTTCTAAGAAACAGACAAGGTAACAGGAGCTTGCAGTGCCCTGCCTTGGTGATGGGCACCATGTATGAATGACAAACTTATAAGGAGAAGGGATTTTACCGTTAAATGGGGCATTGGGACCACCAGCACTGGAATAGTACAGGTCATTCTCCTGCTGGTACTTTAAAAGTGAAAATGAAGGAAACAAACAGGAGAAGTCCAAGACTGAAAAGGACAAAGATGGAGCCTAGACAAATGCTTTGAAATCTGGAGGAAATGCCTGGCAGTGACAGATTTCAAGAACTCCATCTGCTTGGCTTAGTAAAGAGAAGACTGAGAAGCCATTTGTTATCACTGAACAGTACCTTCACAAAGAAGGAACATGAATCTAAAAGGGCTTGACCTAGCTGAGAAGGCAGGAGAAGGAATGAGGCTGGCAGAACATGGGAAGCCAAAGAGACGTAAAGCCAAAATCAGGCATGCTTTTGATGTTGCATGAAATTGTTGGAAGAAAGAGCTGAGGGGCATAGTTGATTCTTCATCTCTGTGTGTCTTCAGTCTTGTCTAGAAGATAAGGTCCAGTTAAGAATCAGTAATTTTGTGCAGTACAGCCTCACTGGACAAAAGTACTCTGTCCTACCAGGGGTCAGCCTACACACCCACATTTCTGGTACTAAACTTTACTCTACAAATGAAGTGTTACTTAAAGTGGAAGTGAGTTTCATAGTTTGAAGTCTCTTTTTTAATGTCCTACTGTCTCAAGCAGCAATGACAGGAAATATTTTTTTTTCTTCTGTGCTTTTTTTTCTTTTCTATTTTTAAAATAGTGGATAATGTCACAAGTTTCAAGCCTTGATGTTTAGGTTTAGTGTAGTTTGAGATCCTAGGAAAAATGCGTGAAGTATCAAAATGATAAAAGGATAGTTCTGCCTTGGATAAAAGGCCAAAATATTAAAAAAAATCATATTTGCATTAATATAAATCAATGTGTATCTCCATCTGTGGCGGAGCAGAAGAAAGACTGGAATATTTGCTTCCTGAAGTTTTAAGCTGAATATCAGGAGGTTACCACTCATGGGGAGAAAAGCTATCCCAATCTGTCTGTATGTCAGGCAGTGATTTTCATCCGTATAAATAATCACAGGAATGGCACAAATCACCACTGAAACTTATTCTCTCACCCCTCTCTTCCTAGGGAACGCAGTTGTTTTACAAAGTCCTTCTAAAAAAAGTTTATGTAGCATTAGTTACTTATTACAACTGCTGTCTAAGCCCATTGTTTCTCAGAGAACAGTGACTATGAGATCTGTCATCAGAGAATTGCCACAACAGAGACTTGATGTGCCAGACTTGCCACTGAAGTATTCTTGGCTGCTTGAGACAGTCTGACGCTCTGGTCTCAAGTGCTGGTCTCGTTTGAGTCCTAGCAAACTCAAGAGCTAAAAGCTATGAAGGTATTTTCCATTTCCCTCTGATGACGTGGCATTGAGAGGGAATATTCCCCAGGGAGAGATGGAATCATGACTGTAATTCATGGGTGGACATTTATTGCTTTTGGTTTATTGCAGGTAGGAGTTCCCACCTACGCTCCAATCCAGCACACAGAAACTGTGGCATAGTAGGATATTCTTGTAGGAAATGCTGTTGCTTTTGAGTTCTTGTGAAAAGGCTTCTATGTTAAGAGATACGCTGAAAAGAGTGTTACTGGTCTATTATATGAAAAGAAGCTTGTTCTAGAGTCATCCTTGAACAGGCTGCAGACTGTTATATTACCTATGCTTTTTTTTTTTTAATTAGAATTATGTGCATGCAGTCAGTGACTTTGCTAGCGAGCCAGGTGATTTTTCTGGGCTTCACAAGCACAAGTTGATCAGATGCCCTGCAGAACATATTTTTTATTTTTTTTCCCTTATTTTTTCCTGTGCACATTTTTTTTAAACTAGCTCAGGAAGTGGAAAAGATGCAGAAAATTTCTCATTAACTATATATGTGTGGTTTAAAATTGTGGACATGTTAATAGTCATGTGTGTTTAAAAGTTTTAATTACCACTTTGAAGCTTGAGCCTCTGGATATCAGTGTTGGATTGGGTTGGTAGTAGCTTTATGAGGAGGAGTTTTCTCTGACATTTTACCTGTGGACACCAGAAAAAAGCTAGATCTAGCAGATAGGCATTGTGTGGTACTTAACAGTAGTTTGAAAACCTAGTGCAGAGGAAAATCCCAGGTTAGGCCCTCCTTTTTTTTAAACTAGCTTGATTTCACCTGCTTCATAAAGTAGTCCTTATAATTTTAGTTCAGATAACTATTGCATCAGTTTGGGTGCCTTGGGGAAGTGTTTCTCAATGGCCCAGATTTATCTCAGCAGAGAGCTGGAGGTGTTTGCAACTTGCTGAGTGAACTGCTCGTGTTTTGTGTGTGCATGAGGCTTCTGGGCAGCACAAGGAGAGTCTTGTATTGAGCATGAGGCAAGAGGTTTCTGGTAAAGCCTTCAATTCTTGTGGGCCATTAAATATGAAAGTTGGATTTTATGGCTAGGACCCTAATTTTGTTTTATTGCATTAGGAAAGACTAAAAAAATTGTTATGAAATTTTGGATCTGTTTCATGACATTCATAAAAATCTAAATTAAGCACATTTTAAACCTCCAAGACTCACATTTGCAGTGTTTTGCTTTATCTTTATTTTTCTAGTCATAGGGAATTCTTGGTCCAAGGTTTTCAAGAGGACCCCAGACATGTAAAGATTTTCAAAACAGATATGACTATTGCAGCTGAAAGGCAAATTGAGAATTGGAATGCTCTGGATGCTTGCTCTAGCTCTGATGGATTAGTAGAAGGACTGGAGAGGTTACTTCTGTTAATGCTTCAGTACTCCAAGAACACTCATTTCCCTGCCTGTAAAATGACTTCTCAGGCTGCTATTGAAATCAAGGTCTGGAATTTGAGAAGCTAAAAGGGACATTTGCAAAACATGTTATAGTTTACAGGCAGCATCCCTCCCCTCCCTCTCCATTTCACAAAACAGGAACCACTTCAGTACCCCTAGATAGCCAGTAGGACCCCAGTGAGTTCAGCTCCAGAAAGGTTTGAATAATTCAGTGCCACCTGCTATGTGAACATAAACCGTGGCTGTGGAAGGTCTGATCCATAAGCAGCCTTGAGTTTTCCTCCTCTTCCCCTTACAAAATTGCCACATTGGGATAAACTTGCTGCATTTCATAATGAGAGTGAAAGCAGCCAGGCAGCATGAGGCGAACCTCTGTGGCCAGTGGTATTTTATTAGCTTCCGCTCATCAAATATAGTTTTCAACAAATTGCCCTCTTCTACTGGTTTCCTGGAAATACTGTAGATATATGCAACATTCATGTGAGTGTTTTAGAAGTTGAAACCATATTATTAGGCTTTTTATTAAATTAATTTGTGGTTTTCCCATGACAAAATGCATGCTTTCCTCACTTCACAGGAGACTGCTTGCAGTGTGTGCAGCCAGAGACATTGCTAACAAAAACCAAGCCACCACCCACCAAAGAGCAGTGACACCAGGACATGGTCTCAGAATTGCAGAACAATGAATTTATTTCTCACTTGTTCACTGGAATTACATCAGTTTTGTTGCACAATCAGCACTGACAGGGATGCTGTTGAGGTTTGAAGCTTTCTCTTTCAAACAGAGGCTGTTCTTTCCTTTGAGAAGAAAATACCTAACATAGGAGCCAGCGTGGAATGCATTGCCAGCTGTGCAAAGAGGGCTTGGGCATGAGCAATCCTTCAGGCCACCTCACTGCTGGGCTTAGTGGTGGCTCCCACATGGCAGCATCTGCTTCTCAAGCTGATCTAGTCTGGCCCAGCCTGGTTTTTCTATATGACATTTTTTCTATATGTGCAAGCTGCTGGGACACTTTAAATACCAAATAAGGGGCTCTGAAAGCAAGAAAATGTTAAGGAGAATGCTATTTCCACAGTTAAGAAACATGAGACTCTCATTATATGTTCTACCTCCCTCTCTACTCCACATCCACAAGCATGTAGAAAGAAAGGAAGAAAACCAGGGTGGGAAAAAGCACCATTAAGACCACAAGAACCATCTGCACTCAGACATGTTATGCATACTCATGCCAACTTTTTATATGTGCACTTGCAGGAAGGATTTTAGGGAATGTGCAGCCGTGGGCAGAGAGGGCTTGAAAAGCATTTGTGATATCCAGTTTTCATTTACTGCATGTCTTTGGGTTTGTGAACGTATCTAGACAAGACTACTACCCTCTTACCATGCTGTCTGAACAGCCGACGCTGAAACAAGGTTCAGATGGTGACTGAGGTTTTTACTTTTTTTAAACTATAACATACAATTCCCTTTTCACATTGAAAGTTATGTCATTTAGGGGACAGTTGTGAAATTCTGCTTTAACTTTCCTTTTGAAATTTCCTGAAAACATGTTAAGTAGAGTCTGCAGGACAAAGCCAATGTAGTCTCCCTGCTGTGGAGCATTCTCACCTATAGCTAGCTTTTGTACCTTATGGCTTTATCATTTAAAGCAAACCTGTTTTGTTCACTGACCTTGGGTATAAAATCAAAACCCTACTGATTTCACATAGGTGTTTACTAACAGTCCTGTGGCCAAAAAAGTCAGAAAACACTACTTGCCAGTATAAAAAAATCCAAGTAAATCACAGAAACCACAGAAAGCATTACAGGCTTTAGAAGGAGATAGTCCACAAAATTTTGCCTGATATGAGCACCTTTTTCAAAATTATCCTTTTAAGGAGATAGAAAACCATTAAAACCTTTTTTCTATGACCTTGTTGTCCTTGCTGCCTACGTGAAACATGCGGGCCTAAGAAGACCTCATTACTGAGACAAGATAATTTACTAGCTGCAAAGTGAAATAATTAGTTAACTTTAGGCATTGTTCTAAGTAAAACGTGTACCTTTGCACTGAAAATAAGCAATACTTTCATCATTAAAGTAGGTTTCAGGAAAAGTGTTTCACATAATTTATGCCAATTCAGAGGAGAGCTCAGATTTTTGAATCACAAATTTTCAACATCCAGCTTGATTTATAAGCATACATGTATATGATTGCTGTGCATGTCTGCAACAGTTGAACTCGATCACATTAAAGGTCTTTTCAAACCTGCATGATTTTATGATTCTGTAACAAAACCAACTTGAGGTGCAATGAAGCATGAACATTGTTTAATTGCAGCACCTCAGCATTTAGGGCTTTAATTCTGATTGTGCTTTATTGAGGCATAACAGCTTCCATGCAACCAGAAATGAGCATTTTGCTGGATAAGCAGGAGGTGACTCCTTTACCTGGTCCCTTTCTTAGAATCATATTAACAGCAAGATAAAAATGCAAAATCTCTCTATGTTTGTTTCCACAAAGTTTAAATCAAAACAACATTCATTCTTCATCACAATTACCTTGGCGAGTTTAGATGGCAGTAACTCTGTAAAAATAGAAGTCTTGTAACAGCAAATATAGGCCATAAGAAACTCAGCTGAGCATTATCTTTCTGTACATATGCTAAAGTTATGAGTGGGATTTTAAAAGTACATTGATCACTTAGCAAAAAAAAAAAAAAGCTATTGATTTCCAATGGGATTTACGCCTGTAAGTCATTTAGAGAGAGATTTTGTAGATGTATTTAAGTAGGTAAACATCTAACAGGATTGAGAAGAACAGGGAGGTTATAGGCTCAAGGGCTCTTTGCAATTGCTGTGGCCAGCATCAGCTGCACTGTTATCCAGCCCAACCCTTCCCTGATGTGATGAACACCAAGTTAGGGCACCCATGTAAGAGACCAGGAGACCGAAGAGCAAGGGCCAGGGTAAGCAGAAGAAAGCAAGGACCTATCTAAAACACCCAGGAGGTACCCACTCCATTCTCCTTGTTATACATACTGCCATCATCTTTTTGTACAGAAATGAAGGACAGTGACACAAAGGGAAAAATACTTTCATATTATCACTACCTTTTTAGGGAAACAAGATTTCCTTTGAAAGTTTTCATTTCATGTGTACATTCCTACCGTCTTCAAACAGAACTCCGTTATAAGTCTCAATTTATTGTATAAAATGGTACTTAATTCTAGTTGAAGTATACATTTTTAAATCTACCCATGAAACTTCTTGTAAATAGAGTTAAAATTTATTTGTACCTGAACTCCAAGTTAAGGTTTAGCAGGCTTCTGTCATGTGCCCTACAGAAAAAGAAGAAAAATACTCTTTCCAATGATGTATTTGAATATGTACATAAATTCCATAACCCTTAAAAATGTGTCAGAAGTACCCTTTGCAAACACAACCTGAGTCCATTTCCTAATACAAGAGTCCTAACGTATTCACCCATATCTCTTATTAAAGCTCACGTTTACAAACCCCTCAGACACAGATATATTAATACCCACTTTTTCTTCAGTTTAATTGCATCACTGAGATCTAATGTTTCAAGAAAATCAACACCTGAATCAAAGATTTACAAGAAAGTCTTTTTGTTTGCTGAAACTGAAAGGATGAAAACTTTTCCTGACTTAAACACAAGATATCTCCTTGTTTTATCTCCTTTGCCATGTTATGATTAAGAAACATGATATTTTTTTTCTGCTTTTCATTCTTCTTGAGGTAAGCCACATGGTTTCCAACCTTCCTTTCCCACCTCAGCAATTTCTCCATCACCTAAGGTGATTGCCCAAGAGGGGATTCCAGTCCTTAAGTCTGGATGGAGAATTCCAGAAAGCTTAACTGAGCTTTTGATCATGAACCTGGTATAGGGCTCAGTTTGTAGCCATGCTGAAAGGCTTAGTCTACACCTACTACTTACTGAATCACTGGGGAAAAAAATCCAACATGTAAATCATCTTATTTGAAGTATTATTTTCTTACTTGCATCTATATTTAATCTGGGTTATGGCTGTAATAAAAGAAGTATAACATTTCAGTGAGGAAGTCTTGAAAGCATAGTCACATCCATGTCTTTTATTTCAAATGAGAAATTTAGCATGGCTTTAGAGAGCAAAATAAAAGAGAACTGTTGGGACACTAATAAAATTCAAGGTTAGGGTCTAAAAATACAGCATCAGCCTTGTCATCTTACCAAATCCAGGATCTGGAGTGGCACAGCTGTATCCTTTAAACAAGATTGTTTATATTAATTACTATGAAATATTGTAACAGAAAAGGAGGGCAGAAAGGGACTACTTTAATCCCTCTCACTGTTTCAAGGCAGGAATAAGGATACCTGTGAGATTTTTCTCATGTCAAACCCCAACATTCCTTGCATCAATTTAAGCCATTGCTCTTATCCACCGTATTTGGAGAGAACCTCTTCCTCTCTGAAACAGTCTCTATATTCTTAAAAATTGTGATAAATCTGGGAGTGGGAGAAAAGGAGTTTTCTTCCTTGATCTAGGCAAGCTTTTTAGAAATCTTTTATTTGTAGGTTATGTTCTTTACTAAGGAGAACATGTTATTCTCCTCTGGATGCTCTCCAAGTGTGCCACATTGCTCTTAAAGTATAATATCCAAAATCAGTCACAGTATTCCAGCTGAGACTTGATCAATGATGGATGGAAAAAGGATCTTTCCATGTGTTTTGCAATCTATATTTCTGTCTGTATCTCCCACTCTTATGAGATTCAGGGGGAGTGCTGGCAACAGCACAGCTATGATTTATGATTAGTATACTCCCAAGACCCTTTCCTGAGAAAATGCTACCTAACCAATTATTTTTCATCCTCTACTGGGGAGGAATAATCAACTAACAAATGCATTGCATCTTATTTATCTTTATTGAACCTCACCCAGTATTTTTAATCCCTTTTCCCAGATATTTAAGTTCTAAATAACCCTTGTGAGCACTTGCAGGCCCTCCCACCTAGAGTCACCTTCAAGTTTAACTTCCACTTCTGCCTTCTAAGTCAGAAACTTAATGAGACAGCATTAAAACAGCAAGATGCCTCTGATGCTCCACCCCAGCTAAAAGGCCCATTTCAGTGTCAGAGAAAGGAAGGTGGCCTGGTACATCCACAGGTTGGTACTTTTTTCTTTGCAATTCCCACCACTGGCTTAGTCAGTCATTTTATGTGCATTATTTCTCAGAACTGGCATCAGGGTGGCCAATCTACAGTGACTACAATCCTCTGCTCTTCCCATCTTTCCCTGAGAGACCTATCCCATTTGCCCCTTTTAAACAACTTTACCCAACTTCAAAAGTAACTGTTGTATTCTAACGCAGCTTCAGTCAATTTTTAGTATTCTAGGCCGAGCTGATTTCAAAGTATCTAACATAGGTTTAAAGTACCTAGCTCTCTGCTTACTCTTAGACAAGGTCAGTCCATCAACTAGTCATTGCTGTTACAGCACATTTTGAAATCATGCAAAAGCCATACACTGTACATGACATTTGATGTTTGACTTTTGTAAGCAAATGCTTGTTTGACTTTTTCAAAGTACATAAAATACTGGTGGGCCTTTATGCTTTCATATTCTAGATGTATTCAGCACTTTATTAGTGAGTGAAGGGCACAACATAGGGTTGTTCAACAGCACTCTTAAATTTTGATCAACCTCTCCTTGCAAGAATCAAGCTTCTGAATTACCTGAACACTATTCTGAAAGCAGAAACACAGCTGTTTATTTCCAAATCTATGGACTATTGATGAGAGCAGAGATTTGTTACTATATAGCTCGTCCCCTTCCCATATTTAGTGATCAGTAAATAACCGTTGCATTATTGCTCAGATTTCTGGCTTTGTAAGATGCCTGATGTCTGCAGCAATTCAACCTCTGCTTTTTATTCCAGTCATGAGAGAAAAGGAGATGAGGGATGTTAGCAAGAGTCAAAGATAACATCAGAATTTAGTCTTAATTTGTGTGTAATCTCTAAAAAACCTCTGCTTTACCCATTTATCGGGGTAAAGAGATGAACTTAGAAGGTGTTTCTGATGACCATTACTACTGCCTTGTTACATGACTGCTCCCAATGCCTCCGTGCAGCTGATCCCATTGCCAGTGACCACAGAGCACTGGTAAAGTCTGTTGAAGTTGCAGCTACAGGATGCTCCAGATCCAGGGAGCCAGCATAGCAGAGACAAGAGAAAAACGTGAGTATTAAGCAGTGCCATCTAGTGTAGTGCAGGCACTCATTGACAGGGAAGGGAGCTGGCCTCCAGGCATTTTCTAGCCTTTCGCTGAAAGAGAGCCACAGTACTAAACCCATACACACTGCAGAAAATTTTGATGGCAAATAAAAGTAAAAGATGCCAGAGTGGTTTTGTGCCTTTTAAGTTCTGCCTGATTTACACCCTGGTACCCAGATCTCTATTTTTTTGGAACTTTGCCTGGACTACAAAGAGGCGAGTGTGTCTGCATAAGCCTCTCTATAGATTTGAGCATTCATACTGCCAGATTAAGAGACCCATTTGAGCAGTGCAATGACAGATGGCAAGAACTTGGTTGGAGGGAGCTACCAAACCAATTTGTGTGCAGCACCTGGTACTGCAAGGCTTTAAGGGAAGCTCTAGCAAAATTTGAAGTCCCTGATGGTACAGATGCTTTCACTACTGAATTAGAACTCCCACAGAAGAGGTTAACACACTGCCTAGTTTTAGGCATTGCCCATCCTATACAGAGCTCTGCATTGCATGGTGGTAAACTTTCCACATTCCCCATTAGCATTTACAGTTGTATTATAGTTCAAGGGCAGAAACATAGATAAAATACCCTATGAAATCACATAATTGCTGTTAAAAGCCAACGGACACATACAACAATCAAATCTTTCACACAGGTCAACAAAGATTACTGTAGTAACCTTTGCATCAGCGGAACATTTTCCAGTCAGCAAGTACCTCCTCAGCCCCCTGTTTTCCTTCAGCAGGCTGGCAGACCAGCTAGCTGAACTGAGCACAGGCAATGCTTTCTGAGACTCTTCCCAAAGGGAGTAAGTCAATCACAAGCATAACCTAAAGCCAGGTAAAATAGGTAAGCCAGAATTTACCACCTGACTCCTTCCGGCTCTCTACCATCACCTACATAACAGCCAATCACCCAGTTTTGCATAACAGAACCTTATCCTTAACATGACCCAATCTCTTCAGCCAGAGCAGGCTCCCTCCATTAAGTAAGCTGCTTGTTAGCCTTATCTCATCAGCTGGGAGACAGCTGATTAGTTACAGGTAAAGGCTAAACCGGTCATCTGAAAGCTGCATCTCCCATGTGACCAGATGAGTTGGTTTTTTTAATATGTCTTCCTAAGCAGATACTTTGAGTGTTTTGGGATAGATGAAATTATGTGACTGGTGTTACACAGAATAATAGATTAGAGGAGAAAGTGGCGTCTTCCTTTTTAAAAACTATGATTGTGTTTTGGTTTGAGCAGTACACGAAATACTTCAGTTTGCGTCTGAGTTGTAAACGTGCCCTCCTACATGACAGCATTATTGTCACAAAGAAACCATCTCTTTAAAAGAGATAATTTCTTTGAAAACGGTTATCTATATAAATGGGTAAATTAAAACTTTTTGAGTTTTCAGTGCTCAGTTTGGGTTTTTAAAGTAATCATCTCTGCATATAAATATAACTGCACCTCCACCGTTATTCACAAAACAAATATTTGGAAGTGTACTGAAAAGGAGAAAAAAAGCAGGAGCATGGGACAAGAGGACAGGAAGGGGAAAGCATGCAATGGCCAAGCATTTCCCACCCACTGCTTTGCCCCCAGCCCTGCCCCTGCTCCTGCAAAGCAGAAAACTGCATGAGAGGTTTCTTCCTGCCCCCTGCATATTCTGTGCTGCTGTCTGGTACCTCTGCACATTTGCCTGGTCTCCCAAGGGCCTGATCTATGGGTTGAAATATGCTGCATTGACAATTCACCGGCCTTGGAATGGGGAATGACAGCATCACTGGCCTTGGGAGGAGGAGTGGTTGCAGTCTGTGCACTCTGCAGTGGGTCTTCCAGCAGGTTGTGGGTGATGGAGTGTGACCTTCCTCCCTGTCCCCTCCAAGGAGGTGCATCTGTGCCTCTCTGCCCTGGTCAGCTCGGAAGCTGCAGGAGAGGACCAGACCATGCAGCTCTTCACCTCCAGGTTCATTACACACATCTCTGGCTGAGGCTGGCAGCAATTATACAAAACCCCAGGAGAAAGTGGCCTGACTTGATGCTGCATGCTCATTAAAATCTCCCTCCTTCACAGGAAGACCTCTGAAGAGTGCATGCTGGTATTTTAAACACAATGTCATTTATTGAGAAACCTGGGAAAGATGTCCATATCATTCCATCATGTCAAAAACATCATGAGGAGGAGACAATTATCTCTCTCTGGACTCTTGGAAGCTACTGCTAAGAGCAGGTGGCTTTGGCCATCCCAATGCCTCTGGGACCTCCTGGTAGACATGCCTTTAGCTCTGGCCCTGTGTGTAGACTCAAGGTGCAAGTTAAATGTGGTGATTTTTATATTTTATTGCTGTGTAATTTCAAAATGCTTTTTCGGAGCCTGTGTAAAGCAGCTAGGCATATCATTCCCTTGAGAAATCTCACTGTACAATAAATGATTTTTACCCATATTTGCTAGCAGCAATCCAGTTCCCAAAACAGGTATGATAGTGGGGGCAAAGGTCTCAGAACAGGCAAATCCCTTATGCCCAGTACACTTCTCACACAGTATCAATAAACCTGAAGTGTAGGTTTGTCTAGCAATAGTGAAACTACACATTAGAAACTTGTCATAAATGAGTGTTTTAAGGTCACTTAAAGATTGCAAAATTCCTGCATGAAGAGCTGTTCTTAAAAGTTAAGTGTGAAACATTTAAGTGCTGCCAGTGCCAGAGCCCAGCCCAGCAGAGATCTGTCAGTACTGGCCTGCAATGATGGGTTTTTTCACTAACTGCAGGGTTCCGAGTGAGTTTATCTTGAATGTCCAGACCATGCTCATTGCATTGAGCATCCTTCTCAAAGGGATGGCTGCTCTTTGGTATTAGCAAAATTTCTGACTAAATGTTTAGTGACTGCTATCAAAAAAAATCAACGGGAGAAATTAAAAAAAAGTCAGGTCATTGTGGATGTCCTGACCAAAATTACACAGGATATCAGGTCAAATGAGGAACTGCCCTGTTACTACCCTGATCAGGGCTCACTTTCTAATCATGTAATTGACCCAATATTGCAAATAGGTGAGGTTCTGAGTGTTTTCTTTAATTCTTCCAAGTTGCTATTACCTGTTAAATTGCACTGCAGATAGCAGCAATTTTCCCTCCTTCTCCCTCATCCTCCAAAAATCTCTAATGCCTTGCAATGCATCGCCACTTATCACTCATTTTGCCACCTGAACACTCGAAGGGAGCTGGCTGACTAATCCCTGCTGCTAATGCACATCAGCAGTAGTCAGATCACTCATATCTGAATCACTCACACCCTGTGCAAGCTGAACCTCATTCAGGTGTTTAACATGCTAGTCCAAGTGTAGCTCTACATTACAGTCATTTAGTAAATGAGTGACTGTTTTGAGCTTCAGAATGAAAGTGGGAGAGGGGAATGGTTTTGCTTTTCCTTATGGTGTTGATGCCACCTAACTTTTGCAGAAAACTAATGTGATACTCATTGTCCAGCTCTCCTTCCCTTACTTTTTGTTTGGTTAAAATGCAAGGGTTGTTGTTTTTTTTTTTTTTTTTAACTGTCTTCATTATACCTTGATATGAAGTTAAAAAGTGTGGTTATGAGTTGATGTTTCTTCACAAAGAGGTGTTGCATGATTACAGCAAATAGATAGAACCTGATCATGGATAAAATCCATAAAAGGATATATTCTGTGAGTTAAGTAACTTTATTCTGTGAAGCAAGTAACTGACATGAATAGTTCAACCTGTGGATCCTTTAAATTCTATTTCTACTCATACCTGCTACAGAGGGAACAGCTTTATTTTTATAAACAAATTTGTCGTCTAATTTTGTTAAAAAAAAAAAGAAAAAATAGTGAGAGTATAAAATAATTGGTTTTCTCGCCTATGCTTTAAATTGCACATGTGTATATAATTGCTTCTGTTTTATTTCTCAAGTAGTTAGTGCTGTATGTAAAATCAGTTCTACTAACAACACTGTGGAGAAAGAGTGGCAGCATTGTATCTGTGACAGTTCAAAGACATAAAGTTTGCAGGAAAAAGTAACATCTTTGATTAGAAAATCTCTTACATTCATTTTTTCCAGCTGTAATAAATGCTGCTCCCTCCTCTATCTTGGCTCTTTCATATAGCTACAAATGTTATAATGGCTTCAGATGAACTGTACTGAACTGCCCAGAGCTACACTTTGAAGTAATGTTTATTTACAGTTCTCTGTATAGTTGGTCTCCATGACTTACCATCAAAATGTCGAAAGGGTTCTCCTTTCCTTGTGAGCAGTCATTTTCTAGGTCAAGTAACATTTGCATTGAGCACTGCTCAGAGACAGACACTCTGCTGTATTTAGTACGGTTTGATGCAGTGGCTGGGAAGATCTTGGACACATATTGAAATAAAATTTCCCTGCCTGTTTTAAAGTAGATTTTTTCCTTTTGACTTCATACCCCTCAGTGAAGCATGATCAGGAGTAGAGAGGTCCTGTTCATAGAGGTCCAATGTTGTCTTTCTTTATATATAGTTCTGCATAAAAAAATCCACAAAGAACTATTGATTGATAATTTTGGGCCTCTTCAGTGTTGTAAATGCAGCATCATTTTGGCTCATCCAGTGGAATTCACTTGAATCCAAGTCAGGGTTTCTTCTAGCTTCAGCAGCAGCAGAGTCTAATTCTTCAAATTTGATCTGAGGTTAATTTACAAAAGAGCCCAGAAAAATCAGGAGCTCATATTCCACTGAGATGGAGAAGGAGTGGGGCATCCCACTTCTCCCTGTACTGTCATGGCAAACTATAACCCACATGCCTTTTGGAAACATCTGCTGTGAATTACAGAACCACAAAATCACAAAATCACAAGATAGTTTGGGTTGGAAGGGACCTTTGGAGATGATCCAGTCCAAGCCCCCTGCCAAGGCAGTGTCCCCTAAAGCAGGTGACACAGGAATGTGTCCAGGTGGGTGAACGTCTCCAGAGAGTGAAGTTCTATGACCTCCCTGGGCACCTGTTCCAGGGCCCTGCCACCCTCAGAGTAAAGAAGTTCCTTCTCATATTGAGGTGAAACTTCTTGTGTTTTTATTTATGGCCATTGCTCCTCATCCTGTCACTGGGCAACACTAAAAAGAATTGGGCACCATCTTCTTGACAACCACCATTGAAATATTTCTATATATTTATGAGATCCCCTCTCAGTCTTCTCTAGACTGAACAGGTCCAACTCCCACAGTCTCTCCTTGTAAGAGAGATGCTCGAGACCCCAAATAATCTCTGTGACCCTGACTGGACCCTGTCCAGTATCTCCTTGTCTCTCTTGTACTGAGGAGCTCAGAACTGGGTGCAGCACTCCAGATATGGCCTCACTGAGGCTGACTAGGTAGACCTCAACCTGCTGGCCAAACTCTTCCCGATGCACCCCAGGATTCCACTCGCTGTTCGGCCAAGCAACTGGCAGTGGCAAGGCACTGATGGCTCGTGGTCATCTTATACCCCAAGACTCCCAGGTCCTTCTCCACAGAGCTGCTCTCTAGGAGATTGGCCCCCAGCCAGTGCTGGTACTTGGGGTTATTCCTCCTCAGGTGCAGGACCCTGCACTTCCCCTTGTTGAACTTCATAAGGTTTCTCTGCCAAACATTCCAGCCAATCCAGGTCCTGCTGAATGGCAGCACAGCCTTCAGGAGTATTGGCCTCTCCCCCCAGTTCTGTGTAATCGATGAGACATCAGCTCCCCAAGTACTGGAGGAGTGGTGGGGTGAAATATGATGCTCTGTGCTGGAGGTATTCAGGCCAAATGATTAGGGGTTCCCCAGCCTGGAAAGCTTTGAATCCATATACCAGACAAAATGTCCCACCCAAAGTGCAAAAGTTTATGACATCGTCCTTCACTTCGCAATGCTCCAAGCAAATGTAAAAAGGGGGAAATGCTTGAATCATACTTACAAGCTATGGTAGGAGAACATAGGACATAGGCAGCTGTACATTAGCTATTTCCTGCAAGCTTATAGATCCCAAAGCTTAAGAGAGTATTTGGGATCATAGATGTTTTCCCAGTATTGCACAGGGTACAGGTTTTTTTGAGTTAACTCCTATAGGAACAAGAGGAACAATTTCTCTGAGAAAGTAAATAATTTCCAACTTCAAAATGCTTAGTGATGGAGAATCCATTACAATCCTTGGTAAATTGTTTTAATAATTAATTACTTCCCATTCTAAGATGTGTCTAATTTCAAATTTCACTGGTTCCTGTCAGGCTTTTTTCCGCTTGATTGAAATGCTATATGTTATAAAATTTCTACTCTTCTATTTCTACAGGAAGACAGGAAATTTATAAATTATATCCAACTCTCCCCTTAACCTTGTCTCTGTTAAGCTAAATAGATTGATGTACTTAAGCATCTCATTGAAAGATATAGCTTCCCCTCTTGCCACCCTTCTCTGAACCTCTCTCTGCTGGCCACCAGTCCCCTATGGCAGACTCCAGAAGCAAACACTACTTCAGTGACCACTGCACACCTCTGCTCATACAGAGGCAACACAGCTTCACTGAGAAATCCTGCAGCAGATACAGAGCACTGACCCTCTGACTCACAATCTTGGATTGAAAATTTACACCTGGCAAATTATTTACCT
>JACBWW010000003.1:24403350-24414202 GCA_020086605.1 Lanius collurio | reverse complement strand
CTTTCTCCCTTTCTCCCTTTCTCCCTTTCTCCCTTTCTCCCTTTCTCCCTTTCTCCCTTTCTGCCTTTCTTTCTTTCTTTCTCTCTCTCTTTCTCTCTCTCTTTCTCTCTCTCTTTCTCTCTCTCTTTCTCTCTCTTTCTCTCTTTCTCTCTTTCTCTCTCTCTTTCTCTCTCTTTCTTTCTCTCTCTCTCTTTCTCTCTTTCTCTCTCTCTTTCTCTCTTTCTCTCTCTTTCTTTCTCTCTCTCTCTCTCTCTCTTTCTCTCTTTCTCTCTTTCTCTCTCTCTTCCTCCCTTCCTTCTTCTTCCTTCTTTTGTGGAGAACAAAAATGCAACAACCTCTTTAACAGGCTATTTTTCTTGTGACTGTTGCTTTGTTTCCCAGAAAAAAAAAATGGACTCTTTTTAGAAATTTATTTTTCTACAACACTTCAAATAATCTTTTTGGATGTTTCTTCCTCTCTGAGAATGGTACCTACCATGGCCAGGATGCCCAGCAATACTAGAGAGACTTACAAAGACAGGTATCTAGAAAGGTGTTTTACCTTTAGTTATCATTATTCTTTAGAATATATTTCAAGATCACCCTTTAAAATGGACTGATGAGCGAACTTGTGCTGTATCTGTGCTTTGGAGAACAAAGTGATACAGTATGCCTTCACAGAATTATAGAATGTTTTGGGTTGGAAGGGACCTCAAAGATCATCTGGTTCCAGTACCCTGCAATGGGCTGGGACATGTCCTTCTTATTTTGGTAGCCCCACAGCTGCATGCAATAGTCCAGGTGGGGTGTCACGAGAGCAGAGAAGACCAGTTATTTCCTTCAGCATGTCTGCAAACCTGCTGTCTCTTCTCTAGGGATACTGCATCTACAGACTGATTGATTGTATTTCAATTAATCCTCTGAGGCTTGTAGCAAGGGATGGGCTAAGGATCACCTCTTTCACAAATCCAGATGTGCAAATACAAATTATAGAGAAAAGCAAGATGAACAACAGGGCCAGCAAGCATTAGCTTGTGTGTGATGAACAAGTTTCTGCCAATGTCCTTCTTCTTTTGCCTCTGACTACCAAAATGAATGCATGAAATAGAAAGTCACTAATACACCAACAGGGAACTTTCTGCCCATGCTAAACACAACACAGTAGGTGATTACAGAGCAGGGAGTCATGCAAGTTTGGAGGCAAAGGCCAAAATCCCATCAGAGACTGAGAAGCACCATGACTGTACTTGATCTTACAGAGAGAGTATATGTCTCTTTATATATCTCTTTTATGACCAAACCAGACAAAACCCACAGCAGAAACAGGAGAATATCTTTCTAAGGTACCCTGCCAATGTCCATGCAACACCTCTCCCTCCCCAGTCCCTGGCAGGAGTAAAAGGCAAGGTGTTGCTTATGAAGTGGAGCATGTTACGGGATGAGTAAAATTCCCCTACTGAGTCATCATTTCTCAAGCATGTAGTATCTGCATAACGAGTTGGCCAGAATTTCAACACTGCATATGGCTTTTTCACACATGAACACATTTTTTATCACATATTTGTTTGAATGAGGGTATCAATTTCAGAAAACAAAGTACAACTCTCTTGAAAAATAGCTGTGGGAAGTACAAAGACCGCCAGTTTTACATTCTTTCATAAGAACCATTACCCAAAGTTCAACTAGAAATGTATGAAAATATATATAGCTTAATACTGCAAAGTTCAGTATATGTTAAACAGAGGGAGGACTTTGCTAAGGCAGCATTGTTCTCTGTGGCCTAGTGGTCATAAATAGAAATATTCATGCTATCCTTCATATTAAACATTTTTTTTTCTGCTCCAGAGCCTTGAAGTATTGTCCAATGGGGTATTAATTTTTTTTTTTAATGTTGTTATTTTGGGGTTTTTTTTGTTTGTTTGTTTTAATTGTCTTTCCCTCTTGGAAAAAGGGAAATCCTAATTACATGAGAGAACATGCTGGTTCAGGTGAATCCCTCAGGTTTTAGAGCAGTGGACAAGCCTCAAAAGTATGTTGGAGGCTTTTAAGCATCCAAAAGATAAGGCACCATGATAATATTTGTCAAAGCTACTTTTGCATTGCTTTATACACTCGAGAGTGGTCATTAAATGGCTGAGGACAAGAGGTGGAGAAAAACCACTACTTAAAAGGCGTGAAATAAAACAAGCATTTGTGCTGACTTGTGCTTCATCTCTACCTCCCTTTCCACATCCCAGCTCCAAGTGAGGGGCTGTATCAAAGGGGTGCCTGGGCAGGATGGTCACAGTGATATCTGTCTCTGTCTAAAACCTCTCTGTCCTAAGACTGATTGTGGCTTTTGTTCTGAGTGATACAAGTATGGAATTAAGGAAACTCACTGGCACACTGAGGTCTAACTAAACCTGTTTCTAAGAGAAAATGACTCACAAGGTCTGGGTACAGATAAATGCCAGGATTCTGGCAGATCTCTAGAGGGACACAAAGATCTTTGGCTCATACCTTGTATAATTCCTGAGTGCTGTCATCTTAGTGTCTCCTTGTTGTACTGCTTGCGAAAGGGCACAGCCAGTTAGAAATCAGAACTACAGCTAAATCCCTGTTGTTGAAAACTATTGCAGACTTTTATTTCTTTCTGCATGTTTCCAGATTGACACAAAGGGCTGGGAGAGCCCTAGAGTGGGTGGGAAATAGGGAACAGCTGTTTTGTAGACCATCCTTTACTAAAATGTACACGGTACTTACAGGAGGTGGGACCTGTGAGGAGGTCCTCTCCAGGCCTGCACTCCCAAGCTGGGAGATTTGCAGGTCACAGTGATGACTATCTCTGGCTCCCTGTGCTGGGCATTTCTACATATAATACCCCAAAATTTTCCACCTAACTTGTGGCAGTGTCCCACTGCCCTACAGGTGGCAGGGACCATCCTTGTTCAGGGATCCTCTCCTCACTCCTGAGGGATAACCCAGTCAGGCAGAGCACATGGAGAGTGGGTGACCAACAAACAAACCAACCAAGCCATCCAGGAGAACCCTCCCTACAAGTCAATCCCAAAGTTCTTCTTAGGTCTGAAGCAATTTTACTTGATATAAATTACTGATATCATCACCTGGACTTGTGCAAAATGTTTGATACTGTCCCACAGGAAGATGATCAGAAGGCTGGAGCAGCTCTCCTGTAAGGACAGTCTGAGACAGCTGGGGTTGTTCAGCTTGGAGAAGAGAAGGTTCTGGGGAAACCTTAGAGCAGCCTTCCAGTACCTAAAGGGGGGCTATAAGAGAGCAGGAGAGGGACTTTTTACAAGGGCATGTAGCAACAGATGGGGAAATAGCATTACACTGAAAGAGGGCAGGTTTAGATTGTATTTTAGGAAGAAATTCTTCACTGTGAGGACACTGAGACACTGGAAAAGGTTGCCCAGAGAAGTTGTGGATAGCCCACCCGTGGAAATGTTCAAGACCAGGTTGCATGGGGCTTTGAGCAACCTGGTCTAGTGGAAGGTGCCCTTGACTGCAGCAGGGGAGTTGAAACTGGATTTGTTTTAAGGTCATGGAGATCTGCAGCCCACTTCTATTTATAAGTTCCTAGTTGTCATGGAAATTATTTAAGCAATTTGGTTGTTTGTGTTCACTTTTTAATGTTAAAGATCTTTCATTTGTTGTTATTGTTCAGGCTGGGGTAATACCAAGTAAAAATTATTCAGCAGTTTAGCAGGAACAGAGAGACTAGTGCAATGAGTGTGTGATAGATAAGCTGCATTTGGGTAGCAGGGAACAGTTGTGTGAGGGCAGATACTATTTATACTGTTCTGCTGCTTAAAGTTGATGCTAACAACACTAATTTGGTATTTTGAGGATAAATTGAAATAGTGTCTAAATATTACCAAGTCCAAAGCTACCATATCACAGTTTATGAAAGGGCACTTTTCTGACGACCATTCTGGGACCCCACAGGTATAACCTCAAAATGTGCAGGGTGTTCTCACTTAAAGAGCATGGCTACCTTATAGTAAAATCACATTGGAAAAAAAAAAAAAAAAAAAAGATAAGTACTTTGAGCAAATTTCACTTGTGAAAGAAGATCAATTAGGTTAAGGACCTGGTGGCACTGTCTGTAATAGAAGGGTTAGAATGTGTGGAATTGGCCTCTGGATGAGGATCAAGGGACAAACAAATAATGTGGATTTTATTGTGGGAGTCTACTATAGACTTCCTAGCCAGGACAATGATGCCAACAAATTATTCTATGACAAACTAAGGGACACTTCCATGTCAACTGTCCTTGTCATTATGGGCTTGCCAGAAATCAACTGGGAGCATCACACAGCTGGTAAAACCCAGGGCAGAAGATTCCTAAACAACCTGGATGACAACAGTTGCTACAGGAGCTGACTCAGGAAGATGCCCTCCTCGATCCACTGCTTGTCAACAGTGTGGATCTCATGAGCAAAGTGGAGATTGGCAGCCCTCTTGGCCACAGAGAGCACAAAGAGATCGAGTTTAAAATCTCTGTTGACATGAGGAAGAGTGCCAGCAAAACGACAGCTCTGGACATGAGGACAGAACACTTCAGCCTGCTCAGGGAATTAGTAAATAAATTTCTCAGGGAAAATGCTTTTGCAGGTGCTGGGGTCCATCAGTGCTGGTCACTTTTTAAACATCATCTCCAAAGGGCACAGGAGCAGGCAATTCCCAAATGTCAGAAATCAAGCAGGCAAGGCAAAAGGCCAGCTTGGCTGAACAGGAATGTTCTCTTGGAAATAAGGCTAAAAAGGAAGGTGTATGCCCAATGGAAGCAAGGTCAAGTGACATGGGAAGAACACAGAGATGCTGTTTGCCACTGTAGGGAGAAAATTTGTGTGGCCAAAGCTCAGGTGAAGTTAAAGCTGCCAAAAATGTGGGAGACAATAAAAAGTTTTTTTCAAATATATGAATGGCAGAAGGCAGTAGAAACAACATAGTCCCATTAGAGGTTTGAGGATGTTACCTCACAAACAGGGACATGGACAAAGCAGAGGAATTTAACCTTAGAGAAAAGTTCTTCACCCAAAGGGTGGTTGGGCACTGGAACAGGCTCCCCAGGGAAGTGGTCAGTGCACCAAGCCTGACAGAGTCCAAGAAATGATTGGACAATTCTCTTGGGCATGTGGTGTGACTTGGGGATGGTGCTGTGCAGGACCAGGAGTTGGACCCAATGATCCTTATGGGTTCCTTCTAACTCAGCTTTTTTTGTGGTTCTGTGATTCTGTGAAAATAGTGAAGGAAGTAATATCTACAATGAGATGCAACAGTAATTTCTTCTGTTTTGGTCTTTAGTTATTGTCTATAATGTTGTGGAGTCAGGAGGCCCCCATGTTGCTGATGAAAATATAGGGATCAAATGCAAAAGTAAAATTTGGATGGTATTTTATACCAGTGAGGGATTAATGTTGTATTTTGCCAAATATTTCAGACTGAGAAATTCTGTTCTTCATTTTTGCTTCCTCCCTAGTTTCTGTCCTGTTGTAAGCAGGACGATGGCAGCTGGCTAACCACATTCTGTTCCAGGGTGGACTTTGTCTACCAGTGCCCGACACAATGGCTGTAGAGCCATATCTGAAACTTTCTGGAACATTTTCCAATTATCACATCTCCCTCCATGGCAATGAAGTTGAGAACACTAACAGAGATAGACTGCTAGCATTTACAGCGCTGCCTTATTAGTCCTGGCTTGGTTTAGAAAACACACTGGGTGGTATTCCAGTAGCTGTTGCTGTAGCTGAGAAAGATACATTACCTGTAGAAAGAATAAAAAATACTATACACACACACAAAAATCCTTTGTGTACACCTTCTTCTTTGGGAAGAAAGCAAGCAAGGTTGAATGTAAGGTGTCACTGTGACAAATAGAAAATTTTCAGTGCCCATATACAAACCTTAAGACATTTGAAACATTCTTTTTTTTTTCATTGTGTGCCACATACTTACTCCCTTCTCCTTTTTTGTTACTAAGGAAATGAGGACATTTTCATGAAAACAAGAGCTTAGATTCTTAGAAGTTTGTCAATTCCTGCTTATATTTTTCTGTTCTGAAGGGATCGGAGCCTTCTGTACAGGGTACCGTAATTGCTTCCAACTCAACGAGCTGTGATGAATAAGAAGCAGGAACTTTTAAACAAAGACCCTGTTTTCATGCAAATATTCTCAGTAATAAAGCATAGAGTAAAAGAAATATGTGAAGTTATGTTTTGCAGAACTGCTACTTAAAGCAAAGCAGCTTTGTAGAACGAAGCCAAGTCTGATTTTTTCTAACTGCATGAAGGGGAAGTGAGTTTGAGTATTTTCTCAAGAGATTCCAAATGTCACCAGAGAAGATTGTTAAAAAATAAAGACGGGATATATCCCAGTATTATTCTCATTGGCATCATCAACATCACTCTAAGTGAAAAGATCCTAACCAGAACTATGACACCATTCCCACATTTCATGAATTCATTCTCACATTTCTTTATAAACCTAGAAACATACAGCCTCTTTCCCCCAAATATTTAGCAAGTATGTTCTTATAAGCCATGTCTGAGTCATTGCTTCAGTCTACCTCCTCTTAATTTTCCAAAAATTAAGCAGTAACTTAAGAAAAATAGAGAAGAATATTGGAACTGGAAAAAAAAAGTAGAAAAAAAAATATATTGAATACTAATTAATGGCTTAGGCTTTGCTCCATGATAGCTCACTCAGTAGATAAATCAAAACCTGGGCAACATTTATTAATTTGAAGTTTTCATACAGTACTACCAAGTCACCTGTAGCTTCTGACCTCCTAAGCAGCAAATACCTTGAAGTTACCATTAAGGATACCTTTCTAGAGTTGTCCTTGGCCAGTAATACTAGTAGGTGGAATGGTGACTATTTTCTCCTCAGGGAAGCTGTGTCACAGCAGAGTTCTACCTCCCCAAATGCAGTCAGGTGACTGATCATCGAACCACTCAGGAGATTCTGTCATGTATGTGAGACCAGTGGGAACATGGACTTCTACCTCCACAAGCAGTAGGGCTTGCAGTGCTCAGTTGTTGCTGCCATTGCTGGGCTGTAAAGGACGCTACAGGACCCTCCCACTGAAATTCTCTCCAGAAGAGAGGAAAAGTGCTACCAGGTACGTAATTAAAGCAAACCATTTGGAGCTGCAGATTCTTTATTCCTCAGCACATCTTCTGTCAGTTCAGCATGGATGATTTTCAGTCTGCACAGAAACGGGCTTTCCATCGTAACTCACGGACATGGCAAGTCGGAAGTGTCAAAATAATTTTTCCTCGCTATGTCAGTGAACAAAAAGCCCAAGAGACAGGAAATTCATATACTCAAAGGCTACCCTTAGCCATCCAGTAGTGCCATATCAAGCACTGTGCTGAAATATGGTGCATGCTTCCCAAACACTCCTCTTTGGCAGAAGTCAGATGACAAGTTTAAGCCAAAAATCTCTTTTTTTTTCAGCAAGTTTAAAAAACTTGAAAATATCTCTCAGCTTTTTCTGAAGACTCAGTTCCAAGTCACTGCAAGATTGTAATTTAATCTAGAAACACTGGTAACTCTAATGAGAGACATCAGGCCCCATTCTGCCTGTCTTCACTTTCTATTGCCAATGGACTTGTTAGAGCTGATAATTCAAAAAATACAATATTTATGATATTCATGATTTACTTTAAACCTCTTTCACAGCTTGATGCACATGAGGCAATTCAAATCACCAAAACTCAGTTCTGCAACTAACACTTCATTCCACTGAATGGAAATGTTCACACATCTCTTGGTGGTGTATTGTTTCAGGATGGCTGCAGAGCAATTAGGCCAGCAGGGCACGGATGTGGTGTCTCCACACCAGAGGAGAGAAACTTTCATTTTCTGGCAAAGGCAAGTGAGTTCTGCAGAATGCAGAGCACAGAACAGCCTCAGTCCGTGGCATCAAAGGACCAACACAGTCGCTCTCCCCAAGGATGCTACGGGAGTTTTAACTTCAGCTGAATAACAGGGTGTCATTAGAACTCTTGACAGGAGGAGGGTCTGTGGGTTTTCATTGCAAGATTTCAGACTGTGTTAATTAACCTCTGTTAATTCTGATACAAAAACCCCACCCCAAATCCTAAAACCAGACAATGAACTTAACCCCATGTAATTATTCTTAATTAAATATAATCTGATAGTGTTACTTTCAGAGTATCAGAAGATCTCAAAATGAGAGATTAAGAATCTGCACACCAAATTCACCATATAAATTTTGCTGAAATTACTATACACACAATATATACATAATCTCTACATATGTATAGAGTATAGGTTATGCAAATACACTCTACAACATATATTTATATGAAGGTGAAGTCATGTACTACATAACTAACCTTCTTTAGATCACCAGTTCTTTATGGTAAGCATAATTTTTGTGTCCTGTGCTGATCTATTGTCCGGCAAGGTGGGTGGAGTTCCAGGATGCTCCAAGGACTTCTGGCCAAGTGATTACTGGAAGCAGTCATGAAATATCCGTATCTTTCATCAACATGAATCATAAATCTTAACTGTAAAACAGAGAAAGAAATCCAGCTGAGTTAAATATTACCTGAGTTTCTACTCTCCATCCCCACTTCACAGCTTAGGTGATTTTCCTCCATGTTTTTTTTGCAAGGGCATGTTGTGTTAGGACAAGCGAGAATGGCCTTAAGCTGAAGATATTAGAAAGAAATTCTGTACTATAAAGGGGGTGAGGCACTGGAGCAGGTTGTCCAGAGATGCTATGGGCTCCCCATACCTAGAGGTGTTCCATGCCAGTTTGGATGTGGTTCTGAGTAACCTGGTCCAGTGGAAGGTGTCCCAGCCCATGGCAGATGATTGTTAAGATCATCTAGTTAAGATTGTAAAGATTGTCTCCAAACTATTCTAGAATTCTATGATTCTCTCTACTGCCTCAAAACAGTTTGAAAAAATAATTAATATTTCTGGGTTTTTTTTAGGCATGGTCCAAACTTCACTGAATTTAGGAATGTGTCTCTGCTGAAAAGGCACAGGGCTCTTTACATGATCCAAAGAGATACTCCCGGCTATGGAATTATTCGCTGATCTACTAAACCACTCCTGCATATTTCAAGCATTTTACTTATCCATGCTATAACTATCTGGATCATCACTTCTGGCTCTGTCTTATCATCCTTTATCCCCCATGCTTTGAGTGCGTACTTTGGATTCAGTCATAGCAGAGTATCAGTGTGATACGGAAGTTACTGAGACCCTCAGCAGGAGGCTGGGTTGAGAACAATTATCTGACAGAATTGTTTAGCTGTGCAGCCCAATCCATGTTACGACCCTTTTTCTAAATGTAGATCTAATGGCACATTAAAGTAATATTACATCTCATAAAACCTGCTGGGTAAGAGTTCAGCGAGGTTCCCCTTGCTCCCCTTCTGCACAGCAGTTCCTTTGTTACTGCCTTGCCTCTAGATCCTGTGATGGACGGGAGTCCCACGCTTCTCTAACACTAAAATGGGGCTGCCAAGATAATTTATGGGCCCTGTGCCCAACAAAAAGTCTCAAGCCTCCTTGGGTTATCTCTAAGTCCTACTTTTCTCTGCCCATTGTGCCAGGTTGTCCTCTCAGATTTTACATACAGCATGAAAGGTTTTGGCAACATAAACATCCTTCAGAGCGCTGGTTTTAAACAATAGTCTTGTCCTAGCTTTGCCTGTGTCTGAGGCGTTTACAGACAAAGCAGAAAAGCAAACATGGGACTGGGGGGAGAGGAGAGAGAGGACAGGTACATGTGAGCTGGCTTAGCTGGGGAGATGGAGTCCGAGTTGAGGTGCCCCTGTGCAGGGCCAGCCCAATGGACCAGCATGTCCTGGCCGAGGTGGGTGAGGAAGGGCTTTTCCTGGTTCTCTTAACACCTTCGGCTTTTGCACTACAAATCCAGGCTCGGTGTAAACAGCACGACAGCCCATGGAAGCCTTTTTCTGCAGGACACATGGGAGTGAAAGCGAAGGGTGCTGGCTGCTGCCCGGGTTTAGGCAGGAAAAACACACAGCTGCCTTTCCACTGGGCCCTTCCAGGTCCCGCGTGCTGGATACCCAGACACAGGTGGGATTTCTGCAGAAGACACCCGAGGCACAGCACGGGAACCCCGTAGCCCTCTTAATTTCAGCGACCTGAGCCGAAAACGGCACGTGCTTGGGTTGCGGTGGATTTTGGGGTTCCCTCCCGCCCAACGAGCGCCGAACGGCGGGGAAGCTGCTGCTCGCCGCCCGCCGAGCGCGGGGTGCGATGCCGCGGGCGCGGCCGGCCGAGCCCCCGCCCGCCCGCGGGGCCCAACGCGGGGCTGCGCTCCCCGGAGCCGGGTTGCGCGGAGGGTCCCGGAGGCGATGGGACATGCGGGGAGCGCTGGATGAGGGCGCCCCGGGGGAGCGCGGCCCCTCCGCTCCGCCAGGCGGGGGCCGAGCCGCGGGGAAGGCGGCCGAGCGGCTTCGCTCTCCGTTTCCGAAGGAAAGCCCGGCCCGGGGGCGGCCACGTGTCCCGCAGGGAGCCTGCCGGGCTCGCCGCGGCCCCGCCGGCCGATGCGGCGCAAAGTGCGCGGTGCCGCCGCTCCTCCTCCGCTCCGCCGGCAGCGCGGGCGAGGTGGCGGAGGGGATGTCCGCCGGGGGCGCGGAGGCCGCCAGCCCCCCGCCACGGCCCTGCGCGCGTTTCTTGCTCCAATAAGCAATAATTAGGTCCTCAGCTAATGAAGTGTCAGCTGATCCGCTCGCTCCGTCTGCGCGCGGGGAGGCGGGGGGGCTGCGCCCGGAGACATCGCCATGGAAACGCTGCCCTCGCCTTTCTCCCCCCCGCCGCATCCCCCCCTACGAAAAGTGTGGGCACTTGGTGT